>CM033744.1:18022930-19222930 GCA_019671005.1 Hibiscus mutabilis | reverse complement strand
AGATCGGCCGATCATCTGTTACAGGGTGTCTACTTTGTGCACGCCCCTAGATTATAACCGTACTCCTCCAAGCCGAAACTTCGATGTCAAATCCTATTCCTCAATTAAGTGAATCTAAGTATTCTATCAACTATAGCTTGATCTGTACTGGCAAGAAATTCCTGTAATGTTCGTCTGTGATTTGGATTAACTTATGGATTTGAATCTCGATAAAGAACTTGAGATGGTTCATGCTTGTGAAATTGAAGATTTGAATCAGATTGAGAATAAATGTTTGATTATTTAAGATGACCGAATAAGATTACATGTAAGGCTATTCGGCAAAAATGATTATGTCGTAGAATATTTTGATGGAAATTTGATAAAAATAATATGAAATTGAAAGGATATGCATGGCACAAGTGTAAATTTTGAAATAATTATGTTAATTTCGGAATGAAATGGTTATGTCCAAATGTTGCACCGCAAGAAAGCAAGTTATATCTGCCAAAAGTTTTGGTTATGTTGGATGCATAGTTCTTGAGTGAAACAATTAATATCTGTATGCTAATCATGTAAAAGTTATGTTGATACCCAGGATTGACCGCTTTGCTTTGTAACTGATGTGTATAAAGTGATGATCAGACAGACAATAGTCTTATGTTAATATGAAAGATTATGGCATCGAGTTCATTGTTGAAGTTCAAGTAATATTCAAGTACCTTTGTATGAGAAAATATTTAGATTTGGACATATGGACAAGTAAAGCTCCAGCTTACCAGAGTTATTCAGAGAGTTGGAAAAAATACTTATCAGCTTCAGTGGCCTCCCCAACTTAGTCGTATCCATAATGTCTTCCATGTATCTATGTTGAAGCTTTATCGTCTAGATCAGAGCCATATTATTCAGGTTCAAGATGTTGAGTTGAGGCCATACTTACCTTATAAGGAATAGTCTGTACAGATTTTGGATCATGACAGAGTTCTGAGGAGAAGAAGTACCCTAACGGTTATGTTCAGTAGAGTAATCATAGCCCTTCCGAAGCTACCTAGGAGACTGAGGAATTAATGAGGGAGCAATTCCTACATCTGTTTGACTTTGGTAAATTTCGAGGATGAAATTTTTTTAGGGCGGAGAGTTGTAACACCCCTAAAAAGAAATAAAGTGTTATGTATGAGTAAAAATAATATTATAAGAATGGGTGTTGTTGTGGGGGTTTGAACCCACACCCCATGGGTTAATAACCCATGCCTTAACCGACAAGCTAAAACCATTCTTGGTCTAAACCTATTCTTGTTTGTTTTTTTATTTTAATTTATATTTGTTTGGTACAGTTGATAATAAATAAAAGAACACAACTTCCCCATTTACCCCTGTAAACCCATTTTGCACCGAATGTGAGACTAGAGGGTTTTAGACAATTCCAACAACCACCACCCTTTATGACCACCATCCCTGATCTCCGACCACCTCCCAGTCATAGCTATGACTGCCAACACCTAAAGGAGCACCGTCTCCACCTAAACTCAGTGACGTCATTCACTCACAGAGATGTGCCACTGTTTGTCATAAAAAATCACTGGAAGGTTAGGCAGAAACCTCTTGCTTGATGTCTCGATTTCCTACAATTTTTGCCATCGCCTGACGTCAGAGTGTGACACCGCCAGCATCACTAGACTATTCATGTCGTGAAGAACAAAATCGTGTTGACCGTTTGCTAATCGGTTACCGTTAGAGGGTTGCCAGAGTTATGAGGAAACCAGACAGTTTTCTCTTCTCTGTAGTGTTAACCGCTGTTTTTAGCGTCGATAAGTTTTGGAAACTTAAACCATTAAGATTTTCTCCTCATTTTTCGTCGCTCAGTAGCATTTTCGGCCATTAGGGGCTGCGTGTAGTGACTACGCCCCCATCAGGTGGCGAATTCCAGCCACCGTGACATGCCTCAGGTCTGAACTGGCCTTGTATCGATCCGGCCTTGAATCGGTCATACCAGACCAGGCCTAATGAATGATTTTGGGCAGTCCTTTTTAAGGCCTAATGGCCTTAATCCCCAAACCTAGATAACTCGACCCGTGTTTGCCTGAGCCTGAACAAGCCCGTTAACCTGACCAACCTGACCCGACCAACCCAATTCGAGCCCAACTCGAACTGAGTCAACCTGTTAACCGAGTTAACCTAGATGAGTCAACACAATAGTCTACTCGCCTAAGTTAACCTGTTGACTAGTTTAACCCTATCAAGTTAACTCAGTAAGTCAACTCGCCTGAGTCAACCCGGTTGACCGTTGACTACTGATGTTAGCATTGACTGCTAATGTTAACTTTGACCCAAAAAGTCAAATTTTCCAAAAACTTGTATCCTATGTTTTTGACGTCCCGAGTCCATTTTTGAAGTTTGTTTCTTGAAATTCTAACCTGAAAGCCTCCAAATTTGATATTGGACCTGTACAGGCTTATGTGCTTCATTGTTCAGTTTAAAGGCAATATGATGAAGGACTGGTTTTGGATTATGGTTAAATGAAGGTTTTCGCATATCCTAGAATTTGAAATCTGAAGGGGCGTCAAGTTCGGAAGTGGTCGAAGATAATTTTAAGATCCTGAATAGTGTAGCTCGGAGTCCAGGTAATACATTACTACATCTTGCATGCTTTAAGAAACATGTTGGTATTTGGTTAAAGTATGCATGATTATGATAAAGTGTTCTTTCAACTTTGCTTGAGTCAATTCGATTACAAAATAAAAGAATGGAAATCTGGATAAGATCAAGCTATTCGAAAGAGAAGTTTAATAGACCGAAAGGATCATGAGTTTAATAAGTGATTAATAAGACAGTCAATCTTCCAATATGACTAATAGTGTTAAGGGATTTGATATCTGAAATATTTCTTTAAGAAATGATGATAATACCAAGAAACATAAGAATGACTAAAATACCCATAAAAAGGAAATGACCTAGAATTTACACTTGATCTAATAAAATAATTACTTCATCTGAAACCCTTGATCTATTGGGAAAGACTTCAGTATTAAGATGTAAATATGTGTGATAAGAAAACACTTGGATTCTTATCGAACTCTAAATAAACACTTGAAGATGAATTTACTAGAAGCTCTTCGTATTCCTTAACTAAACTAAATGACAATAAAGAATGAATTGATTTGAATGATTGAAATAACCTCAGGCGCTAAAATTACCAAATTAACTGTAATGATGGATATACTCTTGAGTTCTGAAATAAGTGAGTTGTTTGTAAGGACCGAAATGATCAGGATGTCTGAACTACCATCATACACCTAAATAATTAAATATCCATGGTTGAGAAATGTGAAAGCTTGGAAATCTTAAATTTTTTGACATATTGTAAATGACTATAATGCCCCTGTAGGTTTGAAGCCTAACTTATGTAAATTAATCTTTCTTAATACTGATACAATAATGTAAGAATACTACACAAATACATGTTCAACCATTCGAGGCTTGTTCTAGGATAATTTGTGACGGCGACCTGTTCAACTATACCACACAGCTATAACTAAATATTGAACACACGTAAGGTGTACATATTCGAATGCTTAGAAAGTAACTGTAGCGACCTTAAAAAATTTTGAGTTTGCTAAAATTACGTAATTTGATTTTCTTTACGTTTTTTGGAAATGTTTAAAAAAATGGGGAAATCCTTTAAAAATTCGTGTATTTGAAAACCAATAAAACTTGGAGTCGCCACTAGCCACTGAGGTAGGCCGGACACCATAAAACCAGAGATTCGATCAAAAACAGGGTTCGAGAGTCGGTTACGGATGGGAGAGATTTGGCACCCCACACCGGCCAAAAATTGGTACTGTTAAAAAAGAAAATAAATATTACCGCTTTGTTAATGTCGAACTTTGTGAATTAAAGTGACAAATAAATTAACAAACGGTTATACATACGAGTCTATTTTAAGGGTCGTGTTATTCGAAAGTAAACAGCAAGACCACCTTCACTACATTTGAAATTGGCCGCATTTACTCCCGAATAAAGAGACACCGCATTAACATAATTTAAATGTTCAAATGCAAACTTATGTGGCAAGGTATCAACATGATGGAAATAAAAACAAAAAAAAAGCTTAAACATCACATATCAACCATATGCCGTAAACATTGTATTATACAATATAAGACTTAACGTGTTAAAACATTTAAACTATACAATATATGAAAAAAAGATATATATATATATATATATATATATATATAAAACTATATATTAAGTTACCATATACTACTTAACATCTATATTAAGCATTTATATATTATATTATATACTACATATATATAAGATATTATATGTTATATACTTTATAAAAAACTACATACTATTTTTCCATACATACATATAAAAAAGTATTACATATTAGATGCTAAAAAACATAATGCATGTCAACCACAACATATACAACAATCTAATAAAACAGTAAACATTGAACAGTATATACAACTGAAAATTCAAATACGCATGCAGAGGGAAGGGTAAAAAGGGAAATACAAGACTGGATTTAGGACCTAATTGAACAGAACCTAAAATTTAAGGGACTAAACTGGAAAAAAACCCATTTCAAAATAGATTAAATTAAAAGTAGTGACTAAATTAAACACTGGTGAGAGTTAAAGGGACCCAAGGCGTAATTTTAAAAAACAAAAACCCTCAAAAGTTACTTCTAAAACACAGAAGGACCAAAATGGGAATAAACCATTTTCAAAAATCAAATCGGCTTTGATTTTAGGACGAGATTGAAAATTTTAAAAAGGTTTCAAGGACTTGGGTTGTAATTTTGAAAAGCAAACTGGCCGAGGAGGTAAATACGAAGGTGCAGAAAGCTTTAAAAAGCAAATAGCTTGTTTTTAAAAATGGAGAGGAGTATTTATTTCACTTTTCGGGTAAAAAACAACCCTTATCATTTTAAAAAAATTTGCCTATTTCAGAAATAATCAAACCTCTATCTTCTCTCTCAACCCTGGGATGAACACTGCCGTGGTACTCATCCAAGAACCCAGAAATCGCCGTCTTACCCAAAAAACGATCAACCTCCGCCGTGTCGGACGCCGCTTGACAGCGGTCGGCAAAACCAAAAGACTTCAAAAAATCTCTCCTCTCCTCCCTGAACTCAAAACCTAGCCCTGATTTCCCAGATCTAAACTCTACTCCTCTAAATCTAACAAAACAGACATCCCCATCCTTCAAGATCTTGGTTACGTCCTTTGGAAACGAAACGGCCAAAGGCCTAGGGTTTGTTACCAGTTGATAAAATCGAAAAGATGCACAAGAACATGCTGCCGGCTCACCCTTTAATCCCAGAGGTGATGGGTTTATCACCAGCGACCAAATCTGGGTGACGAACTGACTTCCTCAAACAAGGGTAAGAAATTCTCTTAGATCTAGGGTTTTTTATATTTTGTATGCATGCACAATGTGAGGAATAATATACCTCTGAAGGATCTTTTTGTTTTTTTGTATTACTCTTCGAACTCAAAAAAACTCTGTTTACAAGCATTCTGTTGTGGTTTTTATAAACCAGTGTTACATAAAAATAAAAATATTGTTACAATTGCTTCTGAAATCCGCTGATTTTTTGATGTTTGTTATTTTTGCTCAATTTGCTTTTTAATCTTCTTTGGCTAATGCTTGTGTATTTTTGGTTAAATGAACGCTGTGGCTGAATGAGGGAGATGGGGGAACCAGAGTGAGGAAAGGCTTGGGGAGCAAGGCTCTCTGTTGATCATTGATTTCGATAGCCGAGGAGTCAGAGGAGCCCAAACGTCAGGCGCGTGGGCGCGTGAGGATCCAGAAGGGTCAGGACGTGTAGCATACGCTCGCGTAAAGGTAGCTATTGAGTCGCGCGTGGGCGCATGGGATGAGCTAAGGAACTGCTCGTGTAGGATCTAAAAGCTTTCAGGGGTGATCTGGGCCGTCCGTTGAAATCTCCAAATCCAATGGCCTGGGATGAGCTGTGCGAAAGGGAAAAAGAGATCAGATTAGGGTTTTGGATATTATGGAAAATAGATTTTGGGCTTTATCAGGCCTTGTAATATTTATTATTATTTTTGGGCTTTTTGTTTTGTAAAATGGACTGTTAATTAATTAAAAACTTTGGGCTTTTGTTTAATTTTTAACTATTGGGCTTTATTTATCATATCTGTTTTGTTTTTTGGTTTAATAATATTATTACAAATATATAATATCATAAAATATTATGATAGTAACTAAATAATAATATATTTTAAATATATTGCGAATTAAAATAGGAACCTAATAATACTTTTTTTGTGTTTTCCTTTTCAAATTAAAATAACATAAGACATAAAAGAAAGTTGGAATAAATAATTTGTAAATATATTCACTAGCCCATTTTAACAAAAATGTAAAAGCAGGTTGAACCCCGAATAAAATTAGTGATCACAGATGCCCCTCTTTGCTTATTCTTATAAAACAAGAATAAAACAAAGACCATAAGCACTAATTTTATCCAACACCCCTTTCTGAAGATTTCGAGCTTTAAGTCCTTATATAGATCCGTTCGCCCTTCCTCTTCCAAAAATTCTAGAACTCCGCATTTTTCCCATATAAGGCCTGAAGAAATGATGCCCCTAAAGTGATGACTCAGTCCTCGATCGCCTTGGCACAGAGTGGTATCTAGCTTTGAGTCTTTTTGAATGCCCTCGATCTTTAGTATCTCGGCATGGGATGATACATCGCTTTGAGGATCCCGTCTGATGATGTCCCGATTATTGGTCGTCTTGACACCAAATATCTCGCTTTGAGTTTTCTGGAATGCCCTCGATCTTCATCGTCATGGCATGGGGTGATACCTCGCCTTGAGGATCCCGCCTAATGATATCCCAATTGCTGGTCGTCTTGACACCAAGTATCTCGCTTTGAGTCTTCTAAAATGCCCTCGATCTTCATCATCTTGGCATAGGGTGATACCTCGCCTTGAGGATCCCGCCTAATGATGTCCTGATTGCTGGTCGTCTTGACACCAAGTATCTCGCTTTAAGTCTTCTAAAATGCCCTCTATCTTCATCATCTTAGCATGGGGTGATACCTTGCCTTGAGGATCCCGCCTAATGATGTTCTGATTGCTGGTCATCTTGACACCGAGTATCTTGCTTTGAGTATTCTGAAATGCCTTCAATCTTTGTCACCTTGGCATGGAATGTTAGTAAAAGATTCTTGACTCTTTGTTGATATCTGCCTTTCTTTTCTTGAACATAGGATCTGATTCATGTTGTTTTTTTTTCAAATGTTTGAAAGAAACAAACACAATGATTTGATGATGCTAGTTAGTATGCTTCTACCTTAAGGATGCCTAACTATTCATGATGCATGATTAATGCTTGGACGCCTTCTTTCTTGGCTTCTTGCTTCATCTTTCTTTTGCCTTCTTCCTTGTCTTTACACATTTGTTGTCACCCCTTGTGTCCGGACTCAGTTCCCGTTTGACTTTGCTCTAAAGCCCTCTTTTGAGTTTTCACTTTAGAGATTTTTTTCTTTTTCAAAGTGCCCTTTTGGGTTTTCACTTTGATTAATGTTTCGTTCTTTTTCTCTTTTTTTTTCTTTTTTGGGGCACCCTTACGGGCTTTCGCCATTGGATCTTCCATCTTAAACTTCAATACGGAGGGCATTCATCGTTTTCTTGGCAAATATTGTCAACTTTGCATACCATGCCCTTTAGCCTTGACTTTGGCAGACTTCTTCCTAACAGAATTGATTTCTATCTTGGAACAAAATGCACTTAAAGGGTTAAATCATGGTAATACCAAGAAATCCTTTGTTTTTCAATAATTTATGTCAATCTATTTGCAGGATGCTCATGAAATAAACAAAGGAAAGGAGGAAATGAAATATATATTTATTAATATAAGAGATGTTGGAGCAATTTGAAAGTCATGGCAAACATGAGAAAAATGGAAAAAGAAAAGTGTACAGGGTGCAACATTCCCAAGCATTGACAGTATGAATAATGCGGGAGCCCATCGACTGTGGTAAATCTCTCACTGCCTGTCCTAGGCTGAAATTTTTGACAACCAAACGGAATTCCACCATAAATCAAAGTAGGGCCCGTTCACTGTAATAGAACCTATCAATCGGATGCCGAGTCCCAAAATTCATCTGAACCATACTTTTTGGATTTTCAAATCAGATCCTCCTTTGGTTTCAAGATGCCCATTTTCGAGTTTCCATCTTGAACCTTTTTTAGGAATAATACTTCTTGACAGAGTATGAATTTATGGGATTGCTCAACTCTTTCCCATCCATTTCTTCTAGTATTAATGCTCCTCTAGAGAAAGCGTTCTTAATGACATAAGGTCGTTTCCAGTTAGGCATCCATTTTCCTCGAAAGTTCTTTTGAATTGACAGGATCTTCTTAAGCACCAAATCTCCCTCTTAGAACTCTCTCGGGCGAACCTTCTTATTGTAAGCACGCATCATCCTCTTCTGGTACATTTGACCATGACAGATGGTCCTTAATCTTTTATCATCAATGAGGTTTAACTGATCAATTCTTGCTTGCATCCATTCAGCATCATCCAACTTTGTTTTATTCATAATTCCAGTGATGGGATTTCTACTTCGATAGGCAGTACCGCCTTTGTGCCATAGACCAAAGAATACAACGTTGCCCTGTCAAGGTCCTTACAGATATCCGGTAAGCAAACAATGCAAAGGGTAACTTCTCATGCCAATCCTTAAAAGTGTCGGTAGTCTTGGCTATGATCTTCTTAATATTCTTATTGGCCGCTTCAATTGCCCCATTCATCTTGGGATGATAAGTGGTAGAATTATGGTGCACAATCTTAAACTGTTCACATACTTCAATCATCATCGTGTTGTTTAAGTTGGAAGCATTATCGGTGACGATTCTTTCTGGCAAACCTTAACGACAGATAATATTCTTCTTCAAGAATTTACATACGGTTGCTCTTATGATGCTAGCATAAGAGGCAGCTTCTACCCATTTGGTAAAGTAATTGATGGCTACCAAGATAAAGCGATGTACATTCAAAGCTTCTACCCATAGTGTATTCGCTTGGACCTATGAGCAGGGGTACTTCAATTTTCCTAACCACTTTTTTGGGTCCCGTCGAATGTACGCATAACATTTTGGCAAGGTTTCATGTGCGAGATGTCGATTGGTAGGCGTTGCAGGGTAGCTAAAGGCATAACATTCAGGGTAGAGCCGTTGTCAATGAGCATTCCAGTAGTATGTGTCCTTTGCAATGAGTGGTAATGTTTAGGGCCTTATTAGACCCTCTACCTTCCTCTAGTATCTCATCATCACTGAAGGTGATATCATTATAGTCAGTAATATAGCCAATAATCTGGTCATGCTTACCAATTGAGATATTACTCTCAACAAAAGTTTTCTTTAACACTTTCAATAAAGCCTCACGGCATTTTTCTGAGTTCACCAGTAGGTCGAGCACTAAAATTCGGGCCGACTGTTTTCTGAGCTGGTCTACCACACTGTATTCACTATGTTTTAAGAACTTTAGAAATTCTTGGGCTTGAGCCTCAGTCACTGGCTCATTGAGCTTCGGAGGTGGCTCCCCTGAATATCTTTGCTGGTTCAGATTCGGTTGCCTTTCCTTTTCCTTTCATATCTTCTATTGCCCTCGGTGCTTCAAGAGCGTAGCACCGACCGTTCCTTATAAAATGTCCCACATCATTTATTTCCTCGGGGTTTGGTTTCACAGGCTCTTCTTCAGAGGGGTTTACCTATGCAACTAGTTTTTTCCCTTCTTGTGAACTGAAACTTCCGTGTATTGAGATGTTGGCGGTGTAGTTCCATGGAACCATCTGGGTATCCTTAAAGGGAAAGGATTCTGGGGATGAGACTATAATCTTAGGGGCTATCATGGGACTTTCTTCTCGTGGTGCATTCTCTTGACTTGGTTTGAGGCCAATGACGAATGGCCTTTTTGCACTGTATCTAGTATCTTGAGTATCCAATGTGCAAACTTTGGACTCGCTACTTTTCTCTTCTTTTTATTCTTCAAAGAATTCAATCACTTTGCTGTCCAGCAACTTTTGGACTACTTGGCGGAACTCTTCGCAATCTTGTATCTGATGATCCCTCAACTAATGGTACTCACAATAGGGGCCACGACCCATTTTTACAATTATCATTCCACAGTCGATGAGACGAGCCATACATGACTGCTGAAAGACCCATCTCAGAGGAGACCTTACTTATGACACGCACGCCTTAGCCTTTCTTGCACATCCTTCCTCAACAGCATTTACGCCTTGACCACCATGATTAGGCAAAAGGATTGTTGGTAGTACTAGGCTTCCCTAACTGTAGCACTCCAGTCTTGATCAGATTCTGGACGAACTTTTTAAATGCTATACAGTTCTTAATAGTACGGCCTGGTACGTCGGCATGGTATTCGCAGTGAGCTTTAGGGTCATACCATGCCGGATAAGGGGTTTTGAAATGGGTAACATGCTCAGGTCGAATTAGATCTGTCTTGTATAGCTGTGAGTAGAATTCTTTGTAGGAGATTGGTAGCGGTGTGAAGGATCTATTATCATTTTTTTTCTTGGGTCCCCGCTCTTCTCTTCTATTAAAATTTAGGGAGTTCCCGACATAAGCTTGGGGCTGTACATGGTGAAGTTCTTAATAGCCTCGTAGGTATTTGTAGTATTCACTTCATGGTCTTTCCTCTTGAACTGTTTACGCGACTGTTCCCCTCCGTCGATTGTTCCGCTTTTGACTGCAGCTTCAATACGCTCGCCGGTCATTACCATATTAGCAAAGTTACTAATAGGGTTATTGATCAGACGGTCACAGAGCATTCCTTTTAATGTGTCAATGAACATAGGGGCAATCTCATTCTCTTAGAGAGGGGCTGAACTTGAGCAGCCACATCGCTCCACCTTTGGGCGTACTACCGAAGGCTTTCATTTCGCTTTTGTTCCATTCCTTGCAGTAGAAGCCGGTTAGGGACCATATCAGTTATGTGCTTGTACTGATTAGTAAAAGCCTTAGCCAAATCTTTCCTTGATTTAATCTGAGCTCGTGTATGCTGATTGTACCATCTTGTGGCGGATCCCACTAAACTGTCCTAAAAGTAGTGTATCAATAGCTTCTCATTGCTGGTATAGCCGGCCATCTTGCGGCAAAACATTGTTATATGAGCAGTTGGGCAAGACGTTCAATCAAACTTCTCAAACTCCGGTGTCTTAAACTTGTATGGAATTTCTACATCGGGGGACTAGACTGAGATCCTTAGCGTTCAGTCAATAAGAGCCATCCTCGTCCTCTTTCACCCGAAATTTTTCTTGAAGGTCCTTCCTAGTTTCCTCCAACTATTTGGAGAACTATGCCTTCACTTGGTTCAACTTTTCTATCTCATCAAAGTTTGGAATGCTGTCTCTAATATGTTCGATATTTGCAAATGTCACAGCCGGTTGAGGTGGAGCAGAGGCAGCGGCTTGATGGGACGAGGATACCCCTTGTGGGGGGTTTGGTGTAGGACTAATGAAGAGAGGGTTAAAGATTGGAGAATATATGGAGTCTGCCGGGTTCTGAGCAGGGTTCACAACAGTACTCTTCCCTCTTACGTCTTTCCCGCGTCGGTTTTGTAGCATTTGAGATATTTCCCTCATCATGTCTTGCTGAGACTTGTTGATGGTATATCTTAACTCTTGTTGTGTTCTCTCCAATTGGCTCCTAAGATCAGCCTCTAGCTTAGCAAAGTTTTCTTCCATTTTTCTGGCTTGAAGACGTGTGCGGTACGGATGTGGGATGTTTGCAATCAATCTTTCAAATTCTGTCACAACATTCTCATTATTAATTTTGTGGCATAATCAATTTATGCAAACTATATGCGATGTGCAGTGTATGAATAAATAAAAATACGGGAATGTATGCAAAAAAAAGGCATTGATTCCATTGGTGATCGCCCTCAAACAACTTTCATTGAATATTAAAAGGTTTTCATTACAAAGAAAGATAAACTCCTATAGATATGGCTCGGCTCTAACTCCTAGCTCTTCAATAGCTTCAAGCAACTGAATGAACCTAGGCTCCTCCTTTATGTCCAGAGCTACAAAAGGAAGAACGGATTCAGCTTCGTTGGCTAGGTTCCTTACATGCTGGGCGACTTCTTGAACTTGCACCATTAGGTCGGTGTAGTACTGATCTTGATCTTGAATCATGCAAGTAGCATCGCGAAGGTGCCTCAACCAATAATTATCACCTCCCTCGGTAGCTTTTTCAGGAACTACAATTCTTCCAAGATAATCTTGGACTGTAGCTTCTAATGTCTCAATCTGAGCTCGAAGCATTTTGTTCTCTTGTAGGGTAGTTTGGAGCTCAAAAAAGCCATTTCGAGCCCGGTATTTGTGGAGGGACCGATCTAGCTCCCCAACCCTTTCTTCTAACTGAGAATTTTGGGCTTGGCTTTGAATCAAGCTCTCGAGGGTAGAATTATACAGACCTTGCATCTCGAACAATCAATTTTTACTTTCTTGGGCCTTTCTTTTCCATGGGGTAGGAGCCATTTCTTTTTAGCCTTTGCCTTTTCTTGCTGAATTGCGATTCTAGCAAGCTTTCTTTCATTTTCAACAGTTTGCTTGCATTTCTCCACCTCTTTCTCGAGTGCTTGCTTACCCTTCTTTTTCTCCTCTTCAACTAAGCAAATCCCATTCATTCTTTCTTTTTCCACCGCTAGGAACTTCTTCTAATCAGCCTTTTCCACTAGAGCTTGTAGCTTAAGGGTATCACTTTGGTAAAGAGCATTTTTTTTCAAATCAGTGTTAAGCTTCATTAGCTGTTTAATTGTCCCATCTCGCTCATCCACATCTAGGCTAGCCCTATAAATATCACTTGTGTGCTCGGTTTGCAAAGCCTCTATCTTCTTCTTCACCTCTTCTATCTCGCTTCTTAGGATGTCGGCTTCAGAATGAACCATTTTAAAATGTTCTTCAAGTGACATAGTTGGCCCTTGGTCGGGCTTCGGAGTTTTATCATTAATTCTCTTGCGCATCCAATAGGCATAATCTGGGGTGAACATACACTTGTTATCTTCTTCCACCTTTATGCGATAGAGGTGATCCCAAGCTCTAGAAGCATCTTGAACATTCAACTTATATTTATTCTTAAACGGGAACTCAGAAGTACTCAAACCAATGGTGACGGGTACAAACTGTCAGGAACCGAACTGTCTTGATACCAGCAAAGGTGCGCAAGCGATCCTACCGTATAAACCTATCATCATTAGCCAATCATAGTCTCCACAATTGTACAAGAAATGAAGGACGCTACCGAGCCAAGGCACCCTCCACACAATGTCCTCATCCTGAATATTCTTGAAGATGGCCATCCATTTCTGTTTGTCTGGCTCTTCCCACCATTCTTTTGCTAGGTATTCTCGTAAAGGGGAAAAATTTCCTAAGATTATCCCGGGTAGCACCCTTGTCGGTGTCTTCCAAAGGTGACTTCGGATCCATACTTGAAGTAACTGTGCACATCCTCTAAAGCGTCATTCTTCATGCTTTCGGCTTGCGTTCAAGGAAATAAAAGTCTCAGTTAGGATTGCCGATACCAGATTGGCCTTCTTCTTCAACCGCTCGAACAAGTCCAAGATGGTTACATCAATATTACCCAAAACTCTAGGGAAAATGATCAAACCAAAGATCCCTAAAGTGAATAAATCCATCTTCATGACTTTGTCCGGGTGTGTCGGTATGATATCTCGAATGCACTCCTATGAAAAAGCAGTGCTGTCACCTCGAACCTGAATCAAACCTTCAACCCAATCTTCGCTCATCTCGGCCAACGTTCTAAGCTTCAAAGGATAATTTTGAGACCTAGAAGGTTTCGTGTAAATCCAATCTTCATGAAGGTTCTTCTGATTGAGCAAAGCTGTATATTCCTCGATCGTAGGCATCAAATCCTTCCCATTGAATGTGAAGCAACAGAAGGCCGGATTCCAAAATTGAAAGATGGCTCGGAGCATAGGCTGATTAATTTGAACATACATCAACTGTGCTATGTCACCATAATTTTCCCGAAACAAATTTTGCAGTCGTCGGTCTCATCCTTCTCAAATCTATTTCAGATCCCATACGTCATTTTGTTGTAGACTGACATATGTGTATCCCGCCACAATACGCTCACTTGGTAGATTATGATGTTTGGAACATGTTTGACTGAGCTTAGATGTCATATGTTTAGCTAATAGGTAATTATAGGTCCAGTCATACTGATACAGGTAACCCAGGATCGGTACGTAGGCTTGTACAATGCTCAAATGTCTGAGAGTTTCAATAGGGTATCAATACGTGTAGCCTCTGTATCAGTATGCCTATAGAATTTATGTTAGGTATCGGTACTCGGGGTACCGTATCGGTACGTTTTTTAGCTACTAGAATCCTCTTTTTTATATGTGCTATAGGGATTGGTACTTGGGCAAGTGTACCGATACAAGGGTGTTTTATTGGTTGGTATCGATACGGGGATGACCTGTACTGATACTGTGTTAGTTAATTCAGTTATTCGTCTGTTGTAGTTTCCGTTCTTTGCAAATTGGTCACTATTTTACTTAACGCTCGGTTCATGATGATTTTGTGATCCAATCTTGTTGTAATTTCACACAAAGGAAGGTAATAAACTTAATTAAAGGTTGGTGAGATTAAAATAGAATTAGTCCCTCTATTTCTATGAAATTATGTTTTGGTCCCTAAAGTTATAGTCTTACAATCAAATGCTTGCTTTCTTTTTCGTTGTTGTTAGTTTCACCATAAGACTTAATTAAGCATTTTGGCAAGATAAAAAGTAAAAAAGGACTGGTTTAGGTGGTTTAGTTCGAGTTTTCTTTGACAAACCTAATGTGACACTCATAATTCTGTCTTGGCGACTAGGCCGAGTTATGGGGGTTACAACCACTTTTTCAAGAATCTACTTTATTTCTCGGTTGGACACTTTGGCTTGTCCATTAATCTACAGATGATATGCCGTGGTGATCTTATGGTAAACTCCATATCTCTGCAACGCTTTAACATTCAATTTATTGTCAAAGAGGCTGCCCTCATCCCTGATAATAGCTCGAGGTACTCCAAACTGAGTGAAGATATTCTTGTGCAAAAATCTCAGGACGGTATTTGCACCAATCTTGGTCGTAGCAATGGCCTCCACCCACTTGGACATATAATCAACGGTGAGAAGAATATACAAGTGTACACCAGAGAATGGGAAGGGTCCCATGAAATCAATGCCCCAAACATCGAAGAGTTCAACTTCAAGGATGACTTGCATTGATAGCTCATTTCATCGAGAGATGTTCCCCGTTCTTTGACATCTATTGCAAGCCTTGTAGTATGTATGGGCATCTCTAAACAAGTTTGGCCAGTAGAATCTAGATTGTAGAACCTTTGCAACAGTCTTTGTCCTCTAAACTACCCTCCGCATAGAGTGGAATGGGAATGGTAGAGGATATCTTATTGTTCTTCCTCGTGTATGCATCTTCGGATCATTTGATCAGCGTATTGCTTAAAAAGGTAGGGCTTATCCCAATAATAGTAGCGTGCATCATGCTAGAATTTCTTTATTCCCAGGCTGCTAAGATCACAAGGAAAATTCCACTAACAAGATAATTAACAATGTCAACATACTAAGGCAATGTCATAGTAGTCATTAATTTCTCATCAGGAAATTCTTCCTTAATATCACTTGAAATAACACCATCGCGTTCATTCTCAAGCCTAGAGAGATGATCGGCTACATAATTTTCAATACCTTTTCTATCCACTGCCACAATGCCAAATTCTTGCAACAGCAAAATCCACCTAATAAGTCTAGGTTTATCATCTTTTTTATTCACTAAGTATTTAATGAATGAATGATCAGTGTGCACAATGACTTTAGTTCCTATAAGGTATGCCCTAAATTTATCAAATGCAAAAAAAACACAGCTAGAAGTTCTTTTCTAGTGGTAGTGTAGTTTAATTGTGCCTTATTTAGGGTACAACTAGCATAATATATAACATGAAAGGTCTTACTCTGACGCTGGCCAAGAATAGTGCCAACAGCATAATCTCTAGCATCACACATGAGCTCAAACGGTTGTGACCAATCGATGGCACTACAACTGGTGTAGAAATAAGTTCCTTCCTCAAGGTTTCGAACGCTACACGGTATTGATCATCAAACTTGAATGCTCTATTCTACTCTAGCAACGAGCACTAGGGCTTAGAAATCTTGGAGAAATCCTTGATGAATCTCCTGTAGAAACTGACGTGGCCAAGGAAGCTTCGAATAGCTTTGAAATTGAATGGGGTGGAAGCTTCTCTATAACTTCTATCTTGGCTTTGTCCACTTTAATGCCCTTTTCAAAAATATGGTGGCCTAAGATAATGCCCTCGGAAACCATGAAGTGACACTTTTCCCAATTAAGCAGAAGGTCAGTTTCCCCAGATCATTTCAACACCTTGGCAAAGTTGCCTAGGTAGTGATCAAATGAGTCTTTAAAGATAGAAATGTTTTCCATGAAGATCTCTAGAAAGTCATCCACCATGTCTGAGAAGATAATTATCATGCAACACTATAATGTTGTTAGAGCATTGCATAGACCAAAGGGCATTCGGCGAAAGGCATAATGCATATGAACATGTGAATGTTGTTTTCTCTTGGTCCTCCGGTGTTGTAGAAATTTGGTTGTATCTGGAGTAACTATCCAGGAAGCAATAATAGGGTTTCCCCGTAAGCTTGTCGAGCATTTGGTCAATGAATGGCAAGGAGGATTTGTCATTTTGTGACTTTGTTTAGCTTCTGGTAGTCAACACAGATCTGCCATCAAGTAGCAGTTCTGGTTGGGAGGTGTTCATCGGCATCGTTCTTTACCAGTATCATGCCTCCACACACACTGGACAAGACTCACCCAAGAACTGTCTGAGATAGGGTAGATGATTCTAGCATCGAGCCATTTGATGATCTCCTTTATAACCATAGTCCTCATGATCAAATTAAGTCTCATTTGTGGTTTAATCGAGCTGTTGTGATCATCTTTAAGCAAAATCTTATCCATACACAAAGTAGGGCTTATAGCCTTCAAGTCAACAATAGTTCAACCAATAGCTTTCTTATGTTGAGATAAGACATGCAACAGTTTATTTTCTTGGTTGGATGTTAAGCTAGAAGATATGATTACATGCAACATATTATTCTCCCCTAAATATGGATACTTTAATTGCGAGGAAAGGGGTTTTAGGTGAAGTTCAGGAGATGCTCTAGCGATGGCTTGGGAGATTTAAATTTAGCAGAATTCAAAGGATGTACCTGGCCTAATAAGCACAAGATTGGATTGTTCGGTCTCTCCTTTACCTTATTCTTTAGCTTCTTGCACGGCCTTGTTGAATTCTGATTGCTCTGCTGCATTTAATGCATTGCTGCAGCATATTTCATGGAGATTCTCTTCAACTAAGGTTTTCTCACTTTGCACAAGCTAACATTCTTCATAGTCATTCGCATACTTGAGAATGCTGAAGACATTTAGTGAGATCTTTTGGTCATTCATATTTATAGTAAATTCACCCTTTTCACAATCTATCACAATACACCCAGTAGCAATGAATGTCTCCCGAGGATGATGGGAGCATTCTTATAGCTTCATAATCAAGGATGATAAAATCTTTCAGGAAAACAAATCTATCAACCTTAACCAGGACATTCAATCTATCTCTCGGGTCGAATTTGAGAATAATCGTCCAATTGAAGGATCGCCAGTGTAAGTTTAGCTTTCTCTATGCCCAACTTCATAGATACTGATTTTGGCATCAAATTGACACTCACATAGATATCGCACAAAGCACGACCAAAGTAGTTTCAACCTATAGAAAATTGAATAGTAAAGCTGCCAGGATCCTTCATCTTGGGTGGTAAATCACTTAGCACCACCACGTATTCGCCTGTTGTAGCAACAGTTTCAACTTCACCTATCATCCTTTTCTTGGTCACGATCTCTTTTAGAAACTGAGCATCCTGTTTATGAGCTTTCAATTGTTATGAAAATGGAGGTGGTGGTCTGGGCTCATCGTGTGGTCTACTAGATGCTATACCATCCTTATCATTATTGTCTTTGCCATCAGTAGCAAGGTCCTTCATTGTATCAGACATAGTAGATGAATCCTTGGGTGCCGAAGCATTGGTGGATGTCTTACTTAGAGTGGAATCAACAAGGGAACCTCCCCCAAACTTGTCATCTTTGGTCAAATGTGTACCACTATGCAATGTGACGACATTGTATTATTCTACACCAGATCTTAGTGACTTCAATATCACTAGGTAAACCACCTTGAGGTCTCGTCTTCAAATCTTAAGCAATCTGCCCAACTTGTGTTTCCAAGGACCAAAGTGAAGCAGTGTTGTTCTCTAGGATAGATTGTTAATTTTGCAACATAGCGGCTTGTATTGTGAGTATGCCACTATGGTTCTTAAGGTGTGCTGATTGGTCTTGCATGATAACTCGGGCAGTTTCCATAAAGCTTTGATAAGTGGAATCAAGAGAATTAGAATTAGAGTTTGAAACTCCTTGGTTCTGCCTCTGAGTTTTTTGTTGGAATCTAGAAGGCTCTGTTGTAGCATTCTGTCGAACTTTTGAATTTCATGTGTTACCTTTCCCACCAAAATTTGGATGTTGTTGCCACCTTAGGTTGTAGGTGTTCGTGTAGGGATTGTTGTTGAAGTTAGCGTTCTCTAAGTAGCATCCAGATTCTTGTTATTAGGGGAATTCATTTGAATGGTGTTCCCCATCACAATGCTCGCATGTATATTGAATTACCTTAGCCTCCCGTATGTTGGATGGTGGTTGCATGCTCTTGAGCAGGTTTGCGTTGGTAGAGAGTTGAGCCACCACACTCTGGGAATCATCCAATTGGAGTGTTCTAAAAGATTTTGGGCCAAGATTCAATCTTTCCATAGGAAACTAGTAGTCATTGTTGGATATTTGATTGACAATTTCAAATGCCTCTTCAGGATCTTTATCGAGCAAAATACCATTGGCTGAAAAGTCAATCATCATTCTTGTTGGAGCGTTAATGCCATTATAGAATGTTACCAGTTGTAGCCAATCACGATATCCATGAATCGAGCACTTGCGTAGTATCTCTTTGTATAAGTCCCATCATTCATACATACATTTATCATCTTTTTGCTTGAATGTTATAATCTCACTCCGCTTCTGATTGTACACATTCGGTGGATCATATCGGTGCAAAAAGAGTTTGCACAAGTCATCCTAGAATGTAATAGTTCCTGATGATATAGTTTTCAACCATGCTCGGGCTCGATCGCACAAGGAATATGGGAATATTTTAAGTCTCAACACATCATTAGGGACTCCTTGTTGTCTAAAATGGTCACAGACTTCCAAGAAAGCTTGAATGTGCTTTCGAGCATCCTCTCTTACCGATCCATTAAATTGTCAATGGAGTTGAGCATGTTGAACATGACGGGCTTCAGCTCAAAGTTAGCTGACCCTATTGTTGGAACAATGAGCGAAGGGTTGAGGTTATTCATAATAGGTGCAAAATTGTCGCGAATGGGTCATATAGGTCAGGCTGGTGGTGGAACATCCTGCTGCCTTTATCTTCCTCCATTGATGTTTGAATCATTACTAATTAATCCTCCATCTCGTGCGTCATTCATGTCATTATTCTCATTTTATCGCCCCCCATACTTTGATATCTACATATGTTTCACAAGTGTCTTTCGATCTCTAGATTATATAAAAGAACGGGTTCCGCAAGATTTGTGTGTCTGGTTATGCACTGTAACGTACCTGACAAAGAAAAAAACAAAAATAAAAAATAAACTAAAGAAAATCTTAAGCACAATTACTATGTAATTATCAATAGCCAATCCCTGGCAACGACACCAAGAACTTTGATGCTTGCGAAATAGATATGCACTTTAGAGCAAGTATACTCGCCGAGCAAGTAATAAAGTGATAAAATAGAGTGTCGAACCTATAGGGATTGGATCAGTAAATACGAAGTGATTGTACATAAGAGTTGGTGAGCAAGTATTGCTTTAATGATGATTATCTAAACTAAATGCAAATAAAGTAAAGTAGCAATGATCAAGACAAACAAATGTTGCAGCAGATATTCAAATGATTATGGAAGCTGGGTTTATTGTCAAGGTATTATGCTTGATTACTTATTTGAATGCTATAGCGGATGGCAATACATGTCTGTGTAAACCAATTAAGTCTTTATCTACTCGACAAGGTTTTCTAACTAACTTCTGACTCTCTCGATGCCTAGAAGTTTATAACAATGAAGCTAAGGTAATGCATGTCTGTGTGAACTCTAACAACTCTATTATCTATTCAAGTTCCCATAATTAGTCGTTGAAATGCTAAACTTATGTCTAAGCCAGATCAGAACTAAGTTAACAGCCTAGCCCCACTGTTCATGTTTGTTTAACCTAACTCTCTTGATATTAAGCGACATATTAATAGTTAAAAGGCCTTTCTTGATAGATCTTACAATAACTACGCATGAAGAACGATGAATATAATATATAAAAGAAAAGAACTATAGCATTAAACAATTAATCAAAACATAATATCCTTAAAACAATAAACCCAAACAAAAGTATTTATCTCTTTTCTGAGCCTAGAACATCCATAATAAAATTATTAAGAAATATAAGAGTTTATCAAGCAAGGAAAAAGAAAGAATCAAGCGTACTCGAAGTTATGCTCCAAGCTCTCTATCTGTGCTGCAAGTCCCACACTCCTTCTATAACACCCATTTCCCGTATCCATCAATGATACGAGTCAGAGGTATCACAAAACATTCGTAAAACCCTCTACATTTGTAATTTGGTAAAATTTTGTTTCTTTAAAAATAATACAATGTATTTAGTTTTTATTTACAAATCTAGTTATTCGCCTAAAGTTTAAAAATAATATTTTCATCTTCAAATCGAGTTTATTTTTAGGAAGCAACTTATCAATTTAATTTGTCTTTATATAATTAGTAAAGCTGCCTTAAAACTGCCTGATTTAAAATTCATCCAGATACCAAATAAAATACAATTTTTATCAGAGCAGACATATCCTTTTAATATACATGCCAACTAGTAAATATGAAACAGTATTAAAAGATATCTTACTGATACTGATGTACATTTTATTGATGGATGATGTCCATATATGCTCCTTACTCCAACCATTTCTTCTCTCCTACGTGTAAAACAGTTGCACGCTAAGTATTTACTTAGTGAGGCAATAATTCGAATTCAAGTGCAATTGTCATAATATCAATATTAATGATTAACAATGCATATGATCACCTTAACATTACATGCTCATTAACATAAATAAATATGTATATCAAAGTGATAAGATTATATCTTACCAATACCGTTGCCGGCTCCATCTGTAAGCTTTCAATGCTTACCAATACCTTTTCCATTTCTATCTGCAAGCTTTCAAGCTTATATTCCTGTTTCTTTTTTATTCTTTTCAATTTATTTAGCCCAATGTATCAAATTAAGAGATTCTATGTACACGAGTCATTCCCCTATACTTACCGGAGTATAGTGTATTATTGCACTCTACCTAGAGTGCTTAGCACCGAAGTGCTTCGGTATACTTACCGGAGTATGCCATTAATGAAATTTGCACTTTATCTGAAGTGCTTAGAATATTTATACAGCTGTTTATGACTCTATGGATATCCAACTATACCTTCGAATCTCTATATCATACATTGGGCTTTACATCATCAATTTATCTCATCAATGGCAACATATATCAATATATATATATCAACATTGGGCAGTTCATACCCGAAATAACATTTCAATTTTATCAATGTAAGTAATCAAATGATCAATGCATTTATTTCTCAAATCTTGGCATATTCATATTATATCAATCATATATTCAATGATATAAATATCGATGTATTACGATATGCATGCAATTGCACTCACCTGGGCCATGAATTAGTATGCCTCACTAAGTCCTCTTTGATCTTTCCTTCATTGTTCCTTGAACCTCCATTGATTTGAGCTTAACTTCATAATTCAAATAAGTAAAATATTTGTTAGATCCCAATCTAACAATATCTTAGACATATTGTCCAATATAATCATTTGAATACAAAATCTCCAAACATTTTCTTTTCTTCCTTGTATTGTTCAAAAACTCATTATAGTCCTTAGTGACCAATTTGAACTTCCATTAACCCCTTTCAAGCTTACTAATCAATCTTAGATACAAAGTGTATCAATTCTCATTTTCTAGCAGTTTGCAGTACCTCTAAAGAAATATTTCTATAAAATAATATACAACTCGAAATTCAATTTTGTTTGTTCTAAAAGAAACTATATTTGATAATATTTTCACCCATATAAACTAGTATTCCAAATTCATCTTGTACAATTTATGGCAAATTTTCAAAGTCAGCTATAGTGCTGAAATTCAGAACAAACTGCCATACTGTTTTCTGACCTTTCACCACTTAAAAATTCGTATCTTTTTACTCGAAACTCAAAATCAGATTCCGTTTTTTGAACACGAAACTAGACGAACAAATATTTCCATATGTATAAAATCCACCATCTAACCATGTTTTTAGAATATATGGTGAATTTTCAAAGTTACTGCCATAAACCAGTTTTTCTACACAGCTTCCATAAACAACTTCATCTTTTGTACTAACTTCTCCTTATTTCTCTACTTTTCAACTTAGTCAAATCACTAGCTTTAAACCACCAACTCATCACATTCTTCACCAAATAATTGTTCACAATAATTCTCCTTAATTTTCCTTATTTACCAAAATAGTCACTAAATTGTAAAGATAAAGATTCAAACTTCTTAACTTTACAAATTAAACCTCCATTCAACATTACTACCTTAATTCCATCATTACAACTAAAAATCAGATTTAGCCCCTATACAAAACTTCAATTTCAATTTGGTCACTTAGCTTTGACAAATTGTCAAAATGGTTACAAATTCAATTCAACATCAATTTAGAATTCTAACTTCATTTTCTTTTCTCTAACATCATTAATAACATAATTACACTCCAAATTTTAAAAATTCAGATTTGGTCCTTTAACTTTGCAATTTGCCAAAATGGTCCCTACACAATTTAGCTTAGGGTTTTGCTTCCAAACAACAAATCAAGCATACTAGATCATTAATCCAACATCACCAACCCTAAATTAAACTTGAATCCATAAACCCTAATCTTTTCCATATAAACTAAAATATGTAGGGTTTAAATCCCAACTTAATAACATGGTTTTAACATCATACAAGCTTAATTCCAACTTGAATTCAATCATGAAATCATAAAATCGTAAAACCCCCAATTGGTTCATAAACCCTAATTTCTTTCTCATGAAAATTTTCATCAATCAATCATGTATTCCATGAATTATTTGCATCAAAAGATAGAGCTTGAAGAGAATAACAACTTTTTAGTTCGAAAGATTACCTTCGGGGCTTGAATCGAACTTGGAAAATTTTCTCGTCCTCCCCCCCTGTGTTTTCGAAAATATAAATATGAAGAGTCTTCTTTTTTTGCTCCTTTGTTTTAATTTCATTCTATTATGCCACTTGTACCTTAAAAATGAATTTAAAATTCATTCAAATAGTGAAATTACCAAATTGCCCTTTTTATCCAACGGTTGAGATTGATTTTATCATCAATCAAGGGCCAAGATTAAATCTTCAATTTCCTTATTCCAAAATTGCCCTTTATAACTTTCAAATATTTCAAAATTGCCATCCTTGCCAAATAACCAATTTGCCCTCCAACTAGTCTTTATTTACTAGTTTGTTTCCAAATTGCCATTCCATTAAAATCTAACTAAATCTAGTTAGAATTCAACCAACCATAATAAAATATTCTTAAAATAGCATTTTATGACTTTTCCATAACTTTTGGATCAGTCTCTCAATTTTTCCATTCGATCTGATATACCGATAATTAATCTCTTTACTCAGGATTAAATTGTAGGATTCATCTCGAATCGAACTAAAAATATTCTTAGCACTTGTAATAGACTTTTATAACCTTCATCTATCGTATTGTGAAATCTCAAAATAATTTGACCCAATTCGGGTATCCGAATTCCATTTAAACTTTGACTGAAATTTCCCAATAATAGAAACATCGGATCAAACTAGAATCTTCACATTCGATTCACACCTTTAGGTGATCTGATTATTTATGAAATAAAAACACTTAACTTTTGGGGAATTACAACTTTAGTCCCCAAACTTTTCCAAAGTTTATACCTTAGTCATGAAATTTCCAAAGTTTACATTTTGGTCACTAAACATTTAAACTTCAATCTCCATTCCAATTTTCCTTGGAATTCAACCAAACTTTAAGAATACCTTATTCAATTCACTATCTATCACATGATACCTTTAAACCTTAGAAATTTCCTTTCCAAAACCCATAATTAAAGAAATCCTAACTTTCACATTTTTGTCATTTTAGTACTAAGTTAGCTTTTAAGCTATTATCTTAGTATTAAATGACCTTTAATCAACTTAGTAAATTTTGGGATATTACACCTTCAGCCTCTCTTAATGACTTTCATTGTGTGGAGACTCCTATAGACCTTCAAATCCAGTGGTTCTCTGATAGCTAAAGACTAAGGGGTTGATGTCTAAGATCCATGTCTCCTTTGTTTGTAGCCCAAGTCTTCTTTTATATAGGCAGAAAAACTAGGGTTTGGAAACCCTAAAGCGCATAAAACCTCTTTAAGAGGATCTTGTTTTCCTACTTCATTTAATGAGTTTCATATCAAATAAGAATCCATGTAAGCGAAGTCTTATTTATCTCCAACTCTATTGCCTCGTCAGCTCCATACGAGAGTGATGCTATCCTTCATGCTCCAGCATTCCTCCAGCTCCAATAGCTTAATGCACAAGCACCACAAAGGCACTACCTTCCCAATTAAAAGTACCAAAATATATAACAATTAAACACTAGTACCATAACTCCCTAACTAAATGCAAACTATATGCAAACTAATCCTAAATGCAACTATATGAGCCTAAACACATGCAAAAGCTAAGTCTTCATTTATATAGGCAGAAAAACTAGGGTTTGGAAACCCTAAAGTGCATAAAACCTCTTTAAGAGGATCTTGTTTTCCTGCTTTATTTAATGAGTTTCGTATCAAATAAGAATCCATGTAAGCGAAGCCTTATTTATCTCCAACTCTATTGCCTCGTCAGCTCCATACGAGAGTGATGCTATCCTTCATGCTCCAGCATTCCTCCAGCTCCAATAGCTTAATGCACAAGCACCACAAAGGCACTACCTTCCCAATTAAAAGTACCAAAATATATAACAATTAAACACTAGTACCATAACTCCCTAACTAAATGCAAACTATATGCAAACTAATCCTAAATGCAACTATATGAGCCTAAACACATGCAAAAGCTAAGTAAAAATGTTACACAAAAAAGGTTATCTACACGGTCATCAATGGTCTATAAAACTGGATGAAGCCTTAAGGGCCTATTGGACCGCGTTCAAAACACCATTGGGCATGCCACCCTATAGACTTGTCGATGGGAAGGCATGTCACTTATTGGTCAAGCTTGAGCACAAAGAATTTTTGGCCATAAAGAAAATCAACATGGACTGCCAATTAGCTGGGGAAGGAAGTTTGCTAGAGTTGAGCGAGTTAGAGGAGCATCGCCTGGATGCTTACGAGAATGCCAAGATTTAAAAGGAGAAAACCAAGAGATGGCTTGATGAAAAACTGATGCCTTTATATTTTGTTGAAGGACACAAAGTCCTACTCTACAACTCTCTCTTGAAGCTCTTCCTGGGCAAGTTGAAGTCTCGTTGGTCTGGCCCATCCGAGGTTGTCAAGGTGTACTACATGGTGTTGTGGGCATCAAGGATTTAAAAGATGGCCCGATCTTCAAAATCAATGGCCAAATACTCAAGGCATATCAAGGAGCACCAGTTCTTCATGACAATACTTCTATTACGCTACTACATCTAGTTCTATCCTTTTTATTTTTCTGCATTAGATTTATTTTTGAACTTTAAGTTTCCATGTTTTTATTTTCCTACAATTTGTTTTTCGATTTAGCTTTTTAATAATTATTTAATTATAGATGAATTTTACGTTTGTTTTATTTATTTTTGGCAATTATTCAGGCAAGGGCATCATGATTCGGGAATCTTCTCCACCATCCTAGTAACTCCTTGGGTATTTTTCCTTTCTTTTCTTTTTCACTTTTCATATTGCACTTTTTGTTTTTCTTTTCCTTTTGCATTAGGGACTATGCTTCTCTTAAGCTTGACCAAATCATGAAATGGAGGGCAGCCGATGATGGTATCCAGCCAGTTGAGTCAAGCCAGTTAGGCCAAGCTACATTGACGAGCCACTAACCCTGAGCCGAGCTGAGCCGTTGACACCAAGCTGAGCTGCATTGATGAGCCGTTAACCGTTGACTGGTGTTAACTGTTGACTTTTTCTACGGGACCTTACCAGGGGTTTATCAACGTTTTAAGTCTGATGGCATAGGCCATTTTGCCAAATTCAAACCCCGTAAGCTATTTTTTACGCATTTGACCCTTTAAATTCAGTAAAGCATGTGATTAAGAGATACTTATGGTATTAATTGGTATACAAGGATTGTTTCAAATTGAATATCGAATCAAGTGGAGTATTTGGGAAGCTCAGATGAGAATTTTAACAATATCGACTTAAGGTTAGTACACCTCAAACTCCTATTGCTTCATGAGCATCATAAATATGATTGCTTTGCGTGTTAGTATCTGCAAATTAGGTAGACGATGAATAAGCATGAGTAGAGACCGGTATTATGAGACTTGATATTTATATGATGCAAGATGATTTTGTGAATATATTCGAGACTTTTATGGATGATTTAGAGATCGTGTAGGGTCATTTGAGATGCTCGTATGATTATTTGACTGATTTAGATAATTGTGATGGTTTGTAAGCTTGTTTGAGTAGATTGATGAGATTCGATGGAAATTATACTAATTGGACTAATAGTTGGTAATATTCGAACAAATGATCATGAAGTTGGTAATTAATATGAATTTATTAAATGCATTAGTAAACAATCCCTAATGACTTTCATAAGCTTTAGGGATAAAAAAAAGTGTTGTAATATTGTATTGCAAGGAAATTGTATGAACCTGTGAATAGGGTATCGGTACGAGCTTTAGCAATTTTGGTACTTTTGGAAATTAAGGATTTCCAATAAAATATTTCAAAATTGGTACATGTGTAAGTACCGACATCTAGGGGTACCGTATCGATACTCGTGTTCGAGTATTGGTACGCACTGAACGAGATAATATTTAATGCTAATAAAAAGATGAGAAATTGGCGTGGGACAATAATGAGATAACATGGGTTAATAAAGATAACTAATGAGGATAATTAATTTACTCTCTCATAATGTATTAACAAGTTGGTAAACTTAATTGGGTGACTTGTTTGTAATAGCAACCATAGGGATCCTCGGTGGATCGTGTGTGGTTACGTGCCAAGTAAGGGCACTTGTGTGGTTAGGTCACTTTGATTGGTGGGATTCAGATACCCAGAGAAAGAGTGTTGCAACACCATGGTTAGAGATGTTGGATGTACGTTCTCGATATTATATGATATTAGGCCTTATCCAATGATACTCGAGGAGAGATACCGAGTATAGGTATACGTTCCTGAGGTTGTATGACACCGGGCCTTACTCTAGGTTTGTGGTATGACTTGTATGCTTTCGCTCGGATGTTCTAGTGAGATCCTTAGTATGGTTGGTCCTTGTGGGCCATGTGTGATGATTGCTATGATATGAGAGCTTGTGCTTAGGCGACTAGTGGTAGCTCCACGTGTTTATTTATCCCTCCTTATTGCTCATACTAGCTTGCATGCTTATGTTTATGATTAGCATGAAGTATAGTAGAGTAGATGTGTACCACTGAGCTTTGTAGAGGCCTTTAAAGTACGGTACTTGTGTTTAGTGGGCTATGTATTTATAGGACCTTACATGGTCGAGTATGTAAATCTTTCTTTTGAAATTGTATTAATCAAATCAAATGTTTAAATGTTTTAATTTAAAGTGGAGCTCCTTTGTAACGATTTAAATTGTTTATCTATGATTCAACTGTTGGATCTAAATGTTTTGGAAAATAACTTGTTTGGGCTAAACCTAGTTTAAGAAATTTTATGGTTTGATTTGAGCTTGAGGCTTAAATTGTGACATCCAGGTTGGGGGTGTTACAAGTTGGGTTAGATAATTGGACCCATTGGGCTAAGTTTGAGCCTTAGTGGATGGGAATTGGGTTGTTTGGGCTTGAAAAGTGACCAAAATGTAACAAGAGTGAAAGTTGGAGGTTTTACGAAGAGAATATACCCTTGTAAAAGTGAATGGCTAATCACTCTCCTTACCCTTGGGCTTCACGTGATTAAAAGGGGAAATGGGGCGTTGTTTGTTATATCACTCATTTATTCTTCGCCACCTTCTTTCATCTTTCATCTCAAAACCCCATAGCCACCAAAGTTAAAAATCCAAACTTTACCAATCATTTCTTCCACCTAAGGTCCAAGATTCAAATATGTTAATCTTTATCTCTCAAACTTCAAGAAAAGTGCATCCTTGTGGAAAAAGGTAAGGTTTTCATAAATAGGTTTTTGGGAAGTTGAAGGCTTTAGGAAGATATCTCTTCATCTTAAGGTTGTAGCTTTGTAGCAAACTACTCCATGGTCTCTAATCCAAGTTTTGATTCGAATTTCATGTTCGTGTGGAAAGTGAAAAGAGGTTGGAGGACTTTCGCAAGCTTGAGTAGAAGCTTGGGTTCGGGATTCTTGCTTAATGTTAGTACAATACTAACTCCTTTTCCTTCATGGGCATCAGAAATTTGATTGCTTTGTTGCTTGATTTGATGTTTTGGTTGCTTGGGTGCTTAAGAGACCCTTTAATGGCATAATCCGAGATTTATGTTAAAAACATGTAAAAAATGGCAGCAAACCACCCTAATAACTTCCATAAGATGTAGAACCGAGTTAAAAGGCGTTTGGTTGCAATTTGGGGGCTTTGAGAATGACTTTTCGAGCCTAGAAAGCCATTCCTAGGCTTCGGTATTGGTATACAGGGACCCCGTACCAGTACTATTTGTTTTGGGTCGAAGAACACAGATGAACTATAAGGGCGTATCGGTACAAGATTCAAGCTGTACCGGTACGCGATTGCAAGTCGTATTAGTATGGGTCAAACCATACTTGTACTCACTATTTTATTGAAATTCCATTGAGCTAACTTAGCATCGGTATGCTACGAGTACATATACCCAGGGTACTGAACCGGTACGCGAGAGCCAGTACCAGTACCCACTTGGTAATCTGCCCCAAAAGTTAAGTTTGAGTTCAAATGGTTGATAATTCGAAGGCCATGGTCCGATGGGCTTATAATGTGGTAAATAAATTCTAAAACTGAGAAACTGATATTTTACTCCTCTATACGAGCATTTGGATGATGGGATCCTTGGTGGATCATGTGATGTTACGTGCCAAGTAATGCACCTGTTTGGTTGAGTTACATTTGGATGATGGGATCTGGATACCCAGAGAGTGTGTTCCAACACCAAGAGATGAGACACCGAATGTATGCTCCCGAGGCTGTATAACACTAGTCTTATTCAAAAACACTCGAAGAGAGATGCCAAATGTAGGTGTATGTTCCTGAGGCTATATGATATCAGGCCTCACCTAGAGAGAGTGTATGCTCCTGAGGCTGTGTGACACCGAGCCTCACTCAGAGTGTACGTTCCTGAGGCTGTGTACATTGGGCCTTATTTCAGGT
Source organism: Hibiscus mutabilis (assembly GCA_019671005.1). NCBI lineage: Eukaryota > Viridiplantae > Streptophyta > Magnoliopsida > Malvales > Malvaceae > Hibiscus > Hibiscus mutabilis. The sequence goes on along the minus strand of CM033744.1, from coordinate 19,193,060 downwards.
TTGTGTGGTATGATACATATGTTTGCTATGTGAGATTGATGTATCCATTGTTGATTTCTATGTGTTTTGCCGGCTAGAGGTAGCGATATATATACATTGATGTATATTCCATGCCATCATCTTTAGCTACATGCTCATATTTATGATTTGTATGAAGCATGGTTGAGTGGAAGTGTATCCACTGAACTTGTTAGCTCTGCGTTCGAAATCGTTGTTTCCGTTCGTAGGTTAGTAGGTTTGGCACGCTGCTTGGTGGAGTACCATCTAGGAAGGATTCCAGTGCTTCGTCTCACCAGAGTACAATACTTAGATCTTTGGGCTTTGTATTCATAGGACCTTGGCGAGTATTTTGAAACTTGTATTTTAGGATTTAAAATGATTGAGTCGAATGCTTTTGAAATTTAATTTAAAAGGTGCTCTCTTATAAACGCATTCAAATGATTATCTATGTTTTAAATGATTGAAAATCTAATAGATTTGGAAATTGATTATGGATTGGGCTAAACTAGGTCAAAATTTTACGATTGCGGGTTGGGTTTGAGGCCTAAATGTGACATCTGGGTTTAGGGTGTTACATTTAGGCCCATGTAGATGCATTTATGAGTAGTTTGCATGGAGTTAACAAGTCTACCCTTATTTTTATATATTTGATGCATTTAATGGGGGAAGGTAGTGCATTTTAGTGGTGCTTGTGTAGGAAGCTATTGAGGCAGATGAGCGTTGGAGCAGTGGAGTGGCACCCCTCTCGTGACGAGCTGAAAAGGAAAAAAGTTAGATATGAATTCAGACTTTGGCACACGTAGACTTCCATCTGATATGGACTTTCATTGAATGAAGCGGGAAAGCAAAGATCCTCAATAAGAGGCTTTACACTCTTTAGGGTTTCTCTACCCTAGCTTTGCCTCCTATATAAAGAAGACTTGGTCCATAAACAAAAAGGGCTTAATTTTAAACAGTATCCCTTAGTTTTCAGTTATCGGAGAACCACCAGAATCGAAGGTCTAGAGGAGTCTTCACACAAAAAAAGCCACCGAGAGATGATTGAGGAGTACAGGACTTGCAGCACATTTATAGGGCTTGGAGGAGAACGTCGAGGATGCTTGATTCTTTCTTCTTCCTTACTTTATAAACTGCCATGTTTTTAATTTTTTTATGGATGTTTTAGGCTCAAACATGAGCTAAATACTTTTGTTGGGTTTATTGTTTTTAGGATATTATGTTTTAATTAATTGTTCAATGCTAAAGCCTTTTTCTTTATCTATTATGTTCATTGTCCTTTATGCGTAGTTATTGTAATATCTATCGAGAGAGGCCTTTTAACTATTGATCTCTAGCTTAATATTGAGAGAATTAGGCTATACAAACGTGAATAGTAGGACTTAAGCTGTCAACGTAGGTTTTAAGCCAGCTTAGACATAAGTTTAGGATTTCAACGACTAATAAGGGTAACTTGAATAGATAATAGAATTGTTAGGGTTCACGCAGACATGTATTATCGTAACATCTTTGTTATCAACTTCAAGGCATCGAGGGAGTCAAGAGGCTAATTAGAAAACCATGTCGAATAGGTAAAGACTTAATTGGTTTACGCAGACATGTATCGCCAATCGCTATAGCATTCAAATAAGTAATCGGCATATTTCATAGGCAATAAATCCAACTTCCACAATCATCTAAATATTTGCTACAACATCTGTTTGTCCTTGGTAATTGCTTATTTACTTTTATTGCATTTAGTTTTAATAAACCATCTCCAAATAAATATTTGCTCACTAACTTTTAAGTATAATTACTTTGAGGTTATTAATCCAATTCCTGTGGGTTCAACACTCTACTTCATCACTTTATTACTTGATCGATGAGTATACTTGCTCTAATTTGCATACCTATTTCGCAAGCATCAAGGTTTTAAAGTGACCAAAAACTTGATTCTCAATATCTTTTCTATCCACTACCTCAATGTCAAATTCTTGTAATAGTAAGATCCACCTAATAAGTCTAGGTTTAGCATCCTTTTTAGTCATTAAATATTTAATGGACGAATGATTAGTATTTACAATAACTTTAGTTCCTATAAGGTGATCCCTAAATTTATCAAATTTAAAAACTACGGCAAGTAGTTATTTTTTAGTGTAGTGTAATTTACTTGTGCCTCATTTAACGTACGACTAGCATAATATATAACATGAAAGATCTTACTCCGACACTGACCAAGAACGATGCCAATAACATAATCACTAGCATTGCACATAAGCTCAAAAGGCTTTGACCAATCGGGGGAACTACAACCAGTGCAGATATAAGTTTATTCTTTAAGGTTTCGAATGCAGCACGACATTGGTCATCAAACTCGAAGGCTCGATTTTGCTCTAACAACATGAACAGTGACTTCGAGATCTTGGAGAAATCTTTGATGAATCTCCTATAGAAACAAGCATGGCCAAGGAAGCTTCAAATGGCTTTCACATTTGATGGGGGTGGAAGCTTCTTAATGACTTCTATCTTGGCTTTTCCACTTTAATCCTCTTCCGTGAAATTTGATGGCCCAAGACAATGCCCTTGAAGACCATGAAGTGGCACTTTCCCCTCAGTTTCTTCACATCTTTTTAGTACCTTGGCAAGGTTTCCTAGGCATTGATCGAACAAGTCTCAAAAGATAGAAAAAGCATCCATGAAGATCTCTAGGAAATCATCTACCATGTCCGAAAAGATGGCCATCATACAATGCTGAAATGTTGCTAGAGTATTGCATAGGCCAAATGCCATTTGACAAAAGGCATAAATGTCATAGGGACATGTGAATGTTGTTTTCTCTTGGTCCTCCGGGACTATAGAAATATGGTTGTATCTGGAGTAACAGTCCAGAAAGCAATAATAGGGCTTCTCCACAAGCTTGTATAGTATTTGGTCGATGAACAGTAAGGGGAAGTGGTCCTTCTTTGTGGCTTTGTTCTGCTTCTGGTAGTCAATGCAAATCCATCATCCAATAATAGTTATGGTTGGGAAGAGCTCATCGGCGTCGTTTTTTATCACAGTCGTGCTCCTTTCTTCGGCACACACTAGACAGGACTGATGGTACTCTAAAACGCACATATTTCCCCTTATTGATCAATTAATTTGTCCCCACATTGGAATCTCATGCATGCATTCTTGCTTTTTCAGTTTATTATTTTTATATTTTCTAACTCAGTTTACTTTGCTCAAATTTTCCTTATTTCAGCCATTTTTTGTTGTTCTGTCACTACACTGCTAGTGTCGTTGTAAAATCATCTTATTATTGTAGCCAGGACTGTCACTATATTGTGATGTCGCTGCATAACCATTGCTTAGATTGCATCCAGTCATTGTCGTCGCATTGACAACTGTCAGGATAAGATCAAAGGACAATGAGCTGATAGTTAGTTACAACAACTTTTATCCAGACCTGATCTGGGCACAATAAAACAATCATTGTCACTACAATGATAGCTGTCAGAAAAGATCAAAAGATAATGAGAAGCCAGTTAGTTACGAATGCTATTGTACGGACTGGATGTCGCCATATTAAAATAGGATTATTACCAAATTGTGTCCAAGATTGCCGATGCATTGATAGCTGTCAAAAAGATAAGATCAAAGGACGATAAGCTAGCAATTTGGTGCAACTTCCTTGTACGAATTTTCATAGCTGCAAAAAAAAGGGACACATGTATTTACCCCATTGGAAAGAAATGAGGCATCTTGATATATATCAGCTTATCCTTACCTTTTTCAATTTTCATTATCTTTTGGAAGATCATTTTTCTCATTCTTGGGAAGCTTCATCCATGGCGGCTTGAGCTTTGTTCTGGTGAACCGAGGTGAAGACGAGGCAGATCTCTTTGTAACAAATAGGACCCAAGTGCTAAAGCAAAAGAAATTTCGTGGAAATACTTTGAGATCGCTAGAGATAAAGGTTTCCATTTATTTTCACTTAATTGTTTTGTAAACCTTGAATGATGATTTACTATTTTCTTTCCTTAAGAACAAGAGTTATTTTGGACTGTCAACTTCTATTTATTTTATGAAGCTTTCTTTCTTGTTTCAACTTTTGGGTTTAAATGTTATTTTGTACGAAAGTGTTTAATGCAGCCATTGTCACTGAAAGGTGCGGTGACAGTTCAACGAGCATCACAACGAGAGTTGGGTGGGGACACAACGAAAGTTGGTGCACTCGTTTGAGGATACACAATATATCTCAGGAACGAAGGTTATGGTAGATTTATTTGTTTAAGTCATTAGCTGAGAGTTGAAGGAAAGTTAGTAGGATAAGTTTGATTTATCTTGCTTTATAAGCATAACCTTGCAACATTTAGTACACTACCGAGTTACACCGAGGGAATCCAATATTTTTACAGAATATCACTTTCCTTTGTGAATTTATACTGTTGCATCCACATCACTCTCTGAAATCTTTTGCATTTACATTTCTTTGCACTGAAAACTTAACTCATATTTCCTTTTATTTTAGAACTTTTGCACGGACATTAATAGGCCAAAAACTGCTTTCCTCATGGGATCAATATTCGATAGGATCAACCTATCAACTATACTTGCATCGATGTGTGTACACTTGCATAATTGCTTTGACATTTCATATTCGATCAAGTTTTGGCGCCGTTGTCGGGGAAGACATTCGTTTGATGTTTATTTTTGTTTTCGCACTTTGTATATATTTTCGATTATTTTTAGTTGCTACTATCTTTGCTTTTCTTTTATCATTGTTATATATTTTAGATTTTATTTTAAATGTTTTATGACCAGAACTAATCTGAAGTTTATAACTGACCTCGATTCAGAAACTAAAACAACTGCTAGGAGGAAACTTCAGGAACAAAGGGATATGGTTTTACAAACAAACAATTTGGTCACATCTATGATGCAGCCATAACATCCTATTGACTCACCACAGTATCCATGCGCTCAAACTCAAAATAGAACTACAAGAGATGTTATTGTGCCTATTTTGGATGATTTACAACCGGTAGTTGCCAGGCATGAACTTCTTGCTGAAAATTTTGAACCCAAACCAGTCATGTTTCAGATGCTGAATTTTAATGGGAAATATGTTGGATTGCCTCATGAAGATGCAAGAAAGCATGTCAAGTCCATTTTCTTTCTTTGCGCATTTTTTAGTCAACAAGGTATTCCTAATGATGTCTTACGTATGCAATTATTTCCTTATTATTTGCAGGGAAGGCCTTATACATGGTTTCATGGACTTCCCGCCAGATCTATCACATCGTGGAATTCATTGGCAACTTAATTTGTTTGGAGATTTAACTTGACGACAATGAATTCTCGTCTGAGAATTGAGATTACATCTTATCATCAGTTGGATGATGAAAGTCTTTCTACCATATGGGAACGTTAGAAATCATTGCTCCAACACTGCCCCATGAACGACCTTCAAAAGGATGTACAGATTAAGATTTTCTATAATGGGCTGAATTCACAAATGAGGAATTTTATCGACAAATCACCCAATGGACCTTTGTTGGATTGCACTTACAATGAGGCAGTTGGTATTTTGGAGAGATATGCTCATCATGATTATCAATATCCTATTTCTAGAGATGGTTCAAGAGTTATAGAGTTGGACGAAATTTCTACTCTTGTGCTAAAATTTCTTCTCTTGACAACAAGATTAAAAATATGCAAGGGAATATTAAAGTTGCACCTATTCCAATTGCTCAACCAGTTGATGTCCTTGCATTCTACTGCAATATTTGTGGTGACAACTATAGCTACGAAGTTTGCCCACAGTATATGGAGAATTTGTGTTATGTGAATACTATGCGAGGCAATACCCGTGGTATTTCCTACAATGTTGCTACACGTCAATCTTGGGAAAATTCAAATTCCAGACAACATGTTGGAACATTCAGATTTGGAAATACTGCTTTACAAAGAAATTCTAATGCGCAACAAGGGAACTTCAATCAACCTCTACAACAGTACACTCAACAAGTTTCGTGGCAGTTACAACAGAACCCAGTGCAGCCACAATATATTTGTAGCGACTAATTTTAAAATTCGATGTATCCCACTTTTTATAAAAATTAAATTTTGATTTTATGAAAAAAAATCAACGTGTCAAATTTTGAAAAACATTTTTTTTAAAAAAAAGAAGGGAATTAAATAAAATTTGGGGAAAGTTGGAGAAATCTCGGAGTTTTGGAAAATAAAATGAAGGAGTCGTCACAGTCATTTTAAAAGGGGTAGACCGGACACCAAAAAAATAAAACTAGAGATAAAAACGGGTCTGGGAGTCGGATAAGGATGGGGAAGGATTAGCACCCCTATACCGCCCAAAATTGGTACCAAAAAATATTATCGCTTTTTAATATTGGATTTTCAGAATTAAAGTAACGATTAAATTGAAATTTGGTTATATATGCGAGTGAATTTTAAGGACCCCTTTGTTCGAGAGTAAACCGAAAGACCACCACCACTATGCTTGGTACTAGCCACGTTTACTCCCGAATAAAAGGGCACCGCATTGGCAGAATATATATCCAGAATGCAACTTAAACAAAAGAACATACGAATATATGAAAAACACAATGCATGAACAAATCAACAATTCTAACATAAACAAAGATCAACGATGTTAAAAAAATAATCACATGACTAAGAATACATATAAAAAACTAAATAAATTAAATATATAAGAAAAAAAGTATAAATATATATTACAAAATCTTATAATATGTTACATTAAAAAGCATTTAACCTTTAAAAGATATATACATAGTTCTACGAAACTAAGTAATATATACATTTATATTGTTTATAAAACCTTATTATATATATTATGTGTAAAAAGGTTTACTCATTTAAAATAAGTACATAAACATAAAACTCTAATTTGGCTTTACCAGTAGCCATATATATACATACATCAAAATAATTTAAACTATATTATATACTAATATATATATATTAGTATATATATGCATATATTAAAACCATACTATATCATATGTCATACTATATGTGCTATACAAAGCAATAATATATCAAACATTAACAATGATCCAAAACAAACATTCAAACCAACAAACAAAATGGGTAAACAAGCAAGTATGAATAAATACAAATAAGGACTGAAATATAAACGATGCAGGAGGGCAAGGAGTAAAACATGAATAAAACCTCTGATATTTTGGACAAAATTAAAACAAAAAGAGAATTTTGGGGGGGCCAAAAAGGGAATTTGACTATTGAAAAATAAATTGATTCAAAATAGGGGCGAAATTGTAAAAAACTAGAGGGACCGAGGCAGTGTTTTACAGATGCAGAAGGGCTAACGCGGGTAAAAACAAAGGGACGGAGGGATTTAAAAACAAATTAAACCATTTTTTGTAAGAACAAAGTATATAAGTTATTTAAAAAAATATTTTACCTCATTTCATTCAAAAAAGGAGCAAAATGCTCAAAAATATAAACCCTCACCGGCTCTTTTGAATTCCAAAAGCCGACCGCAATTCCCATAAACCATCACATCAGCCGCCACTCGCCAACGGTTGGTAAAACCAAAAACCTTACTAAAACACCCATTTTTTCTACCTAAAATTAGATCTAAATTTGTTTTTTAAATAGACAGACCTTCCCTTTAAATCCTCAAAAAATGATCTGCAAACCGTTTTGAAACCCTATTTTTAAAAACATTTGTTTCCTCACCAATTCCCCATGCATGGCCTTGGGGAGACAATGAGGCTTATCACTGGCAAGGAGACGCGATGGCGCGAAGGCAACCGAACGGACGCCAAGGTAAAAAAGATGAAACCCTAAAACTATTTTTATGATATGCAAAGAATGAGAGAAAGTTATACCTCTGGAAAAAAAATTCTTTGTATTGATGCCTAAATGTCCAAATGTCTCTCTTACAATACTTTGGGTTTTTTCTTATATACCAGGATTACATGAATTTAAAAAAAGAAAAAAAAACAAATTCTAATAACCCCTATTGGCTGCCCATTCGATTTGGAAGTATTTATATGTTGCTCTGAAATTCTCTATTTTTGTGGTTGCACTATCTGACATTGCTGGTTTTTTGTTTCTTTGCATGTTGCTGTGGCTGCCGGTGGAGGAGGAAACAAGCAAAAGACGGTCGACGTGGCGATGAGGTAAAGGAGTACAACGGACAAGTGCGTGGGCGCGTGCTGAAGATGGACGGCCTCCTTTGCTTGTAGCAGGACCGTTAGATCTAGGATAGATCTAAAAGTGGAGATGGGGCTGCACAAGAAACATTAGATAGTTAGGGTTCTATGTTATTTAGATTTGGGCCTTATCGGGCCATCTTGCAACATGTATTTATTTATTTATTTTTAGGGTTTTTTAAAGTTTGTAAATGGACTATTATAATTAGCTATTTAGGCTATTATTTAATTTTAATATTAATATGTATAGTATTTTTGGTCTAATGGTTTGATAATAAAAAGTAATAGTAATGATAATAATAATAATAACAATAAAAATGATAAATAATGATGAACACAAGATACAAAATATCATATAAAAATAATAATAACACTAAATAAAAATAATAAAGTAAAAATAAATTGGGTCAAAAGACCTGAATAAAATTAATGATTACAGCTGCCCCTCTTTGCTTATTCTTGTAAAACAAGAATAAAGCAAAGACTATAAGCACTAATTTTATCCTAATTTCCTATTTGGAGTTTGAATCATCATGCACTAATGGTCCTATTGATGGTTCAAAATATTAACGGTCAAGCACTGAAGGCTTTGCTGACAACCCAAATCACCACGTACTGAAGGTCTTACTAATGACTTGTACTAGCAGTCTTACTAACGGTCCGAATTGCCAAATACTAAAGGTATTACTGAAGATTCAGGAGGTCAAAGATCGAGCACTAAAGGCTTAATGGATAACCCAAATCATCATGCACTGAAGGTCTTACTGATGGCTTGAAGAATTAAAGTCATGCATTAAAGGTCTTACTGATGGTCTAGATTATCATGCACTGGAGGTCTTACTGATGATCAAAAAAAATAAAAGTCCAACACTGAAGGATTTACGAAACCCCTAGCTCACCACGCACTGGAGGTCTTACTGATGGCTAGAAAAATAAGTCAAATACTAAAGGATTTGCTGATGGTCCGACTCACCATGCACTGGAGGTCTTACTGATGGCTGAAAAATTAAAGGTCAAGCACTTGAGGCTTCTGATAGATTGAACATCTAACACTAAAGGTTTTCACTTCGGGAATAAAACCATGCATTGAAGGCCTTGGTAGAGAACTTGAGGTAACACATAGAATCTTTTTGGCGGGCTCTTCTCATCAGGAACCCTTATTTTTGCTGGGACCCCTAATTGCATATTGGAATATTTGCTTGGTTTCACACAGGTGTGAATTGAGATCTTTCTGGAATCTACTTCTTCAATCGTGAAGTTACTAATTAGAATCTTTTTGAATCTTTTAATACTTGTCAGAAAAGATAAATTGATTTGTTCTATGTATTAGCATGCCCCCTAACCTAGGGATGTCTAACTATGTATGATGCATGAATGAATGTCAATTGAGGATCACTTGATCGAGACTTTTTCTTGAAGTAACTTCATTGAAAAATCTCGGTCTTGTTTCTTCACTGGGGCTCCATTGCAACTAGAATACCTCATCTCACACTCAGGTTCAACCTTCCAAAGTGTATCTTCAAATTTTCCACTGTAGACTATTCTTTTGCTCAATTGCTTATTTTTTGTCTCAAAAGTATCTTTTTCATTAAACTGATTTGTCATCTTTATGCCCCAACAAAACTTTGCCCCAAAAATTTTGTTGCTTACTCTTGCTCTCTCGTTGCTAGCAAACGTTTAACTTCTTTGTCAAATAACTGGCTCGAAAAGGTTTTCTTCTATCCATTCTAAGTCGTACTATCAAGTGTAAAAGATCTTGTTATCTTGCAAACAAAGTGACCCCCTCTTTCTCAAGAGATACCTCATCACCTCATCTCACAAATTGCCCTTTCATGTTTGGACTTTATCAATCTTTGTCCATCTAAGATGATAAATTGCATCAACAACCTTACGATTTGAAATCTATTTTTGAATAAAAGAATCTTTTCGTTCCTTCAAAAAGTCAGTTGGCTAACTGATATTTTAATGAATGGTGCATTTTTAAATTAATATACAGGACTTGGAAACCCAAAATTTGAAATGAAAAGAAAAATAATAGGATTCATTGTATATCAAATGTGAGAGTATCTTATATTCAACCCCCGGTGATCAATGGCTTGCCTTTGAATCTTGTGATGATACTACAACCAGTGCAGATATAAGTTCATTCCTTAAGGTTTTGAATGCAGTACGACATTGGTCATCAAACTCGAAGGCTCGATTTTGCTCTAGCAACATGAACATTGACTTCGAGATCTTAGAGAAATCTTTGATGAATCTCCTATAGAAACAAGCATGGCCAAGGAAGCTTCAAATGGCTTTCACATTTGATAGGGGTGGAAGCTTCTTAATGACTTCTATCTTGGCTTTTCCACTTTAATCATCTTCCGTGAAATTTGATGGCCTAAGACAATGCCCTCGAAGACCATGAAGTGGCACTTTTCCCTCAGTTTCTTCACATCTTTTTAGTACCTTGGCAAGGTTGCCTAGGCATTGATTGAACAAGTCTCCAAAGATAAAAAAATCATCCATGAAGATCTCTAGGAAATCATCTACCATGTCCGAAAAGATGGCCATCATACAATGCTGAAATGTTGCTAGAGTATTGCATAGGCCAAATGCCATTTGACAAAAGGCATAAATGTCATAGGTACATGTGAATGTTGTTTTCTCTTGGTCCTCATGGACTATAGAAATATGGTTGTATCCGGCGTAACAGTCCAGAAAGCAATAATAGGGCTTCTCCATAAGCTTGTATAGTATTTGGTCGATGAACAGTAAAGGGAAGTGGTCCTTCTTTGTGGCTTTGTTCAGCTTCTGGTAGTCAATGTAAATCCATCATCCAATAACAGTTACGGTTGGGAAGAGCTCATCGGCGTCATTTTTTATCACAATCGTGCTCCTTTCTTCGGCACACACTAGACAGGACTGATGGTACTCTAAAGAGCACATATTTCCCCTTATTTATCAATTCATTTGTCCCCACATTGGAATCTCATGCATGCATTCTTGCATTTTTAGTTTATTATTTTTATATTTTCTAACTCAGTTTACTTTGCTCGAATTTTCCTTATTTCAGCCATTTTTGTTGTTTTGTCACTACACTGCTAGTGTCGTTGTAAAATCATCTTATTATTGTAGCCAGGACTGTCACTATATTGTGATGACACTGCATAAGCATTGCTTATATTGCATCCAGTCATTGTCGCCGCATTGACAACTGTCAGGATGAGATCAAAGGACAATGAGCTGACAGTTAGTTACAACAACTTTTATCCATACCTGATATGGGCACAATAAAACAATCATTGTCACTACAATGATAGCTGTCAGGATAAGATCAAAAGATAATGAGAAGGCAGTTAGTTACGACTGCTATTGTACGGACTGGATGTCGCCACATTAAAATAGGATTATTACCAAATTGTGTGCAGGATTGCCGATGCATTGATAGCTGTCAAAAAGATAAGATCAAAGGACGATAAGCTAGCAATTTGGTGCAACTTCCTTGTATGAATTTTCATAGCTACAAATAAATGAGGGACACCTGTATTTACCCCATTGGAAAGAAATTAGGCATTTTGATATATATCATCTTATCCTTACCTTTTTCAATTTTCATTATCTTTTGGAAGATCATTTTTCTCATTCTTGGGAAGCTTTATCCATGGCGACTTGAGCTTTGTTCTGGTGAACCGAGGTGAAGACGAGGCAAATCTCTTGGTAACAAAGAGGACCCAAGTGCTGAAGTAAAAGAAATTTCGTGGAAATACTTTGAGATCGCTAGAGATAGAGGTTTCCATTTATTTTCACTTAATTGTTTTGTAAACCTTGAATGATGATTTACTATTTTCTTTCCTTAAGAACAAGAGTTATTTTGGATTGTCAACTTCTACTTATTTTATGAAGCTTTCTTTCTTGTTTCAACTTTTGGGTTTAAATGTTATTTTGTACGAAAGTGTTTAATGCAGCCATTGTCATTGAAAGGTGCGGTGACAGTTCAACGAGCATCACAGCGAGAGTTGGGTGGGGACACAACAAAAGTTGGTCCACTCGTTTGAGGACACACAATATCTCTTAGGAACGAAAGTTATGGTATATTTATTTGTTTAAGTCATTATCTGAGAGTTGAAGGAAAGTTAGTAGGATAAGTTTGATTTATCTTGCTTTATAAGCACAACCTTGCAACATTTAGTACACTACCGAGTTACACCGAGGGAATCCAGTATTTTTACAGAATATCACTTTCCTTTGCGATTTTATACTATTGCATCCACATCACTCTCTGAAATCTTTTGCATTTACATTTCTTTGCACTGAAAACTTAACTCACATTTCCTTTTATTTTAGAACTTTTGCACTGACATTAATAGGCAGAAAACTGCTTTCCTCATGGGATCAATATTCGATAGGATCAACCTATCAACTATACTTGCATCGATGTGTGTACACTTGCACAATTGCTATGACATTTCATATTCGATCAAGTTTTGGCGCCGTTGTCGGCGAAGACGTTCGTTTGATGTTTATTTTTGTTTTCCCACTTTGTATATATTTTCGATTATTTTTAGTTGCTACTATCTTTCCTTTTCTTTTATCGTTGTTATATATTTTAGATTTTATTTTAAATGTTTTATGACCAGAACTAATCCGAAGTTCATAACTGACCTCGATTCAGAAACTAAAACAACTGCTAGGAGGAAACTTCAGGAACAAAGGGATATGGTTTTACAAACAAACAATTCTGTCACATCTATGATGCAGCCATAACATCCTATTGACTCACCACTGCATCCATGCGCTTAAAATTAAAATTGAACTATAAGAGATGTTATTGTGCCTATTTTGGATGATTTACAACCGGTAGTTGTCAGGCATGAACTTCTTGCTGAAATTTTTAAACTCAAACCAGTCATGTTTCAGATGCTGAATTTTAATGGGAAATATGTTGGATTGCCTCATGAAGATGCAAGAGAGCATCTTAAGTCCATTCTCTTTCTTTGCGCATCTTTTAGTCAACAAGGTATTCCTAATGATGCCTTACGTATGCAATTATTTCCTTATTCTTTGCAGGGAAGATCTTGTACATGGTTTCATGAACTTCCCGTCGGATCTATCACATCGTTGAATTCATTGGAAACTTAATTTGTTCGGAGATTTAACTTGACGACAATGAATTCTTGTCTGAGAATTGAGATTACATCTTATCATCAGTTGGATGATGAAAGTCTTTCTACCATATGGGAAATCATTGCTCCAACACTGCCCCATGCACGACATTCAAAAGGATACACAGATTGAGATTTTCTATAATGGGCTGAATTCACAGATGAGGAATTTTATCGAAAAATCACCCAATGGACCTTTGTTGGATTGCACTTACAATGAGTCAGTTGGTATTTTGGAGAGATATGCTCAGCATTATTATCAATATCCTATTTCTAGAGATGCTTCAAGAGTTATAGAGTTGGACGAAATTTCTACTCTTATGCTAAAATTTCTTCTCTTGAAAATAAGATTAAAAATATGCAAGGGAATATTAAAGTTGCACCTATTCCAATTGCTCAACCAGTTGATGTCCTTGCATTCTACTGCAATATTTGTGGTGACAACCATAGCTACGAAGTTTGCCCACGGTATATGGAGAATTCGTGTTATGTGAATACTATGTGAGGCAATACCCTTGGTATTTCCTACAATGTTGCTACATGTCAATCTTGGGAAAATTCAAATTCCAGACAACATGTTGGAACATTCAGATTTGGGAATACTGCTTTACAAAGAAATTCTAATGCGCAACAAGGGAACTTCAATCAACCGCTACAACAGTAGACTCAGCAAGTTTCGTTGCAGTCACAACAGAACCAGTGCAGCCACAATATATTTGTAGCGACTAATTTTAAAATTCAATGTATCCCAATTTTTATAAAAATTAAATTTTGATTTTATGAAAAAATATCAACGTGTCAAATTTTGAAAAACATTTTTTTTAGAAAGAGAAGGGAATTAAATAAAATTTGGGGAAAGTTGGAGAAATCTCAGAGTTTTTGAAAATAAAATGAGGGAGTCGTCACGGTCATTTTAAAAGGGGTAGACCGGACACCAAAAAATAAAACTAGAGATAAAAATGGGTCCGGGAGTCGGATACGGATGGGGAAGGATTAGCACCCCTATACCGCCCAAAATTTTTACCAAAAAATATTATCGCTTTTTAATATTGGATTTTCGGAATTAAAGTAACGATTAAATTGAAATTTGGTTATACATGCGAGTGAATTTTAAGGACCCCTTTACTCGAGAGTAAACCGAAAGACCACCACCACTATGCTTGGTACTAGCCACATTTACTCCCGAATAAAAGGGCACCGCATTGGCTGAATATATATCCAGAATGCAACTTAAACAAAAGAACATACGAATATATGAAAAACACAATGCATGAACAAATCAACAATGCTAACATAAACAAAGATCAACGATGTTAAAAAAAAATAATCACATGACTAAGAATACATATAAAAACTAAATAAATTAAATATATAAGAAAAAAAGTATAAATATATATTACAAAATCTTATAATATGTTACATTAAAAAGCATTTAACCTTTAAAAGATATATACATAGTTCTACGAAACTAAGTAATATATACATTTATATTGTTTATAAAACCTTAGTATATATATTATGTGTAAAAAGGTTTACTCATTTAAAATAAGTACATAAACATAAAACTCTAATTTGACTTTAGCAGTAGCCATATATATACATACATCAAAATAATTAAAACTATATTATATACTAATATATATATTAGTATATATATGCATATATTAAAACCATACTATATCATATGTCATACTATATGTGCTATACAAAGCAATAATATATCAAACATTAACAAAGATCCAGAACAAACATTCAAACCAACAAACAAAATGGGTAAACAAGCAAGTATGAATAAATACAAATAAGGACTGAAATATAAACAATGCAGGAGGGCAAGGAGTAAAACATGAATAAAACCACTGATTTTTTGACGAAATTAAAACAAAAAGAGAATTTTTGGGGGCCAAAAAGGGGATTTAACCATTGAAAAATAAATTGATTCAAAATAGGGGCGAAATTGTAAAAAACTAGAGAGACCGAGGCATTGTTTTACCGATGTAGAAGGGCTAACGCGGGTAAAAACAAAGGGACGGAGGGATTTAAAAACAAATTAAACCATTTTTTGTAAGGACAAAGTATATAAGTTATTTAAAAAATATTTTATCTTATTTCATTCAAAAAGGGAGCAAAATGCTCTAAAATATAAACCCTCACCGGCTCTTTTGAATTCCAAAAGCCGACCGCAATTCCCAGAAACCATCACATCAGCCGCCACTCGCCAATGGTTGGTAAAACCAAAAACCTTACTAAAACACCCATTTTTTCTACCTAAAATTAGATCTAATTTTTTTTAAATAGACAGACCTTCCCTTTAAATCCTCAAAAAATGAATCGTAAACCGTTTTGAAACCTTATTTTTAAAAACATTTGTTTCCTCACCAGTTCACCAAGCATGGCCTCGGGGTGACAAGAAGGTTTATCACCGGCAAGGAGACGCGATGCCGCGAAGGCAACCGAACGGACGCCAAGGTAAAAAAGATGAAACCCTAAAACTATTTTTATGATATGCAAAGAATGAGAGAAAGTTATACCTCTGGGAAAAAAATTCTTTGTATTGATGCCTAAATGTCCAAATGTCTCTCTTACAATATTTTGGGTTTTTTTCTTATATACCAGGATTACATGAATATAAAAAAAGAAAAAAAAACAAATTCTAATAACCCCTATTGGCTGCCCATTCGATTTGGAAGTATTTATATGTTGCTCTAAAATTCTCTATTTTTGTGGTTGCACCATCTGACATTGCTGGTTTTTTGTTTCTTTACATGTTGTTGTGACTGCCGGTGGAGGAGGGAACAAGCAAAAGACGATCGACGTAGCGACGAGGTGAAGGAGTACAACGGACAAGTGTGTGGGTGCGTGCTGAAGATGGACGGCCTCCCTTGCTTGCAGCAGGACCGTTAGATCTAGGATAGATCTAAAAGTGGAGATGAGGCTGCACAAGAAACATTAGATAGTTAGGGTTCTAGGTTATTTAGATTTGGGCCTTATCGGGCAATCTTGCAACATGTATTTATTTATTTATTTTTAGGGTTTTTTAAAGTTTGTAAATGGACTATTATAATTAGTTATTTAAGCTATTATTTAATATTAATATGTATAGTATTTTTGATATAATGGTTTGATAATATAAAGTAATAGTAATGATAATAATAATAACAATAAAAATGATAATTAATGATGAACACAAGATACAAAATATCATATAAAAATAATAATAACACTAAATAAAAATAATAAAGTAAGAATAAATTGGGTCAAAAGACCTGAATAAAATTAGTGATTACAGCTGTCCCTCTTTGCTTATTCTTGTAAAACAAAAATAAAGCAAAGACTATAAGAACTAATTTTATCCTAATTTCCTATTTGGAGTTTGAATCATCATGCACTAATGGTCCTATTGATGGTTCAAAATATTAACGGTCAAGCACTGAAGGCTTTGCTGACAACCCAAATCACCACGTACTGAAGGTCTTACTAATGACTTGTACTGGCAGTCTTACTAACGGTCCGAATTGCCAAATACTAAAGGTATTACTGAAGATTCAGGAGGTCAAAGATCGAGCACTAAAGGCTTAATGGATAACCCAAATCATCATGCACTGAAGGTCTTACTGATGGCTTGAAGAATTAAAGTCATGCACTAAAGGTCTTACTGATGGTCTGGATTATCATGCACTAGAGGTCTTACTGATGACCAAAAAAAATAAAAGTCCAACATTGAAGGATTTACGGAACCCCTAGCTCACCACGCACTGGAGGTCTTACTGATGGCTAGAAAAAGAAGTCAAACACTGAAGGATTTGCTGATGGTCCGACTCACCATGCACTGGAGGTCTTACTGATGGCCGAAAAATTAAAGGTCAAGCACTTGAGGCTTCTGATAGATTGAACATCTAACACTAAAAGTTTGCACTTCGGGAATAAAACCATGCACTGAAGGCCTTGGTAGAGATCTTGAGGTAACACATAGAATCTTTTTGGGCGGGCTCTTATCATCAGGAACCCTTATTTTTGTCGGGACCCCTAATTGCATATCAAAATCTTTGCTTGGTTTCATACAGGTGTGAATTGAGATCTTTTTGGAATCTACTTCTTCAACCGTGAAGTTACTGATTAGAATCTTTTTTGAATCTTTGAATACTTGTCAAAAAAGATAAAATGATTTGTTCTATGTCTTAGCATGCCACCTAACCTAGGGATGTCTAACTATGTATGATGCATGAATGAATGTCAATTGAGGATCACTTGATCGAGTCTTCTTCTTGAAGTAACTTCATTGAAAAATCTCAGTCTTGTTTCTTCACTGGGGCTCCATTGCAGCTAGAATACCCCATCTCACACTCAAGTTCAACCTTCCAAAGTGTATCTTCAAATTTTCCACAGTAGACTATTCTTTTGCTCAATTGCTTATTTTTTGTCTCATAAGTATCTTTTTCATTAAACTAATTTGTCATCTTTATGCCCCAACAAAATTTTGCCCCAAAAATTTTGTTGCTTACTCTTGCTCTCTCGTTGCTAGTAAACTTTTAACTTCTTTATCAAATAACTGGCTCGAAAAGGTTTTCTCCAATCCGTTCTAAATCGTACTATCAAGTGTAAAAGATCTTGTTATCTTGCAGACAAAGTGACCACCTCTTTCTCAAGAGATACCTCATCTCACAAATTGCCCCTTCATGTTTGGACTTTATCAATCTTTGTCCATCTAAGATGATAAATTGCATCAACAACCTTGCGATTTGAAATCTATTTTTGAATAAAAGAATCTTTTCGTTCCTTCAAAAAGTCAGTTGGCTAACTGATATTTTAATGAATGATGCATTTTTAAATTAATATACAGGACTTGGAAACCCAAAATTTGAAAAGAAAAGAAAAATAATAGGATTCCTTGGATATCAAATGCGAGAGTGTCTTATATTCAACCCTTGTGAAGATATTTGAAGTTGTGAAATTCTTACCAAATTGCTCGGTTCATCCTCATAATTATGGTATTTGCTTGATCCATTAGAAAACTACTCCTTCTAGTTCTCAACATTTTTATCCTTTTATAGATATCATTTTGAGAATTTGGGATGAAAATGTAAATGGGAAATTAATTGTAATTATGATTGTGTAAGTGTCTTCAAAGATTCATCTCTGACGCTAGGGTATTGAACATGTGGAGCATAGCTCCTTATTAGATTTTTTCTCCCCCATGGCTCCATCATGATGCTCCGAGACTTATTCAATTGTCCATTGATTTTAAAGATTCATCTCTGATTCTAGGGTATTGAACAGGTAGAGCATAACCCTTTATTAGATTTGTTCTTCCCCACAGCTCCATCAATTGTTCATTTCTTGAAAGTTTTTTTTAATTCTCAAATTTAAGCAACTTTATCGGTCTTTTTTAGGAGATTTTCTTATCATTGAACATTATTGAATGAGTAGTGGTCTTGCTTCTAGCCCTTTACCGACCGGAGTAGGCTGAGCAAGGAATCATACTTTATCATGATCACAACATTCGATTGATCTTTGCATCCGAATCAATGTCAAAATAGGCATGTGATATCTAAGGACCTTCAAAGGTAAGACAGGATATACATATATACTCATGTTTCAACAAAATGTATCTTTTCATTGAAATAAAGATTCAAAAACAAGACAGGCGCCCTTTACAGAAGATCTTTGCTACTTTCGGGCCACAAGTACCAAGGTTGATTTAAAACAGACAATGCAAGGTCATTTATGCAAATTGACATCTAAGAAAAGAAACAAAAGGTAAAATTCATCTAAAGCATCCTGCGACTTGGGGGTTGATCTTGACTCCTCGATCTTTCAACCTCTTGGAAGAACAAAACCCCTTAGGGGCCACCGTGATTAGGCAAAAGATTGGTTGCCACATTCGGTGTGTTGAACTACAAGACTCTGGTATTGATCAAGTTTTGAACCACTCTATTAAATGTTTTTGCAATTGTTAATGTAATGCCCGGTGATTCCCACATGATATTCGTACTTAGCCTTAGGGTCATACCATGATGGATAAGGAGGTTGCATCGGAGTAAGATGATAAGGACGAACCATGTCTGCCTCGAAAAGCTTGGGGTATAACTCACTATAAGTCATGGGTAAAAGAGTGAAATCTTCTTCGTTTTTGGGTTTTCTTCTATCAGGCCCTTGCAAACTTTTCTTCGCTGGCTTTGGTGTGATCACGGTGTTACTCGGGTTGTGAGTACTCACATTACTCATCTCGTTGTCTTTTTTATTTGGGTACTGTTACAGATATTCCCTAGTCTTGAGCTTGCCACTCTTGAAAGCAGCCTCAATGGATTCCACCGTATTCACAAATTCGACAAATCCCAAGGATATTTTGTTGATCATTTTCTCATAGAGTGGACCTTGTAGTGTGTCCACAAACATGCAGGTGATTTCACTCTCCATAACGGGCGCCTGAATATGGGTCGCGATGTCTCTCCATCTTTGGTCATATTGTCTAATATTCTCATTTTGCCCCTGAGTCAACCCTTGAAGTAATGTCCTATTTTGGACCATGTCCTTCACGTGTTTGTATTGCTCAATGAAAATTCTTAACAGATCTTTCCATGACTTCACATTTGTTCGACTTAGCTATGTGTACCAATGGGCAGCTGCCCCAGTCAAGCTATCTTGGAAGCAAAGAATAAGAAGCTTTTCATTCTTTAAGTGTACCACCATCTTACAACAATACATGGTCAAGTGATTTGAAGAGCAAGTGGTCCCATCATACTTCTTGAAATCTAGCACTTTGAACTAAGGCGGGATGACCAGATTAGATACTAAGCTCAATTTATAAGCATCAATTTTGTAGTCATCGGTTACTTGCATCATACTGACTCTTTCTTCTATTTTAAGGCATTGCTCCTCAAACTTCTTTTCAAACTCCCTCATTAGTCTTATTTCTATTTCATTCATCAAATTTAAGTCGGGATTTCTGCATCAATGTTATTCTCAAAACTATACCCCACGCTGACTAGATTCTTAGCAGATGCCCCAGCTATGTGGACATTTTTTAGAACTGGTCCTTCCGGTTGAACCTTCGTGTGATATGTGTTTCCACCTAGGTCCTCTACATTAGAATGTTTATCGATAACATGGGCTTTTCCAAGTTCCCTCTTCCATAACAGAGCGGTGACGTGAGATATGATCTCCTCTTGAGACTTATCGATCCTTAACTCAATACCACTCAAGCGTTCCTCGATGTCCCTTTGCGACTTCTCAACATTAGCCAATCTATCTTCTATAATTTTTGTCTAAAAACGTGTGCCGTAAGAGTACGGAATGGTTGCAATTTCAACTTACTGTCATAACATTCCCACCATTAATCTCATGGTTTAATTAATTCATGCAAGATACATGCTATGAGATACATGGAACAAAATGATAAAATAAAATGCAAGAATGTATGCAAATAAATGTGTTGATTCCATTGGTGATCACCCTTGAGCAACTCTCATTGGATTGGAAAAGATTCTTTATACAAAAGAGGTAGAAGATCTTCCACATATAAGCCTTGACCCTAACTTTTAATTCTTCGATAGCTCCGAGTAGCTGAGAGAATTTTGATGCATTTTCCATTCCTGAGGAAACGAAAGGATGAAGTGATTCAACTTCCGCGGTTAGAGTCTTCATATACTGGGCTGCCTCTTGCATTTGAACCGTAAAAAATGTGTTGTACTAATCTTGATCTTGAATAAATTGGCTAGCATCACGAAGGCGCCTTAATAGTCTTGAACTGTAGCTTCAAGTCTGATACTGACGGCTTCAAACTCGAGAAATCCAATCTGACTACTGCATTCTTAGAAAGACTAATCTAACTTTCTCATATTTCGTTTAAATCCCAAAAGTCCTTTTGATGTAGGTTCACCTAGGAATGTTTCGATACTTCATGGTCATTTGGCAAACTATCATCTTAAATCCTTTGGTTGACTTCAAAGCAATGTCAAACTCCCGAGCTAATCTCCTCCTTTTTGAGAAAACTCCCATCCATAATGAAAGATCTCTAATTGGGCAAACTACTTGAACCAACACTTTTATGTCATGAAATGTTGATGCAACAAAAAAAAGGTGCAAAATGAAACAAAAAAGCAATAAGTTAGCACCGGATAAAGAAATAAAATGGAAAATTAAATAAAGCATCAAACAGAAGAAGCCTATTTACACCATCTAAAACACCTAGGTTATCTGCATGGTTCTAAAAGGGGTAGGCTTACTATGTTCTTTATATGCAATTTTGGTACTAAAAGGGTACTCGAACTGTCCTTGTTGTCCCATTCTAAGGGTAGCAAGGCCCCCGATCAACACCCATGATAGGCTCCTTTCAACCGGGTTCAATTCAAGGGGACCCATTCGCTATGTCCATACGATGAAACAATATTCCCACGAAAACATATGGTACTCGAGCCCCGAAGGTACTTACTAGGCTCATACGAAGGAACGATATCCTCACAAAAGCACTAGTGTTTCCCACCCCCCACTTAAAGAAACAAGTTTAAATGCCAAATTTTAAATGCGTTAAAATAAACTCACATTTATAAACAAATATTAATTTAATTTTCACTTTAATTCACAACTTCTAATATTAGTAAGCAGTAATTTTTTTAATGTCTGACTCTCTTTTGTTTTTTAAATGATTAAAACCAGTCGCCAACTGTAGCGACTAATTTTAAAATTCGACGTATCCCAAATTTATAAAAATTGAATTTTGATTTTATAAAAAAATATTAACGTTTCGAATTTTGAAAAACATTTTTTTAAAAAAAGAAGGGAATTAAATAAAATTTGGGGAAAGTTGGAGAAATCTCGGAGTTTTGAAAAATAAAATGAGGAAGTCGCCACCGGTCATTTTAAAAGGGGTAGACCGAACACCAAAAAAATAAAACCAGAGATAAAAATGAGTCCGGGAGTCGGTTACGGATGGAGAAGGATTAGCACCCCCATACCGCCCAAAATTGGTACCAAAAAATATTATCGCTTTTTAATATTAAATTTTTTGAATTGAAGTGACAATTAAATTGAAATTTGGTTATACATACGAGTGAATTTTAAGGACCCCTTTATTCGAGAGTAAACCAAAAGACCACCACTACTACGCTTGGTACTAGCCACGTTTACTCTCGAATAAAAGGGCATCGCATTGACAGAATATATATCTAGAATGCAACTTAAACAAAAGAACATACGAATATATGACAAAAACAATGCATGAACAAATCAACAATGTTAACATAAACAAAGATCAACGATGTTAAAAAAAATAATCACATGACTAAAAATACATATAAAAAACAAAATAAATTAAATATTAAGAAAAAAGTATACATATATATTACAAAATCTTATAATATGTTACATTAAAAAGCATTTAACCTTTAAAAGATATATACATAGTTATACGAAACTAAGTAATATATACATTTATATTGTTTATAAAACCTTAGTATATATATTATGTGTAAAAAGGTTTACTCTTTTAAAATAAGTACATAAACATAAAACTCTAATTTGGCTTTGGCAGTAGCCATATATATACATACATCAAAATAATTAAACTATATTATATACTAATATATATATATATGCATATATTAAAACCATACTATATATCATATGTTATACTATATGTACTATACAAAGCAATAATATATCAAATATTAACAAAGATCCAGAACAAACATTCAAACCAACAAACAAAACGGGTAAACAAGCAAGTATGAATAAATACAAATAAGGACTAAGATATAAAAAATGCAAGAGGGCAAGAAGTAAAATAAGAATAAAACCACTGATTTTTTGGACGAAATTAAAACAAAAATAAAATTTTTTGGGGCCAAAAAGGGAATTTGACCATTGAAAAATAAATTGATTCAAAACAAGGCACGAAATTGAAAGATTTTAAAAAACTAGAAGGACCGAGGCAGTGATTTACAGATGCTGAAGGACTAACGCGGGTAAAAACAAAGGGGCGGAGGGATTTAAAAACAAATTAAACCACTTTTTGTAAAGACAAAGTATATAAGTTATTTTTTTAAAAAAATAACTTAGATCATTTCATTCAAAAAAGGGAACAAATACTCCAAAATATAAACCCTCACTGGATCTTCTAAATTCCAGAAGCCGGCCGTGATTCTTAGAAACTACCGCGTCGGCCGCCACTCGCCGGTGGTCGACGAACCAAAAACTTCACCAAAAACCCATCTTTTCTCACCAAACTTAGATTTGAAACTGTTTTTATTAAATAGACACATCTTCCCTTTAAATCCTCAAAAACCAAATCGTAAATCGCTTTTAAACACCTTTTTTAAAAATATTTATTTTCTCACCGGTTCACCATGCATGGCCTTGGGGAGGCCGGGAGGCTTATCGCCGGCAAGAAGACACGGTGGCGCGAAGGCAACCGAACGGACGTCAAGGTAAAAAAGACGAAACCCTAAAACTATTTTTATGGTATGCAAAGAATGACAGAAAGTTATACCTCTCAAAATTTTTTTTTTTCTTTGTATTGATGCCTGAATGTCCGAATGTCTCCCTTACAATGCTTTGGATTTCTTTCTTATATACCCAGATTATATGAATTTAAAAAAAGAAAAAAAATCTAATAACCCCTATTGGCTGCCCTTTTTGATTTGGAAGTATTCATATGTTGCTCTGAAATTCTCTATTTTTGTGGTTGCACCATCTGACGTTGCTAGTTTTTTGTTTCTTTGCATGTTGTTGTGGCTGTCGATGGAGGAGGGGACCAGCAAAGGACGGTCGACATGGCGACGAGGAAAAGCTGAAGCATTCACGAGAGGGTTTTTTTGGGCCTTATCGGGCCATCTTGCAACATGTATTTATTTATTTATTTATTTTTAAGGTTTTTTTAAAGTTTGTAAATGGACTATTATAATTAGCTATTTAGGCTATTATTTAATATTAATATGTATAGTATTTTTGGTCTAATGGTTTGATAATATAAAGTAATAGTAATTATAATAATAAGAAGAACAATAAAATGATAAATAATGATGAACACAAGATGCAAAATATCAGATAAAAATGACAATAACACTAAATAAAAATAATAAAGTAAAAAAAAAACGGGTCAAAAGACCCAGATAAAATTAGTGATTACAATTTTCCTTGGCAAAATTTGTAGCCATAATATAGTCCATAGACTCCGATGCACTAACAACCTAGTCAGGAGCAATATGCTTAGACATCTACATCTAATCCTTTTGCTTTTTTCGAAGCATTGATGCAGGAATATATTTCTCAAACTGATGTCATAGTGCAAGGCAACACGTTTTCAATTCGTGCTTTGGAGGTTCAACTGGGACAATTAGCATTTACTATGAATTCTCGACAACCAGGCGCACTCCCTAGTGCCACCACAACTCCGGTTATCAAAGGAAACGAACATTGCAAAGCTGTCACTCTAAGGAGTGGTATACAGTTAAGTAAGTTATTCAAAAATCAGTTACATTTGCTCAAGATCGAGGTGAGTCATGTAAAAAATATCAAATCACTAATGATGGGGTAGATGAAAGCGTAAAGGATGTTACTCCTCAAGTTATCACTCATTTACCATCAATTCTAAAATCTAAGTTGTCAACGCAACACCAATTATCGATGCAGTGTTGAGCTAAAGATGAGTGTTATTCTTTCCACATACTAGATGATTTAATCCAGAAGAAATCCCAAGAATGTGAGTGGTTAATTCCCTGGAATACGACCAAAATCAATGAACTATTTGGTACAAAAGCAGATGAGTTCAAGAATGTCACTGCAACTGATTAACTAGATGACATTTCTGATTTTGAGCAAGATACAGTGCGATGGACAAAAACTGTGCACATAGTGATAGAAGAAACGATCAATATGTGGAAATTTTGGAGCCATTCAAAGTATTTTCTTCTGAACCAGAGGTAGCGGATGATGTCTAGCCGGAATAGAAAGAGGAAACTGAGGGTCAACCAACATCGAACTCAAGGAAGAGACTTTGATCTTAAGTTGTTTGACATCATTCAAGTGGTCGACTTTTTCTGATTAAATGTTTTTTTCTAGTATAGATTTTTGTTGCTTTTATTTTTTTTATTTTTCTCTGATGACTTTTTATGCAGAATAAGAAAACCCTTGCATAGCACTTGATCTTTCTCTGATATAATTGTCGTACACCAGTACAATGGATTCAAACGAACAGATGTCATTGCATCCATGGCTATGGATACAACAAAAGAAAGACCTGCCTTTAAACGTCTGATGATGCCTAAGTGGAGCTAGAACTACAAGAACAATCAAAGGCAGCTCCCAAAAGAAAAAAGACAAAGAGTAAGAGATCCAAGCATAAGGACAAGCAGTGCAAAAAGAAGGAGGAGAGGAAGAAGAAGAAGAAGCAGAGGCATCATGCTACCTACTATACTCTAGAGCATGATTGAGTTAGTTTTTTTTATTTTTGTAGGCATGCATTTCATGTTGTTTAATTTCCTTTTGTTAAAAGTATTGTCATTACATTTGCATTATCATTGTAACTGCATTTTTCATTTTGTTATTACATTAGGGACAATGCAAATTTTAAGTTTTGGGGTATACACCTGGGATTTGAAATATACCCCCATTTCAAAAAAAAATTCTTTAAGCAAACGCAATGTTCATTTTGTGTTATAAATCTTTTGCTTACATTCAAAGCTTAAATCCCGAATCATGTTAACTGTTTATGAGTAAGTTTGATATATGTGTTGGAATATAGCATTAGAATTATGCATACATAAATTTGCTTGCTTGAGTAATGGATACCTAGCATCATCTCTATTATTTTAGATAAATTCTACCATGTTCAGTTGTTGTTATATATGATATTAGACCCTTTTATGTGTAAAAAAAGGCACTCCAACATGGATGTAAAATAAGAGTAGCTTCAAGGGGAAACACTCCTCTGCATGCATTAGAAAAGTGAATTTGGCCAAAGGTTGTCACTACATAAGTGTGTGTCATAGCAATAAAGTACTTTCTGGGGGTTCGTTGCACAACATCTTACTTCTCAGGATCTTAGAGTGAATTCATTGGCTGATATCCCTCGCTACAAAACAATGAAAAACTGCCTAAATATTATCTATATTCTATAATTGCTATGTGTTATTATATAAATGTTGTTAGGTGGAAAGAATCTAAGATGTTAGGCATGATGCTAGGTATTGATGAATTGTATGTTCATTTATTCTTATGCTTGAGTTGTTAATGCAATATTCTATCATTTAGATGCAATTGATTCATTAATTATTGAGATGATTCAAATAGCTAGAATGTTTCTCAATGTATGTTTTACCTTGCTGCTTATTATTTTTGCTTGAGGACAAGCAAAGACTCAAGTTTGGGGGGTGGTGGTACTCTAAAGAGCAATTATTTCCCCTATTTATTAATTAATTTGTCCCTACATTGGTATCTCATGCATACATTCTTGCATTTTCAGTTTACTATTTGTATATTTTCTAACTCAGTTTACTTTGCTTATTTCTGCCATTTGTGTTGTTTTGTCACTACACTGCTAATGTCATTGTAAAAGCATCTTATTATTGCAACCAGGACAGTCGTTGTATTGTGATGTCGTTGTATAAGCGTTGCTTAGATTGCGTCAGTCACTATCGCCGTATTCGCAACTGTCAGGATAAGATCAAAGGACAATGAACTGGCAGTTAGTTAAAACAACTTTTGTTCAGACCTGATGTGGGCACAATGAAATAGTTTTTTCACCGCAATGCCAGTTGTCAGGATAAGACCAAAGGACAATGAGTTGACAGTTAGTTACGACAGCCATTGTACGGACTGGATGTCGCCACATTGAAATAGAATTATTATCAAATTGAGTCCAGGATTGTCGGAGCTTTGAAAGTTGTCAACAAGAAAATCAAAGGATGATGAGCTGGCAATTTGGTACAATTGCCTTGTACGAATTTTCACAGCTGTAAATCAATGAGGGACACGTGTATTTACCCTATTGGAAATAAAGGAGGCATCTTGATATATATCATCTTATCCTTACCTTTTTCAATAACCATTATCTTTTGGAATATCATTTTTCTCCTCCTTGGGAAACTTCATCCATGGTGGCTTGAGCTTCATTCTGGTGAACCGAGGTGACGACGAGGCAGATCTCTTAGTGACAAAGAGGATCCAAGTGCTGAAGCAAGGGAAATTTCGTGGAAATACTTTGAGATAGCTAGAGATAGAGGTTTCCATTTATTTCCACTTAATTGTTTTGTAAAACTTGAATGGTGATTTTATTGTTTTCTTTCCTTAAGAACGAAAGTTATTTTGGATTGTGAACTTCAACTTATTTTATGAAGCTTTCTTTCTATTTTCAACTTTAGGGTTTGAATATTATTTTGCACGGAAGTGTTTAATGCAACCACTGACACTGAAAGGTGCGGTGTCAGTTCAAGTTAACGAGCACCACAACAAAAATTGGTCTACTCGTTCGAGGATACACAATATCTCCCAGCAATGAAAGTTGTGTTAGATTTGTTTGTTTAAGTCATTAACTGAGGGTTGAAGGAAAGTTAGTAGGATAAGTTTGATTTATCTTACTTTATAATCATCTCATGGTTTAACCTTGCAACATTTGGTACAATGCCGAGTTACACCGAGGGAATCCAATATTTTACATAATATCACTTTCCTTTGTTATTTTGTTACCATTGCATCCACATCACTCTCTAAAATCTTTTGCATTTACATTTCTTTGCACTGGCAACTTAACTCACATTTTCTTTTATTTTTGAAACTTTTGCACTGACATTAACAGGCAAAAAATTGATTTCCTTGTGGGATCGATAATTGATAGGATCAGCCTATCAACTATACCTGTATCGATGTATGTATGCTTGCACAATTGTTGTGACGTTTCATAGCTGATCAAAGACTCACCCAAGAACTATCCGAGATAGGGCGATGATTCCAACATCGAGCCATTTAATAATCTCTTTCATAACCACAGTCCTCATGATCGAATTGAGTCTTCATTGTGGTTCAATCGAGCTATTGTGGTCATCTGCAAGCAAAACCTTATGCATACACAAAGTAGGGCTTATGCCCTTCAAGTTAGCAATAATCCAACTAATAACTTTCTTATGTTCATTTAATACATGCAACGGTTTACTTTCTTGACGGGTTTTAAGCTAGCAGATATAATCACAGACAACATTTTATTCTCACCTAAAAATGCATACTTTAATTGCGGGGGAAGAGGTTTCAGGTCAAGTTCAGGCGGATACTCCAGCAAAGGTTTGGGAGATTTAAATTCTATAAAATCCAAAGGTTCAAAGGATGTACCTAGCCTGGTGAGCTTATTATTGGATTGTTTAGTTTCTTCCTTTACCTTCTTCCTCAGCTTTTGGCATTGCATTGTCGAATTCAAATTGCCCCACAGCATTGAGTACATTGTTGCAGCATAACTCTTGTAGTTTCTCTTTGACTAGGGTTTCCTCGCTTTGCACAAGCTGGAATTCTTCAAGTTTATCAGCATACTTGATGGTGTTGAAGATATTGAGTGTGATTTTTGGTCATTCATCTTCATAGTGAATTCACCCTTTTTGTAATGAATCACAATACGCCTGGTAGCAAGGAATGGTCTCCCAAGAATAATGGAAGCATTCTTATTGGCCTCACAATCAAGGATGATAAAATCTATCGAGAAAACAAATCTATCTACCTTGACCAAGACATCTTCAATCCTTCTTTTGGGTTAAATTTGGGAACAACCGGCCAATTAGAGGATCACCGATGTAGGTTCAACACTTCCCATACCTAATTTAAAAAAAATTGATTTTGGCATCAAGTTGACACTTGTAGTAAAATCGCATAAAACACGGCAGAGTAGTTATGGCCTATAGAACATGGAATAGTGAAACTACCGGGATCATTCATCTTGGGTGGCAAATCACTTAGCATCGCCATGCACTCGTCTTCTGTAGCAACAATTTCAACTTCACCCATCATCCTTTTCTTGGTTACGATCTCCTTCAGAAACTTTGCATAAATCGACATTTGATCAACCACCTCAAGGAATAGGGCATTAATATACAACTGTTTAAGCATCTCCAAAAATCTCTAGAATTGAGCGTATTGTTTCTGAGCCTCCAATCATTGTAGAAATGAAGGTAGAGGTCTAGGATCATCGTGTGGTCTACTGGATGTTGTAGCATCCGTATTCTTATTTTCCTTACCATTAGTGGCAAGGTCCTTCACTGCATCAGACACAGGAAGCGCATCATTAGGTGCCAGAGCATCAGTATATTTTTACCTTGAAGGTGAATTAGCAAGGGAGCCTCTCTCAAACTTGTTATCTTTGGTCAATTGTGTATCACAACGCAATGGGATTATATTACATTGCTCTGCACCAAAGTTCTTATCACTAGGTAAGCCACCTTGGGGTCTCATCTTCAAGACTTGAGTAATTTGCCCAACTTGTGTCTTCAAGGATCGTAGTGAAGTGGTGCGATTCTATATGATGGATTGTTGATTTTGCAACATAGCGACTTGCGTTGTGAGCATGTCACTATGGTTCTTGAGATGCGCTAACTGGTCTTGCATAATAACTCGATAGTATCCATAAAACTTTGATAAGAAGTGACAAAAGAATTAGAATTAAAGTTAGCAACTCACTGGTTCTGCCTCTGAGTTTTCTATTGGAATCCAAGAGGCTCTGCTGTAGCATTCTGTCAGGCTCTTATATTTCATGTGTTTCCTCCCCATCCAAGGTTCGGATGTTGTTACCACCCTGGGTTGTAGGTGTTTGATTAGGGGTTGTTGTAGTTAGCATTCCTTATATATCATCTAGATTCCTGTTGTTGAGGGCATTCATTCAACTGGTGTTCCTCATCACAATACTTGTAAGTGTATTGGATTACTTTAGTCTCTCGTATGTTGGATGGTTGTTGCATGTTCTTGAGTAGGTTTTCGATGGTGGAGAGTTGAGCAATCACACTTTGAGAGTCATCCAAATAAAGGGTTACATAAGCTCTCAGTCTGGGACTCAACTCCCTATGAGAAACTAGTAGTCGTTATTGGCTATCTGGTTAAGAATCTCGAACGCCTCTTTAGGATCTTTGTCGAGCAAAATACCATTGGCTGAAGAGTCAATCATCATCCTTGTTGGTGCATTGATGCCATTATAGAATGTCATTGTTTGTAGCCAATCATGGACTCCATGAATCGAGCACTTGTGCAACATGTCTTTGTATCGGTCCCAACATTCATACATAGATTCATCATCTTGTTGCTTGAATTTTATGATATCGCTCTGCATCTGATTGTGATCATTCGGTGGATCGTATCTGTGTAGAAAGCTCCTGCACAAGTCATCCCAAGATGTAATAGATCTTGAGTGTATGGTCTTCAACCATGCTCAGGCTCGATCTTGTAGGGAATAAAGGAACAGTTTCAGTCTCAACACATCATCAGGGACTCCTTGTTGTCTAAAATAGTCACAAACTTCTAGGAAAGCTTGAATGTGCTCTCTAGCATCTTTCCTTGCCAATCTACTAAATTTTACAATGGAGTTGAGCATGTTGAACATCACAGGATTTAGCTTAAAGTGGGCCGCCTCTATTGCTAGCACAACGATTAATATATTGAGGTCAATAAGGACAGATGCAAAGTTGTCGTGAATAGATCGTCTCGAACGGGGTGGTGGTGGTGGAACACCTTGATGTCTATTCAGCACTCTATTAGCATTTATATCATCGACATTTTCTCCTCCTCTAAGTGGTGGATCGTCTTTGCCATTACGTGCGTCATGTTGACCATTATTGTTGACTTGGTCTCCTATTATCCTTTATTCTTTGTGTCTTGTTCACAAGTATCTTTTGATTTCTAGATTGTAAGGGATACTCTATTTGTGCGTCTGGTCATGCACTATGACACACTTAAAAAAGAAAAACAAAAATAAAAGTTAGAATTTAAACTAAAAGAAATCTTAAGCGCAATCACTAAGTAATTATCAATTGTCAATCCCCGACAACGGCGCCAAAAACTTGATGCTTGTGAAATAGGTATGCAAATTAGAGCAAGTATACTCGTCGATCAAGTACTAAAGTGATGAAGTAGAGTGTCAAACCCATAGGGATTGGATTTATAACTTCGAAGCAATTATACTTAAAAGTTAGTGAGAAAATATTGATTTGGAGATGGTTTATTAAACCTAAATGCAATAAAAGTAAATAAGCATTAATCAAGGACAGCAGATGTTGTAGAAGATATTCAAATGATTATAGAAGCTGGGTTTATTGCCTAGGAATTATGTTAATTACTTTTTTGAGTACTATAGCGATTGGCGATACATGCCTGCGTAAACCAATTAAGTTTTTACCTATTCAATAGGGTTTTATAATTACCCTCTTGACTCTCTCGATGCTAAAAGTTGATAACAAAGATGTTATGGTAATACATGTATGTCTGAACCCTAACAATTTTATTATCTATTCAAGTTCTCCTTATTAGTCGTTGAAATCGTAAACTTATGTCTAAGCCGGATTAGAACCTAAGTTGGCAGCTTAAGTCCGACTGTTCTCATTTGAATAACTTAACTCTCTCGATAGTAAGCCACATATCAATAGTTAAAAGGTCTCGCTCAATAGCTCTTACACTAACTACTCATGAAGAACAATAAATGGAATAGCTAAAGAAAACGGCTATAGAATTGAACAATTAATTAAAACATAATATCCTAAAACAATAAACCCAACAAAAGTATTTAGCTCATGTCTGAGCCTAAAACATCCACAAGAAAAACAATTAAAGACATGGCAGTTTATAAAGTAAGAAAGAAGAAAGAAACAACTATCCTCGACATTCTTTTCTAAGCCCTCTAATTGTGTTATAGGTCTTGTACTCCTCAAGTCTCTCTCAATGGCTCTCGTCGTGTTGAAACTCCTCTCGACCTTTGACTCTGGTGGTTCTCTGATAGCTAAAGACTAAGGGTTGCTGTCTAAGATCAAGCCCTTTTTGTTTGTGGCCTGAGTTTTCATTATATAGGCAGCAAAGCTAGGGTTGAGAAACCCTAAAATACGCCAAGCCTCTTAATAAGGATCTTTGCTTTCCATTTTCATTCATTGTATATCAGATGAAAGTCTATGTCTGCCAAAGTTTGAGTTTATCTCTAACTCTTTCGTCAGCTCGTCAGGAGAGGGGTGTCACTCCATTGTTCTAGCGCTCTTCTGCCTTAACAGCTTCCTACACAAGCACCACTAAAACGCACTACCTTTCCCATTAAAAGCATTAATATATATATATATATATCAATAAGTGTAGGCTAGTTAACTCCATGCAAATTACTCCTAAATGCAACTATATTAGCCTAAACACATACAAAAGCTAAGTAAAGATGGTAGGCAAAATAGGTTATCTACGTACTCATACATACACTCTAAGTGAGGCCCGGTGTCACACAGCCTTAGGAACGTACACTCATACTCAACATCTCTCCTCGAGTATCTTTGAATGGGGCCTCGTGTTATATAGCCTCTAGAACATAATTCGGTGTCTTATCTCATGGTGTTGCAACACGCTCACTGGGTATCCGGATCCCATCAACCAAGAGTGACTCAACCAACTAGGTGTCAAATACAGCATACAACATAGACACAACTACCATACAGCACACAACATCACTCGATCCACCAAGGATCTCCTAAGGTTGCTATTACAATAAGTCACCCAAGGTTTTACCAAGTTATTACACATTATGCTCGTATAAGAGAGTTATATCTTGATTTCTCAGTTTTACCATTCATCTTACCATATTAGAAGTCCATTGGACCATCGTCCTCGAATTATCAGCCCTTTAAACTCAAAACCAAATTTTCGGCCATATTGCCTAGTGGGTACTGGTAATTGCCCTCACATACCGATATGGTACCCTTGGGTATCGATACTCACAGCGTACCGATACCAAAATAGCTCACTAAAATTTTTCCAGGCCTTAGCGTACTGGTACGGGTCGACCCATACCGATACAAATCTGTATGGTGTATTGGTATAGGTTAAACATCATACCGGTACCCCTCTCTTAGATCATCTCAATAAAATAGTGTTCTTAAACCCAGAACACTAGGGTACTGGTACGGGCTCCTCGTGTACTAGTACTGAAGCCTAGAAATGGCTTCCTAGGCTCGGAAAATCATCTTTAAAGCCTCCAAAACATACACCATGACCTCATATCTCGATCCTACATCTTATGAGAGTTGTTTAGGGTGGTTTACTACCATTTTTATATGTCATTAACATACAATCCGAGTTTTACCATTTAAGAGGGTAACAAACACCCAAAGCAAATAAGGCATTATCCTTAGGATATACATGAAACAAAGGAGTTAGTAGTGCACTATCCTTCCTCCAAAGCTGGAAATGCAGCCCTTTGCTCCAAACCTCAAGCTTTCTCCTTTCTTTGCTCCTCAGAAGACCCTCCAAATTCTTTCACTACACAAGAAGTTGTAAATTCAGATTACAACTTTGCATGAGATGAAAGGGTAGCTATACTTACAATCTATACTGGAAAAATTGGATTAAATCCTCCTTTAACCCACTTCTCACAACCCCCCACTAAACCCATGTCTTTTCTTCCACCACCAAACTTAAAGATTTTTACCTCAAAATGTAGATCCTTGAATGTAGTTTCCAACTCCGTTAACTTGAAATCCAAAATTTCAACTCAAAACAACAAAGATTCAACCTTTATTTTTTGTGGGGGAGTAGGAGATGGGATTTATGTGTGTAGAGAAGAAGAGGAAGATAAGAGACAAGGTGATATCACCAATTCTCCTTTTCCAGCAACCTCTTAATGGGATTTCAGACTTTCCCACTTAAAAAGGGAGTAAATTACCTTGTTACCCCTTTCTCTTCTTCCCAACACAAGAAAGACCCAAATCCCTAACCTAAAAGGACAAGAAGGAAGACCATTAAGGTGACTTAGGCCTCCAACGAGCCAAAACCCTTGGCCCAACTCACGAGGTTCACGGCTCGGGTGAACCAATCCACGAATTTTGAAATTCATGTTGTTACAGATAGGGGTGTAAATGAGTCGAGTCAAGCTCGAGTATCATTAAGCTCAATTCAAAATAGGAATGCTCTAGGCTAAGCTCAACTCGACTTGAAAGTTTGCAAGCTTAAAATTATCAAGCTCGAACTCAAGCTCGATTGAAGCCCGAGCTCAATTCAAAAGCTCACAAGCTCAAAGTTATCAAGCTCAAATCGAAATCAAAAACAAAAATTGGAGATCAAGCTCGGAAAGCTCCAACTAAACCCTAGTTTGCTAACCCTTATTCCCCCAAAACCTATCAACTTATTTAACTGAATAAATGAACGTTATACAAATAGTTTATCGAATATTTTGTTCATTTAAACCCTATAAAAATGAAAGGATAAAAAATATCCTAACTTTCAAGTTTGACTTTGAGAACAATGGAACCAAAAAAATTTAATTCATAAACCATAAAAATTAAAAAAAAGATTATAAAAATCTAACTTTTAAAATTTTATTTTTGTACTAGTTAAAAAATATTTTTTTGGGTATAGCGTGGGCATGGCCTACGTAATCAAACATGTGTAAAAATGAATCAGTACACTTTGGAGGATTAAATGAGTTGAATATTTGAATCTAAAACATTGAAATAGACTTAACTCAACCGCATAAATTTCTCGTTTCAAAAACTCTCCTAAAACCCCAAATGTCTCTTACCACTTTTCTAACCAATATTTATTTTTCTTAAGCTCTTGGAGTGTAAATTATCAATCTAGTGTTCTTTAATCTTGGATGAAAAGTTTGAATGAAAATGTTTTATTTTCTTGAAGTTATTGGGTATGACATTTTGGAGAAAAAGGAAAGAGGAAAGAGAAGAAAAAATATGGTGATATAAGCGAAGATTGATTTGTTTCCCCTCTCCTAGTCCTACACGTCCAATCAAAGAAAAATAGGAGGGTTGAAAGCCTTTTTCACAAATGGATAAATTATCCTCTAAGTCCCTCATCTTTCATTTTTATAAAAGTGACAATTTTTACCAAAAACTCAATTAATATCCCAAAAGGCTAAAATTGATCCAAATGTTCTAGATGCCCAATTAAACCACCAAGTTCAATGCACGGATTAACACTAACCCATTGATTCAAAATTTGGGTCGTTACACCGTATTTTCACTAGACTTCTGCATCTTGAAATAAGGACAAGAGAATTTGTTAGTTAATTAATAAATACAATTTAAAAATGGTAACATCTTTATTTAATATTTTAATTTAATTAACAATATATTTTAAAAATAATCAAATAAAGAAATAGATGGCATGTCATCAATGATGTGGTATTATTTTAACCTTGTATCAAATTGTTATTGGTTGAAATGCCCCCTCTTCTCTGTCTTTTCTAATAGCATCAAATTTTGGGTCAACATGTCAAGACTTAAAAACTTTTAAATATAATTTGTAAATAAAAAGAAACTCAACAGTATGTACGTTGAACTACCAGAGAAAATTAATATCATGCGTCATAAGTAGCCATGCGTAGATACACTAAAAATAATGTAATTTATTTTGGTTTGATGGTAAAAAAAAATCGTTTCATTATCGATATTAGATTTTTAATTTTTGTTGCAGGTTAAAATTAGAAAAATAAATATTTTGTGAGATGGTAAGCAAGTGACTCACAAAATGTGAATATTTTTAAAGAAAATAGGCTTAAGGGGGGTAAGCTTGAACTTTTGAAAAAAAAAATATCTGATTTTTTTACATTCAATTAGGTCTTTAAATTAAGAATTTAAATCAATTAAATTTTTTTGACTAATTTTGATAGTTTTTTTTTATATGTTGATGCAGTGTCTTGCATCCCATTGTTTCCACTCGACATTTTTATTTTATTTAAAAAAATCTTTAAAAGTTTTAAAATTTTTAGAAAATTTTTAAAAAATATTTTTTGAAAAAAAAATATAAATATATATGATAAAATTGTAGTGTATCATGTGTCAGTAATATTTAAAAAATTATTAAGATTTAATTGTCAAAATTGATCAAAAAATAAAGTGACCAGAAATAATAATTTAGATACTTATTTTAAGCAAAAAATAATTTAAAAATTAAAAACAAATAAAATATATAATTTAAGGGTTTATTAAGTCAAAATTTTACTAGTTTAATATCAAAATAAACACATCACCAACATGAATAAAATATAATAATTATTTTAGGAAAAAACTTCGTCTGTGTAAACTTTAGTTTTAGGGATTAGGTGTTTATTTTACACATATCTTTTAGTTTTAAGGGTTAGGAGTTTAGTTTAGGGCTTAAAGTTTAGAGGTTTGGGTTGTAAGGTTAGTGATTAGAATTTAGGGTTTAAGGTTTGGGTTTAGTTTTTTAGGGTTTAAGTTTAATTTTAATTTATAAAAAAATAGACAATTTTGTGTAAAATAAATTTTACACGATCTGTATATTAAATTTAAATCTATTATTTTATTCAAGAAAGAATATAAAAATATATTCATGAATATATATCCCAAAGCCACACTCACGATTCACAAACAAGCTTTGGTCCGAGTTCCAACCTTTTTTGTTATCTTTTCCGCTTTCAGACAAAACATTTCCTTGTTTCCAAGTAAGTCGTCTGTCTCTGTTTCAGACAAAGAGAAACTCTCCAGTTTTCAACTACAAAAGACATTGAAAGGGAGACGGAGAGATGGAAAGAAAGGGCTTAGTTATTTGCAGTGTTGTGGCCTTTCTGGGGGTTTTATCAGCCGTTACTGGTTTTGCTGCTGAAGCTACTAGGATTAAGGTAAAATATATTTACACACATATATATATATGGGGTTTTAATCAGATCTTCTGTAATGGGTTTCTTGAAAATTCTTGTCTTTTGCTTCTTTTTTCATCAGTTTATTGCTTTGATTTACTCCTGTTTGTGTTTGGTGATTAAAAACTGTGCAAAAGAATAGAAACTGCTACCTCCAAAACTAGGCTCTGGTACTAGGGACGGAAAAAAATGAAACTTTACTTAAGAAAGCATGGTTTTAGCGGGTTTGATTAGTAGAAGACTAAAGCTTAAATTCTGA
This sequence comes from Hibiscus mutabilis, assembly GCA_019671005.1. Classification (NCBI taxonomy): domain Eukaryota; kingdom Viridiplantae; phylum Streptophyta; class Magnoliopsida; order Malvales; family Malvaceae; genus Hibiscus; species Hibiscus mutabilis. The sequence continues at coordinate 19,155,656 of CM033744.1, read as the reverse complement.
AATTTACTTGTAATTTCTTATAACAAATTCTTTAACTTTGTTCTCTCCCGGGAGAAAAAGAAGATACCCTGCCTAAGCATATGCCCTTGAGTTTAAGTGATTCCAACCTCTATGGCATATATTTAGCAAAGGCCTAAGTGCTTTTTCCTTCTTTTTTTTCAAGGGGTGGATGTATGGAACAGCATATAGGAAAACCGGATGCTTAATATAAGCACAACAAAGTAGAAAATTCAATCTATTTGAGTTAGTTATTATTGAAAAGTTAAAGGAGAAGATAATTAATTATAAACCAGAGTGACGTATGGAATATCAGTGCTTCATTGGTCTGGCTACTACTAGGACATGATCTTTAGAATTTGAAGTCTTATCAGTTAATACGAGTGTTTCCAACCGGGTGTTTTATATTCTATTTCTTTTTTCATCATTTTTAGTTCTCCTGGCATATAGAATGAGTATTGGTTAAACCATTTTTCATGTTATACTGGCATAAGTTTGACTTTGTGTGTGACTTTGAATTCGATTTTGGGCAAGTTCTTGCAACAAGTGTTCATTTGATTAGTTGACTTCAGTCTGTTTTGCACCTTGATGTCAATTTATTTGTCTCCATTGTCACTGTATTCCGGCATTTTACTGAGAGCTCTATTAGTTCATATATTGGCTGTCGCATTAAAATTTTGGGCCAATGCTTAGACTCAAGATTCCATGCTACTTTTTGAAAGCCTGAGTTAAATTGTCAAGCTCAGAGTATATGTTGTTGACAGCATTATGCTTCTAAAGACGAGTACAAATTGTAAAAGATATTTGATTCGTGTATTTTATCTGAAATACTTGCTGGAAAGAATTTTCTGTATCTATTTCAAATTGGAGCTTGTGAAACTGAGAATCTGAATGATATGCTACTACTGTTCCATGCATTAAGTAAGTTTACTCGGATATGAGCTTTCTGGAATTCTTATGACGTTTGGATGTTCTTTTTTCTCTCTTATAGGCTTCGGACGTTAAGTTTGTCTCTAATACACAATGTTCTTATCCCCGGAGTCCTGCACTTGGTCTTGGCTTAACTGCTTCAGCAGCACTTCTGGTAGCTCATATAATTATTAATGTTACAACAGGGTGTATTTGCTGCAAAAGAACCAGCCAAAATTGGAACTCTAACTGGACAAAAGCTCTTATCTTCTATGTTGTTTCTTGGTGATTCTTGAGCAAAACTTCTTGATAGAACATTTTTCCTTGTTATTATTTTTTTACATCATATGTTTTTTGTTTCCTTGGTATTATTGGTAGGGACTAAAATTTGGAACCTGGATCTTGTGCTTTCTTCACGGGATAAGTAGCCTTTAACTGTGCTAGTTTAATGGTCTGCATGTTCCGTTTGATTTGTTTATGATAGTTATTATTTCTTTTTAAACAAGAGGACACAATGACTCAATCATCGCCACCATTTTAAGCCAAACTGGCTCAGTTTGATGTTTTTGGTTCTTTTTTCCTTTGAGTGAAAAGAATACATCGGCTATTGATGATAGACATGTGTATAGTGGCATGCGTTTTAAACTTTCATGTCTATGCTACTTCGGTAACCAAATGTGTGATTTATCTTTTTAAATTTGTTGAAATGAAAGAATGCTTAATATGTTCGATTGTGGATGCCGCGGAGTTTTCTTTCAGAGAAGGATAACCTGTTGTTCTGAACTGAAGGTTGTTTTTAAATGATTTTTCTTTTATCAGTCTAGAAAGTTAATCCTGGTTTTCACATGCTTGATGCAAACATGCATTTTCTTATGCACATACATCACACAAAGAATATTGATTGGTACGCAAGCAATTAGTTTTGGATTTGATTGCTGTTTTACAGTGGAATTCATATTTCCTGTGGTTCATCATGCACCCAAATACACGTGTTCCTTTTGGTCATATTTTAGTTGAATTTATGAGTTCCAACTTTGAGTGAACCGAGACTTAAACATGCAGACACATTTTTCTTGGATGCTTATACCCAACTCAATCTAATTTAGGCGACATCTACTAGGTATAGTCATCTTGATAAGAAATTTGGAAGAAATTAATTAATAAAATGCTAGGCATTTGCAGTTGTTTGATCAGGCTATATCAGTTTGTCTTTACCTTATTCCAAGAAGAATGAAAACAGAATGTCACGATGGCTATAAATGCATATATCGCGGTAGTTCACTTAGGTTTCTATTGTGATCTTATACTCAATCTGGGCTTCCTTTTTGACAATCTGTTATTTTAGGTGCTTAGCACAACATCAAAGCCTGGGGGCGGGTATTTGTTCTTTGTTTATTTATATTTGTAGTCTGCATGTTTTGCCCATTGATTTCAGTTTTGCAATTAGGCCTACATGTTGGAGAAGTCACCTATTGTATTTTGATTTTAGGATGGATGCTTTACAAGCTATCGCATGAATGTCGAATGCAACTGTGAAAGAGAACTATTTCCCTTAAGAGGCATAGGACTAAAACGTCAATATATGGGTGTTTAGTTGCTTTCTGGTCCTGCAAATTTTTCACTTCATTCCAGTTGCTTGAGAGAAGGCTTATGTGTTGAGAATGAGTAGTCTTGAGACTGTTAACTTGCCTCAAGAAAGAACGTTGAATTGGCGGGATACTTGTATAGGTTGCAATTTTTGAAGTTTTTGATATTGTAACTTATGCCTTAGAGTCCCTTTTCTGGCTATTGCAACGTGAGAACCCATTTAAAATTTTCAGTTAATTTTATTTTGTTTGCTATTTTTTAGACAGGTTTGCGTTGCTTTTGACAGGACAGATGGTATGTCTAGAATAATTTGTAACAAAAACTTCAGCTCGCTTTTAGTTAGAGAATGGCTAGTGAATAACTTGAGAGGAAAGGGCTTTTACTTGTTCATGTGAACATTAAGGAAAGTAGAGGCATTACTTGATCATACCATCTGATGCCAGTGGTCCAGCGTAGGCTTAATGGTCAAAAGAGTAGGAAATACTTTTGTCGATGTTTCTGGTTTTTCTTGCGGCTTCCATGTTTTATGCTCGATAGCGATGTAGAGATTGTTTTTATCTTGTTGCTTGCGGTGTGCCAACTTTCTCTTTACGAGTAAATAATCAAATGCTTACTCCATGTTCTTTAGGTTCACATTCGTTATAGCTTTCCTTCTCTTGCTAACTGGTTCTGCACTCAATAATCAACATGGTGAAGAGAGCATGTACTTTGGCACCTACTACTGCTATGTCGTGAAACCCGGAGTCTTTGCCGGGGGAGCTGTCTTAGCCGTTGCAAGCGTCGCTTTTGGGATCTTCTATTATCTCACACTAAACACTGCAAAGGACACAAATGGTCCTTGGGGAAATGCAGCTGTTCCGAATCAAGGTGGCATTGCCATGGGACAACCTCAGTTCCCTCCCTACCAGACTTCTCACGATCCTGTTTTTGTACATGAAGATACTTATAACAGGCGGCAGTTCACTTGATCAGGAAATTTCGATATGAAACACTCGAGAATTGTATCAGACGTTGTTTTAGCTGCATGCATTACTTATATTGTAGCAAATTTTACTAAACTCCCAATATAAACTTGTTTTGGATGATGATTCTTTATATAGCTAACTAGCGAACAAACTTCAAGCAAAACAGTCCAGTTTTTTCATGAAGATTTGTACATAGCTAAATCTGAATGTTCTTGCTATAATCGTGAATATATTGTTGTATTTATACCATCTTTGTACTATGTTCGACGTTCTGGTGGAAATTTTCGTTAATCTATTGGTTAAATCGTTCGTCCACTCTTTTTCCTCTTTCAAACCGAAGCCTTAACTTTTTTCTATTTATTTATTTAGACTTAAAAGTAATTCACTCTTTAATTCCAAATCAATAACGTTTTTCTTAAATTTTATTAATTTAACTTTTGAAACTTCTAAATTGCATTAATTTATTTTCACATCAGTCGTTATCATTAAATATTTTGTCATATAATCACGGACGGATCCTTTAAAAGACCTGTGGGGCATAGTCTCCCAAATTTTGTCTTAAAGTTCTTGAAAATTTTAATTTTAATTTTAAAAATTTATATTAAGTTTCAAATTTTTGAATATTTTTAATTAATTTTCTCTTAATTTTTAATTTTTTGTTAAATCTCTCAAAATTATCAAAAATTTTAGTTAAACTCTTAAATTTTTAAAAATTTTCATTTAAACCTCTAATTTTTTTTAAAAAATTAAATTGAACCCATCAAACTTTCACTCTAAGTTCCGGCATTACATATAATTGATGTCAATTTTGTTGACATGATAATACAAATAAAATATTTTAGAATTAATTATTTTAAAATTATGAATTTAATAAAAATATATAAATTGTATTGTCATATCATCAAAATTATCCGCCATCTTATTGGAAGACATTAAATACTAAACAATGAAAGGCGGACATACCAACTCAGGCATGTTAATTATTTTTAACGAAGTATTTGACACGACAAAAAATGACTGGTGATAACGATTGTGCTAGTCAAAACTTGATAAAATTAAAAAAAAAAAGACAACATTGTTGATTTGAGATTACTACATGATGTAATTACCCCTTAAGCCATTTATTTATTATTGAAATCATCGCATTTACAAAAGTGGGCCTTCTATTTTAGAAACCGCATCCCACTTCAAAAGTAATTTTCAGAATACGTATGAAAAATGGAAGGAATAGAACAGTTACGCATTGCTATCTTATCTTTCATTGCTGATGGTCAGAAAACCTACTCCGATGTAGATAAAAGCATTTTTTCAAACATATGAAGTATAAACGAGAAAACAAAGACGTAAACAAATAAAAGATTCCACCAGCTATCTTCTTTTTTTACCTATTATAGATTGAATCCCCATAAATGCCCACTTTTACAGTCAAAATCTACGTACACCGGTAAAACCAGACGTCCTTTTCCCGACTGCTTGAAAAGAGTATAGAACCTATAACTTAACTATGGTATTAATGGAATAGATTGACCTGAGGAAACAAGATTTTATGCAAATTCCAATCTGCTTGCTTCTGGCATAATTTCTCATCACCTGTTTGCTACCTGGTCCTACCTTTGTTCCATTGATTTTCTCAGAAACAAATATCCAGCAAAAGTGAACCACAAGAAACGCTACACGTGATGAATATGTTCATCATATGTAACTTAGTTTCAATGCTGATTACCTGGTTCAACTAATTATTGGAAAGAAAGAAAGACACCTCAACGTGCTACGCTGACAATATAGCGTTGGCGGGAACGCTTTTGTCAAAAAAAGAGGAAATTAGCAATGCTTATTTTGCTAACAGTATTTAATGTTTCATCATAACAATGTACAATGTGATCTATTACGGATCTCTTACCGCATCACTAGTGTAGAAAATCACTTTACTAGTTGCCTTTGATGGTGGCCTATTGATCTTTTCGAGTAACCTACTGAATACTAGTTTGACAGGTATGCAAGCCACTGTTGTAGGTCCAGAAGATTCTGGTTTGATTAATCCATCCATTTGGTGGATATCACTATCATGTATAGGCTTCAAACTGAGATTATGTTCTATACCAATTGATGACAGAGCTCTTGTTTTCTGGCTAGAAAATAAGTTTACCTTCTTCGGTAACTTCTTTTGGAACTTCCTGTCGGTTGGAGAGCGTGGAACATGAGGTATGCTCTTTTTATCCAGGCATGCCTTATAGTCGGAACTTCCTGTATTGTATTTCTTGAAAGGTGGTTTGCCTTCATGGTCCAAGGATTGATATTCAGCACCTTCATAACCACCCAATGCAAATGGTGGGTGAGGCCGTGGGACCCTAAAATTGGTCCTCTTGGCAGTCCGCCATGCAGGCGGAAGTGAAGTATTTCCATCATGGTTATTTAGTCCATTACTAAAATAACCATTAGTGGGGAGAAAGGTCTCAGTTGAACTGTCTTCTACAGCTTCAATTTGAATGGGATGCCCTATAATGGCCTTCCCATCCAACTTGCTTATCAATGAAACAATAGGTACAGGTTGTTTCTGATAGCTTGCTTGGACTTTCAAATCCACATCCATCAACATAGATCTTCTTTTCCCACAGAAATTACTATGGGCAGCAAATATTGGATCAAAGTTCCACAATTTGTCCTCCCACTCTCTTTCTACAGCAGCATGGTTCTCCCAAGGTTTGCCTTCCCAAGCAGTGATGTTATGATTGAAACTAAATCCCCTTCTGGATGTATCCCTTGGTGTACGCAAATATCTTCTATCGTCAAATCTAACCATTTGGGCCCCAGAATCTCTTGCATTCAAATCAGTCGCATCAACATCATCGTTGAAGTCATGATTTAAAAGAGAACTATGACCTAATGACCTTCTGAAAACTCCCCTTTCGTCATGATATATCCCATGAGCCGATCCATCATAACCTCTTACCTCTGCTGCATCCATGGTTCTTTTTGTCAGAGTCCGCATGTTCCTTTTCCCTTTTAGCTGCCATTTGGACACAGCTTCGTTCATAAAAAGATGATCATGTGCGTAAAAGTTAGACATCTCACCAGAAAGAGATGACTCATCAGAATCTCCCTGGCCTATGCTTCCACCTCCTAGTGTGTCAGGTCTTTGGAAGGCACCCAACCGGACATCCTTACACACAGTAGCACCTGAAACAGAGTAAGGAAATAATGAGAGGAATAATCAGTTGCTAAAACATGCCAATAGATAGGCGAGACATGATGATTCCCGAACTAAACATCATATCCATCAGGCAACCAGTACCTATGTTTCTTGGACTCGAGCGCAAGTATCCATATATGCATATGATTAATCAATTGCCTTATATCCTAGACATGAGGATACCACCAAAACGAATTCAAACTAAAGTACGGATGCTGAGACTCGTAATAACTTTAATATAATAGTATATGTTTATTTGGGTTCTTTATTGAATCATGAATGGGCTTTCAAATAGCATTGTACAGTCCAATTTCTGAAAATCAGTTTTCAATTTAAAACTCTTCTGGACCCGAATCCTCTAAACATACGTTCACTATTTGTTGACCCAAAAAAGTTGATAGCCGAAGTGTAAGTGTCCTAAATGACCCAAATATTGCAAGATCCAAGTGAAATGAACCAAATGGGTAAAATACTGAAAAGGAAGTTGGCAGTAAAAACAAGATGAAAAGTAGTCATGTGCTTGAGCTTAGACGTTCACTTGAATGAAAATTCTAAGCCCCAAAATAGTTATTATTTTCACTCCTCTTTCTCATGTGCATTTTGATGTTTCTCTATTCTTTTCATGTTTCCTTTATTCTCTTTCAATCACCTTTCTTCACCATCTCCCCAGAAAAGCCAGGAGAATCCAATTCCAACCCATATTCCATACCCACGCTCATATCTGTGTTATGTTCTGTCAACATGATTTAATATGCTGAGTCCGAGCAACAGAGATGGACGTCAAGGCCATAAGGGGCCATGGGCCCCAAGAGTTCTCAAATTCCTACATTTTGGTCTTGCAAATCAAGTTAAATTCAAAAGATTATACACACACATATCTGAAAATTGTTAATCTTATATTACAAATCTATTATTTATGTTATTTCCATGCATACTCTAATGTTGGCCTCTCAACTTAATATAACTTGCCTCAGCCACTAGAAATGTAAAAACAAGGGGGAATTTTAATTTCCTTTGCAACCAATAAATGAACTATCAAATTCCATTCTAGATCTCTGCAATTGATTAGTCTAGCATTATTTCAACTATGAAATTTGACCACTTCAATCTCATTCATTTTAAATACAATCAAATACATGTCATAAGCAAAATTTATAACAGTAGTAAAAAAAATTTTATATAAAAGAGAATTTTAAATATTACTTAACAACCAACAATTACATGTATAAAACTAAAGAAACACCAATAATGTCGTACAAAGCTCTGTTGTCCAGACAATATTAGATGGGGTAATTGTGTGAATACAACTCGACATGGATATCAGTCTGGGATATGGGTTGGATTCTCTAGGGTGATGGCAGAGAAAGATGGAAGAAAGAGAATGAAAATAACATTAGAAGGAAGATTGGAGAAGAATTGAAATGCACACAAGAAAAAGAAGAGAAAATAATCAAAACTATGGAGTTTGAAACTACATTTAAAAGTCAGAAAGTCCAAGGTCAATCACGTGAGTAATTTTTATCTTGTTTCTTCCACCACCATACATGTCGTTTTCTTCCGTCCATTTGGTTTATTTTTGCTTGGGTGTTGCATGTTTTAGGTCAATTAGGATACTTGGGTTCAATATATCTACTTTTATGGGTCAACAAGGAGGTTAACTAGAGTATTCGAGCTCAGAAAGCTTTCTAAAGGTTAATGCACAATAATATTTGAAAGCCCACTTATGATTCAATAATAAAATGTACATTATAATTGAATAAACATAGACTACCATATTGAATTTATAACGAGTCCCCACACCTGTATCTTAGTTTTAAATCCATTTTAGTTGTACCAACGAGTATTCGATTTAAGGCAATTGATGAATTAGACACTTTTGCACACACTGACACCCAACACCCACATCTAAGTTTGAGTAACATAGGTAATAGAAAACAGTATGTGAATCATACGACTCTCAAGTCAAGTAACATCAACAGAAGGATTGCTATCTGCAGGTGATGCTAAATCCTAAAGGAGAAATAAATTTACCTAGGGTGCAAGATAATCACCCCAACATAAAACTTGATAATAGAATTAAGAATCAGATCATTTAACCTGAGTGTGGAGTCATATCATCATCCATATCTGGTTCAGTCTCAGATGAATCAGACTCTGACTCAGATTCATAGGAAGTTGATTCAGAAGAACCAGATTCAACATCTTCCAAAAACTCACTGGTATTATCTTCAATCACGTGACTAGGAAAAGGATAAGAATCACACTCGACAAAAGGGGGAGGTGACATCTCAATCGGGTTTGGAGGAATTTCCTTATAACCCAACGCATCAAATGACTCAGGTGGGAAGTACATGCTTCTGCTCCTCTTTGCTTGGGAAACACCTCGCCTCCGCTCTCCTGAAATAGAAGTAGAAACAACACAAATGTCAGGATGCAAAAAGAAGTGAGACTTCTAATTTTGCAGTATTCTGCAATACTTGAACAAAAGGGTTCCTCCTGCTACATCTATTAACCAAAAAAAGTTCACTAAATCCCTCATGTAAGCTTTTCATTTCATCTAAATACGATATACCGTTAATGTGATTGATTCTTCCCATGATGAAAACATTGCTAGAAGGAGATAGAGTCTCATCAAAATCCATAGCACCAAAAGATGTAGGCTTTTGTTTTGCATATGCAATTCTGAGCCCTAAATCCTGCAATCCTCTCATTCGGGGTAAATTTTCAGTAGAATTATTTTTCCAACTTGGCTGATATTCCATTTGTTCTTTCAAGTGAACAGTGCTGCTCACTGTCTCACCCTTGGTGGAAGTATCTTGACTCCTGGATTGATTTGATTTTGAGTTCCCAGGTTTTCCGTTACTAATATCTGAACCTCCAGAATCTTTTTTAGCAGAACCAGAAGATTTATGTTTTGCATAGGAAGGTCTATCAAAATTTCCTTGTTTTTTCAACAATTCCTTTTCAAGTTCAAGTGCATGAAGGATAGCATCTTCCCGTCGAGCATATTTCTCTCTTTTCTTGGGTGGCATACCTTGTGAAGATTCTACCCTTTCAATGCAATCATTAAACTCCCCACATCGAAATGCCTTCACCCGCTTAGACTTCTCTAGATTGTACCAATCACTGAGAAGAGAAGACAGAATGAAAAAATGTTACATACAAAAGAAAGATGATCGTGTTTTCATACAATAGAAGAATCATCTAGGAAAATGTGATGCAAATTGATTAATTGAACTTAGTGGCACTATTCTTGGACCATAAATTGTTTTAGACTGATGAAAACATTTATAAAGCAAAAGAATTACAGTATTCAGATTCTCAGTAAATTGACAATGAAATGAGTACAACTAAAAGTCAAAATTCCCTCAAATACGGTACACTTCTAATGAATTTCAGATATGCTAGTGGATATCAAAGTTATTCAATGGCCTAAAACTAAAAAGGGAACCTGCTTGCTTATAATGCGTGCAATATTACTGCATAATCTACCCATACTTCTACAAAATTAGTTTTGGCTTGTATCTTTCACGGAAATGTAGAATACATCACCATGGCATCTCTTATTCTAATATGGATAAAAAAGAAGCAATGAAATGAGATGACAAATATTTTAGGTTCCCCTGCTCAGAATAAGGTTTAAAGGGTCATAGATAGGGCAATAAAAAATCAACAAGAACAATGTGAAGGGCTAAAGTCATCCTTTTTGGCATTCTTAACTAACATTATAGTCTAATCTAAAGACGTGAATGATGTCAAAGCATTACATCAACCTTTCCTTGAGCAAGATAACAAATGATTTACCATCAAGAAAACAAAAATGGGCATGGGTGTGTGTGGTGATACCTTTCCTATTATTTGTGGAATAACCTTTGGTATAGATGAATTAAAGATTTTAATTGAAGCCCTGATTGGTCTTCCACCCTATTCTTCTCTATTTAGTTAAAAATAATAAATCACTGATTTATGTCATTCAAACCCTATATATCATGCAATATGGAGCTACAAATATCTATATTTAGAATTTAGATCTTCACAAAACCTCCTAAGCAAACTAAAGATGAATCAGAACTGAGATCATATCATAGCACATCATCAAAATACTTCATGCCGTATAGTCGCAGGATCGTTCTCACATTCCATCTGAAGGTCAGTTAAACCTTAGATGTTGGAATGTTAAATTCGTAAGACTCGGGACATCCGACTTTATTTTCCCTGAACTCTACTAAAAATTTACGGAAGTCTTACTCTTCACTGTTCTTCTTCCTGAATCCCAGACTGCTCTAGCCGTATAAACATCAAGATAAAAGTTCTATACTTGTTACATTGAAAATTAATTGTAAATTTTCTTTCTTGCAAAGCTAAGACGAATGAAGACAATAAAAATTACAAATAAGAAAAAAATGAAAAAAAAGAGACTTACACACTGGCATCCTCTCGGCCAAGGAGTTTGACCGGAGTTCCGGTCCTTGGAGACATAAGGTGAGAAGTTGGTAACTCTTCAGGGCCCAGTATCTTCCCCGGCCACCATGAACCGTTCCTTCGGCGTACCCATACTATAGACCCGACTCCTCCATCTGATCCTGGCCCACACTCCATCTCTTTCTTTCTAAACTCTCTTTCTCTATCTGTCTCTAATATTATCTAGATCAATATCCTTATTTCTCTAGTTTCCGTAGAAGTAACAGATATCCCATTTATATCTATAAAAAAATGAAACTAAAAGAAATAAATTTTAAATTAAAGGCCTAGGGTAAGGGGTTTCAGCCTCCGGCGAAGAAGGAGAAATGGAGATTCTGAAAGCGGGAGAGAGTTGTGGATCCGAACAGAGGAATTCCGGTTAGGGTTAGGGTCTCCATTCAGAAATTAGATTTGGGGATTTTCGTGCATTTCTAATAATTTTTTTCGTTTTCTTTCGTTTTTCGTGCAATTTTTTCGCAGTATCTAGAAGTTTGTTTTGTAATAAGAGCGAGCGATGGTCCAAGATTAGATCATGGGATGGTTTAAAAATGCACGCTATCAATGAAAAAATAAATATATTTTTTTGACCAATGAAAAAAAAATACTGCACCTATACTTTTTTGTTCAAATCTACTACACCTATACAACAACTTAAATGATCTACTATTGTTAATCAAATTAATTTAAGGGTAAATTATATAAATTATCACTAAATTTTACTCTCAAACTTATTTTGGTCATTTAAATTTTAAAACATTCAATTTATTTATTAAAGTTTAGACATTAATTTTTTTATCACTCTATAGTTAAATTTTTTACAGTATTATGATGTGGACACCATTCACCGTCGTCGGGCGTCATTATCGACGGTCTAGATAGTAGTTGTCTTGTCTCAAATTTCGCTAATCTCTTTGTGTCGCTCCCTAAGTCTGAATTCAACTTCTATTTCGTCAAAAAGTGCCTTGAAATCCACGAATCGTACAAAAATCTTTGATTTCTCTCACTTTTCGATCTCCCTCCTCCACCGTCGGATGGAACCTGTTTTTCAGTATTTTGCTTTCCTCTTGCTGACGAAGCTTTCCCCCGTTCAGATCTTAGAAAAAAATTTCATTCGTCCGATAAGCGAATGTCGTCAAAAAATTAATGGAAGAGAAAAAAAATGTTCAAATATCTAAACTTCAGTGAATAAATTGAACGCTTTGAAACTTCAGTGACCAAAATATATTTGAGAGTAAAGTTTAGTAATAATTTACGTAATTTACCCTTAATTTAATATTAGTCCTTTATTCGGTTTACTGATCTTTAATAAAAAATTTAAATTTATTTAAAACTATATTATATTATATTATATTATATTACATATTTAAAATAATTAAAATGATATGCAGGTTAGTTTGTTTATCAGTTTTAGGGGTTAGGCTTTCGGATGATACTTGTATAATTCTTTCATCTTAAATTAGGGTTTTGTATAATTTTTCCAGTTATAAAATCATGCAGGTTAGTTCGTTCAAATGTCTAAACTTCAGTGAATAAATTGACCTTTTACTTAAACCTTATACTTTAGTTTACACGTGCCTTTTAGTTTTAGGTGTTAGGGTTTTAGTTTAGGGTTTAAGGTTTAGGGGTCTAGATTGTAGGGTTTAGAATTTAAGGTTAGTGTTTAGAATTTAGGGTATAAGGTTTAAGGTTTAGTTTCTTAGGGTTAGGGTTAAGAATTTAGGATTTGAGTTTTTATAGTGTAAATACATAGGCTTGTGTAAAATTAATTTTACACAGCATGAATATCAAAGTTTTACCCAAGAAAAAATAAAGAAAAATAGAGAGAATTGAACATGTTTTTTCTTAAGTTTTTTGGTTCCATCTAGTGGGGAAATTTTACAACATGTGGCATGCAATCGTGCTTAACTTGCATGTTAGGTGTTGAATTTTCAAAGGTTTCAAAAACAGTGCACTCTACAGAGATTTTATACAATGAATTTTGCTAATATTTTATTGGCGTAATGTCAAAAAAATGCCCTAATGTTTAATTAGATAGTCACTATGACTCATATTTTTGTTTGAAACACTTTGACTCACAACGTTTTATTTTGAGTTAAAATGTCCCCTCCTTGAATGAGATATGTTAGTCAACTAATGATAAACATCTTGAAATGACTTGATAAAATAACATATCAACAGAAAAAATAATTTTATATTTTATATAATTTTATAAAATTATTTTTTTGACCGATGTATCATTCTGTTAAGTCAACACATTTGCTTATATGACATTAATATGTCAGCGTGCACTGCCATGCAGATTTGTCATTAGCTGACTAACAGGTTTCATCCATAAATGGGTCATTTTGACGTAAACTAAAATATTGAGAGTTAAAAGACTTCAAAAAAGAAATCAAACTGACTATCTCGTCAAACATTAAAGGTATTTTTTGACATTATGCCTAACTTATTTTTTCTTTATGTGTTCTGGGAAAGTTGTAAGGGCTCGAAGTGGATTAGTAATGATCATTGGGATTTATTTTGCGGTTGTTGTCTTCATCGATTGTGGTGGAAGCAGTGATGACAGAGAATTTTGACGAACCTGTTCAAGATCTATTTGGGCAGCGGAGGGCTACAACTCAGAATGATGTGGACACCGGTAACCTAAACCATGTATTTTTTTTTTTTATGTTTACCCGAATAGGACAGCTACGTGTGTTAACCCGATTAGGGACATTTCAAGACTGAATTATGCGGGTAATGTTAACCCAAGTAGAGAAAATCATGGGTATGAGTTTAAGGATGTTCAGCTTGAACAAGAGTGTTCTACAAGCCTTATTAATGCCGATGAATTTTTTGATGTTAATGATCCTTATAGATTTCGATTGTTATTAATTGCAAATAAATGGGAGATGCTTGTCTTTTAATTGGGTATGTATAAGATCGGGAGGATGATAAGGGTTTGAAATGTTTTTATGTTAAGCATAGAGTTGGTGGGGATGGTGAAACGAGGCCAAAATCTAGAGCTATGGCAGTAGGTCTTCAAACTCATGGAAAATTGTGTGCTAAATCAATGCTGCAATCAAGTGATGTTCCTGTAAACTCTAATTTTATCCTAGTTGAAGGTCTAAATTTGATGTTAACGACTGAGAGATCAAGACCTATGGTTTTAAGGATATTGATGGATGGCTATAACGATTTCAACACTTTCTACATGAAAGTTTCATCGTGGACTCAATGTGGTTCAAGTTTACTTCCAATGATTGATTGGCAAGGCAGGGCAGTAACTTTACATGTTGGTGGCATGGCATCTGCTGCATTTTTATACAGATGAATTAGAATGCTTGTTGTTGACTCTATGATGCTTGGTGGCCCTACTCATAAACACTTGGAGCCAAATTAGAATGTAGACTTACAAATTGAAAGAGATTACATGTCTTGGAGTGTACAATTATTGGTTTAAGATCTAATTGTATATGTCCTAAAATCTGGATATATACTATATCGAGCAAGAGTTCTTCGACATGCCATCATTGAGATGTTTGCGGATGAGGTGGTGTCAAAATTTGAGAAACTAATCTTCATTTTAGATAAAATGTCTCAAGGTGCAGGTATGGTCACAATTCATAGCGATAGTTTACTGTTAATGGTGGATAGGAATGAAGTTGTAGAGGTTAATGATCCTTTCAAATTTAGACTTTTGGTAATGGAAACGAGTAGGCTTTATTGTAATAGAAGTATGGTCAGCAATGCGGCCATAGTATATCTGGGAATAAACGACACTAAGTATACTTTGAGAATCATTAAGGTTGAGGGTGTTTTAAAGTTATGCTATGCTGCTTTATCCTCCTTTAAGGGCGTTATAGCCATCTTGAGAAGTGAAGCTTCAATTGATCAGTTAGAGGTTTTCAATAGAATGATTGTTTCTGTATGCACCCTTTTAACAAAAGATGAGCTAGTAGACACACTGCATTCATGTATGCATGCTATTTGTGACATGACCAAGCAGTCAACTGAAGGGGCCATCCTTGCTGTTATCGAGTTTGTAACACACAAAAAGATTGAGTTGAGTAAAATCGATGTTTCAAGGACCTCTCAATCTTTGTTCTCAGTTGCAAGGTAGGTTACTAAGAAGCAACTAACTTTGAAAATTCTGGGAGCTAAACCTTCGCTATATGAAAACACAAATGCCAAACTTGCCTTTGATAAAATATTGATAGTTGTCAGAAGAAATTTTGTGACTAAAGTTATATTTAGGATATGTGGTGGCTGGACAATGCAAGCTAACTTCCCCACAATTTCCCAACATATTGTGCTATCAGTTTTATTTTTAAAGCATCTGATTTCTATTCTTAATCAGATTTGTATCTCTAAAAATGATCCAGAAAAATAAAAAAAAAATAGTTTTCTTCCTGAAACTCAGTCGGAGGATGAAATGCTGCAAGTTGTTATTTTTGTCCTTACTTCCTTCTTCGGAGGTGGTGGTAAAATTGGAAATGGAGCTGTTGAACTGAGCTATTTCTTAGTTTTTGCTGCACTTGTACTGCAACTTGGAATTAGTCATGGTATGGCTATCTCTGGTCCACATGAACTACTGCGTGCATTCTTAACTACATCTAAGGCATTTTGTGAATGTGTCGGAGACCTTGAAATGGAAAGGATTTTGAGAAGTGATAGTAAACAAAATGAAAAGTGGATTATTCTCCTTGGAGATTTAGCTGACTGCATTTATGTGAATAGACCAAAAATGGTAGAGATTACATGTAAAGTCTTCATGGAAATCATTGACCTCAAGTTTTGGTTGAGTGGACAAATTCATTTCATGAACATGTTACTTGGGAGATCCTTCACCAGTTGCAGAAACGGTTTCAAACCTTTGATTCTTGAGGTTAAGGATCATTTGGAAGCAAGGAGTATTGTAAGGGCTCAAAGTGGATTAGTAATGATCGTTGGGATTTATTTTACTTTTAATCTTTATTTTAAGTAGTTTGTTTTTTGTTTAATGAAACACAGTGTTTTTGGCCTAGTGCTAAGAGATAAAACGAGGTCGTTTTATCATCTCTAAGGTTAAAAAGGGATGATTTCAGGTCTGTACAGCTTATCGAATGAATGAATGAAACTCTCATATTCCCCTAATTTCTTTAGCTCTGTGTCTCCCTTTGCTTTATCTGCGTCTTCCCCTAAAAATTCTATTTTTTTGGTTCGATCTGTTACAAAAGTTAAGGGATGACCTTCATGGTCGTGGTGCCATGGATGACACACTAGGCACTAAGGGGGTTAATCTGATCAGAACTTTTTTCCACTTCTACAATCACTCCCCTAGAGCCTAAAAATAATGTCATTATCATGTAGTGGAAGCCAACTTCTTGTTGGCTTCCTCACTCCAGTTTTTGATTATTAATATGTATAGACATTTTCTTCTTCAAGGCTTTTAGTTCTCTCGATATGGGTCAGTTCCTTAAATTAGGGATGCATTTGATCTGTCTAGGGGAGATCATTGTGATCGGACGATCTTGCACAACATCAAAAATTGAGCCTACTTTAATCAAGAATATACAAAAAAATCCCCAACTTATCCTAGGGCAATCAATATGATCTCTTAGCTCAAAACCTTTTCCTTTAAAGAATATTTCATCTTGACCAAGGGTGACCAACATGATATATCTTGAGAATACCTATATCGATATTTGATTATTTTAAGGCTCTAAAAGAGACATGATTTGACCCAAGCTGATTAAAGTGATCAAGATAAACCCTAGGTCGAGCCAACACTTCTTCAGGGTTCTCAAGGAAGGCCCAAGTAAACCTTGGGTGATCAAGCCAATCTTGGTGATCCCTAGGTTGAGCATTTTCAAGGCTCCCAAGAAAGTTCGAACATGAAATAAGGTGACTAAGGTGGTTTCGGTGAGCCTCACGCCAAGCCAAGCCTTCATATATTCAAGGCTTTCAAGAAAGGCTTAACTTAACTTGGGGTGTTCAAGGTGATTCATAAGTCGATCTTCACATCTTTAAGGCTTTAAAAAGGGCCCAACTCGACTTAAGGTGATCCCCAAGTTGATCTTTAATGTCTTTAAAGCTCCAAGGTGGGCCTAACTCGACTTGGGATACCAAAGTGATCCTGATGATCCTTTTGTTGAGTCTTCACATCTTCAAGGCTCCCAAGGAAGGCCTCATTCGACCTTGGATGATTAAGGTGATCCATGTGATCCCCAAGTTAGGCCTTCATATCCTTAAAGCTAAAAAAAGGCCTAACTTGACCTGGGTGCTCAAGGTGAACCCCAAGTCGAGCCTTTGTGTCTTCAAAGATCCAATGAGAAACTAACTCAGCCTAAGATAGTCAAGGTGATCCCAATTATCCCTAAGTAGAGCCTTCATACCTCTAAAGCTCCTAAGAAAGGCCCACTCGACCTAGAGGTGATCCTCGTGATCCCTTGATTGAGCTATCATGTTTTCAAGGCTCCTATGAAAAATCTAACTCAACGTGGGAGATTAAGAGAAATCACAGGTCGAGCACTAACATCTAAAAGGTCTTTAAGGAATGTCCAACTTGACCTGGGGTGAACAAATATAACTCGATGATCTCCAAGTCTAGCCATCATATCATGAAGACTCCTAAAGAAGACCTAACACGGTTGAGGGTGATCAAGGTGATCTTCAAATCAAACCTTCATGCCCTCATAGCTCCCAATGAAAGCCTAACTTGACTTGAAGTAATCCTAATGATCCTTTGTTGATCTTTCACAACTCTAAGTCTCTCAATTAAGGCACAACTCGACTTGGGTTGTCACAACCCAAAATTAGAGTTAAAAGTTTTACCCTTGAATTTGAGGATCAAATTAAAACTTTCAAAAAAATTTGGCAAACGCTGGGGACATGTTTTGGCATTATGCCTTTTGGTTTTGATATAACTTAAATTTAATTTTCAAGGGCTAATTTGTAAAAATTTGTAAAGTCACTTTCTCAAAATAAATTTGTCCAAAACTCCTTTCAAACTTGTCAAAACGATTTTTAAAGGCATAAAGCCAAAAAATGCCCCCAACGTTTGACTAAATAGTCACTTTGGCCCCTATTCTTTTTTGGAGCAATTCAACCCTCAAAGTTTCATTTTGGATCAAAATGGCCCCTCTGTGGATGAAAACTGTCAGTCAACTAATAGTAAATGGCTTGAAATGACGTGACAAACCTATATGACAGTGCACGCTGACATGACAGTATCATATAGACAAATGTGTTAACTAAGGTTACTCCTTATCCTAAAGGAAAGACAAATTAGTGGATTTGTGGAAAATCCTTAGTGTTGTAACTAAGGTAGTAGATGTATACTCCATTGAGGGAGTTGAGTTACAACACCCTAAATTTTTCCCTTAAATTAAAAACCCTAAATTCAAAAAAATCTTGAATTTAAAATCCTAATTCTGAAACATTAGAAAATTGGGAATTTAATTCTGAAATCTAAATTTATCTAGGGATTAAATTGAGAAAAATGAAACTTTAGTGGTCAATCTAAAAAATGGATTAGTTGAGGGACCCTCATGCTGTAATTTCCCCTTTCGGCTAGGGTATTTATACCCTTTATTCAGCCCTAAAAGTCCATTTAGTTCCTATTTGTTTTGCAGCCATCCTCTCCTTATTTTTTTCCTATTTGAAAATAAACACCTATTTCTCAATTTTCCAATCGAGTTCAGATCAAGCTCAAGTCGTCATCCTTTGGTCGATTCGAGACCCCCGTTGTGTTCCCCATCCCATTCTGACCAAATCCACTCAACCATCACCCCTCGTCACCAGCCGTTTTTTCAAAAATGGTGCAAAACCGTTCATTTCTCCTTGCACCGCCGTGCTCCACCATCAACCTTCTTCGAATTCATTTTTGGTACGCCATTTGTGCTTTATTCTTTCTTTCTTCTATTTTGTTTGGGTTGCATTTTAATCTTCATTCCGATTGTTTCTTGTCAAAAATAATTATGTGGGATCTCTGATTGGGTTATGACCACTAGAAAACCTTTGAGCCACCATCGTTCGTGCATCAGCCTCTGTCGCCGTCAAAGGGACTTGGAAACCCTAATTTCAGAATTTCCTATGATAAGTAAGGATTGGGATGTGTTGTGTATGTGGAGTGAGTTGGCCCAGAACCATGAATGGGCCAGAATTGTGAGCCCGAGTGTGGTCATGTGACCCAGACTCGAACCAAACCAATTAATCGAACCGAACTGGTAAAATCGGTCTAACTAATTTTAACCTCGAGAACCTAACTTGTTGACCCGAATTTGACCCATTGACCTTTTGACTGACCATTGACCATGTGACGTCAGTGTTGACTTGACCATGATGTTAGTGTTGACTTTGACCATGATGTCGATGTTGACTTTGACTATGGCATCATCGTTGACTTTTTGGACAACTTTCACCCCTACCTTTTTTGACATCTTAAGTCTGAATTCGCTGCCCGTTTGTCTAATTCGAACCTGAAAGCCCCATTTTGCTATTTACAATATATTGTACTTAGTAATTTCAGAATGATTGAATATTGGATTTACCCAAGTTATTTTTGTGTTCAGGTATCGACTTTGAGGCTGATCGATTACCTTATCCTTTTTAGATCGACTGTGTATGTTTTTCGAGGGCCGCTCGTAAGTATTCTCTCGGTGTAGATTTTATGCTTTTAGTTGGTGGCTTAGTGTTAGAAATTATTTTTAATGTAGAGTTCTAACCTTGTAGGTTCCGATTTAGTTAGACCAGGTGATAGGTCTGGATGTGGGAGACACCCACGACGATAAAGCTATTGGCTGCTTAAGGTATGTTTCTTCCCGTGCTATAAATAAATGTTGTTTTTATACTTGCTTGATTTATTATTGAGTTATGATTTGTGAATGCTTTGAAAACATCATGCATGTCATATTAAATTGTGTTTTTAAATCAAGCATTGGATTTTTAGAAATGTTAACCTCGTATTTAGTATGTTGAGTTAAGTTCAAATTTATGATTTTTAAATAATATCATTGGGTACATGGGAAGAGACTGTGTTCGAAAAAGTGAGGGAAACCTCCACTCTGGCGAGGGAAACCTCTATTCTGAATGGTATAGGATAGTTAGGTATTGAGTTGTGCATCAGTCATCATATCATTACGATTCAAATTTATTATGTTTTCAAAAGACTTTATCAGAAAAATAAAATACTATTTTGTTTTTATGGTTGCTTGCACTTTAGAGGCACACTAAGCTCGTTAGCTTACACCCCCTTAGTTTCTCTTTCAGATACTCAAACTCTTTAGGCGACTCGGTACTTGGAGCATCTTGCTTCTATTCAGATATTTTTTCATTCAGTATGAACTCTCTTTTGATTATTTCGGACTGTTGTTTTAACATTATTTTGGGATATTTATGTAATACGGACATTGAGACTGTTAATAATTTGGGATTTATTGGATGTATGCATTTATGAGGTTATTTTTATACGACTGCATTTTATAATAAATGAGATTTTATTAAGTTTATTTACTTTTAGTATTCATTTTGTATTTTTAACATATTTAAACCTAATATCATTTTCGTGAGGGGCAAGTTTTCAAAAGCGACTTCCTAGATTCGGCCCATTTTTTCTGGGCCGAGTTTAAGAGGTTACATGAACCACTCTAAATCTCCTTTCAATTTTCTTTCTTTGCAATTAGTTTTCACCATTCTTTAAAATTCCAATTCCCCCCTCTTAGCTATATTTGATCAATTGATACACTAAACACAAAGTGCTACATTCGGACCACCCAATATTCAACCCAAAAATTTTCATTTGAAAACCGTAAGTTTAGCCTTCATTAAAACATAAACCATCCACAATTTTATATAATTACATAAGAAATATAAATCTGTTTACAAAATAGGAGCTCCAAGTTTATATCAAAATAGAGTTATAGACTCAACAATTATAAGGTCATATGAATACATTAGCTCAATACTAAAACTTAAGTATTGTACTCTATAGTGATGCGGTGCTGGGAAATACCTCAATGATGCACACCTCGATTACGAACCTATCTACTAACCTACAAGCGGAAACAACGATTCTGAACGTTGATCTTACAAAACTCAGTGGTACATTTTTACTCTATCATACTTCATGATTATAATAAATATAAACATGCAAGAAGAATATAGTCTAAAGGGCAAAAATATGGCTTCACTATCTATGAATCATCATCTAGCCTACACAAGCTAGAGTTTCTTAGATCACCTATCTTAAGGTATTAATATAGCATTCTAAACTGCTACAAGAAGTTTTACACATTTGAAAATGCTTCCTTATACTCGAGATCACATAGCCTATCAAGTTTAAGCACAATTATAAGTTATCACTCTAGAGCGTCAACAACAATATGCACAAACATTCCAAACAAAACACTGGCATGTAAGGCCCCACATTACCTGAGATCTCAAAGAAATTAGGTTACATGAGCTCACATAGCTGTCAAGTTAAATAAACCATACCAGATTACCATATCCACAGATATGTCTTGAACATACTTGGATCACAATAGCCATATGTAGTCCCTGCCATTATTGGATCATGTTAGCCACAAGAAGGTTTAGCTATACTCGGATCACCATATCCATGAGTAGGTTTATCCACACTCGGATCACCTTAGCCACAAGCAAGTTCCTAGTCGTACCCGGATCACATAACCTCGAGTATGTCGGATGTTACTTGATCACATAAGACACAAGTACACATCCTCTTATATAAGTATTGTAGTACTGACCATATGACATCTGGATTTCTTCACACACAATCACAAGGCAAGAGATGCTTCTAGAGCATTAATGCATCCCATCACAAGGTAAGTGCGATGCTTCTAGAGCATTAATACATCCCATCACAAGGTAAGTTCCTCTAAGGCCACACTATTAAGTAATGCGTCCAAGGTACGACACCATCCAAACACAAGTCATCTATCGGTTTATGATTACCAAGCCTTCAATACATTTTTGAAGATATTAATCATTTATGCTAATTATGCTTAATTATTGAATTATTACTAACTCATTATCCACTAAGGGTAAATAAACATTTATTTGATTATGGAGGAGAATTAAGTGTATTCTTAACAACCACGACCAAATAATACATTGTATCACTACCCTTCGCATTCATCATTCTTATTAACTAAGGCACACTACAAGTACCGATGCTCGGCCATGAATATCAGTATAGCTCTAAGAGTATCGATACTCAACACAAGTATCAGTACCAAAATCGCATTTCATGTCCTAAAATAAATTCTAGAATCAATACCACCCATCGAGTACTGGTACGGGTCTCATAGAATCGGTACCAAAATTGACTTTGATGTTTCAAATAAATCCTTCAATATCAGTACAAACTTGCTAGTACCAGTACTAAACGAACAGGGTACTGGTACGGCTTGAAGCCAATACCGATACTCACAGTTTATCCCAGTTCATTCGGTATCAGTACTAGATGATCCAGTATTGGTACATAGACCCAAAAAAGTATTTCTATTCCATGAATTTCATCCCTAAGTTGTCTCTAAACACCCCAATACACCCCAAGTGGTTACTAAAGTTTCCTAGGTTAATTTTAAGCATATTTGGATCATATAACAACATTTTAACATAAAAACAGTACCTTGATCATCCAAGACATGCTTCACACATACAACACCCACAAGCACTATAAAATCAATAAATACATCAATTTATGATCTTCAAGAAGCGTATGAGCTGGAGATGTACTAACCTTTAGCAAAAATCTCGAATTTAAGCTCCCACACTAAACTCCTTTAGACTTTTCCTTATGTCTAAAGCCTATAAAAGCTCTTTAAACACTTCTTCTAGCCACACAATCAAAAGAAATGAAACAAAACATAGACAAATGATTATGGAAGAATTTACTACGAATTTACAGCCTTTAAATCAAAGGAATAACTCAATAAATCTCCCAAAACATAAAACATCCCAAAACCCCATAAATGGATATCTTACCTTTCCACTAAGAGATTACACTTCTTGAAGCTCTTGAACGAGAGATTAAGGATCTACAAATCTTGAATTTTGGATGAGGAGTTTGGAATAAAAAGTTTGCATTTTTAGTGTGGAAGAACTCAACTTGAAAGAGGGAGAAGATGGTGAAGGAAATGAAGAAGAAGATGAAGGTGGGAGAGTGAGGTAAGCTTGTCTACCCTCCCCCCACATGAAGACAAGGAAAATAAAGAGGTGATCAACCTTTATTTTGAAAAAAGGGTATAATTGCAACATAAAACCCTCACTTTCACCCTTGTCACAAAATGGTCATCTTCCAAGCCTATTAAGTCAAATTCTCATCTAATAAGGCCCAAACTTGGCCCAATGGGTCCAATTACCCATTCTAATCTAGGTCCATAACCCGAGTTAATATCCATCTCTTAACTCAAAAATTCAAGTTGTTACACTTAACCTTACGCTTCTATGCCATTACCACCCAAAAATTCAGGTTGCTACTCAAATTGCTTTAAGCCTTTCATCTTGTAAATTTTGACGTAAAGTATAAATACCATGTTATAACCCTTGGAGACATTTTTCTCCTATTTTTCTTTCTTTTTAGACACAACTCCTTCGTTTTCCCTATGATAAAGCCATCATCCAAACATCGATCAAGACCCATCTGACTCTTGTTATGAAATCTGAGACCATTACTTGTCTCAACATGTTGAGATAATATTTTTGATATAACAAATAAAAATTGTTTTTAAGTGTTTTTGAATTGTAAAAATGTTTTTAAAATGCCTTAAGAGTCAAAAACCAACTGTCTGTACTAGTACACTAACCTCGGTACCGATACACAGAAAACCGTACCAGTACTAGCTTAGCCATACCGATACAATGAAGCTTTCCAAAATTGTAGCAAGGAATTTTGGTATCTGTACAGTCCTTCCTGTATCGGTACCCAAGGCACCGTATCGATACAGTAGTATCGTGTATCGGTATGCCTTGTTTTATGCACAATGACTCTTTTTTTATTTGGCAGGTATTGATAACGAGATTTGCATACCGATACCGACAAGCCCAGAAATTCATTTAATGCTAGTTTTTTTTATCTCCCAACGGCTCCAAACCACCCCAACGGCCATAAATGGCTAGTAGCTCATTTCATATTTTAAAAAAAGACTTGGGACACTTGAAGATGGTTAGAGAACACGTCCACGCATAATGATCAAGAGAAATAGCTTTTAAGTCTTATTTTCTTATTTCTCTTGTATATAGTGTATAGAGAGTGATTTCATTGTTTATTCTTTTCACTCTTGTGAGCTTAATTCTTGTAAACACACACCTTGTGAAGTTTTCATTGTTTACACAAATTACCTTGTAAAAATGAGAGGTTCTAGTTTAGCCTAAGAAAAAACTAGAGTGGTTTTATCTTAGCCGTTGAAAAATATGGTTGTAAAGGTTACTCTTGAGCTTCTAAAAAGAAAGAATTCATAGTAGTGAATTGGGAATCCATAGTGGTGCTAAGGTAATGGATGTAGACTTGGTTTAAAAGTCAAAACACTCTAAAATCAACCGTGCACATTGTTCATTTCCTTTTAGTTTTTTCCAATTCATTCGAGAAGAACTTTCAACCCACTTGGCGGTCTTCGATTGATCAAATTCAAGCTCAACAATTGGTATTAGAGCCTTGTCTCTACCGAAGGTCTTATAACCAAGAGTAAAGATCATCAAGCTCGAAGTCTACAGTTCAAGAAAATGGCTAGATTTGAAGAAGGTTGCTCTATCTCGTGTTCTCCGCTCATCAACGAAGATTCTTACTTCCAATGGAGCAATGTCATGAAGTATTTCATCCAAGTATTTCATCCAAGTATTCGATCTTGATGTTTGGAAGATAATTGAAGATAGTCACATGGAAGTTTCTAAGAAGAAAAAGGAAAGGGGTTCAAATGACACAACAAAGGCAAAGCTAAATGCCAAGGCTATGCACACTCTTCTTTGTGGCCTCAATGAAGATGTTTCTAAGAAGGTCTCTATATGCAAAAGTGCCAAAGAGATATGGTAGAAGCTTGAGAAACTCTATGGCAACAAGAAGAGAGAGAAGAAAGATGTTTCATCTTGTGCAAACCTCCTCTCAATTCCTAAGGTGGAATGTTTGATGGCTCTCGATGAGTCCAAGGTATCTTCGAACTCAACTGAATTTAATTCACATTCTTTTGATGAGCAATAAGATGGTTTTGATGAATTATTTTTGAAATTTGAGACCATGAATTTTAAATACAAGAAAATGATTTCAAAACTTGAATTTGAAAATAATCTTCTTTTGAAAACAAAATTAGAATTTGAAAACCAAAATGAAAGTTTGAAAAAGGATTTATATTTTTCAAAAATGAGCAATGGAGTTTTTGAAAAAGAAAACCTTGATTTGAAAGTTAAGCTTGAATGCTTAACAAAAGAAAAAGAAATTATTTCAAATAATTCATCTCATCCTATAATTACAAAATGCTCACATTGTCATTATCATGGTCATTCTTTGCATACTTTTCCTATAAAGAAAAGAAAATCTTATAGGATTAGACAAGTATGGGTTCCTAAGAGAACTAGGGACATTGAAACTATAACACTCTCAACCTGGATGTCACATTTGGGCCTCAAGCCCAACCCATTACCATAAAATTTCCAACCTACCCAAACCACATTCATTTCCATAAAATCCTTTAAGTTCAAATATTTCAACATAGATAATAGTTAAACATATTACATGAGAGCTCTATTTAAAATACATGATTAAAAGCATTCAACTCATGATTTAAAATCCAAAATAAGAGTTACAATACAACATAGGGTCCTACAAATGCATAGTCCAATATAATCTAAGTACTGACTCGAAACAAGTTGATGCTAAAGTCCTACCCCAATGGTGCTCCAACGATGCATGTCAACCTACTAACCTATGAACGGAAACAATAATTCTAAACTCTGACCTAACGAAGATTAGTGGATACACTTCCACTCAACCATGATTCATACAAATCATAAATATGAGCATGTAGTTAAAGATGATAACATGGCAATACAACATTATATATATGGTACTACCTCTAGCCGCCTAAACACATAGCTAACAACAAAGATGCATTAATCTCACACAGCACATATGCATGATACCAACAAACCTAGAGTGAGGCCCGAGATGTTACAACTCTCCCCCTCTTAAAAAATTTTGTCCTCAAAATTTACATAAAGAGACCAAAAAAATACAAACCTCCCTTCATCCAATAGCTTTCTCAATTACCCTTACACCGTATAACTTCCACAAATTCAATCGCCTCAATAAGCAACACCTAATTGCTAGAGACTTGATCAAAAGCATCATTTACCAATGATAAAACTAACAAACAATTATCAACCTCCTCTTTATGGGAACAATAAGAAAAAAGGTCAATCAAACCTCACCACATGAGCGTAGGCAAATTATCTATTACACACTTGAGCTCAAAACCATCTTGACACCATATATAACAAAACCGATCTTACCATTTATCTACATATTGTCTATTAAGACTTTATATTTATTCTCAACAACCTTCATCCATGGATAAATGCCGAGAAACACTCAATCACCCATATGATATTCGATTTCTCATTATCTCAATCTGTATAAAACTTATCTAATTTCCAACCTCAAAACCACGCCAAAATATAGAAAACACCTCTTTTATCTTGCACCAATCCTTCCTAATGTCCAACCAGCCTTTCACAGACAATTCCCATCTCAATAATCATTGCAAGGATCACCAACTAACTTCCAAAACTACAACCAACACCAAAGGCTTCACTTAACCACACATCAATCTCAATCCACGAAGAACAGCTATCTCGACTTATTTAGTTAAACTAATTCCGTGATCAAACTTGCAAAACTGGTTTTTGATTATTATCAACCAATAAGAAATCGTTAGTACCCATTAGAGACTAGTAGGTTTGAACAACCTAACCATGACTTTTTCTTAAAACCATTACAAACCATTTAAGCCCAATTAAAAACGTTATAGCTACAAATGATATTAAAAATAATAGATTAAGGACACAAAGCGTGTGGAATGTCAATAAGAAACCATAGCTTACCTTGCTTGATAGGAGTACAACCAAAATGAGCTTCCCCTTGTATTCCAACGTGAAAATCATTGTTAACCAAAATCTACCAATTTAATTAAGTTTATAAATCATTTGAATGAAAAATAGTTTAGAAATGAGCTCAGAAAATCAATTGATCATTGAAAAACATTTTAGGAAAGTAGAAAATACGAAAGTAATAGTTTTTAGTTTGAAAGAAAATTTAGAAAACTCCTATTTCAGAAAGAAAAGAAAAAATGTTAACCATCAGTAGTAGTTTTTTAAAGCAAAAGAAAATTGAGTTGTTAAAATACAAAGGGTGAAACTGCTCCCTAAAGATTCTTAGCCCGTGCCCCCTTTCTATTTAATTAAAAAAATCACTTTAAAACCAATTTGTCTCCTTTTATTCTAAAAAGTCATCAAAAACATAATTCTTGTTATTTGATAACCAATTAATTAACCTTCCAAAATATTAACCATGTCCAATTTACCATATTCATTTGGAAAAAAACATTTGATTGTTAACCCGAAACTAATTAACTGACTAACCCAATCCACGATCCCAAACGAAATCCATTAAACGTCCAATTCGAGAGGACATCTCTTGCCACAAATTCACTAACAGTGCAACCACCTAAGAGGATTCCTCAACGAATTTTGATAACAATCAATTGATCCTAGAAAAACTACATACTTCTAACACCAACCTTGGTCACTTCAAATCTAGCACAACTCCAACCTCCAAGAATTAACCTTTAACACCTTTTATAACCTATGAGACCCTAGAGAACCTCATCGCTAAAGCTGGTTTACATCATCACCTCATCGGCCTCCGAGAAGTCATCCGTAAGTGTGAACGTATGTATGCATGATTACTTATATGCCTCATAGATGTCTATGTATATGTATGCAAAACCTATAATGTCATGCTCGAATGTATGCATTTACATACATGTATTTATATATATACATATGTAATATCCCAAACATAGGCTTGGAAGTATGCTACAATATGATCACTCTCTAGTTGTGATGTACACATGCCACTTATTAGATTAATTAAAGGGATGAGTGACCAAATTTAAAGTAAGGAAAAGTGCATGACTATATTCATAAGGGCTAAACCAAAAATTTGGAAAGGTGAGAGATTGTATGCTAATTAAATTTTGGTTAGTGGTCTTTACACATGTCACCTAATTAAATTAAACATGTGGGATTTTGGGGAAGGGGTCTTGGCTGTTTCATCCCATTATCATCTTCATCCTCCTTGTTGGCCGAACCTCACTTTTGGGAGAGAGATAAATGAAAGCTTGAGATGTGGCCATAGAGGTTTGAGGATATAAAAAAATTTAAAAAACTAATTAGCTGAATTTTTGGAAGCTCAACCCGGATTAACTAAGGAGGAAGGTGATGTAATACCCTAAATTCTGGTTTAGAAGAATATCATTATATTAGCTGCTAATTGAAGTATTTAAATTGTGGATATCCTACATATAACAATTTGTAGAAAGATGTGTATTTAAACCTTAAGTACGATGTAATGAGTCTAAGACCTTTTTAGAATAAAAAAAAAAGAAAGGGTGACAATTTTAAGGACTAAACTGAATTATTGAGGAAGTATGATGCTTGCATATAAAAGAAGGGTTAGTTGAAGGTAATGCACACATGTCGTGCATTTTGAAAATGCATGTGTAAAGGGAGAAGAGTGTTTTGATCAGCCATCTTCTTCTCTAATGTGAAAACCGAAACCTTGGTGAATTGAGAGAGAAAAATAAGAGCTTCACATCGTGTGTGGTTGTATTTCAAATTTTAATTGAATCAAGCTTAAGGTTCCTTTGATCGGTGGTGTTGAGAGGGTAAGAAGTTCTTTCCCTTCCTTGAAAACTGTTAGAAGCTTAGATTTCAATCTCATTCTTGTTTTATAGGAACTCTTGAATTCAAAGGGTTGAATATGTTTCATTATATAATGCAGCTGTGCGAATTGAGTGTATGTTAGAACAAGCCATGTTTGATATGTAAATCGCTTGAGAAATTCTAGTAAAGAACATGATTGAATCCTTGTAGGAATCGAAGATTTGTATAGGAGATTAAGCTTGTTTGACATGTAATTCTTGATTGTTTATGAATTTCTTTGTCCGATTGAAACAAACAAATGTTGACATGTTAGTGCCCTGTTTTTAGGAAGCCTTAGGCAACCATAAATCAATGTTTAAATGTGTAAACTTGTATTAGAATCTTAAGATTTGCATAGTCACTATGCTTACTAGTAATCGAACAAGGATGAGTGAGTAAAAATGAGGTTTATTTTAGGGTCTGTTTTTGAATGAATTGGACAGCTCTGAATAATGGTTTATATGTATCAATTATGGTAACATTTTGAGCCTTAGAGTCACATTATCGTTATAAATAAAAGCTGAAAACTTAGGATCAAATAGGGGTTGTTTATGATTCAATTGGACTGATTTGTAAGCTTAATTAAGGGTTGTTCTACAACTTAAAAACTAGACTATTTTGCAAACTTTACAGGATTGTTTTACAAGTCTAACTAAGTGACTGTTTTTACATTAAACCTGGACAGTTTTGTGGCTCTAAAAGACTATTTTGAACTTGTATAAATATATGTATGGAACAGTTTTGAGTATATATATGAATACCTATTAATTAAAGACTTTTGCATTGTTATAAATGTTGAGGGATAGTTCTGTGTAGATATATATGCATACATGTGAAGTGGTTGTTTTGTATGTATACATGAGTATAATAAGGGCTGATTGGATGATCTAAAACAAGGGAAAGTTCTTGTTAATTAAGTGGATTGTTTTGTGTAAGTATGAGTATAAAGTGGACTATTTTGAGGTGTAAAAATATGTTTGTAAATGTATGGGACTGTTTTGAATGTATAGGAATATATCTAGGAGTGTTAGGATTTGTGTATGTAAATAAAATGGACTGATTTGGCATGTATACAAACATTAATGGACTGTTTTATGCCTATGCGATGGTATGCTTGTGTATTAAGGATTAATTTGGAAATATATGAATATTAGAGACTATTTTGTGTGAACTAAATGAAAATTTGAGTGTGTTGCAAGTGAAAAGTTATTAGGGATTTATCTAATATATGGTTGTACTCTTATTATGTTTAGACCAAGGAGTGAAGAATAAGACTAAAGTGGATCGTGATTCTGGAACAAAACTAGCTCAGAATAACCAGTGAGTGTAGTTTAAAGTCTTGGGATAGGTCTACAGCCTTCCCGAGCACCTTTTTTTGATTTAAATTCATTGCCATTAGAATTGTGTCAAGTTATGCTTAAGATTTGGCTTGGGATACAAGGTAAGTACAAAATTTATAGAATACTATGTGATATGCAAACGTTTTGGATGTAAAACAAGCTATATTTGAAAGTTATATAAATGGACTGTGTTGATGTGTTTTGAAATGTATGTTCGAAGGTTATAAGTATTTGAATATGTTAATATACTAAGGAATGCATGCTAGAATGTTTTATGTAATTGAGAATGTTGACATGCTCAGAACTGCATATTCGAAAGCTACGCGTAATTAAAAACGTTGATATGTTATGAATAAGCCTTGCTTATGTAAGTCTATAAATTTGGAAGCTATGCTCACCCCAATAAGAACTATGAAACGTTTTTCAAATTAAAAGACTTTGGAGCTATGCTCATAATGGTAGTTACGTCTGTATACGAACTTGATAAGTCAAGCAATGTGAAAGATATTCTGATTATCTGAATAAGGAGCTAAGCTCAACTCTGTTTTTAATTAGATTGGATAAATGTGAAAGCCTTGGTTTCGAGTCAGTTTTAGGTATAGTTGGCATGCCATAGAGTCCATAAAGATCGTGTTAAGGGTGGACTACGGTCCTTATTTGGCAACAATAGGAGGGAAGTGTCGTGGTCACTTGGCGACAGTAGGAGGGTTTGACCGGTACTGCGAGTATCATTTTATTTGGCGACAGTTGGTTGGGGATTCGAGTACCTAGGCTGTTACTTGATTCTCAAGGCTATATTAAAATCAAAACAATGAAAGTTGCAAACCCAATTGATTAATTATCTTGATAACTTATAAGACAAGTAATACATAGTTTTGATTTGCTATGTTTAATAGCTTATATGATTAGTAACATATTCATAAAATGCTATGTTGATAACTTTATTGATAAAAAGATGGCCAATGTGTAAAATATTCATGAAATGTTATATATATGATGTCTTGCTTGATAAATAATAATCATTTATATGATCTTTTGTTTTATCTAGAATATGAAAGGAAATGTCTTGTTCGAATGTCATTAGTCAATGACTAATTTCTTGTCAAATTAGGGAATTACATGGTTATGATGTATGTTTGGGTGAAAGGTTTGGTTGATTCATTTGTGAAGTTGATTACTTTAAGCTGTCGTACCAAGTATATATCTATAACTTACAATAAGGATACTATTATGTTTAATTAATAAACCGTACCTTACTTGGTTAACAAACAACACATGCTTATTCAAAACTAGTATTATTCTCGTTTAGATCAAGGTTAGGGTTGAATAATATGAATGTTCACTCATTTCTTAAATGCGAATGAAAAATCATGAGGATTTCGTTTAATTTTATGGTGATTAGTCATGCATGCATTCTGAACTGTTTAGAATAAATCGAAGAAGATTTTAAGGACTGTTTTGAATGAATCCTAGTAAGTATTAGATTGTTTTGAACCTATATTTGTATACACATGATTTAAGGACTGATTTAAAGGAATACGAGTATTTATTGGACTATTTTGAACCCATATAATACCTATATGATTTAAGGACTCTTTTGGATATATATACTTATATAAACAAGTACATTTTAGACCGTTTTGTATATATAAGTGCATACTTATGAATTAATGATACTATAGATATTTTAAACTAAAGTTATACAAGTGAAATAGGCTATTTGATTTTCAAAGCTA
The DNA here is from genome assembly GCA_019671005.1 of Hibiscus mutabilis. Taxonomy (NCBI): domain Eukaryota; kingdom Viridiplantae; phylum Streptophyta; class Magnoliopsida; order Malvales; family Malvaceae; genus Hibiscus; species Hibiscus mutabilis. The sequence goes on along the minus strand of CM033744.1, from coordinate 19,123,513 downwards.
TGTTAAAGATAAATAATGAAACTTGCAACTAAGTTAAGGAATAATTCTAGTACCTCTTGTGACAAAGATCTATGCCTACAATATGCTATGTTACTATCTAATATGACAAGTAACTCTTGATCTTATCATGATATGTTTGATAACTTGTTTGATAAGTAATAGACTAGTAACCTACGAATGGATTGGCTACATTAAAAAGAAACCATAAAAGTTTATAAGTTAAGTCAATGAATTATTGTAATAACTTGCATGACAAGTAATATGTAACTATTGGTTAATGAATATCCTTTTGGGTGAGTAGATATGCTTTTTTGAAATGCCTACATATCTAAGTTGCTTTGAAGGCTTAAAATGCATATGTCATGTTCAAATATCCATGTGAACATATGAATGTGTCTTGTTCGAATATCCTGAGCATGTATGTATATGTTTGGTTTAAGTACTCATGTATATATGCCTATGTCTTGTTCGAATACCTTGTGTATGTATGTATATGTTTGACTTGAGCACCTATATTTATGTATGTGATTTGTTTGAGTACTAGGTATATACATGAAAATACCCTGCATGAATACCCTTGTATGTAAGTGAATGTTGGTTCGAATAACTTGTTCTGAAATGGCTAATTTCCTTGTCCAAGCTTAGAATTTTTATATGATTAACAGACTTGATGGAAGGGATAGATTATGGTTTCATGCTTTTAGTTTCTTTAAGCTACCTCATTAAGCAATTGCTTACTCTATTCCTTCGTTACATTTCAGGATAAATATGCCTTCATATTTTCTCCTGAGTCTGGATGTGATCACAAGGAATCATAAGTATGATATGAAATATTACCTTTATAACTCCTATATTGTGGCACATAGATATTAAGTATGCATAGTGCATTTAGATCCCATTTTAGCTACATATGTATATAAGCTTTATAAGTATTCAAGCTTTGTAACGGGCCTATAATTATTTCATAGTTGCTTGCTATATGAGTTATAGTAGTTAGTATGTTTATTTGGTTGTTTCGATATCTATATGTGCCCTAAATCGTTAAACTGTTTTGTTGTCATACGTATATGTAGGCTGATATATAAACCTATTAACTTGTGTTAACCCTAAAAAGGAAATATAGTTCGTATATTAGATTGATGGTTATAATAAACAACTGGTAAGTATATTTATGAACATGTATAAGATAATGTTATACGAATGTGATTGGATTTGAATGAGTCTAGTGTACGTGATTGTGCTTGTTATGATTTCGAGATGGTTGTTTGTATATCTACATATATGGAAAGTCATTGGTATACCTAAATTAAGAATTCACATAGTTTAATTACCCTTTTTAAAAAAGACGTTTGTTATAGTCTTTTCTCTCTTAACCGTTCGAATGATAAGCATGAACTGAATTAGACCTAAATCTTGAATAGTTAAACCGATTATTCAAACTTTTAAGATTAGTCTTAACCTTTCTGGATTTTATTTATAAGTAAGCTTTGTATACTGGAAGTTATCAAATAAAGTTTAAGCTGTGAACTATCATATAGTTGTTATATTTAATATGTAAGCACACCTGCTAGAATATGAAATGTAATGTGGTCTTAATCTTTGAAAGTGACTAAAAAGTTTTAAAATCCCCCTGATTTTTGGTTGCATGCTTAGTCGAGTTTTGTTAAGATATATTTTGTCTGTTTGGATTTTGTTTGGTAGCACTTCTTAAACCGGTTTTCTCCTAGACTGGGTAAAGGGTGTTATAGGTGAAATATTCTTCCTTATCTCTTACATAAGTAGAATTGGTGAATTTTGTTGTAATACTCTGTGGAATTATTTGGTTTACTTGGAAGATGCATATGATGAAGTTTCCATGCATAGATTCATTAAATCATTCGAATAAGACATAGAAATGGCTATATTGTTATGTAAATTTTGGTATGATTAAGAGATAAGTTACTGATTTTTTTTTAATGTTATAGTTTGCTGTGATCTATGAATATTCGAATAGGTTTTTGATGAGAATAAGTAAATATAGTTGAAGCTTGAAATGGTTACATTGCTTGATAATAAAAAAATATGATTGTTTAGTTGAATTTAACATTCGAATAGTGCCATTGTAGAATGTATAATTGTAATTGTAATTGAAAATGTTGTTGTCGCACATATATAACATTAAAATCAAATTAAATAAATGTCACATGAATATGCCCTGTTTCAAAAGGTTTAGATAACTTCAAGTATTGTTTCGATTGTATTGCTGTAATGACATTATGAAGATATTAAACACAGTTTTAGGGACTGTTTTGTGCATGTATTGAACTGTTTTATAAATTAAATTAGAGGATTGATTTGTATCATAAATTGAGGATTGTTTTACAAACAAACAGGGGTTGTTCAGCGAATTAATAAACTGTTGGATAAAACAGAAAATATGGACTGTTTTTGAATGCTTGTAAGTGTCATGGGCTGTTTTGTGATTACATGATTATATAACTATGTATTGGGGACTGTTTTATATAACTGTTGGATAAAACAGAAAATAGGGACTATTTTTTAATGCTTGTAAGTGTCATGGGCTATTTTATGATTACATGATTATATAACTATGTATTGGAACTGTTTTGTATATATTTATGAAAATAAGAAAATACTGGACTGTTTTGTACTATTAAAGAAGGGTTTGGACTGCTTTTAAAAAGGGAAAAGAATGGACAGATTTTAATTATTAAAACAGGGGGCTGATTTGTGAAGTTTTAGGGACTATTTTAAAAGAAAGGAAGAGCTGTTTTGTAAGTTTAGAGGGCTGTTAAACGACTGTTTTGAGCACATATTGGACTCTTTTATAAAAACTGAAAATAGAGATTGTTTTGGATGTAATTTAATGGGACTGTTTTGCATATATATGTGCATTAGTGGACTATTTTTGAATATTTGTAGATATCATGGATGTTTTGAATATGATTATGTGAACATGTAAAGATTTGAGACTGTTTTGATGAATTGAAATATGTATGCAAATTTAATGGATTAATTTGGCATGAAAACAAACATTAGAAGACTGTTTTTGAGTATGTACATGTGTGTATAAAAAAATGGACTATTCGTACATGTGTGAATCTTAATGAACTGTTTTGTGTGAAATTTAGTGTATACATGAGTGTGTGAATAGTTTTACAAGTAAATGATTGTTAAGAAATGTTCTAATACATGGTTGAACTCTTTGTCACATTTCGATCAAGAAGGAATCGAGAAATGAGGGCTAAAGTAGATCAAATAGTAGATAGCAAAAGGGAATTTTGATACGGGAACAAAACTAGCTTGGAACAAACTGTGAGTGTAGTTTAAAGTCTCGGGATAGGCTAGTAACCTTTCCAAACGTTTCTCGCTAATTTAACTGCATTATTTTATATTAAGCTATGCCGCATGCTTAAGCTTGGACTCAAGGTGAGTATTTGTTTGTAGAGTAATCTATGATATGTAATACTTGGTTGAATGCATAATATAATCGAAAACTATACATGTGGTCATATATGTTTGATATGCAAAGATATAAGTCTTGCCTATGTAAGTATAAGAATTTGAAACTATACTTACTTCTGATAAGAATCAAGATATGCTCTTTTGATTAGATGACTTTGGAGCTATGCTCATTATATTTGTTTATATGTGCTTGATAAGTTAAGCAATGTGATATGTTATTCGATTATCTGAATAAGGAGCTAAGCTCAACTCTGATTCTGGTAAGATATGATATAATTGAAAAACCTTGGTTTCGAGTCAGTCATAGGTATAATTGGCATGCCATAGAGCTCATGTTTGGGGTGGACTACGGTATTTATTTGGCGACAGTAAGAGGGAAGTGTTGTGGTCACTTGGCGACAGTAGGAGGGATTGACCGGTACTTTGAGTACCATTTTGTTTGGCGACAGTTGGTTGGTGATTCGTATACCTAGGCTACTTGATTCTCAAGGCTATGTAAAGATTAAATAATGAAATTTGTGAACTAATTAATGGATTAAGCTTGATATCTTGTATGTTAAGAAATTTATGTCTGTGATAAGTCATGTTGATATCTTACACGATAAGTAAGTTATGTCTATGATATGATATTTTAATATCTTTTGTGACAAGTAACAACTGATTATGAGATACTATGTTTGCTAGCTTTTGTGACAAGTAACACCTAATTATGAGATATTATGTTTGCTAGCTTTTATGACAAGTAACACCTGATTATGAAATACTATGTTTGATAACTTTTGTGACAATTATCACTTGATTATGAGATACTATGTTTGCTAGCTTTTGTGACAAGTAACACCTGATTATAAGATACTTTGTTTGCTAGCTTTTGTGACAAGTAACACCTGATTATGAAATACTATGTTTGATAACTTTTGAGACAAGTAACACCTGATTATGAGATACTATGTTTGCTAGCTTTTGTGACAAGTAACACCTGATTATGAGATACTATGTTTGATAGCTTTTGTGACAAGTAATACCTGATTATGAGATGTTATGTTTAATAACTTATGTGACAAGTAACTATGTTAAATGAGAAACCATGAAAGTTTATAAAATAAACTAATGAACTCCTCAATAACGTGCATAACAAGTAAATTGTACCTAATTGAGGTTTGTATATTCTTTTGAGGAAATAGATTTGCTATGTTAGAATGCATAACTAAATATATGAGTTTCATTCGAATACTTATATGTAAATATATATGTGTTTTGTCCAAGAATTATGACTATTTGAGTAAATGATTGTTTCGAACGTCTTATTCTACAATAGCTAACTTTTTGTTCAAGCTTTCTTGTATGCTCTTTTGAATTATTGTATATGTATTTGTTCAAATACTCTAGTTTACAATAACATAGATTAATGAGATTTACAAGCTAAACAATAAAATACATTGTTACTTGAATGACAAGAAATGCCTACTTAACTTGATACATGTTTTATATTTAGTGAAAATGGAAGGCTATGTTAAAGAAAAATAAAGAAAGTCATAAGTTAATTTGATGAATCCTTGTAATAACTTACATAACAAGTAAAATGGGCCAATGAGATTTTCGAACATTCTCTTGGTTTAAGTAATATGTTTTGATAGAATGCCTATTTATACGTGTGTTTGTTTAAATACTTGTATGATAAGAAACAAGCTTACAATTGAATCTTGTGTATTCCTTTGGATAAGGCATACTTGGTTCGAACACTTTAATCCATGATAATCCGTGTGCCTTACGTGACAAGTGAAACATGTTTCTAAGTTGCCTTGTTAGATAACTGGTAAAATAAGTCTGTGAAACAATATATCTGAAACCTTTCGATTATATTGCTTGGTCATTCTTTTAAGTTGGTATTTACTTGGACCTTGATAAACATTGGTGAAATAATAGGAATAGTTCATATGAAGTCTTATACATTTCTTTCGATTATTAGTACCACCTCACTAAGCGTTTGCTTACCCTATTCTTCCATAATCTTTCAGGGTAACATTGCCTTCTGTTAACTTTCAAGCTTGGACGAGATCACAAAATTCATGAAGTATGTTTTGTAGTCTCTCTTAAGAACTCCTAGATGGTGGCACATAGTTGATATGTATGCATAGTGCATTTATGTTACCCTTTTTGGTCACACGTGTATATAAGCATTATGAGTATTTAATACTTGTTGTAATGGGCCTTAATATGCTTCATGGTTGCTTGTAGATTTAGTTATGGTAGGTATGATGTTTGATTGGTTACTGGTTATAAAGATCAATTAGTAAAATGTCTATGAATGCTTATATGGTATTGTTAGGCATATGAGACTGGAAAAGAATTGAACGGTTCGAGTTTTGGTTAAGCTTAGTTAGCTATTATTTGGTTGAATTTGTGATAACCGATGATTTAAGATCATGAATGCATGAGTGTGGCATCTAAATAGTTTGAACAAAGTTCGTTTCTATGTTTAAAGGCTTGCTTGATTTTGATGTAGTCACTAGTTTGAGTAGCTTGACATAATTGTTGTATTTGAAATTTTGTATGTTGCTTAAATGAAATTAGAAATGTATTAAGCAATGAATTACACCATTTTTAGACGATGTTCGAATAGCAACTAGCATGCTAGCAAAGTCTCTTGGATTGCTTGATATTTAGGTCACATTCTTTGCTAACTTTCGAATGGTATGTACCCCAAACTAGCATATATTTTAACATGCTATCGAGATAACAAAAACACCTATAAGCTAAGTTATGTTAACTTGATAACATATCACACATTAGTATACAAAATGTTAAGAAATGGTCTTAATCTTTCTTGATCTGTATATGAGTTCATCTTCGTGTATTGGTTGTACGTTCTGGTTATAGATATTGGTATTGAATTGCACTGTAATCTATCTTGGCTATTATGTACTCATTCTTTGAATATTTTAGATACTATGCTTTGTTTGCTTGTATTGCCTCTTAGCTCGGCTTCTCTCCTAAGCCAGGTTAGGGGTGTTACAACATATAAGTGCTTTTGTATTGTGTATGATTAACAATTCACACTTAATAATAACATTTTTGGATCAAACTTACACAAACTAATCACATCCCCAAAACACCTCATTCAGCTTTGCCACGACTCACACCTACTCCAATTATGAAACAAACACTTCACTACAAAAGCCTATTAGCAAATCTTGATTGTTAATCAAGATTCATCTCGACACCATTGTACACAAGAATACCACCACCTTTGCTATTCACAAAACTAAGTATTTACAGAATACTCTTCTCATTGCAACCTCGAATGCCACTAGTGCATTCGCCATCTACAAGACATAACTACTAACCCATACCAACCAAACTATACTAACACCATTCTTGCTAACAACCACCTCTATGCTCCTGAAAATAGAATTTCTGATCGAACCTATCCATAAACCGACTTTTTTCACAATTATGTTCTCAACTCATACATTTCCTTAACACACGTCCACACGATACAAAAAGGATTCGAAAGATGTACCAAGGTACATCTCAACACTGAACTCAACTTCGCAAACATAGGATAAAACGAAAAAAACTCCTTCGAAAGAATTTCAAGAAATTAGAATTCTTCAACAACACAAACACTCAGAATCTAAACATCTTTAAACCATGGATTTATTAACATAAGCCAAGATAACTTCACAACATAAATCCCGACATCATTTCAGCATCATAGCCATAATTGCATCAACCATAATTTGATCCATACCATGGCAATCTCTACTAAGAAGTCAACTCTAATCTTTAAAACTCATAACGTTCAAAATTAACCATTGCTCGGTGTTTTAAAACCTGATCATCTTCAAAAATATCGCCAAGACCCAAATTCTCATGTGAATAATTTCAACACAATTCGACTAATTGCCATGGTCTTACCAAGAGCACTCTTAACCATAATTCCCAAAATGGAAATCTTGTCGCAATTATCCAAAGCATAGCCACTTCTGGTTGATAAGCATAACCAAATGAATCTTGAATCCTCCAGACGACGCAATAAGGAACAAAAAAACTAATTACTCAACCTTTCCATAATCAAAATACAAATTCCATGATACCGCTACGCACTCTGATTTCCAAAGATGAAAATCAATCCAATGCCTTATGCACATTTCATACCTTGGCCACTCTCGTGGTGTAATCACTAATTTTATCTGGGATGTTAACCTGTTTTTTTTTTTTATTTTTTTGTGAATATTTAAAATACTGGACTTTAGTTATCATTACCTTATTTTATTATTAATGCAAAACCCAAAATATTATTATTAATATACTATAATATATTATATGTCATTATATTTAAAAACTCCAAAATAATATTAGTATTATTTCTCTACTAATTATTATCTATTTATATTTAAAAACCCCAAAATATTAGTATTATTAGTGTCATTATATTTACTATTTGTTTGTTATTATGATTTGAAAAGAAAGACAACAAAAAAAACATTATTATTATTATTTGTTTTTTTAGTATTATATATTACTATTATTAGTTATTAGTTATTTTATTTTATTATTAATTATTATCTTTTTTATTGTAGTTATTATTATTATCATTATTACTATTATTATTAAACCAGAACCCAAAAATTATTAATGGATAATTAAGTGATAAGAGCCCAAATTTATATCTTAGTCCATTTATGTAGAATCCATTGAAAGCCGAAAAGTATTACACATTAATATCCGGCCTGTCAAGGCCCAACTAAGTAAGCCCTAATTTCAAATCTGATATCTAACATCATCTTTTGTTCTCTTGTGCAGCCACATATAAACCAATGGATCCGATCCAATCCAATCCAATCCAATCCAATCGAACGGTCCTGATGCAATCAAGCTGCCGCCAACCAACTTCACGCCGGACCAGCTCCTGCACCCCTAGAGCAGTCCTTGAACCACGCCTGCCTGCACCATATCTGCATCCACCAGCCTCCATGGTCCCCTCTGCTCTACACAACTGCTACCAGGCTCAGTCCCTTTGCTTCCCGCGCCATACCTGCACAAAGAGACAAGGATGGTTAGGGGGAAGTGATCCATAAAGATGGACTGAAGTTTATTCTCAAAAGTGGGATAACCATTTTTGCCTCCATCATCATTCACCACTTTCACCAAGATTTAGAAACATTCAATTTCCCTATAATTGGTAACCCCTTCCATTACCGAGCCAGAATTTCACTGAAAACACAAAGAAACAAAACCTTCACCCTCAATCCCTTCACCATCGAGCCATTACAAGCTCCAATTACCACCCACCAAATCTACCATCATTCGGCCATTAAGCTCCTGAGCCCCGACTCAGTCACGACCATAAACCGAGTACTACCTCCCACCAAACAACACCCAAAATCACCAGCAACCTATTGACCCCATAGTTATCCCTAAGTTTCTACTTTCTTCCTATCTCTAACCCAAAACCACGTCCCTAACGACCAATCAATAGCAAGAAAAGCAAGAAATCAGGAAAATCGAAATTGGAAAGGGGAAGAAAGAGGTCTTACTCGCTTCAGTTACCTAGGTCGCCGATGACCAGGGCCTCCGATGGGCGATCCCAGCGATGAAGAGGAGCGTCCCGATGAGGAGGGAAACATACCTCAAAATTGAAACCATCCAACTCTGGATGGTACAGATCCGACACCGGCAAGGTTCAAACGTCGGGGTTGTTTTCATGGAATTTAAGGGAATTTCAGTAAAATTTAGAACTAAGGAAAGAGGAGAAGAGCGAGAGGAGCAACGTGGCAGCCTCAATTCGTCCAAAAACCTACTAGAGCAGCGACAGCCGGGGTAGTTGGGACGACAGCTATTTTCAATTTAAGAGAACTGGCCTTTCGTTCTCCATAAAGAAGAACGAGTGATAAGGGAAGAGGGGAAAACGGGACCCCTTTTTGCTTCTGGTTGACCCGTGCCGGCTATTGGGTCGAGTGACTGACCCGATCTAACAGGAAGTGAACCGGCCTAGAAGGGATGGTGGACCCGTAAGCCCAATACCTTTGTAGCCTGGACCCAGCTGTTAAGTCTAAGAACATTTGGTCTTAGGTATATTCTTTATCCATTTAATGTAAACTTATTTATTTAGTTAATGAAGCATGTTGGTTTTTTTACACATTATTAATGTAATATAAATATATATATTTTATATGCTATGTGTGTATACGTATTTGATATATATGCCTAAGCTATACATTGTTCTTTTTACATGTCGCATGCATTAAGTGTTATTACATATCTTACGTATATTTTATATATTATATTATATGTTGTACATATTATATTGTTATATATAGTTGGTGTACGTCATTTTTATATCTTACATACATAATTTACGTATATGTATTATTTCGTATTATAGTTTAAGTATATTTATATATTATATATGTATTTATGGTCCATACTTTTCTTATATGCCTATACGTACGTATGTATGCATAGTATATTATATCTTATGGTTTGTTATATGTTCTACATATTATTATATCCTTATATTATATATACACGTGTTTGTCCTCTATTAACTCTATTCATGCTTATCGTTTGCTTATGTTAGCATCGTTGATTTATTCATGTATTGTTTTTGCTTTGATATATTGTTTGTCGTGCTTAGGTTGCATATGGAATGTGTATATATGTTGATGCGGTGCCTTTTTATTCGGGAGCAAACGTGGCTAGTACCAAACGTAGTGGTGGTGGTTTTTTCAGTTTACTCTTGAATAACAGGGCCCTTAAAATTTACTCGCATGTATAACCAGATTTAATTTGACCGTCACTTTAATTCAGAAAATTTAATATTAACAAAGCGATAATTATATTTTTCTTTTGGTACCAATTTTTTGGGCGGTGTGGGGGTGCCAAAACCTTCTTTATTCGTAACCGACTCCCGAACATGCTTTCGATCGAATCTCTGGTTTTTATGGTGTCTGGCCTACTTCAGTGGCCGATGGTAACTCCAAGTTTTATTGTTTTTCAAAAACATGAAATTTTAAAGAACTTCCCATTTTCCAAATATTTTTCCAAAAAGTAAAAGGAAACCTACTACTCCTTTTTTTAGCGATCTCCTTCGATCTTTCAACATTTCAAAAATGTAGGTCGCTACAGCTGGCGACTGGTTTTGGATTTTAAAACAAAAAGAGAGTTAGGCCATTTTTCAAGAAAAAGAAAAAATAATAATTACCGCTTTATTAATATCGGAAGTTGTGAATTAAGTGACGATTAAATTAATATTTTTTATAAATGTGAATTTATTTTAACGCATTTAAAATTTGGCATTTAAACCCGTCCTTTTAAGTGGGGGAAAATGCTAGTGCTTTCGTGTGGTTATTGTTCCTCCGTATGTGCCTAGTAAGTACCTTCAGGCTCGACTACCCTATGTTTTCGTGGGAATATTGTTTCCCCGTGCGGACATAGCGAAAGGGTCCCCCTGAATTGAATCCGGTTGAAAAGAGCCTATAATAGGTGATGACCGGGGGCCTTGCTACCCTTAAAAGGGGACAACGAGGACAGTCCGGGTATCTTTTAGAACCAAAACTGCATGTAGAGAACTTAGAAAGCCCACCCTTTTAGAGTCATGCGGTTAAAAATAGGTTTTTAGAAAGGATGTAAATAGGATTGCTTTGACTTAATTTCTCGCTTTGTTTTTATATCCGTTGATTTTATCCAGTATTGACTTGTTTTTTTGTGTCTTATATTGTTTTGCATACTCTTGCATTTACATCGCATGACATAAAGGTGTTGATTCAAGTGGTTTACTCAATTTGAGATCTTTCATTATGGATAAAAGGTACCTCAAGAAGGAGGAAACCAGCTCAACAGTACAGTAGTAGTCCAATGCCAACTAAAGGGTTCAAGGTCACAGTTTACTAGGTAAGCGCATAATACCAGAATATACCTAGACGGGCCCATAGCAAGATGACCTTTTGGGATTCGAAAGAAATACGGGAGAGTCGATCAATCTTTCTAAGAATATCGCAATTAGAATGGATTCCTCGAGCTTCAGGCCAGTCAGCATTAGAAAGAAATATTTCAACTTCCGATTGAGGATTGAAGTTGCAGTCCAAAGTTATTCACACGTCTTCGTGATGCTAGTCGATTTATTCAAGACCTAGACCGTACAACACATATTTGACAATTCAGGTGCAAGAGATAGCCCAACATGTGGAAACATTAGCCACGGAAACCGAAGCACTTTATTTCTTTGACGACCCTATGATGGATGATATATCAAGATCCTTTCGGCTACACAGAGGCAGTAAAGAATTAGAAGTTAGGATCAAGACTTGTTGGTGCCTCCTTTGCATTGAGAACCTCTTTCAAGCCAATGAGAGTTGCTCTAGGGTGACCACGAAAGGAATCAACACCTTTGCTTGCATACATCCTTGCATTTTATTCGTTCCATGCATTGCATTAAGCATATACCATGAACTAAGTAATTAAAAAACAAGATTAATGGTGGGGGATTTTATGACAGTATTTAAAGATTCTACATTCATACTTCGCCCGACCCTAAAAAAGCAAATGGAAGACAGTTTTGCTAAAGTGGAAGCCAATTTGAGAATAGCGGTCGTCTTAGAAAATAGGAAGAACAAAGGAATGACTTCTAGCCAGTACAATTTCAGAAATATGAATGACCTAGTGGCTAGGGTGGATAAGCTCGAGGAGCTACAAGAACTTTTGATTGGGAATCAAAGAGAGAGGTGACATGTATGAAGAAGATCCAAGAAGAAACTAAAGGGCAAATCAAATAATTGATGGGTATGATGGCTGCTATAACTAAAGGAAAAGGTTTGGCGAGAGACTCGTTCGTGCAAAAGGGGATCAAAAAACCAAGCGAAAATTGGAATTGCGACTTTATAGCAGAAAAGACTTTATCAAATGAAGACCAAGCCATCGTCAACCAGTATGAGGTAGTATGTACTACTTTCGAATGTTGTCCTATCGAATTGGTGTTGGATAAGATTGAAGATTATCTCTTGAAAATCTTGTCTTCGCCAACTGACCGAGAACTAGCTCAGAGGCAAGATGAGAAACTAGATCAAAAGGTTAGCAATGCGAGCACCCATAAGGCCTCTAAGAAGCTGATGGTCTCCTCACCCTAGGCTGCGTCCCAGAATGTGCAAGGCTCGAGTAGAAAAATGACTAAGGGTCCCAAAGAAGAGATGAAGAATAAATCTCCCACCCTTCTATCAATTTCATATACGGAGTTGTACTCGCAACTATACAAGGCTGATTTGGTTCGACCATATTTTATTGCTCCCTTTCAACCACCTTATCCATCGTGGTATGATGTTAATGCACACTGTGAGTACCACACCGGAGTAGTGGGACACATGATAGAGAATTGCCCAACATTCAAGAAAGTGGTGCAAGGCATGTTAAAAGTTGGAGTCTTGAAGTGTGAATGACCTAGTGTGGAAATTAATCCACTTCCAAACCACGAGGGCCAGGGCGTGAATGCTCTTAAAGAGGTAGATGCAAAGATGGTGAAGATGGATGTGTTAGAAGTTAAGTCTCATTTAAGTCAGGAATTCGAGCAGTTGTGCATGGTGGGTTTAACCGAAGACTCTCTCATGAATGAAGAGATAGAAAAGACAAGCGAGAGTCGGGACTATAGCTTTATAGTAGAAAATACCTTGTTAGATGAAGGCCAAGCTATCATCAACCAATATGAGATAGTTTGTACTACTTCTGAGTGTCCCACTAAATTGGTGCCAGATGAGATCAAGGACCATCTCTCGAATATCTTGTATTTACCAGTAAGCGGAGAGCCAGATGAGATAAAATCGCAAGATAAGGAAAGTGCAAAGTGCAACAAGAGGATGAGGATATCGGCTGCATTGACATCGAAGGAATTTTAATTCACTATCTTTTAACAAAAAATCACCCTTTCGTAATAACGACTTCAGAATCTCATCAGTTACCGGTCAATCAGTCTTCTGATGCTCCAGAGGAGAAAGAGAAATCGAAGGACTTTCAATTCACTCCCAGTCCTTTCACATGCCAAGATTTGTTCTCTAATTTGCTACACGCCTGACTAATTGCACCATGCTTCGTCAAAGATCAGTCACCTCCATATCCGAGATGGTTCAATGAGAAAGATCGTTGCGATTACCATGCCAGAATTCAAGGGCATTCCATTGAGAGACGTGTGAGTTTTAAGCGTAAAGTTTAACACCTTCTAGATCTTGGGGTGGTAGAGTTTGAGACAACGGGTCCAAGTTTGAAGATTAATTTCCCAACTGTGGCCAGCATTATAAAATTGAGGGAAGATCAGTTCGCCACAATAAAAGAGGTGGATAAAGCGAAGTTGCCGACATCAACGAAATCTAAAAATGTCATCAATTATCATGATCACAACTATTCCATAGAAAACATTGTTCTGAACCCGCTTAAAAAGTCAGGAGTAGTTCTAGAAGAGTCCACAAAAGTGACAGTTCTTGTTAATGACTTTCTCAAGGAAGGGGAATTCTGTTTGAGGAAAGTGGGGGTAAAGAATGTTAAAATGCATGACAAAGATGCAAAGGGGAGCAACAAGAGGAAGAAGATGTTATTCCCGATGTCAAATTTAGAGCTCATACCCTTGTTAGTTCAGAATAAACTCTTGGAGCTACCTCTTACGAAACGATATGCTTATTTCAATCATAATATGTTTGGTGCCAGGGTTCCATGTAGGCACCATCATGGTGACTTTGGCCATACAACGGAAGAGTGTGTGTTTTTGAAGGGCAAGATCTATGAACTTGTTAAGAAAGGGATATTTTCTTTTGAGAATGAAAGACCTAAGTTCAACAACGAGGCTGAGTTTTTGGGAAGAATTGAAAAGTCAGGATGAATGACCAGTGTTGCAATGGTCGAGGATTTCTAGTGCATCCTATCTATATTTTTAGGTCTTGTCATTTTCTTGTTTTCTCTTATGTGTTTAACTTTGCTACTGTTTGCCCGAAAGTAGCAAATACATTTTTGAGGGCTTATGTTATGTTTGCCATTTCCATATCAATAAAAGGATGCATCTTTTAATTAAAATATATATATATGTGTGTGTATTCTTTCTTACCCTCGTAGATCCTCGGATATCAAGTGCATGATGTGGCATTGTTTCTAATAAAAAGATCAATTGAATGTTGTGAACGATAAAGTAGAGTTTCCTGCATAGTACGCTCTGATCGGTAAAGAGCGAGACGTAAGATTACTACTCCTTCGATAATGTTCGATGATAAGAAAATCTCCTAGGAAAGACTGGTGGAGTTGTTTAAACCTGAGAATTCCTTTAACAAAAAAAATCTATCAAGAAATGAATAATTGATGGAGCTGTGGGGAGGAACAAATCTAATAAGGAACTAGATTCCACATTTTCAATACCCCAGCATCAGAGATAAATCTCTAAAATCAACGAACAATTGAATAAGTCTCGGAGCATCCTGATGGAGCTGTGAGGGGGACAAATATAATAAGGAGACATACCCCACCTGTTCAACACCCTAGTGTCAGAGGTGACTCTTTGAAGACACTGATATGATATTAATTGCAATTGGAAGAATACATTTGTACTAAGAATTCTTATATTGATATTTTTTGCACTCAATGTGTTAAACAAATTCGGAAAGCTTAAACATATTTCGGAGAAAAACAATAAGAATTAGGAGTAATTTTTGAACAGATTAAGCAAATACCATAATCATGAGGATGGACCAAGAAATATGGGAGGACTTTCACAACTTTAAATATCGCCACAACATTCAAAGACAAGCTATTGATCACCGGGGGATTGAATCTAAGACGCTCTTGCACTTGATATCCGGGGTATTCTATTCTTTTGATTTTGATTTTGTATATATATATATATATATAAAGAAAAAAACATCCTTTGTTGAAGTAATGGTCAGCAAACTGACATATAGATGAAAAGAAAGAGAAGAAAAAGAAAGAGAAAAATAAGAGAAAGAAAAAAAAAAGAGAAAAGAAAAGAAGAGAAATAGAAAGAATAATGTATTGTTGTAAGAATAGAGTTTAGAATGTAAGGTCAAGAATGTACATGATCGACCTAATACAAAATCTGTCAGTGATCCTGAAGAGAATAATGGCAAGCCTTAGTATGCTACACGGTACAAAGACTCAAAGTGAGTGTCTTCCGTAATGCTTTGGTTGATTTAGAAAATTAAAGATTAGAACTTATTAAAGAAATGAAATTTTGGAGACTTAGGGGGCATGTTTTCAACCTACCATTGAGGTAGAAGAAAGATCATCCCGATGGATCAGAGGCAAAAAAATGACAGCTAAACCCAAAGGTGAGGTGAGGGACTACCAAGGTAAAGAAGGAGAATAATGTTTTCCTACGTGGCCCTGTGGTTGGAATTTTAGGTTAAGGATCTACATGGTTGACCTAGCTTGAAGGACTAATTTATCAAGAATAATAACAAGACTTCGCACGCTAGACAGTTTAGAGATTTGAAGTGATTTTTCTGCCTTAATGTGTTGTATGGTTCAGAATAATGAAGATTTGGGATCTTGTTGAAAATTAAGGAAAATTTTGGGAACTTAGGGGGCATGGTGTTCACCCTGATGTTGAAATAGAAGAAGACTCGTCGTGAAGAGTCATAGAAAAGGTAACAATTAAGCCCAAGTTGAGTGAGAGCAATGTTACAAAATGGAATTTTAGAAAATGATAGATTCTGTATGAACTAGTGTAAGGCAGCAATTACCTTTCAGAATGAGACAAAAGACGAAGATTCAGTAAAGACAAAATAAATACTTTGTTTGGTTCTGGAAACTGAAAATTAGACCTTATCGAAGTACGAAAAGCTCAGAGACTTGGGGGCATAATGTTCACCCTAATGTTGGGATTGAAGAAAACTCCATATGAAGATTCGAAAAAGAGGCAACATTTAAGCCCAAGTGAAGTGGGGGCAATGATCCAGAGTTGAACTTCAAGAAGTGATATACTGTGTTCCGACCAATGCAAGTTAGCAACACCCTTTAAAGAAGGGATGGAAGATGAAGATTCTGCAAAGACAAAGGACATATGGAAGCTAAGGGTGATTGACCAGAAAGTAAAGGTTTCTCCCCAACAATTCTAAAAATGACTCTACTCATGCATCATTTGTAGTTAGAAGTCCTTATGTTAGGTGCATACTAACTCATACCATCATAGCATTTTGTTTAAAGTTGGTACTCAAGATTGATGAAAGGTTGGATCTACAGCTTCACGAAAAGAGAAGTAGATCTCAGGAAAGAATCAAGGGTCCTTTGACTTGCATAATTAAGATTTCTAAAGGTTTTCCAATCTCTGGTTATTTGGGAATGGAGAGCATCTTTTTATGCCAGGACGACCCAAAGTTGGGCCATTCAATCGAAGATCCGATTGGTAGCCGTGCTGGCGTGAATCCTTTTATATGGTCTAAGCCTCATGAAGAAGAGGTAGATCCGATTGGTAGCTGTGTTGGCGTGAATCCTTTTATATGGTCTGAAGCTTCCTGAAGAAGAGGTAGATACGATTGGTAGCCGTGTTGGCGTGAATCCTTTTATATGGTCTGAAGCCTCATGAAGAAGAGGTAGATCCGATTGGCAGCCGTGTTGGCGTGAATCCTTTTATATGGTCCGAGGCCTCATTAAGAGGTAGATCTGATTGGTAGTCGTGTTGGCGTGAATCCTTTTATATGGTCTGAAGCCTCTTGAAGAAGAGGTAGATCCGTGGCGTGAATCCTTTTATATGGCCTGAAGCCTTCTGAAGAAAATGTAGATCCGATTGGTAGCCGTGTTGGCGTGAATCCTTTTATATGGTCTGAAGCCTCTTGAAGAAGAGGTAGATCCGATTGGTAGCCGTGTTGGCGTGAATCCTTTTATTTGGTCCGCAGCTTCAGGATTTTGAGGTGAAATGTTCTATATGGGAGGGACTCGTAGCTTCAAAACTTCAAGGTGAAAGGTTATATATAGGAGGGACCCGTATCTTAAATACTTCAAGCAAAGAGTTTTATATGGGAGAAACTCGCAGCTTCGGGATTTCGGGAAGAGGAAGGGCGAACAGTTCTATATAGGAGGAACTCGTAGTTCGAAAACTTCGGACAAGAAAGCCGGATAAAATTAGTGCTTATGGTTTTTGCTTTATTCTTCTCCCAAAATATTATTATTAATATACTATAATATATTATATGTCATTATATTTAAAAACTCCAAAATATTATTAGTATTATTTCTCTACTAATTATTATTATCTATTTATATTTGAAAACCCTAAAATATTACTATTATTAGTGTTATTATATTTATTATTAGTTTGTTATTAAGATTTGAAAAGAAAAATAAATAAAAAAACATTATTAGTATTATTTTTTGTTAGTATTATATATTACTATTATTAGTTATTAGTTATTTTATTATTAATTATTATCTTTTTTATTGTAGTTATTGTTATTATTATCATTATTACTATTATTATTAAACCAGAACCCAAAAATTATTAATGGATAATTAAGTGATAAGAGCCCAAATTTATATCTTAGTCCATTTATGTAGAATCCATTGAAAGCCGAAAAGTATTACACATTAATATCCGGCCTGTCAAGGCCCAACTAAGTAAGCCCTAATTTCAAATCTGATATCTAACATCATCTTTTGTTCTCTTGTGCAGCCACATATAAACCATTGGATCGAATCCAATCAAACGGTCCTGACGCAATCAAGCTGCCCCCAACCAGACCAGCTCTTGCACCCCTGGAGCAGACCTTGAACCACGCCTGCCTGCACCATATCTGCATCCACCAGCCCCTATGGTCCCCTCTGCTCTACACAACTGCTACCAGGCTCAACCCCTTTTCTTCCCACGCCATACCTGCACAAAGAGACAAGGATGATTAGGGGGAAGTGATCCATAAAAAAGGACTGAAGTTTATTCTCAAAAGGGGGATAACCATTTTTTCCCTCTATCATCCTTCACCAGCTTCACCAAGATTTAGAACAAAGCCAGGCCTCACTTACCCCTGGATCTGGCAACATTCAATTTCCCCATAATTGGTAACCCCTTTCATTACTGAGCCAGAATTTCACTAAAAACACTAAGAAACAAAACCTTCACCCTCAATCCCTTCACCATCGAGCCATTACAAGCTCCAATTACCACCCACCAAATCTACCATCATTCGGCCATTAAGCTCCTGAGCCCCGACTCAGTCACGGCCATAAACTGAGTACTACCTCCCACCAAACAACATCCAAAATCACCAACAACCTATTGGACCCCATAGTTATCCCCAAGTTACTACTTCCCCCTTATCTCTAACCCAAAACCACGTCCCTAACGACCAATCAATAGCAAGAAATTAGGAAAATCGAAACTGGAAAGGGGAAGAAAGAGGTCTTACTCGCTTCAGTTACCTAGGTCGCCGGTGACCAGGGCCTCCGATGGGCGATTCCAGCTGTGAAGAGGAGCGTCCCGGTGAGGAGGGAAACATACCTCAAAACTGAAGCAATCCAACGATGGACGGTACAGATCCGGCACTGACAAGGTTCAAACGTCAGGGTTGTTTCCGTGGAATTTAAGGGAATTTCAGTAAAATTTAGACCAAAGGGAAAGAGGAGAAGAGCGAGAGGAGCAACGTGGTGGCCTCAATTCGTCGAAAAACATACTGGAGCAGCGACATCGGGGGTAGTTGGGACGGCAACTAATTTCTTTTTGAGAGAACTGGCCTTTCGTTCTCCATAAAGCAGGACGAGTGATAAGGGAAGAGGGGAAAACGGAACCTATTTTTGCTTCTGGTTGACCCGCGCCGGCTATTGGGTCGAGTGACTGACCCGATCTAACAGCAAGTGAACCAGCCTGGAAGGGATGGTGGACCCGTAAGCCTAATACCTTTGTAGCATGGACCCAGCTGTTAAGTCCAAGAACATTTGGACTTCGGTATATTCTTTATCCATTTAATGTAAACTTATTTATTTAGTTAAGGAGCATGTTGGTTTTTTTACACATTATTAATGTAATATATATATTATACGCTATGTGTATACGTATTTGATATATATGCCTAAGCTATACATTATTCTTTTTACATGTCACATGCATTAAGTGTTATTACATATCTTACATATATTTTATATATTATATTGTATGTTGTACATATTATATTGTTATATATAGTTGGTGTTCGGCGTTTTTATATCTTATATACATAATTTACGTATATGTATTATTTCGTATTATAGTTTAAGTATATTTATATATTATATATGTATTTATGGTCTATACTTTTCTTATATGCCTATATGCACGTATGTATGCATAGTATATTATATCTTATGGTTTGTTATATGTTATACATATTATTATATCCTTATATTATATATACACGTGTTTGTCCTCTATAAACTCTATTCATGCTTATCGTTTGCTTATGTTAGCATTGTTGATTTATTCATATATTGTTTTTGCTTTGATATATTGTTTGCCGTGTTTAGATTGCGTATGGAATGTATATGTTGATGCGGTGTTTTTTTATTCGGGGAGCAAACGTGGCTAGTACCAAACATAGTGGTGGTTTTTTCAGTTTACTTTTGAATAACGGGCCCTTAAAATTTACTCGCATGTATAACTGGATTTTAATTTGACCGTCACTTTAATTCAGAAAGTGTAATATTAACAAAGCGGTAATTATATTTTTCTTTTGGTACCAATTTTTTGGGCGGTGTGGGGGTGCCAAAACCTTCCACATCCGTAACCGACTCCCGAACATGCTTTCAAACGAATTTCTGATTTTTATGGTGTCTGGCCTACCTTAGTGGTCGGTGGTGACTCCAAGTTTTATTGTTTTTTAAAAACACGAAATTTTAAAGAGCTCATCATTTTCCACATATTTTTTTAAAAGTAGAAGGAAACCCACTACTTTTTTTTTAGCAATCTCCTTCGATCTTTCGACATTTCAAAAATGTTGGTCACTACACGTGGAAATGATGTTAGAGACACTATCAAGTTCTCCTTAACAATCAACATCATTGGTCAGGTTTCGATCCTGAACATCAACTTTCTTGCTTGATGCATACATCATAACCTTATCAACTTAAACACTTCAAAATTGTCATTAAAATCTCAGTCGAAGTTTTCTTGAGCAAACTTTATGAATGTTGATACTACTATCAAGCACACGACACCTTACGGTGTACTCACTTCCATTAACATCACTATACCTACTTCTTATCCACAAAATCCATATCATTAACATCGATGGTAATAACCACTTTTAATATTCAAAATAGTGGACCAACGCCACCTATAAACTCACGAACGAGGACAACTTCACTCAAGTTTGGATACCATTTTCCAACTAATCTTGATCAAGGACTAAGTCAACTCAAGATTGAAAACCACTTTCCTTATACTATCAATAACTTAGACAACACTTACTAAGCTCGAAAGTAATTATTGAATAAATCAATTCTCATTTAAAATAAAATTCAATACCGATATTTAAACCTGACAGTTGGGGTGTAGACTCAACAAGTGATCTAGGATATACCTGCAAAAACCTTTTCAAAAACAATAAGTAATGTGTCCCCGACTAACCCCGATGTAAGCAATTAACACATGTGCACATACGAATATATTAATCAATTTCTCAAAATAACCTAATTAAACTCTATTCATCCGAGATTGTGAAACCTGGCTCTGATACCACCAAATATAACCCCCTTGACCCAGCCTAGTCGTTAGACCCAAACTAAGAAGATCACATTAGGTTTGTCAAAGCAAACCCGAACGAACTTACTCGAAACTATGTCCATTTCTTTCTTTTATCTTATCCTATCTGGATGCATCATTAATACCTACAACGTGCATTCAAGCAGCGGTTTGATTTTCATTTGAAACAGGCACTCAATTGCAAACACAAGCATTTTAGGGACCAAAATGCAAATATAAATAATTATAGGGACTTATACAAGTTTTAGGTTACCAATATTTAATTTATTATATTATATGCTAGCATGTCAATTTTCAACTCAAACGGATCACAATTAGGCATCCAATTTTACAAAACATGAAATTAGGGACTAAATTGTAAAACTGCCAAAATATAGGGTCTATCACATTTCCAAACGCATCATACTGAAATTAGATACATTATAAGCTTGCTTGTGAAATCTCCGGTCAATCAGACATCATTTACTTATTTAATTAATGCATGAGCATATGATGACCAATATGCAAAGAATATAAACTTGGTAAAGCCCATTAACCGAATTAACTACCAAACCGCATATCCAAATTACTTACAAACAAAATTGACATGCTTCTGATTTTAAACCATCATTAAACAACTAGTCTCAAATAAATACATGCCAAATATTCAAATTAATTCATATTAATACAAGTACTCTAGAGTCATGCTTCCTAACAGTATAAAGCATTATTCAATAAAGCATCAAATGGTCAAGATCTCAAACATAGGCTATAGATCAACTAGAAAAATAGAATCAAATGACCATAAGTACCATTTGCACACAAGCAATCAATCTAATCATTATTTAACTTATTTTAAATCATTAGATCATAACCATCAAATATACTTGTCATTAAATAGAACCAGCATCAAACACATTAAATAAAGTCATCATTCAACCTAATATAAATTCCAACCATATAATCGTACATTATACAAAATAACATCCCAATGGTTAACCCACATTGCCTTATTATAAATATTAAAAACACCATAAAACATACTATTTAATACGCTTGTCTTGGGATCACTCCTTGCCTTGAACCACAACCCCGCACTTGTTTAATTCACTGCATTGACAGAAGAAAAGAGAACGTAAGCATATAATTCCTAGTGAGTGCGCTCAAAATGGATAAAACGTCAATGCATATTTGAAATCAAAACCTTATTAGAAACCCGTATTAAAGCAAGTCCAACTCATCATTCCAAAGCATTTAAATAAAACATGCTTAATTAAGCCAAAACAATTTTCCAATAAGTTTGTAAAACATGGCATGCATACTACACCATTTGCCAAAAGCTTCATTTGAAACATGCATAATTACCATATGCAAACATAGCTTTCAAATACCATGTATCAAGACCATTCGCATAATCCCATATGCTAAACCTAAATTTAAGCCTTCACATGCATACTTATTCCATTTGCAAAGCTTAAAGAGTAATACATGCATATAACACTATATGCAAATCCTTTTTAAACCATCTTGATACATTAGTTCATATATTGACATTAGAGTGACCAAAGCAAATCCATAACATTTTTATAAAAACATATCAGATACACGGATTTCCAGGTGGTCTCTTTAACCCCCAATTTATATCCACCAGTTAGAGAAAATGGTACAATCACAACCCCTCGTCAGCTGTGCTTCCCGTGGCTAGAGTAAACGGTACAATTACAACCCCTCAACGTGCTATGAGATTACTTATTATAGTGCACTTTAAACCCTATGTCATGCCAACTATATTCGAGAACATTTATTTCATTGTCACTTAGCTAATATATAATTCTTAAACATGTTACCTCACTGTTTTTCCATATGCAACACATAACCCGTTTTCAAATGCAATAAACCATGTTTAGAAACAACTTATACATTTCTTTCGGAAACCATTTATCGAAAATCATAAGAATTTATGTACATAAACATTTCCATTGCATTTCATATGAAAATCATGCATATAAATAGTAGGTAACAAATCTTGCATTGTAATGAAATCTTGCTTTAAATCAACACATGTAAATCAAAAGCTCATATCAAACAAAAATACAAATGCGAAAAATAGAGAAAACTTACTTCCGAGCTTAGCTAAGCTTGCTAGGCTTTAACTAAACTCTCAAAGCCATAATTCAAACCTTTTTATAGTACCAAAACACATTTGCACTCACCAACTTGCTACCGTCTCGATGCCCATGCCTTGACGCCAACACCTCTACGCCTATCCGAAAACTGTTCAAACACTTGCCATCTTCCACAAGAAAATGCAATGGTCAATATAAATTAGACCACACCAAATTAACCACTTTATTAAAACACCCATGTACAATTTGCACGCGAATAATCATTCTCCTTACACGCTACTGCTTCAAACTGATTCACAATAATTTTTTTCCCAGCTACGAAACAAAGTCGTAAAGCAACAATAGCCCCAACAATTTGATAATTAAAATCCCCTTAAAAAAATAGCACACACCACTTGGAACACTTTTCAAAATTTATTTTTTTACTATTTAATGTTTCCCTCAGCCATTATACCAACCCCATGGCGCAACATTGAACGGGCAGCAGTACCACAAAACCTCGGTATGCGCACAATGTCAAGGTCATCCCTTATTATATTGCGACCCTGCCTTGACAAGCCCGTTCATGACCGAGCAATGGTGGACCGAGTGATGATATGAGTATTTCCTTAGGAGCTACCAAGTCAAGGATGCAAGTTGAGAAGCTTTAGGAAGACGATGAAGGCCCTATCCAGAAAGTGTCCTCATTTGGGACGAAGCAACGTCTACTCACGGCATTCCTGGTAAGTTTATTTAGCTCTTTAGGGGGAAGTGGTCTAGTGTCGGGTCTCCACCATCCCCCTCGCCTGGGCTAGCGACCGAGCTTCCTTGGTGTAAGCGACCTACTCCTAGGCCCATGTGGGGCCTAGGTGTGCGGGCAGTGGGGCCTAGTGGTTGGCGCACTGTCTCCCCGGGAGAAATACCTAGGGATGGTTTGGGGCCATATGGCCCCATATCGCGCTCGTGGCTGAAGTACGAGGTTGGAGTGCAGCTATCGCTAGGTCTTACGGGATTCGAAACTCTAAAGCCTTAGCGCCTTGTGACCCTGAGAAGGCTAGACTGAGATAACTCCTTGGACAATAAGGCATGAGGAAGGCTGACTTGTCTGGGTAACACCCATTTCAAGTGCCGCACGGCTTGCCAACCGAGCAAAGGGGGTCTGTCCGTGACACGTGGTATCAGAGCAAGAATACGATGGACAATGTACTCATGTGACGGTGGCATTTGGCTATGGCTTTTGATACAGTGGTGCGTATTTGTTAACCAAACGCCATAATGCTCATGTACCAACTGGAACACTATGATGCTTTATTTAGTGGCTGTGGTGCGTGGTGACGCCAGACGGATGTATAGCAAAAATGAGAGTTGGACTATTTGTGGATCAGTTGGTCTCACACCAAGCGCTCCCACAGGTGGAGTAGGCAGAGTGGATCATCATGACAGGGAAAAAAAGAGACTATTTTTTTCCTATGCGCAGAGGCGCTAGATTGTGGATTCTACGCCAAACGCTCCGGTAAATGGAGTAGGCAGGGTCGAATGATAGTAAACCAAGCGCTCTTTGGACTGGAGTAGGCAGGGTGGGGGACTACGCTAAGCGTTCCCATGTGGGGAGTAGGCAGGGTGGTCTAATCCCACGCCAAGCGCTTCTCTTCAAGGAGTAGGCAGGATGGTGTAATGTCATGCCAAGCGCATCCATTAGTGGAGTAGGCAGGGTGGTCTAGTTCATGCCGAGCGCCCTGTGAGGGTAGGCAGGGTGGCTAGAACCTACGCCAAGCGCTTCCGCGAGTGGGGTAGGCAGGGTGACTTCTTATGCTGATTGATCAAGACCTAGTCGAGGCACAAAGGTGTCTAATGGTGGGTTTGGCAAGGTAGTGCCGATGTGTTACATTAGCGCGGTGGCGCGTGTGAATTAGGGCACAGTGGTGCTCATTTGTTCGTTACAGACGTAACATTGTTGTTAGCTGATCGAAACGGCGATCGAGTTGAGGTGCAAAGAAGCGCAAGAACTTTTGTGGATGAGATTGATCTTTGCATAATAGTGCATGTCCGTGATTTGGGACACCAACAATATTTTTTTTTGGTTGCTTTAAAGGCTCGTTGAAGGCTGTCTATGGGACATGATGAAGTGTGTATTCCTCGTAGCATGGGGGCACGAATTCTAGCAATATGGGGATACTTACGCATTACTCGAGATGAGAGTCATTCCCTATGGTGGCTATCGGGTGAAAAGAGGAGTGGGTATAGATGGTTGTAGAGTGATACAACGGATAGTAATGGGTTCGTAGACTAACTCTAAAAGAAAGAGTTGGATACAACTTGAAACCGTTCTATAATTGCTTTGGGTTCGAGGACTCAATGCGGCGGAGTCGTGTTCTTCAAGGTGGTGGATTCGCCCATTGATAAAATCAAAGGGCTCTTAGGACCTCAAACTATTTAACGAAGCGGTCAAAGGATTGCGACAATCGCTGTATGCCGGATGGAGTGGCCCCTCTCGAAACAAAAATAGAGTAAAAGGGAGTACAGAGTTATTGGTATGCTCCCTCTTGTTGTTGTGGACTCTTGTAGGGGACGAACACATCATGGGTTCTCGGGGAAAAGTTACATTGTCAGATAAAATCAAGGAGCCTAAGGGAAATGTTGCTCATAGCTAATGATTTGTCTGTAAATGGCAATTTCTTAAGACACTTTGGGTTTTAAGGTAAAAAGGAATGTGTTGTGGTGTGGTAGTTTGGACCAGATTCTTTGGCAATAAATTGCAAATATGAGATGACAAAGGGTAAGGCAAAGTGCTATTTGTAAAGCTACTCGTTTGGGTGAGAAACACATGGGTGGTACAACTTGGTAATGTGGGTGCATCTGAGGAAAGCTCTCCTTAGGAGTTCCTTCACAAGCAGAGCCAAAGAGTAAGCGTGGGACAGACAAGCTCGACGGGTATGTGGTGATGATTCAAGTACAATTCAGATCTCACCCAAGTGTTACAAAATCCCCAATTTGGGCAGTGGTGATATGGGCTACTACCGACAAGCTAGTTGGTGGGGCGAGCTAGTAAAGTCAAGGCTTAGGTCAAAGTTGATGTATGGACCAAGAGACCAAAAGCAAAACCTGGTTACCATGGATATGTCAGTGTTACCCAAAAATAGAAATGTGGTGGTCAAGGAATTTATAACGCACTTCCCAGAGTTTGGCAATACGGAGCGTGAATTGCAGTGGGAGACGTACTGGAAAGTCCCATTGAACTTGTAAGGTACATTTCATTTTATTGTTATGTAATTGGACTAACCAATTTCGTGGTCAATTTTCTCTTTGTGTGTGTTCTGAAGGCAGGTGTTCCTATCAATTCCTTGAGGGATGTGGGGGAAATCGATTAGAGAACCAAGACGGTTTGAAGGTTTGGCGGTCCAAGTTTATTAATGGTGTTTGTCCTATCAAAATATGTGATGAGCTAGAGGTAGAGTTAATGGGCTCATTTCTTTCCTGAAAATGTAGAATATAATGCTCAAAAGAAGCTAAGGGATTTAGCGAATACAAGTTCTATTCGAGATTATGTAAGAGAATAAAAAGGTCTTGATCCTACATGAGAATACTCTACTGACTATATGTCGTGGGCATATGGAGAAGAGTTTGGTTCCTGCGAAAACCTAAGTCACACGTAGAGGGAACAAGTGAGACATCATTTTGAAGTCCACGACACGAGACTAATGTGGATATGATGGTTGTGGGGTGCTAATACAGGTTACTTTGTGGGCGTGATAACAAGATGAACTTTTCTAGTGAGTGGATAATGGGGAAGACATCAGTAGATGTGGGGAATTAACTTACCCATGGAGTATAGGCCATGTGTGTCAAGAGATCAAATGTGTACTTTTGTGCTTATTAACAGTTCTGTCTGTTACAAAGGGAGTGAAGGATAAACGGAAAAAAGGGGCAACTTGATTGGCTATTACAAGGGCCAGAGGAGACCATTAAGAAGTTCTAGTGAGGATATATGACCATCTATTTTGCTACTGAAACAAGGGCAAGGTTGTTTGGGAGAATATTGGTGTGCGTTCACTTGGTAAATGGTGCAGGTATAATTGAGTAAGAAGAAAACCTCACGAGTGGATGATATTAGCTTGTCGTAGAGACGATGTTCTCAAATAGTCAAAACACCTGAGGTATACATACAAAGGCATACCATGATTGGTGGTAGCATAAGGCAATGTGTTCCAACTAGGTAATCATACGAGACTTGTGTGGATATGTTTTCATTGATAAAATTGCTTGTATATCTTATAATACAGGATGTATTGAGGAGAACAAAAGGCAAGTACAATGCGATACGGTGTTGGCAACTAGAGATCATCTTTGCATTATTGAGCAACTAGGTGTAACACGAGCATGTGCTGGCAAACTTGGGTTAATGTTGATGACATATGTATGGTGACGCATTCAATACTTTGGAGGTCTCGGTACGAGATGAGGCAAAGTTGGCGAAGGTGCTTAACTTCGAGGAGCAAGCCATTGAGTGACGAGTCATAACACGTCTGCTCATGGCCAGGTATGTTACTTTTGTATTTGTGTAGGTTAATGGGCAGATCGTGGAGCACAAAGAAACTACAAGGCACTTGTTCGAGTGGATCGATGGTTTGTTACTTGTCTTTTGCCCGAGCCACAATCAGAGTAAAAGTGGGGGAGCATGAATCTAAAATTCAACATGATAGAAGTGGAACTGGGTCATAATGAGTCTATGGTCAGTCTAGATGGTTACGGATGTACAACATAGTCAAAAGGAGATAGAAAGAACCCAAGATCGAGGATTGAATTAGCTGCTTGAAGGATCAAATGGCGGGACAAGAAAAACATACCAAATCGAGCACGAATCGAAGATGTGCTGCCACAGAGGTCCGTATCGGCTCAACAGGTGATGAAGAACTGGTGTCAATATCAAGGAGAACCATCCCTTCTTGGTCTACATCGATAAGGCCATCGATAGAAGAAGTGGGGGAGACTGTCAGAACCATCCCTTCTGGGGCTACATCGATGAGGCCATCGATAGAGTAAGTGGGGGAGAAAATGTCAAGGTCATCCCTTATTATATTGCGACCCTACCTTGACAAGCCCGTTCATGACCGAGCAATGGTGGACCGAGTGATGATATGAGCATTCCCTAAGGAGCTACCAAGTCAAGGATGCAAGTTGAGAAGCTTTAGGAAGACGATGAAGGCCCTATCCAGAAAGTGTCCTCATTTGGGACGAAGCAACGTCTACTCACGGCATTCCTGGTAAGTTTATTTAGCTCTTTAGGGGGAAGTGGTCTGGTGTCGGGTCTCCACCATCCCCCTCGCCTGGGCTAGCGACCGAGCTTCCTTGGTGTAAGCGACCTACTCCTAGGCCCATGTGGGGCCTAGGTGTGCGGGCAGTGGGGCCTAGTGGTTGGCGCACTGTCTCCCCGGGAGAAATATCTAGGGACGGTTTGGGGCCATATGGCCCCATATCGCGCTCGTGGCTGAAGTACGAGGTTGGAGTGCAGCTATCGCTAGGTCCTGCGGGATTCGAAACTCTAAAGCCTTAGCGCCTTGTGACCCTGAGAAGGCTAGACCGAGATAACTCCTTGGACAATGAGG
The DNA here is from genome assembly GCA_019671005.1 of Hibiscus mutabilis. Taxonomy (NCBI): domain Eukaryota; kingdom Viridiplantae; phylum Streptophyta; class Magnoliopsida; order Malvales; family Malvaceae; genus Hibiscus; species Hibiscus mutabilis. The sequence goes on along the minus strand of CM033744.1, from coordinate 19,094,648 downwards.
CATGAGGAAGTCTGACTTGTCTGGGTAACACCCATTTCAAGTGCCGCACGGCTTGCCAACCGAGCAAAGGGGGCCTGTCCGTGACACACAACTCACCCCTGCCTTTAACCCTTTCCGTGCATTATATCGAATATTTAACATGCATTCTAATTTATGACTCAATACTTTAATCAAATATTCTATCGATCACCCCGTTTAAGAATTTAAATCTAATTGCAACCAATTAATTAAATTCCGCGAATTAAATCACAAAATTAACTTTAGATTATCATTACCCATGCACAAAATATTAGAACTCCATAAAATCATTAGATTATTATAATATAATTAAGATTTATGAGAAAATCTATTAAAATTCAATAATTCCATTAGAAATTCGTTTTAATTATCCCAAAGCATGAGAAATCATAGATTAAGAATCAAAACCATGTAGAAAATCATTAAAGAACATTTTTTACCTTGCTTGAAGAAAAACCAACTTGAAGATGAACTCCCTTCTTAATTTCCAACAAGAAAAATAGTGAAGATGATGTAGAAATCAAAATCCTTAATCCACAATTGTTTAGAAATAAATGGAGAAGAAATTGAAGTAGAAATAATTAAGGAATAAAAAAATCCCTAAGTTTTGTTTGGAAGAAAATGAGAGAAACTTCGAAATATCTTTCTTATCTTATAGAAAATTATAACCGTCAACTTCTTTTTGTTAAAAACAAGAGGGAAAAGATATTTCTTTATTTGATTTAATAATTTCATTAAAAATACCACCTTAACTCCTTTTTACAATATTGTCGTTATTAATATTTTACAACTTTTGAAAAATAATCACTATTTAATTTAATATTAGATCAACCCATTTAAAATTACTCAAAATTGAATTTCATCCTTTACCAAAGTCATTAAATATATTTCCAAAAATTTTAGCTACGATAAATTTATCAGAAACCAATTTAATTAATCCAATTTTTTTTGGAATTAATTAATTAGCTAAAGCCTAACCCAAAAATTCCAATCCGATTCTGATAATTCACCCGTATCTTCTAGCCCGTTTTTTGGGATGTTACAAGCGTACCGATACACCTTTTTCCTACTAGAATTTGCTAAAACAAGGGGATACCGATACAGCCTAAGCCCGTACCGATACAACCTAAGTTCGTCACTCAGTATATGGGGTATCGATACTGGTTCATCTCGTATTGGTACACAAGCCTAGACCTTCATGTATCGGTACCAAACCTTCCTGGAAAAACCCCAAATCTAACCTACAAGTTATGAGAGGTAGTGTATGTGGTTTCTTACCATTTTAAGCCCATTTTATCACCAATTTTAGAATTAGCCATTAGAGAGGTCTCAAGCACTCAAACAACCAAAATATCAACCAAGCAACAAGGCAATCAAATTTATGATTTCTAGGAACACAAAGGAGTTAGTAGTGTACTAACCTTACTCCCACAACTGAGAATGAAGCTCTTAGCCCAAGCTTCAAGCTTGATTCTTCCCTTGCTCCTTAGAAGAATTTCCAACTTCTTTCACTACAAGAAAATGTTGTAAAACAAGTTATAACATTGCTAGAAACTTAATATATGCTAAAGGAAGAATTCTACAACAAGAAATAGAGTTAAATCCTCCATCCATGTTCTTCTTCTTCAACCCCCACCAAACACCTATTTTCCAACCTCCACCAAAACATCCACTTTACCTTAAAATGTAGATCCTTGCCTACTGAACAACTTGTCTCAAACCTAGAATTCGAGATTAACACTCTAAAACACAAAGATCACATCTTTAGACTTTGGTTCCTGGGAGGGAGATGAGCATGGATGAAGAGAGAAGACAAAGGGACATAATGATCTCACCAACAAGCCTTTTCTGTAGAGAAATAAAGGAGCCCACCTCAATCTCTCTTCAAAAAGAGGTAATTGCCTTATTACCCCTCCTTCATACTCCTAACTTATCACCCAACCAAAAACACAAGCCCAACAACAAAAATAAGCCAACAAAGGCTCTCAAAGGTCCAATTCTCGGTCCAAACACGTAGCCCACACTCCATACTAAGCTAACCCCCAAAATTTGAAATCCAAGTCATTACAAAAACAAAGATACGAAATGTCTCATGTAGGTGGGTTGGAGCAACGATAAGAAGAAAATCAAATATATGGAAATGCTCTAGTCACACAAGTGAAGAACATGAATAACCTCTAATCATAATTCTTTTGTGGTTGTCTATTTTGATGATAAATGTTCATGCATTCTTTCTTATTTATCTTTTTAGTACATGGCATTTTATGATGCTTTATGCATATGAGTCATATTGTTCCATGCATATGTTTGCATAAAGTTTTAAAAAGACTCGGATACATTGAATTTCATATGTTTTTAAATTGATTTTATCTTGAAATTCAATATCTTTTAAGTGTCAAGCATTTGAACCAATTTTTAAAATGGAATTCTTTGATTAAGGGGGAGCTTTTGATTTAAAAAGATTTATCTTGCTCACTTTTTTTATTTTGTACTATCAATTGGTTTCAAACTTTGTTTGAATCTTTTTGACATAACAAAAAGGGGATAGAAATGTTTGAAAAATTCAATTTCAAAGAGAAAAAAGGGGGAGCTTAAATATTTTCTCAAAATATTCTCTTTTTCTAAAATTATTTTCCTAATGGGGAGCTATTTCAACAACAATTTTTCAAGACGTTTTGTTATATCAAAAAGCGGGAAATTGTTGAGATAATATTTTGAAATAACAAATGCAAATTGTTTTTAAGTGTTTTTGACTTGTACAAATGTTTTTAAAAAGCCTTAAGAGTCAAAAACCAATTGTCTGTACCGGTACCCTAACCTCAGTATACACTTATTGCGAAGCTCCTTTACTCCTTTATCCAAAACTCTTATTGGTTCTTCTTTGTAGGTCAAGTCAGTGTTGACTTCAATTTCCTAAAGCGAGATAGCATGTGAAGGGTTGGAATGGTAGTGCCTCAACATAGACACATGGAACACGTTATGGAGACCTTTTATACTGGACTCAATGCTCATGCCAGGACTGTTGTTGATGCTTCAGAAAATGATTTGTTGCTAGACAAAAATTATACGGAGGCATTTGACATCCTCGAAAGGATTTCCATGAATGATCTTCAATACCCTACTACCAGATTGGGAACCAGGACAAAAGTTGCTGGGAAATTAGAGCTTAATGCACTATCATCTATCCATGCTCAAATTTCCAACCTCAATAATATAGTGAAGACAATGCAAAAGCCTATTGAAGTTCGAGAAGTGAAGGTATTGGAACTATTCTACACTATTTGAGGAGAGGATCATAATGTGGAAGAATGCCCAACAAACCCAGAATCTATATATTTTGTTGGAAATTACAATTGTAATATTAACCTACACTTTAATACTTATAATGAAAGATAGAAGCAACATCCGAACTTTTCATGGGTGAATCAGAGAGGTAACCAATATAAGGCCCAACATTAGAACACCAATGCACCACCAGGATTCAACCAGAATGTGATGCCACAGAAAGTACAAAATAATTTCCATCTAGGGCAGAGATCTACCCATGAGAATACTCTAACGGAGTATATGGAGTGAAATGATGCGACTGTTCAGAGTTTAGCAGTATAAATGAGAAATTTAGAGGTCCAGCTAAGTCAAATTGCCAACGCACTTAGTAATAGACCCCAAGGAAATTTACCAAGTGATACGAAGGATGTTCAGCAAAAAGGGAATGAACAATGCAAAGCAGTCACCCTCTGAAGTGGCAAACAAATCGAGAATGAAACACCTATCAAACAACCAATTGTTTGCCAGAAAAAGAAGACTGCCAACAGATAAACCCAAAGAAGTTGCGAAAAAGGAGGCAAGCACTAACAATGCTAGACCTTAATCTACTGCCAACACCAACTTGGAAAAACCCATGGAGCCAACATTTGCCTAACCACCACCACCACATTTTCTATAGAGGCTCCAAAAGCACAAACAAGATTAACAGTTTAAGAGCTTCTTGTAAGTCATTAAACAACTACAAATTAACATACTGTTAGTGGAAGCTCTCGAACAAATTCCCAAATATGTTAAATTCATGAAGGAAATCCTGTCCAAAAGAGGAAGCTAGGTGATTTTGAGACTGTTGCACTTACTGAGGGATGCAGTGCAATGATAACTAAAAGATTGCCACCAAAACTGAAGATCCTAGGAGTTTCACTATTCCCTGCACGATCGACAATAAATTTATGGGTAAAGCACTATGTTATCTGGGAGCCAACATAAATTTAATGGCAATGTTAGTTTTCAAGAAACTTGGTATTGGAGAAGCCAGGCCTACCACAGTGACACTTTAGCTGACAGATCGATCTTATGCACAACCCAAGGATAAGATTGATGACATATTGGTAAAGGTAGATAAATTTATATTCATAGCTGATTTCATTATTTTAGAATATGAGGCTGATGTTGATGTCCCAATAATATTGGGACGAACATTCCTTGCCATAGATAGGACATTAATTGATGTTCAAAAAGGTGAGCTTAATATGCTTATGAATGGCCAGCATGTTACGTTTAACATTTTTCAAGCTTTTATGTATGTAAATGAACCTGAGGAATGCCAAGCTGTGGAGCTAATGTAGTCCATTTTCAATGTGGACATAGCACATATATGTCAGGGAGCAGAAGTTGATGACATGGAGTAGGATGATGAGGATATGATGAGTGAAGAATATGAAGAACCAACCATGCTGAATGAAGTCATGAGTTATTACATGAGATTTGAGCCACCTGAGTTGGTTGATAGAGAAATCAAAGCACCAAAGCCATCCATTGAGAAGTCACCAGACTTGGAACTGAAACCATTACCAAGTCACCTCAAATATGCTTACTTAGGAGATAATTCCACTTTGCTAGTGATCATTCCTGCTGATTTGACTAAAAATTAGGAGGAAAAATTGCTAGAGACACTGGGCAATTATAAGCAAGCCCTGGGATAGACCATAACTGATATCCGAGGGATAAGCCTAACAATTTGCATGCATAAAATCATTTTGGAGGACATTCATGGCAAAATAATTGAGGCCCAGAGGAGATTGAATCCCATCATTAAGGAGGTAGTTAAGAAATAAGTCATAAAATGGCTGGATGCAGGGATAATTTATCTCATTTTTAATAGCTCGTGGGTCAGCCCAGTGTAGTGTGTGCTAAAAAGGTGGTATGACTGTGGTTTAGAACAACAAGAACAAACTGATCCCTTCAAGGACCCTGACAGACTGAAGGGTGTGCATGGATTACATGAAGCTAAATAATGCCACCCTGAAGGATCACTTACCGTTGCCATTCATCGATAAGATGTTGGACAGACTGGCAGAGAAGGCATTTTATTGCTTCTTGGACGACTACTCGGGCTATAATTAAATAGCCATTGCTCTAGAAGATCAGGAGAAAACTATGTTCACCTGTCCATATGGGACATTCACTTTTAAAAGAATACCCTTTGGATTGTGTAACGCTCTAGCAATGTTTTAGCATTGCATAATGTCGATCTTCTCGGATATGATCGAGAATAACTTAGAAGTCTTTCTGGATGACTTCTCTATCTTCTGAACAAGTTTTGAGGAATGCCTTCAGAGTTTGGAACTTGTTATTTAGAGTTGCATTAAAACCAACATGGTCCTAAACTGGGAAAATACCACTTCATGGTGAAGGAAGGCATAGTTCTCGAGATTAAAGTGACCAAGAGGTAATCAAACAATTGCCACCACCCATAAGTGTCAAAGGTATTAGAAGTTTCTTAGGACATGCAGGTTTTTATCGTTGTTTTATTAAAGATTTTTCAAAAAATTCTAAACATTTATGCTTTCTTTTGGAACAAAATATCGCTTTTGTATTTGATGATTCTTGTTTGAAAGCTTTTCAAGAATAGAAAGACAGGTTAGTCAATACCCCAATAGTCGTGGCACCAGATTGCAATGAGCTATTCGAGCTCATGTGCAATGATAGCGGCTATGCTGTTGAAGCTGTGTTAGGATAAAGGCGTGGCAAAAATTTCCATACAATCTATTATGCTAGCCAGACGTTAAATGAAGCCCAGCTTAATTACACAACAACCAAGAAGGAGTTTCTTGCAGTTGTCTTTGCATTTGACAAATTAAGGTCTTACCTTGTGGGTAGTAAAGTTGTGGTGTACACAGACCACTCGACAATTAAATACCTCATGGCTATGAAGGATGCCAAGCCCATACTATTCCGATGGACACTCTTGATATAGGAGTTTGATCTCAAGATAAGATATAAGAATGGGAATGAGAACCTAGTGGCTGATTTCTTGTCTTGTTTAGAGCACCACCATGAGGATGACAACACCACTGCGATTAGAGATGACTTTCCTGATGAACAGTTACTTGAGATCACTACCATTCTATGGTATGCTGACATAGTCAATTACCTGGCCAGCAATATAATGCCACCGGACTTGCCGAGTAATGCCAGAAAATGATTTTTGAGAGATATCCAACAATACTATTGGGATGAGCCATTCTTGTTCAAATAATGTGCCGATCACATCATTCGTCATTGTATGCCAGAAGATGAACAACAAAGTATTCTTCAGCTCTGCCATGCAACACTATATGAAGGTCACTTTGCTGGAATGAAGACAACAACCAAAGTATTACAATCGGGATTTTTGGCCAATATTATTTAAGGGCGCCCATTATTTTGCCAAGTCATGTGATAGGTGCCAACGAACGGGAAACATTTCCAGCATGCATCAATTGCCACTTCAAAATATCATGCATGTTGAGTTGTTTGATGTAGGGGGATAGACTTTATAGGTCATTTCCCCCCATCGTTTGGCAATCTAGACATACTCGTGGCAGTAGATTATGTTTTGAAGTGGGTTGAAGCCATTGCTCTCCCAACCTATGATGCCAGGGCAGTAGCCAAGTTCTTGCACAAGCACATCTTTACCATATTTGGTGCCCCCAGAGCCATTATACATGACGAAGGTACACATTTTAAATGTCATTTAATCACTAAAGCTCTGCACAGGTACAAAATCTAGAAAAAAATTGCCACCACATATCACTCTCAAACAAATGGCCAGGCAGAAATTTCAAATAATGAGATAAAGAATATCTTGAAGAAAACCATGAATCCAACCTGAAAGTACTGGTCATTGAGACTAGATGATTCCTTTTGGGCATATAAAACAACTTTCAAAACACCATTGGGGACTTCCCCATACAAGCTTGTGTTTGGGAAGTCATGCCATCTTCTAGTAAAGTTAGAGCACCGAGCTTATTAAGCAACCAAGCAGTTGAACATGGAATGAAAGTTAGCAAGAGAGAAGCGTTTGTTAGATCTAAATGAGCTGGAGGAGTTTAGAGCACAAGTCTATGAAAATGCCAAACTTTATAAAGAAAAAATAAAAAGGTATCATGAAAACAGAATTTTGCCAAGATAGTTTGAAATTGGGCAAAAAGTGTTGTTGTTCAATTCAAGGCTTAAGTTGTTTCCAGGTAAACTCAAATCTAGGTGGTTAGGACCCTTTGAAGGTTTAAAGCCTTATGCTCATAGAGCAATAGATATCAAAGACTTAAAAATGAGGACAACATTCAAGGTGAATGGCCAGAGATTGAAGCATTGCTGGGAAGGATGTCGGAGTAACGCCAAGGAGACTATTCTCTTTGCAGAGATTTAGTAAATTTTTCCATCTCAGTTTGATCATTGTAAATAGTTAGGATAATTGTTTTATTTTAGTATTTTAGTCTAATTATTTTTAGTTTTTCTTTTTCTATTTTGAAAGGTTTTTGTGAGTTTTAGTGCAGGTAATTTTGCCAATGTATTAGGCCAAGCCCTATTGGCATTTAGACAGCTATCATCACGAGTCAAGATAACACATATAACCTCTTCAGATCAGGCCCAAGGGAGATTAATTTTTGCTAAGCGGGAAACGCTAGCAGCAGCAACCCAACTTGAAATTTCAAAGTTTGAAAATTTAAACCTACTTCTAGCCATGCCCCGTTTCTCGCACTGCTACTCTCCCACACGCTTCATCTACCACAACCATGATTATCTCACTCTCTCACACACGTCTTAACTTCCAAGTTATGATTACCCTCACTAAATCCAGTTAAAGCCATCCCAACCGTCCCTAATAAACCATATTTAATTCCCCTTTCTTCTTCAAGTCAAGAATTTCCCCTTTCCTTTCTTTTAAGAATTCAATAAAACACAAGAACCCAATTTCTTTTCATCTTCCACATCAATCAATCTTATTTCCCAAATTCTTCAATGGCGTCTTCATCAGCTTCTCTCCAAATCTTCTTCAATGATGTGACAAAGAAGAAGTATGAAGAGAACTACTCGGTGCGAACCTTTTGCTACGAGAAGGGGTTCAATTTCAAGGACGAGGCCAACATGGGGTATTCGACAGAGGTGGCTTCCATCGTCAAGAAACATAGCTAGGAGATCTTTTGCCTTCACCTTAAGGATGTCCACTCAACCATCGTCTGAGACTTCTATGCCCAATTGACCACTAAGGCATTGTCGCTCGTGTTTGTCCGGGGCATATGTGTTTAGTTTGATGAAGGGTTTATCAATCAGATGTTCAAAATAGATGATGTAGAAGAAGAGCATTCAACATTTACCGAGTCCATAGATTATGCCAAGAGACGACTTCTCTTGGACGATCTGTGTGAGCTAGGTACAAAGTGGAATATCTCCTATAAGGGCAAGAGGACAGTGAAAAGATAGGCATTAAGACCACAACCGCGGGGGTGGAGGCTCGCCTGATGCCAATCACACATACTGAAACAGTGATGAATTACAAGATGGCATTGATTCAATCCATCATGACTGAGAGGAAGATTAATGTTGGCCTGCTTATCATCGATGAAACTTACAAGTGCGCCAGCCACAATTGTGGTAGCTTGATCTTCCCTTCCATCATTTCCACCATCTGCATTCAGCATCAAGTGCCTACTCTCAACACCAGCAATGTCCAGCAATGCAAGGGAATTATCACTCATGCTCTTTGGAGGCAGTTGATTGCCTGGGAGGCTAGAGAAAAAGGCAAGGGAAAAGCTGCCCAGCCTGCATCTGCTACCAAGATGCCTAAGGCTAAACCTTTCATGCAAATACCAACTGATGTGGTGGCATTATTACTCTCCCAAATCTATCCACGCCAGGAAATCCTTTTTCAAAAATTCTAAAAGGCTGAGGAATAAAATTTGGCGCTCTGGCAATATGTTGGAGCTAGGGACCGTACCCTGAGGACGACTCTTTCCGCAAGTCCACCAATCCTTTACCACATATCTAGAGTTCCCAACTGAGCTACATGCATAAGAAGGAATGACAGTCAGCCCTTAGCCTGCTCATACTCTAGCCCAGCAATCTGATGCCACTTTACCAGATCATTTGCTCATGAAGAGTCTGCTAGAACTGAGACCCAGCATGGCGATGCCGAGAGTGATAATGACATGCCTGCCAAGAATGATTTACCACTAGTGGCTCTAGTCTCTCCAGCCGCCCCTGTTGCTCTTCCCACATCTGAACCGGTAATGGTAATTGGTGAGGTCCTACAAGAAGTGAAGGCTTCTACTACTTCTCCAAAGCCACAACTAAAATGGCAGAAGTCGGTGGCACCAAATCGAGGATCCTACATCAAAAGAAAGACCCACTCCATTCACCTAGAATATTCCCTAAGGGATTCCTCATCCCTTTAACTCCTTAGTTTCATATTTTTCATTTTTAGCATACATTGCATTTGTATATATGTGTTCTCATGCATTGAAAATAATGCATACCTTTGGTTTTGGGGGGGGGTGTTGCCTCAAATTTATTTCCATGGCATTCATTTTTATGTTTATGATTGCATTCTATTATTGCCATGTAGATTAGGTAGAACCATGCATACCAGACCATTAAAAAACATAAAAATATTTTTGCCAAGGCTTGATTTTGAATTGATAATTTTGTCAAACATATTCCAAGAATAGTTAGATTTCATCCAAGTATGCCATTGTTCGATGATGAATTTAGAATCTCTAGTTTAGCATGAGCCAGTAGACTTAAATAATGAAAAGTTGCTTGGTAATTGATTTCTAACTTAAGGAAATTTAGTTTCGCTCAAACACATAGTATGCATCTAGTTCCTAAGAGAAACTTAGGATTTTTGAAACTGAACTCATAACGAAAAACAATATTAGGGTAAAAATAAAGAATAGGGCAACAATGTTTTACCAAAGGCAAGAAATAAAATTAGAACACTCCTCTGTCTTAGAGACAATAAGTAACTTGGAGCTTCATGGTTTGTGTAACACTCCAAAAATTGGCTTAGTTGTAAATCAAATTTTGATAATCAGAAAACAAACACCGGTGAGTCAAACCCTAGCCTTGACCTCTGATCAAATGGTCAATTGTGTGATCAATGAATACAATTAAGGCTAATTCATTGATTAAGGACTCATTGTAGAAATTGAAAGCTAGTTTAGTTACCAAATTATAAAAATCGAAAGTTTAGGGGGCAAAAGTATAAAGCTTGAAAAGATGAAGGACCACCTTTGTAATTATCCCAATTTAAGGTGTGAATCACCTCCTTGCTTGGCCATCTTCATGTAGGGAGTGTAAGACTTTGGTTAAATTGTTACAAAGATGACATAAGGATGGATAAAGGCTATCATAGCCATTATGACTTTTGACTAAGGAGTTAATAATTAAAGATAGATTTCCCTCAATGGATGGAAAAGCCACTGGTTTGATTGGGGTTTTATGGAATGTTGTAAACCTTGTTTTCTTCCCTATCTTATTAACCGAGACCTCACCCTTAACTTCCATCTTTCTTTCTTTAGAAAGCAAGCACCTCTTTATCTTCAACCTAAGCTAGCACCTCCATTAACATCCCTTGAAAGCTTGAGTGTTCTCAAGTTTCTTGTTGCCAAATCATAGCTCTCTTGTGGGTAAGATAATGCCCTCTATTAATTTTGAAATTCTATGGTTAATTTGTGAGGGATTTCATGTGGAAAGTTTATGGAAAATCAAGAATATCCTTCATAGCTTCCTAGCTTTTTCTTTTAATATTTTCATAGCTAAAGTTTTCTATGAAGTTAGGAAATATCATTGAATCCAATGAAATCATCGTAACCAATTTCCTTTAATTTTTGTCTAGTTCATGAAAGGGAGATTGAGGCTCCATCATCTCCTCCAAGAGATAGCAACAAAGGAATTGTCATCAAGGAACCAAGAAACTCTTAAAAGGGGCTAGGTGAGTGTAGTTGAGTCATGGGAATGGCTAGGTGCTTTTCCCTATGTCATTTTTCATTGGTCTTTACATTAACAAATACTTTTTCAAGGCATGACTATATGGAAACTTCATGGAAATCATGTATGGTAAGATTCGTAAGTTCATAGCATTACAAAACATGATCACTGAAATCATTGATATACCATTGAACATTGAATAAGTCATTGATCTCATGGAAAACATCATGGGCCTTATGGAAATGTCATAACTTCATTAAAAAGAATATTGATTATTGAAATATGTGCATTTACCATTGAACTTGTCATGGATATCATTGAATCATAGAATTATTGGACTATTGAATCATTGGACCTTGGATTCGAATGGACATTGGATACAATTGGCATGCCATAGAATTCATGAGCTCATTGGTACGGGTGGTCATTGTTCCTAGGCTACGGCCTTTATTTGGCAACAAAGAGGGATGTTAGTGATTTGGTCCTTTGGCGAGGAGGAGGGATATAACCATTCATTGATTTCATGGACTTGGCGAGGAGTTGGAATTCGCGTATCCATTATCGCATATCGATCCAAGGAATTAAATTGTTAATCAAACATGAATTACATTGATTTCTAAGAACCTCATGGACATATTGTGTAATTGAGATGCATACTCATTGATCATGTGTTTTAGCATGCCATTGATGTTGTTGACATGACCATATTATTCATTTCATAGTTATTTAACTACCTCACTAAGCTCAAGGATCACGATAAGTGAAATTTTTGCAAGTCACTAAGCCATTTTGTAATGTACTTATAGCCCTTAAACTCCTAGCTTGGTGGCATAATGTTCTATAAGTCCTAAATACTCTTTTGATGTGTAATTTGGTTTTGGCTTCTAGGTATGCATGACATGGCATAGAATGAACTTATAAGTGTTTGTAAAAAGTGATTAAAATGGCATCTTTGGCATGTTATAGACAGGACATGGAGAATAGATTCGAAATGCTTTGAAATTTGGCATGCATTGAGACTGACATAATTACAAGTTGTCTGTAAATTTTCGTAGACTTTGGACCACATTTGGTAGGTTAAAATGTTAACAAACCAGACAAAATTTACTATTACAAACCCTTCCGTACCGATACAGGTGATGGCGTATCAGTACGGCTATGCATAATTGGACACAAGACAAGGGGCATACCGATACTGCACAGTGCGTATCGATACAGAAATTGGCTACTGGAATTTTAAGTTTTGCCCCGTACTGATACAATTTAGGTGCGTATCGGTACACTGTTTCCAATCTATAAATAAACTTAATCACGTACTGACACAGTTTGATCACGTATCAGTATGAGTCTGCCAAGCCTAATGGTAATAACGGTCACCTCTGGGTGTACCGATCCGACCTTTATGTGTATTGGTACGGGCCCTTGTCACTGGAAATTTGGATGTTGCGTCAGCCATAGCGTATCGATACGACTCTTAGGCGTATCGATACACTTGCTTTAAAATTTGATAAACCTTTATGGAGAGTCCTTAAAAATTATGGTTAACTACCCCTAGGCCATAAAAGTTTTTAGTCTGATCAGAACCATGCTATATCCTAAATTTCTCTAGATAATTAAACATAAATTTGTATTAGTCATCGTTCATGTTTCAGTAACACTTTCCGGTATGGTTTTCTACTAGATCGGGTAGGGGGTGTTACATTTATGGTATCAGAACTAGAGTTTAGTCAATTCTAGGACTAAACGAAAGCTCATCGTATTGTCATTGTATTTTATTATGCCACATAGGAGTTGTTAATGTATTTTGTAACTTGGAATTGGCTTGATCCTCTTTCTTTTAGACCATAGTATGTCAAACTCACACGAAGCCCGCATTAATCTCAATGACGATATGGGATCCTTGACTCATGGCGAGGAAGTAAGGGAAGATCTTTTGAATCCCCAACAACTGCAGCATGATGAACTAAACACCAACCCACCTATCCAGGCTGCTCAAGTTGAAGGCTATAAGAACATGACTGACATGTTTAAGCAATTCATGACATCTATGAGAGCTGAGCAGACTGCATAAACCTCTATGGCTGCTATCCCTGTACGTAGAGATCCTATTAAAAAGTTAGCCCAGTATCGGGCTTATACCTTATATGGAATGAGTACTGATGATCCCGAGGTTGCTGAATATTGGCTTGACAGCATCTTGAAAATCTTCACTAAGCAACTTCAGTGCTCGGACGATTATAAACTCAAGTATGCTTTAGCCTTGATTGCTGACGAGGCACATCACTAGTGGGAGACTACCACTCTCACAGTCCCTAAAGAAGCGGTGACATGGGACTTTTTCCTTCGAGAATTTCACAAGAAATACATTAGTGAATTCTATCTGATAGATAGACGTAGCATCTTCCTGCACCTGAAGCAAGGAGATAGACCCTTTGAATAGTATATATACGATTTCTGCAAGTACTACAAGTATGGAGCTGAGTATATCAAGAAGAAAGAAGAAAAATGCAGAATGTTCTTTGCTGGACTTAATGATGACTTACGTCCTCTGTTTACTACCTTGGGTATCACGGACTTCTAAGAGCTCGTTAATCAAGCTATTGCCACTGAGGCTACCTAGAGGTCTTTGAAGTCCAGTGGATAGTTTCGGCCTAATAAAAGACCCCGATTTGATTCTCGTCCTCCCTTACCTTTCAAAAAGAGGAGACAATAAGGACCAAAGCAACAATCTCATCGACAGCCTTTTCGATCTGGCGATTTATCAAAGCCTCAGTCTGTATCTTAGTCTATTGCAAGAACTACTTTAGTGGAAAGCACTAGAGGTTCGAGAAAAGAAGCACAATATCCTATTTGTAATTATTGTCAGAAAAGACATTCTTCCAGTGAGTGTCGAAAGAAATTTGAAGCTTGTTATTTCTGTGGCGAACATGATCACTTCATTATGGATTGCCCTAAGAACCCATCTACGAAAGGTGCAACACCAGTAAACCCTTCGCCACCTATCCAGTCTTTTAAGGGTAAGAGACCAAGACATGTTACATCGAAAACCACCGAAAAGTCTTACAACTCTAATAGTACGTCTAACCGTGTGAATTCTAAGGGCCTTGCCCAAGTGTATCATGCGCGTAGCAAAGAGGAGGATGGCGATCCAGAAATTATTGCAGGTACCGTTAAATTATTTTCTCATCCCACTTATACATTGATAGATACTGGATCCATTCATTCTTTCATTAGAAATGTGTTGATCAAGAAATTCAAGTTAAATTTCGAACCATTGATGTCCAAGATCCATGTAACCAATCCATTAGGTGATAATGTTACTATGAGTTTAATATGTAAGAATTGTCTCTTGATGATTTAAGGAATTCCATTTTTGGCCAACTTGATGGCCCTCCCAATTCAAGAATTTGATGCCATCCTAAGACTTGATTGGCTTGGAGGGCATCAAGCTTGGGTGGATTGTGGCCAGAAGAAGTTGTACCTCCGAGGCCTTGGTAAAGAAAGTGTAACATTTATTGACAGACAGATTAAGAATCCATCCTTAAAGCTATTGTAGATGAACCTCATTTGCTATACATCAACACGGTGAGCAAAGTTTTTGATGTTTTCCCGATGAACTTCTCGAATTACCACCTACTCATGAAGTGGAATTCGGAATTGAGTTGCAACCTGGATCCACTCCGATTTCCATTGCACCATATAGAATGACCCCTATTGAACTTAAGGAACTCAAGGCTCAAATCAAATAACTTCTCGATAAAGGATTTATACGATCGATTTCTTCACCCTGGGAAGCTCCAGTCCTCTTTGTTAAAAAGAAAGATAGTTCTATGCGTCTATGTATTGACTACCGTTAGTTAAATAAAGTGACCATAGAGAATAAGTACCCTTTCCCAAGAATTGACGATCTCTTTGATCAACTCAAGGATGCTTCTATGTTTTTCAAGATTGATTTGAGATCTGGGTACTACTAAATGAAGGTGAAAGAATGTGATGTACCCAAAACAGCTTTTCGTACAAGATATAGTCACTACGAATTCTTGATAATTCCCTTTGGGTTAACCAATGCACCGGCAACTTTCATGGATCTCATGAATGAGGTTTTTTTGACTATCTTAATAAGTTCATAGTGGTATTCATTGATGGCATCTTAATTTATTCTAATGAGTGAACTGAGCATCAAGAGCACTTACGCATTGTGCTTCAAACCTTTCTGGAGAAGCAGCTCTATGCTAAGTTCAGCAAATATAATTTCTGGCTCACAGAAGTTTCTTTTCTAGGTCACATCGTTTCATCGATAGGCATCCAAGTAGACCCAAAAAAAAATCCAAGCCATCTTAGATTGGAGACCACCGAAGAATGTTGCTGAAATAAGGAGTTTCCTTAGTCTTGCAGGTTATTATAGAAGATTCGTTAAATGATTTTCTATATTAGTTGTCCCATTGACAAAGTTGTTACGTAAAGGAACTCATTTTATATGGACTGAAGATCAACAAAGAAGTTTTGATCAGCTTAAACAAGTTCTAACTCATGCACCGGTCCTGACCCAACCCGAGTCTGGGAAGGGCTACACCATTTATAGTGATGCATCTTATCTTAGTTGAGGATGTATATTGCTGCAAGAAGGCAATGATATATCTTATGCTTCCCGAAAACTAAAGCCACATGAATTAAACTATCCTACTCATGATCTTGAGCTGGTTGTAGTTGTCTTTGCTTTAAAAATCTGGCGGTATTATCTCTACGGAGAGAAATATTATTTATTCACCGATCATAAAAGTCTTAAGTACCTTTTAACTCAGAGAGAGTTAAATCTTCAACAACAAAAGTGGATGGAACTCCTAAAAGACTATGATCTTATCATTGACTACCATCCGGGTAAGGCTAATATTATGGCTGATACACTCAGCTGCAAACCTCCGTCTGGTAAGAATTGTCATTGAATCATTAAAATCCAATCTTTTGGCCATATTTTGAATTCTTAAGTGAATCATTGCAGGCCCCTGAGCTATTAATGCTCATCTTAAACTCAAGAAACTTCACTGGCTTGTAGCTGAACTTCAAGTCTAGTCTACAATCGTATCAAGAATCAAGTCGTTGGAGGATCGTGATCCTGAAATGCAAGCTATCATATCTAAGCTTCATGAAAATCCTGACTTCGACTTCAAAGTTAATCCAAAAGGACTTTTATGTTTCCATGACCGGGTTTGTGTACCCAACGATAAATCCCTCCGCAATGATTTTCTCAAGGAAGCTCATTCTAGCAAGTTCTCTGTTCACCCAGGATTGGTAAAGATGTACAAAGACACCCTAGAATTGTATTGGTGGCCAGGCTTAAAGCAAGCTATCATTGACTTCGTAGCTAAGTGCCTAACGTGTCAACAAGTTAAAGCTGAACATCGTGTACCCACAGGACTCCTCCAGCCCATTGAACTTCCACAATGGAAGTGGGAAAGAATAACCATAGATTTCGTCAGTGGTTTGTCATTGACTCCTAGGAAAAATGATGCCATCTGGGTCATTGTTGATCGTTTCACCAAGTTTTCCCATTTCCTGCCTGTAAGAATGGACTTCAGTTTGCCCAAGTTAGCAAACTTGTATATCAAGAAAATAATTAGATTGCATGGTGTGCCTAAATCTGTTATCTCTGATCGAGACCCATAGTTCACATCTCGATTCTAGAGAACAATTTAAGAAGCTTTGGGAACCAGAGTAAATTTTAGCACTGCCTTTCATCCCCAGTCTGATGGCCAGTCAAAAAGGGTGATTCAAGTTTTGGAAGACATGCTACGAGCATGAATTATTGATTTTGAAGGCACTTAGGAGAAATCTTTACCGCTCGTAGAGTTTGCCTACAACAACAGCTACCAAGCATCGATTCGAATGGCCCCTTATGAGGCATTATATGGTAGGAAATGTCGTACTCCCTTATGTTGGTCGAAACTCAATGAAGGCAAGATGTTGGGCCCTGACTTACTTCGGGAAATTGAAGAATGGGTTGCCATAATACATGATCATCTCAAGGCTACCTTTGACCGATAGAAGGCCTATGCCGATCTTAGAAGAAGAGATATCCAGTACTCTATGGGCGAGCAAGCTTTCTTAAAAGTATCCCCATGGAGGAAGATCCTCAAATTTGGCAAGAAAGGAAAATTAAGTCCTCGATTCATAGGACCTTTTGAAATCATTGAAAGAGTTGGTCCTATGGCTTATCGGTTCTCATTGCCTCCATAGTTCAGCAAGATTCACGAATTCTTCCATGTATCGATGCTCCATAAGTATTGGTCTAACCCATCACATTTCATTGAACTTGAGTCGTAGAGATTCAACCAAATCTTTCCTATGAAGAAGAACCAGTTTAGATCCATGCAAGAGAAGCCAAGAGACTTCGTAGTAAGACAGTTCCATTGGTTATAGTACTCTAGAGAAACCATAAGGTGGAAGAAGCCACGTGGGAATCAGAGGAGACAATGAAGCAGCAATATCCTCACCTCTTCCATACAGGTAAAATTCGAGGATGAATTTTTCTTAAGGGGGAAAAGTTGTAACACCCTAAAAACTGGCTTAGTTGTAAATCAGATTCTGACAATCAGAAAACCAATACTAATGAGTCAAACCCTAGCCTTGACCTTTAATCAAATAGTCAATTGTGTGATCAATGAATACAATTAAGGCCAATTCATTGATTAAGGACCTCATTATAGAAATTGAAAGCTAGTTTAGTAACCAAATTGTAAAAATTGAAAGCTTAGGGGGCAAAAGTATAAAGCTTGAAAAGATAAAGGACCACCTTTATAATTATCACAATTTAAGGTGTGAATCACCTCCTTGCTTGGCCATCTTCACGTGGGGAGTGTAAGACTTTGGTTAAATTGTTACAAAGATGACATAAGGATGGATAGAGGCTATCATAGCCATTATGACTTTTGACTAAGGAGTTAATAATTAAAAATAGATTTCCCTCAATGGAAGGAAAAGCTACCAGTTTTATTGGGGTTTTATGGAATGTTGGAAACCTTATTTTCTTCTCTATCCTTATTAGCGAATACCCCACCCTCAACTTAACTCCAGCTTTCTTTCTTTAGAAAGCAAGCACCTCTCCAACTTCAACCTAAGCTAGCACATCCATTGACATCCCTTGAAAGCTTGAGTTTTCTCAAGTTTCTTGTTACTAAATCATAGCTCTCTGTGGGTAAGATAAAGCCCTCTATTAATTTTGAAATTCTATGGTTAATTTGCAAGGGATTTCATGTGGAAAGTTTATAGAAAATCAAGAATATCCTCTATAGCTTCCTAGCTCTTTCTTTTGATATTTTCATAGCTAAAGTTTTCTATGAAGTTAGGAAATATCATTGAATCCATTGAAATCATCATAATCAATTTCCTTTGATTTTTTTCTAGTTCAAGAAAGGGAGATTGAGGCTCCATCATCTTCTCCAAGAGCTAGCAACAAAGGAATTGTCATCAAGGAACCAAGAAACTCTTAAAAGGGGCTAGGTGAATATAGTTGAGTTATGGGAATGGCTAGGTGCTTTCCCTATGTCATTTTCATTGGTCTTTACACTAACAAATACTTTTTCAAGGCATGAATTTATGGAAACTTCATGGAAATCATGTATGGTAAGATTGGTAAGTTCATAGCATTACAAAACATGATCATTGAAATCACTAATATGTCATTTCTCATGGAAAGCATCGCGGACCTCATGGAAATGTCATAACTTCATTAAAAAGAATGTTGATTATTGAAATATGTGCATTGAACATTGAACCTATCATGGATATAATTGAATCATGGAATTATTGGACTATTGAATCACTGGACCTTGGATTCGAATGGACATTAGATAGAATTGGCATGCCATAGAATTCATGAGCTCATTGGTACGGGTGGACATTGTTCCTAGGCTACGACCTTTATTTGGAGAGGAGGTGGGATGTTAGTGATTTGGTCCTTTGACGAGGAGGAGGGATACGACCATACATTGATTTCTTAGATTTGGAAGGTTTTGGAATTCATGTATCCATTATCGCATATCGATCCAAGGTATTAAATTGTTAATCAAACATGAATTACATTGATTTCTATGAACCTCATGGACATATTGTGTAATTGAGATGCATACTCATTGATCATGTGTTTTAGCACGCCATTGATGTTGTTGACAAGGCCATATTATTCATTTCATAGTTATTTAACTACCTCACTAGGCAATTTACGCCTAATGCATTTCAGGTTGTACGGATTTAAGCTCGAGGATAGAGAAGTGAAGTTTTTGCAAGTCACTAAGCCATTTTGTAATGTACTTAGAGCCCTTAAACTCCTAGCTTGGTGGCATAGTGTTCTATAAGTTCTAAATGCTCTTTTGATGTGTATATGGTTTTTGCATCTAGGTATGCATGACATGGCCTAAAATGAACTTATAAGTGTTTGTAAAAAGTGATTAAAATGGCATATTTGGCATGTTATAGACAAGACATGAAGAATAGATTCGAAATGCTTTGAAATTTGGCATGCATCGAGACTGACATAATTACAAGTTGTCTGTAAATTTTCGTAGACTTTTGACCATATTTGGTAGGTCAAAATGTTAACAAACCAGACAAAATTTGCCATTACAGACCCTTCCGTACTGATACGGGTGATGGCGTATCGCTATGGCTATGCATAATTGGACACAGGACAAGGGGTGTATCGATACTACACAGTGCGTATCGATAAGAAAATTGGCTACTGGAATTTTAAGTTCTGACCCGTACCGATACGGTTTGGGTGTGTATCAGTACACCATATCGAGTCTATAAATGAACTTAATCACGTACCGACATAGTTTGATCATGTATCGATATGAGTCTGCCAAACCTAACGGTAATAACAGTCACCTCTAGGTGTATTGATACAACCTCTATGTGTATCGGTACGGGCCCTTGCCACTAGAAATTTGGATGTTGCGTCAACCATGGCGTATCGTACGACTCTTAGGCATATCGATACACTTGCTTTAAAATTTGATAAACCTTCATAGAGAGTCCTTAAAAATTATGGTTAACTACCCCTAAGCCATTAAAGTTTTTAATCTGATCTGAACCATACTATATCCTAAATTTCTCTAGATAATTAAACATAGATTTGTATTGGTAATTGTTTATGTTTCGGTAACACTTTCCAATCTAGTTTTTTACCAGACCGGGTAGGGGACATTATAGTTTTCTCCCTCTTAGTTCTCAGGCCAACAAAAAATTTAGGGCATGAGTGTAATGTACACTTTAAAAGAAGACTTAAGACACTTAAGATGATTAGAGAACACATCTAAGCATAATGATCTAGAGAAATAGCTTTTAAGTCTTATTTTCTCATTTCTATTGTATATAGTGTATAAAGAGTGATTATATTGTTTTATTCTTTTCACTCTTGTGAGCTTAATTCTTGTAAACATCTACTTGTGAGGTTTTCATTGTTTACACAAATTACCTTGTAAAAGGGAGAGGTTCTAGTTTAGCCTAAGGAAAAACTAGAGTGTTTCTATCTTAGCCGTTAAAAGATAGGGTTGTAAAGGTTACTCTTGAGCATGTAAAAAGAAAGAATTCATAGTAGTGAATTGGGAAATCCTTAGTGGTGCTAAGGTAGTAGATTTAGACTTGGGTTGGAAGTCGAACTACTCTAAAATCGACCGTGCACATTGACGAGTGTGTAAATAACATGTTAGCTTAGCTTTTGCATGTGTTTAAGCTCATTTAGTTGCAATTATGAGTAGTTTGCATATAGTTTGCATGTAGTTAGGGAGTTACACTGCATGCGCTTAATTGTTATATATTTTGGTGCATTTAATAGGAAAGGTAGTGTTTTTGTGGTGCATGTGCAGGATCTATTGGAGCTAGAGGAAGGCTGGAGCAAAAGGATAGCAAATCTACCTTTGACCTATGTGGACTCTCCTTAGATACGAAACTCATTAATGATAGCGGGAAAGCAACATCCTCTTAAACGAGGTTGCACACGCTTTAGGGTTATAAAACCCTACCTTCCTCTACTATATAAAAGAGACTTGGGCTATAATTAAAGAGAGTCCGATCACAGACGACAACCCTTAGTCTTCAGCTATCGAAGAACCACCAGAGTTAAAGTGCTAGAGGAGTCTCCACGCGACGGAAGCCATCAAGAGAGGCTGAAGGAGTGCGGGACCTGGAGCAATAGTTAGAAAGCTTGAAGGAGATTGTCAAGGATGCTTGACCCTTTTCTATCCTTTACATGATAAACTCCTATGTTTTTTATTGTTTTTATTATGGTTTTTTAGGCTCAGACATGAGCAAAATACTCTTAGTTGGGTTTATTGCTTTATAGGATTTTATTTTTTGAATACTTTGTTTTAATGCTATAGGTCTTTTACTTTATCTATTTTGTTCATCGTCCTTCATGCGTAGTTAATGTAAGAGCTATCGAGAGAGGCCTTTTAACTATTAATTTGTGGCTTAATATCGGGAGAGTTAGGTTAAACAAACGTGAATAGTAAGGCTAAGCTATTAACTTAGTCTTAATCTTGCTTAGACATAAGTTTAGCTTTCAAAGACTAATAAGGAGAACTTAAATAGATAATTGAGTTGTTAGGGTTCATGCAGACATGTATTACCTTAGCTTTGTTGTTATCAACCTTTAGGCATCGAGTTAGTCTAAAGTTCATTAAAAAATCCTGTCGAGTAGATAAAGACCTTAATGGTTTACAAATACATGTATTGCAGTCGCTATAGCATTGAAATAAGTAATCAAGCATAATTCCTAAGCAATAAACCCAACTTCCATAATTATCTGAATATTTTTCGCAGCATCTGTTTGTCTTGATCATAGCCATTTTACTTTATTTGCATTTAGTTTTGATAAATCAGCATCAAACCAATACTTGTTCAACCAATCTTAAGTACGATCACTTCGTATTTATTTATCCAATCCTTGTGGGTTCGACACTCTACTCTATCACTTTATTACTTGATTGACGAGTATACTTGCTCTAAAGTTCATCACTATTCGAAAGCATCAAGTTTTTGGCTTCGTTGCTGGGGATTGACAATTGATAATTACGTTGTAATTGTGCTTAAGATTTTATTTTATTTTCATTTAGTTTTTTTGTTTTGATTTTCTTTTTCAAGTACGTTCTAGTGCATGGCCAGACGCACAAACTCGGAACATATTCTTCTATATAATCTAGAAATCGAGAAGCATTTGGGAGATTTATGCAAAGAACAAAGGATAATGGCAGGAAAGGATGGAGAGAACAACCTGAACAATGCAGGTATTCGTGATGATGGCATTCCACTAGTAGATGCACGAGTGGTTGTTGAAAATGCAGCCTTTAATGAAGGTCATGAAAGGTTGGCTGATTTACCACCACCCTGACATAGACGATGTAATGCCTCGAATTTGGGCCTAGAAGTTAACTAGGTAGATTAGACGTTTCGGGTGAACCGGATTAGTCAGTTCGAACTAGTTTCGAGAATTAATTCGTAATAAAAGTTTTAACATGAAATAAAATATGGAAAAATGATGGAAGATATCTAATTATTATATTGAGGGTTTTGGTAAGTTCAATTTGATAAAATAAAGTGTGATTTATGGACATTTTGTTCTAGTGACTAAAATGTAAAGTTTGAAAACTATTTTTGGTGACTAAATCGTAAAAGTTTCAAAACTTAGAATCTTTAAGGAGCTATTAAGCCAATTGGTTTTATCAGACTTTTTCCTTAATTTTGGATATTTCTAAATGATTTTTAACGGGATTTAATAAATAAAATCAAAAGGTTTTAATTGGTTATGTTTTGATTAACTAAAAACATTTTTCTTACGTAACTACTTTTTCTCCAATCTTTTTCTCTCAAATTCCCAGCAACCAAACTACCTTTTCTTTTCTAAAATTCTCAAGAATCAACCTTTCTAATCATACTTTGATTTCAACAATTGATTTCGTTGTCTTTACATCGAATCTACTTTGGAGATTTCTTCAAATCAAGCAAATTAAGGAAAGAGTCTACAATTAGAGGTGATTTTCGTTTCTCTCCTCTAATCAAAGGTTCTTTACTGAAATTCCTAAGTTCTTGATCCTTTGATATTGATTTTTCATATGTTTTAATGATTAAATCAGGATTTAATGGTTTAATGTCGATTTGGTTAAGAAATTAATTAAGTTTGGCGATGAATCTAAATTGTTGTGATATTGATTGGTTTAGATCATGTTTAAAGTATATTTTGATGATATGTGCTGGGATTTATGAAAGGAATCTCGAAATTAGTTTTGCTAATTTTCTAGGTTGTTGATAGTTAGTTTATGAGGTGTTTGTAGTGTTATGAGGTTGCTGAAGGTATAAGGTGAGGATATGGATGTTTTTAGGTGTTGATTGATGTTATTAAGTAGTCAAATCATTAGGTTATGGTTGGGCTTTGTTTATTTGGAGTTTGAAGTGGTTTTCGGTTGTTTTTGGAAGGCGTTTGGTTGTGTGATGTTAAGGACTGGTATTGCTAGGATTTTGGATGCATAATAATGCATTAACCCTATGTTATTATGTGAATAAAATAGGGGAGTTTTATCCTACGACATTTGAAGAAGGTTTGGAAACATTGGATGGTTGATTTCATATCGACGAGTGGAGCTTTGTGTTGTCGGTGAGTGGAAACGAGATTTATAGCTTTATAAGGGTTTAAAAGTGATTTTGGGAGTTTAGATTAAGCTTGAAACACTTGTCTAAGCTCGAAAGTAAGTGTTAGACGTTTTCACTCTCAATTTAGGTTTGGCAAAAATTAATTTCTCATGCCTATGTTTATGTTTTGATACCTATTGTTATATGCATGTTTTAGCAATGAAAGATGTTACAAATGATCGTATGTTGATGAAATATGAGTGTGGTAAATGATTTGTAAAAATAATTTTGAGGATGTTGAATACATGGTTTATTGTATTAGAAAATGGTTTGAATGATGCACATGAAAAACAGTGAGGTGACATGTTTAATATGAAGTATATTGACAAGTGACAATGGTTAAATGTTATAGGATATAGTTGGCATGCCATAGGGTTTAAAGTGCACTATAAAAAGTCACCTCATGAGTGCCGAAAGGTTGTGATTGAACCGTTTTCTCCACCATGAGTACCACAGTAGTTGGGGAGTTAATTGTGCCGTATTCTCCCGCTGGTAGATTGCATACCACAATGGTTAAAAGGTTAATTGTGCCATTTTGCTCCCATTGTAGGTATTATTGCATAATAATTGTTGAGGGGTTAATCGTGTTGTTTTCTTTGGTTAGGGATGTATGTTTAAGTGATCTAAGGAACCATTTGTGAAATCCACGTATCCGATGTGCTTTTGAAAAAGTAAAGGTTTGGTTTTTGGGTCACTTGAATGCCAATATATGAATTGATGTATCATGATGGATAATTATGTTTTGTATAATGTGATTTATACATGTTTTGCTCTTTAAGCTTTGCCATTAGAAGAATAAGCATGTGAAGGCTTAAATTGAGGTTTGCTTAAGGGATTAAGCTTGAGATCCATGATACATGTTTAGCATATGGTTTAATATGCATGTTTTGGAAAAAGGTAAAAAGGGAATGAGATGCTTTGGCATGATGTTTACTAAGTGGTTTGTTTCAAAAGGTTTTAAACGCATTGATGAGTGTTTTTAGAGCATCCCTCACTAGGCATTATATGCTTACGCTCTCCTTTCTCATCAATACAGAGAAATAAGTTTTCGGGACAGCAAGCAAGCAAGAGGGAATCCAAGAGTTGAACTAATTCTAGTATGGTTTTATAAATGAAATTGTAGTATGTAACGAACTTCTTCTTACGAAAAGATCTCTAAATGAATGAAAAAAGTACTTTTTTGTGTGGGATTTTTGTTTTTTCTGAAAATTGGGAAAATTGAAATTTTGGGGATTTTGATTAAAAACTTATTCTTATTTTAAAAAAGAAGAGTTGGAGTCGCCACCGACCACTAAGGTAGGCCGGGCACCATAAAGCCTGAGATTCTTTTGAAAACGAGTTCGGGAGTTGGTTACGTGTGGGGAAGGATTAGCACCCCCATCACGCCCGAAAATCGTTACCAAAACAGACGTTGCTTTTAGTCGATGGAAATTACTGAAATTCAAAATTAGACTTAATTAACTGTTCTTAATCGAATATAAACTTTAATTGAACGAGCTTTAACAATTTAGTGGTTCAAATTAATTATCTGTTTAATTATTAAGGATGACTGTACATCAGACCGTAGATTAAGTCGACATCAAATAAGACCGACTGCCGTGTTAATTTACGGTTCGAATCGAGTACATCACCTTTATGCATGATGCAAACAGTTAAAAAATAATGTCATGAGTTATCAAAATTTTACCCATCTTAATATTTACATTTAGACGGTGAAAACTAATTCAAATATTTGGTCAACATCCATTAAGCTCGGACTGTTATGACACAAATACCGGAACTAATAAATACCTCATTTTTAGAAGTTAGATTAATTAATTAACGATGTGGGATTAAATAAATTAAAAGTCAAATGAATGACAAGATTAATGTATATCACAAAAATAGACAAATAAAGATAAATGGGGAACATAAATACGAACAAAGTAAATAAATGCAGAAGTAAAGGAATCCGAAAAAAGGGACCGGATCGAATAAAAGAAATCTGAAAAAGGACCGGATTGAATAGAAATAAAAGGTGTGTAAAATAAATAGCGAAAAATTAAATGAGATAATTTAAATTGCGGAAAATAAATTGCGAGAAAGTAAATTGCTTTACTAAACGGATCGTAGATAATACGGGTCATCCCCCGTTACGGGTCACTCTAAGGCCGAATTTTGAACGAGAAATAAAGAAATAACTTAAATACAATAAATATTATACTATAATATATAATACTATATTATATATAATACGTGACATATAAATATATATATATATATATATATATAAGATAAAATACCGTATATATACATAATAGGTACCATATAATATAAATATAATATAAATAATATAAAATATAAATATAATAACATATATATATATATATATATATAAATGAGTAGTATAGGAGATGATAATATATATATATATAACATAATCATAATATAAAAATAGGCATCGAAATGGAAACAATAGAAAACATGGGGATGGAATTCAAAACAAAACAGAATAAAAATGGATGAAATTTTAAAAACGAAAAAGAGGGTAGGGATTGAGACGGGTATTAAACCATGACGTAAATGCGAATGGGGGAGAAATGGGAGGACTAAGAGGGTAATTATCCCCTCGACCAAAAGGCGCGGATCTTCCCCGAACCTGGGTCAACGCGTGGGTTGAGGGGCTTTCCAAAACGACGTCGTTCCAAGGCCCGCATATAAACCAAGAACCGAGTTAAATTTTTTCCTGAAATTTCATTTTTTTGTCTCAAATGTAAAACGAAAAGAAAAAAATTGAAAAACCCTTTGAAACGATATAAACACTAGCCCTTTGCTTTTCCAAAAATCAGTGGTCGAGCCATCGTGATCCGCCGCCTCGGTCATCGTTAGTCGGTGGCCGGCGGTGTTAAACCGATCAAAATCTTTCGTTTCCTCTGTAAAGCCCAAAAAAAGGCCCCAATTTTTGAAATAAACCTCCCCTTTCTCGAATAAAAAAACAAAGCACGAAAACCTTTTTTTTAAAAAAAAACCTTTTCTTAAAAACTCTTGAGATGCTTCGGATCCCAAGTCGAAGAAGATGAAACGGTCGAAGGAGAGCAACGGCCACTCTGCCCCAAAGGTAAACCCTAACCCTTCCTTTTTTTATTTTGTTTTATGATATGCGAAAATGAAGTAAAAAATACCTTTTTGAACTATTTGTGTTGTTGTATTGCTAAAAAATTCGTCCCCTTACATCTGATATCATTTCAACTTTATAGCCGAGTTTTATAGGGATAAAAAACAAAAATAAAATGAAGAAATAACTCATTGCCTCTGCAATTGTTGTCTTGATGCAATCTGAAATCCTCTGATTTTCTGGTTTTTTTCTTGTCTGTTCTTGTATGTACGAGGGAGAGGAAGCCATTGCTTCTCTTGGCCGGATGCGCGCGTGGCTAGGGAGGGGACCGGTCCATCGTGGCATAGCTTACATGGCTCTGGCGTGGCAAGGGTGTTGCTGCTGTGGATCCAACGTGGATTGGAAGATGAATGGTTGTTGGAAGCCACTAGAAGGTCCTGGAAGCTAAAGAAGCTACGACTGAAGGCTTGGATTAGGGTTAGGTTTTTTTGGGATATCTGGGTCAGGTGGGTACCCGGGTTGCGATAATCGATTCAGTTTTAGGGTAGTTTAGGTTTTTCAGGTTAGGCAGATCTGAGTAATAGTGGTTTGGGCTGGTAGATGTGTGTTGGGCTCAATGGGTAATTTTAAATGGTGTTCAATTGGGCAAATGGATTTGTAACTGGACATTTAAATAAAGGATTTGGCTTAATGGATTGATTTTCTGAATTTATGGTTTTATGTTTTGGAATTATGTATTTCAATACTGGTTTAATTATTTTTGATTTTGAATTTAAATTGTTTATTCGAACACACCCCAAACGAAAATGGTTATTACAGCTGCCCCTCTTTTCTCATTGTAGTGAAACAGCAATAGAGCAAAGATTAAAAGATAATCTTTTTCGTTCGATCGAACTGGAGCACCCTTCTTGGCACGACCCTTCCTTCGAACTCTAACTGGTCTATCTTTTCACTTTCAGTGAAATATAACTCATCTATTGATCTACTACACCACCGGCGGAGAGTTAAGATCTGGTCGATTCATCTACTTCATCCTTCTTTCAGAAAGATAAAACCTACAAGAGTGAAAAGAAAATTTCTTAAGACTAAGTATTCACTTATTTTATTTAAAAATATGAAATTAAAAGAGATGGGGTAAGGAGATGTTTGAATGTGGGTGATCTTGCTACACCACTGACGACGAGACAAGATCGGGAGATTGGATCAAGCTACAACTCTGACAAAGTGGCATAGTCTGATGATTAGATTGTGATCAAGCTACAACTCTGACGAAGAGTCATGATTTGAGGAGTTAGTGGTGATCAAACTAGAACTCTGACAAAGAGGAATGATCTGAGGAGTTAGTGGCGATCAAGCTACGACTCTGACGAAGAGGCATGATCTAAGGAGTTAGTTGCAATCAAGCTACAACTCTGACGAAGAGTTGTGATGTAACATCCCCTTCCTGTATCCGTACACCAGGTAAGAATTCAAAATATTACGATTTCTTTAATAAGAAATTGGGGTAATTTAAAATTTTTTTGGAAAACTTCTCAATGGTCACCCATCCTAAAATTTTTCTAGCCCAAGCACGCTTAACTTATTTAAAATCGAAATAAATTATTTATTCGAGTTCCAATCATAAATCAATTATCTTAGCATACAACTCATCACCTGAGTTTACTCTTAAGTTTGTAGCTTTCCAGAAATGCCAATTATCATGAAACCCTACCGAACTTTAAAGGCCAATCACAACTCAAATAGGTTTAGCAAGTATACATGCCATTATAATAATCAAACCTCAATTAGGATGTCATTAATGTGATTACTTGTTGAGCTTTCCAATATTGATGCAATACTCTTCTCACTCTTATCTTGATTTACATACGTGTGCATAATCAATCACACGCTAAGTACGAACTTAGTGAGGCAATAAAGGAAATTAATAACGATAATTTAAAATTTATTCGACTTCATGGCTATGTTTATGTAACATGATATATATATGCCGAAGCATCAAGTTTCACATTGCATTAGTAATGATTTACTACATGCTAATGTCATAAGACTTTCATGCTTGTCCATTTTTCATAATATGTCATATATGCATAAATGCATCATGATCACTAGACATGTATTACTATCTTGTTAATCATATATTAACATAATATAAACCGAATATAACTTTCTTACCAATATACTTGCCATTTATTCCCAAAGCTCATAAAAATCACTTCATTATCATATTAAACAGAAAAATCAAGGTATAAACCAATCCTTAACTCAGCAAAAAAGAGATCACCATGAATTTCTTTAATTTTTCATCATAAACCATCAATTAAACCATAAATTCGAGTTTAATTAATCAAAACCCAATAAAAATCATATAAAATGGATCAAGAACATAGGAGTTTCAATAAAGAACCTTTCATTAGAGGAGAAGAACGAATCCTTACCTCCAAGCTGATTTCTCCCCTCAATTGCTTTATAAACCATGAAAATCGAGGTAGAAACAATAAGTATTTGATGTAAAAGCTTTAGAAATAAATTGGAAATAAAAAACTCTTTGAAATCCTAATTTTACCTGAAGAAATTGAAGCTGGAAATGTGTTTGGCTGGAGAGAATTTGAGAGAAAGAAGTTACAGAGTTAGTTATGTGAAATTCTTTTAAAAAGCTTAATTGTGTTTAATTAATTCTCTCCACTATTTATACCTCTTAAAAACTTAATTAAAAATAGTTAATTAAAGGGAGAAATCTGATGAAACCCTTTTGGATTATTAGCTCATTAAAGATTCAAAGTTTTGACCCATTTTCAAAACAATCACTAAAAACAGTTGTGCAAACTTTGCGTTTTAGTCACTAACTCAAAATGTCCCATTTTCGAATTTCTTTTTCCAAAATTGTTTTCACCAAAATAATATATATAATTAATAAAGATTTTAGACTGTTTTCCCATATTTTTATCCCTTTTAAAAAATATTCAATCCAATTTAAATCCGGAATCTATCTCTAATCTCTAATTTTGGACTACCAGACCGACTAAACCATCCCAAAACCCCTAGGCCCAAAAACTGGGGTGTTACACTACAACTTTGATGAAGAGGCATGATATGAGGAGTTAGTGGCGATCAAGCTACGACTCTGACGAAGATGCATGATCTGAGGAGTTAGTGGTGATCAAGCTACGACTCTGACGAAGATGCATGATCTAAGGAGTTAGTGGTAATCAAGCTATAACTCTAACGAAGAGGCATGGTGTAACATCCCTTTTCTGTATCCGTACACCGGTTACGAGTTGAAAATATTACGACTTCTTTAATAAAAAATCAGGGTAATTTAAATTTTTTTAGGAAAACTTATCAATGGTCACCCATCCTAAAATTTTTCTAGCCCAAGCACGCTTAACTTTATTTAAAATCGAAATAAATTATTTATTCGAATTCCAATCATAAATCAATTATCTTAGCATACAACTCATCACCTGAGTTTACTCTTAACTTTGTAGCATTCCAGAAATGCCAATTATCATGAAACCCTACCGAACTTTAAAGGTCAATCACAACTCAAATAGGTTTAGCAAGTATACATGCCACTATAATAATCAAACCTCAATTAGGATGTCATTACTGTGATTACCTGTTGAGCTTTCCAATATTGATGCAATGCTCTTCTCACTCTTATCTTGATTTACCTACGTGTGCACAATCAAACACACGCTAAGTACGAACTTAGTGAGGCAATAAAGGAAATTAATAACAATAATTTAAACTTTATTCGACTTCATGGCTATGTTTATGTTACATGATATATATGCCAAAGCATCAATTTCACATTGCATTAGTAATGATTTACTACATGCTAATGTCCTAAGACTTTCATGCTTGTCCATTTGTCATAATATGCCATATATGCATCATGATCACTAGACTTGTATTTCCATCTTGTTAATCATATATTAACATAATATAAACTGGATATAAGTTTCTTGCCAATATACTTGTCATTTATTCCAAAAGCTCATAAAAATCACTTCATTATCATATTAAACATAAAAATCAAGGTATAAACCAATCCTTAACTCAGCAAAAATTAGATCACCACGAATTTCTTCAATTTTCATCATAAACCATCAATTAAACCATAAATCCGAGTTTAATTAATCAAAACCCAATAAAAATCATATGAAATGGATCAAGAACTTAGGAATTTCAATAAAGAACCTTTCATTAGAGGAGAAGAACGAATCCTTACCTCCATGCTGATTTCTCCCTCAATTTTGCTTTATAAACCATGAAAATCAAAGAAACAATAAGTATTTGATGTAAAAGCTTTAGAAATCAATTGGAAATCAAAAACTCTTTGAAATCCTAATTTTACCTGAAGAAATTAAAGCTGGAAATGTGTCTGGCTGGAGAGAATTTGAGAGAAGTTACAAAGTTAGTTACGTGAAATTCTTTTAAAAAGCTTAATTGTGTTTAATTAATTCTCTCCACTATTTATACCTCTTAAAAACTTAATTAAAAATAGTTAATTAAAGGGAGAAATCTGATGAAACCCTTTTGGACTATTAGCTCCTTAAAGATTCAAAGTTTTGACCCATTTTCAAAGCAATCACTAAAAATAGTTTTGCAAACTTTGCGTTTTAGTCACTAACTCAAAATGTCCCATTTTTGAATTTCTTTTTCCAAAATTGTTTTCACTAAAATCATACATATAATTAATAAAGATTTTAGACTATTTCCCCATATTTTTATCCCTTTTAAAAACATATTCAATCCTATTTAAATCCCGAATCCGTCTCGAATCTCTAATTTCGGTCCACGGACTGACTAAACCATCCCAAAACCCCTAGGCCTAAAAACTGGGGTGTTACAACTTTCCCCCACTTAAGAAATTCCTTTCGCAAAATTTACCTGGAGGAAAAAGATGCGGAAATTGCTCTTTCATGTTCGACTTACTATCCCATGTGGCCTCCTCAACTCCCTGATGCCGCCACAATACCTTAACAAGCTCTATCGTCTTCCCACGTAGAACCTTACTACTGGCATCAAGAATCTCTACCGGTTCCTCATCAAAGGACAAATTCAACCTCAACTCAACATCCTCCACCAGCATAACGTGTGATGGATCAGTCAACATCTCCTCAACATCGAAACATGGAACACATTATGAATTTTCTCCAACTTAGGAGGCAACCTCAACCAATATGCTACAGGACCCACACGTTCAGTAACCTCGTATGGTCCAATGAACCTCAGACTAAGATTACCCTTACGTCTGAATCTCATCACCTTTTTCCATGGTGACACTTTCAAGAATACGCGATCACCCACTATATATTCAACATTCTTACGCTTCAGATCCGCGTAAGACTTCTGCCGATCCGCAGTCGCTCTTAATCGGTCATATACAAGCTTAACCTTCTCATATGTATCTTTCAATACATCTGGCAGTGTGACATGCTTTTCCCCTACCTCAGCCTAACATAAGGGCGTACGACACCTCCGGCCATATAATGCCTCATAAGGTGTCATCTTTATACTCGCCTGATAAATGTTGTTGTAGACAAACTCAACTAAAGGCAATTGCTTCTCCCAAGTTCCTTGGAACTCAATAATGCAACATCTCAGCATATCCTCCAAAGCCTGGATAACCCGCTCAGACTGCCCATCCGATTGAGGATGATATGCAGTGCTAGAACTCAACCTCAAACCCAAAGCCTGGTGCAAATTTCTCCAAAACCTTGCCGTATATACAAATCCGTCAGCTTGTCCAAGTTATACGTTGTATGCACTGGCAGGAAATGTGCACACTTTGTGAACCAGTCAACAATTACCCAAACATAATCCTTTTTAGCCGGTGTCAATGGCAAACCTGTTACAAAATCCATGGTGATTCTCTCCCATTTTCACTCTAAATTTTTTAGCGGTTGCAACAACCCGGATGGAAATTGATGTTCAGCCTTGACCCAGTGACATACCATGCACTTGGAAACAAACTCAGCCTCATCATTTTTCAACCCAACCCAGTAGTATGCCTCTCTCAAATCATGATAAATCTTAACACTACCAGGATGCATAGCAAAATGACTATAGTGTGCCTCAACTCTGGATCATTCGACATCACTATTCGACCCTTGAAACACAAAACTCCGTCATCATCAAAATGAAAATCTGACAGATTTCCATCCGTTATGTCTTTAACATGCCCAACCAATGAATCATCGTACGATTTCTTAGCTTTAATCAATTGTGATAACGTAGGCTTAACTTGCAACTCGGCTAACAAGCCCCCATCACGAGTTACACTCAACCGAGCAAACATAGCTCTCAACTCAACCACAACTTTTCTACTCAAAAGCATGTACCACCACATTAGCTTTACCTGGATGATACTCAATGGTCAAATCGTAATCCTTAAGCAACTCCAACCATCTTCGCCGCCTAAGGTTCAACTCCTTCTGCGACTTTAGATATTTCAGGCTCTTATGATCCGTATAAACCGCACACTTCTCACCATAGAGGTAATGTCACTAAATCTTCGAAGCGAACACCACAACCGCAAGCTCCAAAATAATGAGTTGGATAATTGCGCTTGTGAACTTTCAACTGCCTCGATGCATAGGCCACAACCTTTCCAACCTGCATCAGCACACAACCCAAGCCAACATACGACACATCACTATAAACCACAAACTCCTTCCCAGATTCGGCCTGAATCAGCACATAAGCGTGTTACAAAGCCTCTTTCAACTTTTCAAACCATGTTGTTGCTTCTCCATCCACACAAAAGGAACATTCTTTTGCAACAACTTGGTCAATGGTGCTGCAATACTCGAGAACCCCTCAACAAAATAGTGATAATAACCAGCCAACCCAAGAAAAATCCGTACCTCTGATATAGACTTAGGTCGCTTCCAATTGAGAATAGCCTCAATTTTCCATGGATCAACTCGAATACCCTTCGCGGAAACTACATGACCAAGGAACATCACCTCCTAAAGCCAAAACTCGCACTTGCTCAACTTAGCATATAACTGATTATCCTTCAACACTTGCATCACTATCCACAAATGCCAATCATGCTCTTTCTCAGTACGGGAGTACACGAGAATATCGTCTATGAACACTACCAAGAACTGATCAAGGTACTCATAAAACACTCGATTCATCATGTCCATAAATGCAGACGAGGTATTTGTCAAATCAAAAGGCATAACCAGAAACTCATAATGTCTATACCTTGTACGGAAGACAGTCTTAGGCACATCCACATCCTTCACTTTCAACTGATAATACCCAGACCTCAAATCTATCTTAAAGAACACCGAAGCACACCTAAACTGATCAAACAAATCATCAATCCGCGGCAAGGGATATTTATTCTTAATCGTCAACTTATTCAGTTGCCGATAATCAATGCACATCCTCATCATGCCATCCTTCTTCTTCACAAATAACATCGGTGCACCCTAGGGTGAAACACTAGGTCTAATGAAACCTCGATCAAACAGCTCTTACAACAGCATATTTAAATCCTTCAATTCCTTAGGTGCCATGCGATAAGGCGCAATGGACACTGAAGCCGTATCAACATACGACTCAATTTTAAACTCTACCTCCCTATCCGACAGCAACCCTAACAACTCTTCAGGAAAAACTTCCAAAAAATCACAAACTGTATGGATGTCTTGCATATGTACATCCTTAGATCCATGATTCATAACATAGTCCAAATACACCTGACATCCGAGTTTCAACATTTGACTTGTTTCCAAAGCTGAAACAACATTGGCCAGGAACTTTGTATTCTTGCCAACCACCACAACTTCATAATCATCGGCAAGACACAAGGATATACGTTTGGTTTCAAAATCCACAACTACGCTATGCTCCGATAACCAATCCATCCCCAAAATTACATCAAAACCATGAAATGGCAACTCCATCAAATCCACGGCAAACACATGATCTTGCACCATTAAAGGACACCTTCGATATAACTTCCTAACCACAACAGTTTCGCCCAAAGAACTAATTACTCAAACACCAATATTCAAAATCTCAATAGGTATATCAAATATCTGTGCATGCTCACTCAGAATATATGAATGGGTGGAACCAGAATCAACCAACGAAAACAACCGCAAAGATTGCAAAGTAAAGGTACCTGCAACCACATCGGTATCGTTGCGTCCCTCATGATGCGTATACACCTTCGCGGGACCTCCACCCTTTGGCTGGATAGCAACAGTGTGTGGCACAATCCTACGCCCACCATCTCTCGGCTAGAAATGTCCTCGTCCATGTCCTCAACATCTCGGGGCAACCACAGCAGGTGCAGGAGCCTGCGCACCTCTAGCTAACATAGGGCAATCACGCCTCACATGATCAGTCGACCCACAACTCCAACAAGCACTAGCTGCAACCGGTGTAGGAACTGGACTGATACGAGCATGAGAGGGGTCAAAATAATCATCTTGGAAATGAAGTTGAAACTACTTTGGAAGTCAGAAACATCAGTAAACTTGCAAAGCATTTTTGGATGGGATCCAGGCATTTATGGGTCAACATGTCTTCTTAAAACTTGTCCGTCTGCAAATTATCTTTCCAAAGTATCTTGAAATGCCTCAATCGGACATCTGGATCTCAAGATACGTCTATTTTAGCGAAGACAATGCATGCAGAAATTCCTATACGGGATTAATACGGGATTTTTGGATAATTACGAATTTTCATGATTTTATTTGATTATTTGTAATTTAAATCAATATAGGATTCTACAGTATCTATTAGGATCAGATTTATTTAATTAGGATTTTATTTTTAGTATTTATTTATTATTAGAAGTTACTTATCTAGTTAGGAGATTAGATTTTAGCATTTATTTATTGTATTTAATTCCTAAGTTTAGTAGGATTAGAACTTCTCCATGGCCTATATAAAGGAGGCTTCACCCACATTGTAATTCAGATTTGAATGATTAAATAAAATTCTCTTTTGAGTTCCAACTTGCAAGAACATTATCTTGTGTTTTAGAAGCAAATCGATTTTCAAGTTCTCCGGGATTTGTTGTTGAGGATCTTCACACTTCTGCTTGCCCATACAAAAGCGTTTGGGAGGGTGGGTTAGAGCCGCTTGAGGTTGCTTGCTTAGATAATTACGTCTAAGAGGGTGCCGAGGACAACTATCAATTCATCACGCCATCTCCACATATTGATGCTTCCTCCATTGACGCCACCACCATAAGCAAATCTGAATTTTTAGATTTGTTCTTTATTTTGGTTTGTTTTGTTTTTCTCTTTATTCGAATTTGAGCTACTCTATCATTTGGTATCGGATTCAGGTCGTTCTTGAGGATGTCATTGAGCAATGTATTGGATTTTACCCTTTTGGGGACTCGATGTCATTATTGTTGTCGACTAGATCATTTAGGGTATGATTGTCCAGATAAGTTTTATTTTCAAGAAAAAATTTTGAGAGATATGTTGTCTGAATTCATGTATTCTAATGATATTGAATTCCGTGATCCAGAGCATGATCAAGAAATTTGTTCTTCTAAAGAACATATGATCAATAAATTTGTTCTTCTAAAGAACACGAGGAAGACGATACCATCGAGAGTTTAACCTTGCCTATTGATGAGGAAGAAATTATAAGTAGTGTGTTTGTTTCCAGTGACGAGCCTACTATTCCGATTCAAGATGATCATCAAACGATAAACACCGACGAAGGTACCTTACAATCAAAAGGTATCATTGAATGTTTTTAGAATTCTATTTATGCTTATTCCTCTTTTAGAATTAATAACAATTTTAAAGATGAGAATGAGTTACTTTGCGACCAAAAGAACAATCGTGATGATCCCAATGAGAAGGAACTTGTAAATTACATTGCAAAAAGAGACTCTGCAAAAAGATCCTTCAAGACGTCTTCTCTTCCATGGTACTTTGATGAACTTCCTCCATTTACCGATCTAGATTTTAGGCTTAATCTTTTTGAGGAGTGGGGAATGATACGAGCATGAGAGGGGTCAAAATAATCATCTTGGAAAAGAAGTTCAAACTGCTTTGCAAGTCAGAAACATTAGTCAACTTGCGAAGCATTTTTGGATGGGATCCAGGCATTTATGGGTCAACATGTCTTCTTAAAACTTGTCCGGCTGCAAATTAGCTTTCCAACGCATCTTGAAACGTCTCAATCAGACATGTGGATCTCAAGATACGTCTATTTTAGCGAAGACAACGCATGCAGAAATTCCTATACGGGACTAATACGAGATTTTTGGATAATTACGAATTTTCAAGATTTTATTTGATTATTTGTAATTTAAATCATTATAGGATTCTGCAATATCTATTAGGATCAGATTTATTTAATTAAGATTTTATTTTTAGCATTTATTTATTATTAGAAGTTACTTATCTAATTAGGAGATTAGATTTTAGCATTTATTTATTGTATTTAATTCTTAAGTTTAGTAGGATTAGAACTTCTCCATGGCCTATATAAAGGATGCTTCACCCACATTGTAATTCAGATTTGAATGATTAAATAAAATTCTCTTTTGAGTTCCAACTTGCAAGAATATTATCTTGTGTTTTAGAAGCAAATCTATTTTCAAGTTCTCCGGGATTTGTTGTTGAGGATCTTCACACTCTGCTTGCCCATACAAAAGCGTTTGGGAGGGTGGGTTAGAGCCGCTTGAGGTTGCTTGCTTAGATAATTACGTCTAAGAGGGTGCCGAGGACAACTATCAATTCATCACGCCATCTCCACATATTGATGCTTCCTCCATTGACGCCACCACCATAAGCAAATCTGAATTTTTAGATTTGTTCTTTATTTTGGTTTGTTTTGTTTTTTCTTTATTCGAATTTGAGCTACTCTATCATTTGGTATCGGATTCAGGTCGTTCTTGAGGATGTCATTGAGCAATGTATTGATTTTACCCTTTTGGGGACTCGATGTCATTATTGTTGTCGACTAGATCATTTAGGGTATGATTGTCCGGATAAGTTTTATTTTCAAGAAAAAAATTTTGAGAGATATGTTGTCCGAATTCATGTATTCTAATGATATTGAATTCGTGATCCGAGCATGATCAAGAAATTTGTTCTTCTAAAGAACATATGATCAATAAATTTGTTCTTCTAAAGAACACGAGGAAGACGATACCATCGAGAGTTTAACCTTGCCTATTGATGAGGAAGAAATTATAAGTAGTGTGTTTGTTTCCAGTGACGAGCCTACTATTCCGATTCAAGATGATCATCAAACGATAAACACCGACGAAGGTACCTTACAATCAAAAGGTATCATTGAATGTTTTTAGAATTCTATTTATGCTTATTCCTCTTTTAGAATTAATAACAATTTTAAAGATGAGAATGAGTTACTTTGCGACCAAAAGAACAATCGTGATGATCCCAATGAGAAGGAACTTGTAAATTACATTGCAAAAAGAGACTCTGCAAAAAGATCCTTCAAGACGTCTTCTCTTCCATGGTACTTTGATGAACTTCCTCCATTTACCGATCTAGATTTTAGGGCGAATCTTTTTGAGGAGTGGGGGAATGATACGAGCATGAGAGGGGTCAAAATAATCATCTTGGAAAAGAAGTTCAAACTGCTTTGCAAGTCAGAAACATTAGTCAACTTGCGAAGCATTTTTGGATGGGATCCAGGCATTTATGGGTCAACATGTCTTCTTAAAACTTGTCCGGCTGCAAATTAGCTTTCCAACGCATCTTGAAACGTCTCAATCAGACATGTGGATCTCAAGATACGTCTATTTTAGCGAAGACAACGCATGCAGAAATTCCTATACGGGACTAATACGAGATTTTTGGATAATTACGAATTTTCAAGATTTTATTTGATTATTTGTAATTTAAATCATTATAGGATTCTGCAATATCTATTAGGATCAGATTTATTTAATTAAGATTTTATTTTTAGCATTTATTTATTATTAGAAGTTACTTATCTAATTAGGAGATTAGATTTTAGCATTTATTTATTGTATTTAATTCTTAAGTTTAGTAGGATTAGAACTTCTCCATGGCCTATATAAAGGATGCTTCACCCACATTGTAATTCAGATTTGAATGATTAAATAAAATTCTCTTTTGAGTTCCAACTTGCAAGAATATTATCTTGTGTTTTAGAAGCAAATCTATTTTCAAGTTCTCCGGGATTTGTTGTTGAGGATCTTCGCACTCCTGCTTGCCCATACAAAAGCGTTTGGGAGGGTGGGTTAGAGCCGTTTGAGGTTGCTTGCTTAGATAATTGCGTTTAAGAGGGTGCCGAGGACAACTATCAATTCATCACACCATCTCCACATATTCATGCTTCCTCCATTGACGCCACCACCATAAGCAAATCTGAATTTTTAGTTTGTTCTTTATTTTGGTTTGTTTTGTTTTTCTCTTTATTCGAATTCTAGCTACTCTATCATGGACCAACTCGTCCTGCTTGTGGACAGTCGCGTCTAACATGGTCTCGAGATCCACAACCCCATTAAAACTTATCCAACCTCCAGCAAACCCCAAAATGTCTTTCTCATACTGAGCACATTCAGGTATTCCACCTCCGGAACTCTGCCCTAGATGACCTCTCCACCAAGCTCAGGTTGATGTCTACGGTCTCGATGCCTCTTATACCGGCCACCACCAATATTAGAATCAGCGGCTCTCTTACCATGACCAGATCCTCCAGCACGAGATGTCAAGCCCAAACTCTGCTCAATATCATTGGCTCTCGAAACCAACACATCAAAATCAACATACTCAATAGCCAACATATATGTTTTAACCTCTTGAGTCAATCCATAAAGGAAGCGGTCGCAACGGCTCCTCTCATCAAGCATCAACTCAGAAGCATACTGGCTCAGCCTTACAAACTGTATCTCATACTCAGATACCGACATATCCCCATGTACCAAAGCTATGAACTCGTGTTTCTTCTCATCTTTGTATCTAGCTCCGAGATACTTCTTCCTAAAGGCAGATTGAAAGGTTTTCCATGTCACATTGTCTGCCTCCATACTTGCAATCACCGTAGTCCACCAGCTATACGCATCTCCCTGCAGTAGAGATACAACACATCCCAGCTTACGAGCGTCAGAACAACCCATCTGATCCAATATATGATCTGTGCTAGCAAACCACTCCTCAGAAGCCTTAGGCGTCAACCCTCTAAACTCGACCCCTCCCAGGCCACGTAAACGCTCCAAAGGTAATCCCGGATTAGCAGCAACAATTGGTGTTGGTGCAGGCACATGCACTCCAGCCATCGCTGCTTGGAATGCTCCCATCATTTCCTGTATCAAAGATATCATATCACCCAACACTGGCCCAGCCGGAACAGGTGGTACTTGTTCCACACCCACAGGTGGATTCAGTGAAGGAGGTGGCAACCCCTCAATAGGCATAACATTATCCTCACCCTCATGCCTTCCCGCATTCGCATTAAAACATAATTCCCTCCTCGGTGGCATCATAAACAAAGAATTTATGGCATGATAATACACCAAAACAAAAACGATTAGGCCATCTTCAAGCAAGGGTCCAAGACTTCCATTTCAAATCAAAAATATTTTACATTAGTAGTAATAAGCAATGTGTCCCAAATCATACCCCAACATGGAATATAACACACAATCAATCACCGTGTATATCAATCAACTCAATTCAATCAACATACATATCAAACAACTTCCCAACATGCATAAACCAACCATAACCCACTCCCAAAAATCATAATCTGGCTTTGATACCACCAAATATAGCCCCTCGACCTGGCCTAGTCGCAAGACCAAACCGAGGAAGCTACATTAGGTTTACCGAGGTAAACCACAAAGATAAAACCAAAACGCATCCATTTTTTCCTTTTATCTTGTTTAAATGCCAAATTATTATCCTATGTGTACATGCTGTCATCAAGTGGGAGCTCATCCCAATCGAGCATCAATTTGACATCCAATTAGACCTTTATGCATTTAAGGACCAAATCATAATTTTAACAAAATATGTGGACTTCTTCAGATTTTTGGTTACCATCATCTAATATAACACATTTCATGCATGAACATCAAGAATCAGCTTTAATCGACTAACCAAACTAATTCAATTATTCCTGCAAGATCCAAGGACCATAACGTAAGAAAATAGGACTTCAAAACACTCAACAACTAACTTAACTGCTTGCAGTATCGGTACGGTAGGTCGAGTATCGGTAGGCAAGCCAGAGTTGAAAATCCAGTAGCTCAATACCGTATCGGTACACCCCACGTGTATCAGTATGCCTTACCTTTTTATGCTCTCCGTACCGGTACCCAAACCCATGTACTGATCTGCCAAGCCTAATTGCCTCGCCCTGTACTGATACACATACTCAAGTACGGTACGCTAGGCCAAAATGCCTTGTAGTGTACCAATACGTAAACCCGAGTACTGATACGTCAGGTCTAGAAATGTTCATTTTGGCTACCTAACCTTTTTTCATCAATCCAAAACACACTAACATGCCCCTAGCACACAACCAGCATATTTAAGAAACCATCCTGACCACACATCACATGTGAGATAACATCTCAAGTCAACATGCTTCAAAGAACAACTATAGGCATGTTTTCTAGAACTCAAGAAACCAAAGCATAAACCATATGTCAAATCCAACAATTCAACCTTATTACAAGTCCAAAATAGCAATATAAATTTGCTCAAGCAGGGGATTAAACACTCAAACCCTCCCAACAACATTCAAGCCACATTGCCTTTTTACTACTACTTTAAAACCCAGCATATTGGTAAATCAAGTCTTGAGAACTCCCTCCTTGCTTGCTAGGCCACTTGCACTCAATCAATATGCATTGATGATAAAAGAGAGCGTAAGCAATCATTTCTTAGTGAGGAGCGCTCAAAATACAAAACATCATCCAATGCAATTTCAAACCATTTTAGAACAATCATGCCATTCTTTCAAAACATGCACTTAATCTTTACAAAACCAGCATATTAATCCATATGCAATATGTATCATGGATTTCCATAGCATATTCCCATATACAATTTCCTCCACTTAAGCCTACCCAAGCATAACATCCCATATGCAAAGCTTAAGGAGTATAACACGTATAAATCACATCATTCAAACCAATCCATCAACATGATACAATTTAAAACATTATATTGGCTTCCAAGTGATCCGTTACCATATACATCATTTCCATAAATCATCATTAACATAGGATACAAGTATTTCCCAAGAGATTTCGCAATATCTTGTAGCCTATTGGCATGGAGTTGTGGAACACATGCACCACCTCTACACTACCAAGGCTAATCCTCTAACGTGGAGTTCACATGCTCGACGCATCAACCTCTACAACTCATGGCTGGAGAAAAAGCCATCTAAGTGTTACCTCAACAACATTGGGTTTCACATGATTGGAGTAAGTACCTCTCGTACTACCTCTACAACCACGAGCGACTTATTATAGTCCACTTTAAATCCTATGGCCGACCAATTATATCTGATAACATTTTCAATTCATCACTTGCCAATACAATCCACTTTTATAAACATGCCTCACTATTTTCATATGCATCATTCAAATCATTTCATTTTGCATTAAACCATGCATAAGCCATGTTCAGAAGCATTCTTTAAAATCATGCATTACTTTCCAAATGCATCTAACATCATTTCATATCAATTCCCAGCATTGAACCATGCTCATTTCATGCATAAAAATAGGAGGTAAGCAATCATTTAACAAGTGCATTCATAAATCATTTGCCAACCGAAATCGAGAGATAAATCCACTTTACTTACTTCTGAGCCTTAGACCAGTGTATCAAGCCTAGTCTAGACTCCCATTAAACCTTTTAAAATCTTTGAAAAGCCATTCTTATCCGTTTCACTCACTGACAAAGTAACGCCTCTCTTGCCGATGCCAAATTAAGCTTACGACAACTCCTCAACACCAAGGTTCACTTCTGGACTCACTTCCCCTCTTTCAAACTCATCACAATAGAGGATCCAATGCATTATAATGCATCCAAACTCACAGCAACCATCAATTAACATTTATCTAACTATAATCCTCCACAACACCATAACCTATGAACCGAAAACATCATCGATTCACCAAAAACCTTAACCCAGCCCACAACTACGAATCTCAACCTTCAATTAACATCAAAACAACATTATACCTCTAGCAACCAAAAATTAACCTCAACACCTCAAAATCTCTTAACTACCAATCTAACAAACTAGAGATTCAATAGATTCCGGGATTCTATCATCAAAACTCACTTCATTATCATATTAAACATCAAAATCAAGGTATAAACCAATCCTTAACTCAGCAAAAAGCAGATTACCACGAATTTCTTCAATTTTTCATCATAAACCATCAACTAAACCATAAATCCGAGTTTAATTAATCAAAGCCCAATGAAAATCATATAAAATGGATCAAGAACTTAGGAATTTCAATAATGAACCTTTCATTAGAGGAGAAGAACGAATCCTTACCTCCAATGCTGATTTCTCCCCTCAATTGCTTTATAAACCATGAAAAACAAGGTAGAAACAATAAGTATTTGATGTAAAAGCTTTAGGAATCAATCAGAAATCAAAAACTCTTTGAAATCCTAATTTTACATGAAGAAATTGAAGCTGGAAATGTGTTTGGCTGGAGAGAATTTGAGAGAAGTTACAAAGTTAGTTACGTGAAATTCTTTTAAAAAGCTTAATTGTGTTTAATTTATTCTCTCCACTATTTATACCTGTTAAAAACTTAATTAAAAATAGTTAATTAAAGGGAGAAATCTGATGAAACCCTTTTATATTATTAGCTCCTTAAAGATTCAAAGTTTTGACCCATTTTCAAAACAGTCACTAAAAACAGTTTTGCAAACTTTGCGTTTTAGTCACTAACTCAAAATGTTCCATTTTCAAATTTCTTTTTCCAAAATTGTTTTCACCAAAATCATATATATAATTAATAAAGATTTTAGACTATTTTCCCATATTTTTATCCCTTTTAAAAAATATTCAATCCAATTTAAATCTCGAATATGTCTCGAATCTCTAATTTCGGTCCCCCAGACCTACTTAACCATCCCAAAACCCCTAGGCCCCCCAAACCTGGGGTGTTACACTACAACTCTGACGAAGAGGCATGATATGAGGAGTTAGTGGTGATCAAGCTACGACTCTGACGAAGAGGCATGATCTGAGGAGTTAGTGGTGATCAAGCTACGACTTTGACGAAGATGCATGATCTGAGGAGTTAGTGGTAATCAAGCTATAACTCTGACGAAGAGGCATGATGTAACATCCCCTTCCTGTATCCGTACACCGGGTACGAGTTGAAAATATTACGACTTCTTTAATAAAAAATTGTGGTAATTTAAAATTTTTTAGGAAAACTTCTCAATGGTCACCCATCCTAAAATTTCTCTATCCCAAGCACGCTTAAATTTATTTAAAATCGAAATAAATTATTTATTC
Organism: Hibiscus mutabilis; assembly: GCA_019671005.1. Lineage (NCBI taxonomy): Eukaryota > Viridiplantae > Streptophyta > Magnoliopsida > Malvales > Malvaceae > Hibiscus > Hibiscus mutabilis. The sequence goes on along the minus strand of CM033744.1, from coordinate 19,050,109 downwards.
GAGTTCCAATCATAAATCAATTATCTTAGCATACAACTCATCACCTGAGTTTACTCTCAACTTTGTAGCTTTCTAGAAATGCCAATTATCATGAAACCCTACCGAACTTTAAAGGCCAATCTCAACTAAAATAGGTTTAGCAAGTATACACGCCACTATAATAATCAAACGTCAATTAGGATGTCATTACTGTGATTACCCGTTGAGCTTTCCAATATTGATGCAATGCTCTTCTTACTCTTATCTTGATTTACCTATGTGTGCACAATCAAACACACGCTAAGTACGAACTTAGTGAGGCAATAAAGGAAATTATTAACAATAATTTAAACTTTATTCGACTTCATGGCTATGTTTATGTAACATGATATATATACCAAAACATCAACTTTCACATTGCATTAGTAATGATTTACTACATGCTAATGTCATAAGACTTTCATGCTTGTCCATTTGTCATAATATGCCATATATGCATAAATGCATCATGATCACTAGACATGTATTACCATCTTGTTAATCATATATTAACATAAAATAAACCGAATATAAATTTCTTACCAATATACTTGCCATTTATTCCAAAAGCTCATAAGCTTGTTCACCTGTTTATCTTTTATTAACCAATAAACCTAGCCCAAATATAAGCCTATGAGGACCCTGGGTACACAAGTCAAATATGCACCGAAGTGCTAATACGCATAAGGTCGTGCCCACCATCTGCACATTTATAAGGCAGTGCTAACCATCTGCATATTTATAAGGCAGTGCTAACCATATACACTAAGTGTCCTTTGTATACACTATAGTGCTAAACTGAGTATGCAGCGTGCTGCTGGACTCTATGGCATGCCAACTATACCCTGTCCCTCAATGACTTACTTGGGCATATTTTCCATATTTATTTCATCCATGGCAATCTATATCAACATAATTTAACATTGGGCAGTTCATACCTGAAATAACATTCATATATAACTAGTGATCCATGCATTTATATTCAACTTTTGACATATTTAAAATATGTCAAATATATGATCAATGACATAAATATCATGCCAATATATATAAACAAGGTAGACTCATCGCAAGTCTTCCTAGGGATGTATAAAACATCTATGTATCATGATATGTATGCATTGCACTCAACTTGGCCACTTAACACAATGCCTCACTAAGTCCTAGCTCAATCCTTTCTTTCATAGTACCTCGAACCTTCTTTGATTCAGACTTGACTTCATTAATCACATGAATAAAATAAAATATTTGTTAGAATCAAATCTAACAATACCTTAAACATGATGTCTAATATAATCATTCGAATATAAATTTTCCAAATATTTTCCTTTCTTCCTTGTACTGTTCAAAAATTCATTATGGTCTTTAGTGACCAATTTGAACTTCCATTAATTCTTCCGAGCTTGCTAACTAACATTTGAATACAAAATGTTTCAAATTTCATTTTCTGACAGCTTACTCTACCTTCAAAGATTTACTTATACAAGGCAGAATACATACTGGATCTTAATTTCCTTTATACTGGAGAAACCAGATTCAATAATGGTTCTAACGGTATAAGCCACATAAATTAATAAAATCTACAAAAATTATGAAAAATTACTGAATTCACGTCACAGACTGTCCAGGCAGAAAACTGCACTATAATTTTTCTGACATTCATTCGAATAAAAATTCATATCTTTTAACTCGGAATTCAAAATCAGTTTCTGTTTGTTGAAAGCGAAACTAGACTAACAATTCTTTCCAACGGTATAAAATTCATCATCTAATCATTTTTATAGAATTTATGGCAAAATTTTATTGCCATGATTTAATTCCAACATAACTTTCCATAAATAACTTCTAATTTACACCAACTTCTCCCTATTTCTCTACTTGTCAATTTAGTCCCATCACTTTGCTTCAAATGACCAGAATAAAGCTTGTATTCATATGTTCTATTTACATCCTTCATCAAAATAGGCTCAAACCTTTACTTCTCTAATTTCTATTGATTTGTCGAGATGGTCACCAAATTTCAAATATAAGGATTCAAGCTTCTTAACTTTGAAAATTAGTCCTCCAATCAACATTACTACTTTAACTCCATCACTTTAACTAAAAATCAGATTTACTCCTTCTACATATCCTCTTTGCGAAATAGACCATTCAAGTTTGATAAATTATCAAAATGATCACTAATGTGATTAATCCTCAGTTCAACATTCTAACTTCATTTTCATGTCTTTAACATTATTAATAATATAAAAACACATCAAATTCAATAAAAAATCAGATATGGTCCCTTAATTTTGAAGCTTGCCGAAATGGTCCCTATGCATTTAACTTAGGATTTTGCTTCCAAACAACAAGTCAAGCTTACTAGATCATTAATCCAACATCACAAACCCTAAGTTAGACTTGAATCCATAAACCCTAATCTTCTCTATGCAAACCAAAATATGTAGGGTTTAAATCCCAACTCAATAACATGTTTCCAATATCATACAAGCATGATTCTAACTTAAAATTAACCATGGATTCATAAAATCATAAAACCCCCAATTTGTTCATAAACCCTAATTTGTTCCCCATAAATCCATATATATTTCATCTTCCAAAAACATCCTCAACATTTCAAAAATATTTCAAAATTGCCATCCTTGCCAAATGACCAATTTGCCCTCTAACTAGTCTTTATTTACTAGTTTGTTTCAAAATTACCATTACATTATAATCTAACTAAATTAGTTCCTTCTCAACTGACCACTATTCCATAAATATCATTTTATGATTTTCCATGGCTTATGAAACAGTCTCTGAAATTTCAATTCAATCCGATTTCCCGATATTCACTAAATACTTCTACTATGATTTTACCTTTATAGAGCTCTTAGATCTATTCCAAAAATTTTATATTTCCATAATGTACCTCATGTCATCATCCTTCATCCAATGGCCTAGATTTAATCATGAGCTGGTAGTTACCAACCTTGCCCTTATAATTTTCCAAAATTACGATCTTGCCATTTTTCATCCAACGACTCATATTTAAATGGAAAATCAACTTAAATCCAAGGTTCATATTCTTCCAACACAAAGAAAATATCTTAGACATGTAAAATGAAATAATTAACATTGCCTTATCATCCTTCAAAATATCCTGGATATTCAATTCGATCCGATTATCTGAATATTTTTCTGAAGTTTATCGCTTTATAGCCATTAATACAAACTCCGTACGAAAAATTTGAGTAACACGAAAGCATCATTCTTGGGGTTAAATTATTCATTTATGGGACTAAAATACATAACTTTTGAAAATTACAATTTAGTTCTTGAACTTTTCCTAAGTTTATACTTTATCCACAAAACTTTCTAAATTTACATTTTGGTCACTAGCCAAAAATTGGGATATTACACATGGTCTAAGGAGTTAGTGGCAGTCAAGCTATAGCTCTAACGAAGAGGCATGATCTAAGTATTTAGTTGCGATCAAGCTACAACTCTGACAAAGAGGCATGATCTGAAGAGTTAGTTACGATCAAGCTACAACTCTGACGAAGAGGCATGATCTGAGTTTATAGGTTACGATTAAGCTACGACTCTAATGAAGAGGCATGATCAAAAATAAGATTTGATCAAGCTACAACTCTGATGAAGAGGCATGATCTGAAATATTGGTTGATCCGCTACACCACAGACGATGAGTCAAGATCTAAAGAAAAGGTTTGATCAAGCTATGACTCTAACGAAAAGGCACGATCTAAAAGATTGGTTGATCCGCTACAACACTGACGATGAGTTAAGATATGAAGAAGAATGTTTGATAAGCTACACCACTGATGATGGGTCGAGATCTAAGGATAAATGTGAAAGATCTGCCACACCACTGACGATAGGGGCAAGATTTGAAGAATAGAAGGTTAATCTGCTACACCACTGATGGTGGGGCAATACTTGAAAAATAGAAGTAAATAATAGTTAGTGATTGTTCACTTAGAGTTTGAGTTTTGATTTGGCTCTCATCGCTTGAAGGGTTCACCATTTCATGTTTGGTGTTGTTATACTCCTTTGAGGTTTGGATTTCTTTGTTGGTCTGGCCTCCCTTCGTAGCTAAAGGCTTTCCAATTTGTTTTTGTCCTTCATGACTAAGGCTTGTCATCCTGAACCTATTTTTTATACATGAGTGAAGTAAATGCACGTAGCATGAATGCATCTAACTTGATGTCTAATGTATGCATTTAATGCGAATGCATGATGAGTTGAATGGCATGATGTTGATATGAATGGCATGCAATGCAATTGGCCATGATGTTGACTTTAAAAAGGATGCCCATGACTCCCCGATTATTGGTGGCTTGGTTTTTTTGCCCCATTCCTGTCTTGCAAACTGGATGGGATGTTGTCATTGATGCCCTAACCTCTTGTGGGTTTGACCATCTTCTTCTGAAATGCTACCTTTCTAGGGGAAGGTCAACTAGTGAATGCTTTCTTGAGCTGAAGCATCGATCTGAGGGCCCATTTGGTGTTGGTCCCTATACTTTTGAACTTCTTTGTAAGTATTACAGAGAAAAGTTTTTTGTTTCAAATCTCAGACTACATGTTCTAATTTCAATGTGAGATGCTTATTAGAAAAATTAGTTTTTCTTTTCAGTTTGTAAATATATCAAGCTAGATTGAATACCTCGAATATCAAGTGCATGAGAAACACTGAAACGGCTTATCGAGGATTACCCCAAGCAAATCATGTTTCTAGGAGATCTCAAAAGCTGAATTGACGTTTGAAGAAGTGAAGTGCATTTTAAGATACTTCAGTTCTTGACCAACTTACCTTGGCAGGTTTATTTTTGTCTTATTTTGTTTGGGGAACTCAATTCATCACATTTCTTTAGCTCGAAATAAATGATGGCGCAAACAAAAAATTCTTGAGCTACTCGACATTGTCATGATTTTGAAAATATTACCATCACTCAGGAAGCGAAGGCTCTCGATTAGAATGAGCTTAAGCGAAGTGCCCTAAAAAATCCACACTCTTATCTAAAAATTCCTATTACCAGGTCTCGAACATTGAAGTGCTCTTAGATTAATTTTTGAAAAATGCCTATTACCAGCTTTGGAGTGCTTTTTTGGAAAGGCTTATTACCAGGCTTCAATCACTGAAATGTTTTTTTTAAAACGTCTATTACTAGGCTTCAAGCATTAAATTGCACTGGTTGGTTATTATTTGTGGTCCTTAATGTGAAATACGAGCCACACTTTCATAATCTCCGCAACTTAGGATTTCAATTAGACACGGGTTGTTCAGGCTCAAACTTTGGGTTAAAATCAATGTCCCTTGTGCAATTGATATATGAGGATCTAATAGACATATATATACACAAGATGAAGGGAGAGTTTGAAAGACAAAATGCATCATTTCATTAAGAATTAAACCATGCAATCTTAGGCCCTTGCAAAAGATCGACACCGCCTTCGGGCTTAGGCATGTGGATTTGATTTACATTTATCACTTAAAAGAAGTTAAAAGATTCAAAAGAACCTACTGAAGTTTTAGCTTGACATCTAAATAAGGGGGCAAGGCGAGTTCATTCCTTAAAGAATTCAACTTTTTTGTTGTCCATCAGGCCTTAAACCGTATCTTTGAACTCACAGTAGTCTTGAATAATGTGCCCCTCTTCAGTATAGAACTCACAAAATAGACCGCTATGCCCCTCGGGCATCATCATTCCTTAACCGATAAACCCTGAATCAAGTAGCTTCTTCCAAACCCAACTGAGAGGTGACTTAGCTTCTGAAACCTTGGTTTTAACAGTTTGGTTGCTTTCCTTGGAGATTGCATTCACTCCACCAATATGGTTTGGTAGAGGGTTGGCGGTTGTAGTCGGCCTACTAGTTTTGTTAAAACTTATAACCCCGAGTTTGATCAGCTTTTCCATGACCCTTTTGAAGCTAATATAAGTCTCGATTGAGTGCCCCACTTGATCACCATGGTATACACACTTTGCGCTAGGATCATACCATTTTGGGAAAAGAGGCTGCAACGGTGCTTGATAGAAGAGTGCCACCACATGGACATCGAACAATTGCTTGCATAGTTTATCGTATGAGATTGGCAAAGGAGTGAACTCCATCTTCTTGGGGTTCTTTCTTTGACCGAAGTCTTGGCTTGAAGAATCTTGGGCACTTGGCGCAACCTTGGGTTGTACAACTTGTAATCATTCATTTTTATTTGTTTTGTAAATATTGTGTTAGTATAATAATTAATAGATATTATTATTGCATGTATACATATATAGTATTATTAGGTGTGTTTATTATGTACGTCTGACTAATATGAATGTGGTATATGTATTATCTATTATGTATGTATTGCTTGCTTCTATTTTGTTATGCCATTAATATTGTATTTGTGTCTATTTATTATATATGTTTATACATATGCGTGAATTGTAGGTGCATGCATTATTATTGTGTGTATTATCTATGTATTGCATATATATATTACAAGTATGTTTGCATATGTATATGTATATATTTATATTGCATGTATATGTTTATTATAATTAATGTTATTATTATTTGTTTATTGAATGGGTTATCAATTAAAAAAAACAAACAGATCATATTATAATACTAGAAAGCCCATTTTATTAAGAGTCTAGTCCATAACAAATATTAAAACCCAAGTAATATATTACATAGGCCCAATCTGCCAACCCAATTTAACTAAAAACCCTAATCTAATAAAACCCTAATATTATCCTCTTCTTTTTGCAGAAGCCAAAGGAGAGCCATTAGATCAGATCTAGATCCAACGGCCATGATCAAATCTTGAAGACCCTTCATCTGCTGCGTGGAGCACACGCGCGAGGCCGTTTGGATACTGTATGCCATGTGTCACAATCTCGTGCGATCTCACCCATTCCAAGATCACATCCGAGCCCTCCATTCTCCAAGCAATCTCAATCGTTGGATCAGATCTGATCCAACAGCCAAGAATGAGTCTGGCCGAGAGACACCTCCACCATGCTTCCTCTACCGGCCCTTCAACCACCATGCTCAGGAACGCGCGAAGACAGAGAAAAAAAGTAGATTATCAGTACCAAACCCCAAGAAAATATATATGTAATCTACTTTGCTTATACCAAATGATCTAGAGATCAGAGATATATGTAACAGCCAGCCAAAAATCTTGTGATAACAACAACAATCAGTTTCCAGAAAAATGCATAGAGTTTCCAGTGGTATATTTTCATCTTTCTTTCTTTCTTGCATGCTTATTTTGAAGTAAGAAAATAATATTAAATAAAAAAAACAAAAAAAATAAAGGGCTGCGAATCTTACCCTCTTCTCCGGTAACAAACCGCCAGGATCTTTAGTCGAATGAGGTGAGCTGGTGAAATAGGGAAGTCATTTTTAGGGTTTGTTTATTTTTACAAGTCAAGGAGTTTTGGGTTTTAAAACAAAAAAAGAAGTTGGGTTCGTTTTTAGATCTAAAACACATAGGGTTTGTTTTGACAAAAGGGAGACTAGATTTGGTTTTTAAAATGAAAAAAATGAGCTGATTTGAAGTTTTTTTCGGTCGGCGGTGTTGGACGGTGGGCAGTGTGGCATCGGCTGATCAGAATCTGGGTTTATCCCAGATCGGATGAATTTTGGGAGGATATTCAAAGGGTTTCGGTTTTTCAAATACAGAGGAAATGTTTTATTTTAAGGGTTGAGGGAAAAATGGCCAAAAAGAATAAAAAAGATATGATAAAGCCTTTTTATAAGCATTTCGGTTTTTAAAAAAACGGTATAATTACCCACTAAATCCCCCCGCGTTTCTAGATTTTTCACCTTGGGCCTACCCCTTGGTTAAATTACAACTTGGGTCCCTTTTGTTTTTTTTTTACTTTTCGATTAAGTCACCAATTTAAACCAAAATCAATTTTTAAAGGGTAAAAATACCCACTTAATCCCTCCGCATTTTTGAAATTTTTACTTCGAGTTTGCTGCATGGGTTTATTACACAATAGATCCTTTCGAGTTTATTTCAGTTTTTAATTAAGTCCCTAAATGTGTCTTTTGTTTATTTAATTTCTATTTTCTAATTTTTTTCATTCCAGACCCTTTTTGTGATTTAAATAATTATGTTTTTTTTGTTTTTTAGTATGGTTACATTACTATCTAGTGTTTATATGTTTTTTTTGTATATTTTATGTTTTTTATGCTTTTTATTATATGTTATATCATGTTTTTATGTTTTAATTTATTTTTTCACATTATATATGTTATCTTACATGTTAGGTTTTAGTTTAATTTGCATATCATGTCTATATGTTAGCATATTTTTATGTTTATCTTGTACATCATCTTACATGTTAATTTATGGCATGTTTAGTCATGTTTTTTTTCATGTCCATTTCGTTCTTTATGTTTTTATACATGTGTTGTCTTTGTCATGTTTATTTATGCATGTTTTCTTTTATATGCTTTATCATGCTAGTATGTTTAACTTTGTTTGGTTACGATAAGTAAGTGTTAGTCTTTTTTCATGTTCACCTTGTTTTTTAGGTTATATATTAGTATGATGTTATTTGTCACATTTAATGTCATGTTTTAATTTATGGGTGTAAGTTGTGTCATATGATAGATGTCAAGTATCAGTTTTTTTTTATGTTAGCATGTTGTTATGTTAGTTTAGCATCATATTATATGTATGTCATGCGTATATTGTATTTGTGTTTTTATATGTATTCAAGCATGTTGTAGTTAATTAATTTAATTTTAGAAGCATGTTGTTCTTCTTTTTCCATATTCATATTTATGCCTTGTTTTTATTATCGTGATATGTTATGTTCATGTTTTTTTTTATCATTTTTAGTAAATTTTGTGATATTCATGTTTTTGATTTTTGTATTTTAAGTACCGTGTCAATGTGTATTTGTTTTCTAGGGTTGCATAACGGAATATATTTTTGTCAATGCGGTGCCGTTTTATTCGAGCGTAAACGTGGCCAGTATCAAGCGCAGTGATGGTGGTTTATCGGTTTACTCTCGAATAACGGGTCCTTAAAATTTACTCGCACTTATAACCGAATTTTAATTTAATCGTCACTTTAATCCGGAAAGTTTAAAATTAATAAAGCGATAATTATTAAAGTACCAATATTTGGGCGGTGTAGGGGTACTAATCCTTCCCCATTCGTAACCTACTCCTGAAACCCGACATTTTTAAAATCTCTGGTTTTATGGTGTCCGGCCTACCTTAGTGGCCGGTGGTGACTCCATTTTAAAATAAAATATGGTTTCTCTAAAACCCCACAAAATACATATTTATTAAATACTCGAAAAACCCACAAACATCTCGAAACCCATTTTTAGCGAACATTACGGAAAAAGGGACATTGCTACAGATGACGGCTCCGTTGGGGACATTTTTTTATGTTTTTCAAAAAAACAAAAGAGAGTCAAGCTTTTCAAATAATTGCCACTTTATTAATATCAAAAGTTTCGGATTAAAGTGACTATCAAATTAACATTCGGTTATAATTGTGCGTTTATTTTAACGCATTTAAAATTTGGCATATAAACCCGTCCTTTTTAAGTGGGGGAAACGCTAGTGCTTTCGTGAGGATATCGTTCCTCCTTATGGACCTAGCAAAGTACCTTCGGGGCTCGAGAACCTTATGCTTTCGTAAGGATATCGTTCCTTCGTAGGGGCATAAACGAATGGGTACCCCTGAATTGAACCCTGTTGAAATAAGCCTTTAATGGGTGATGATCGGGGGCCTTGCTACCCTTAGTAGGGGATAACAAGGACAATTCGGGTACCTCCTAGCCCCAACACTGCATGTAGAGAACATAAAAAACCCACCCTTTTAGAGCTATGCGGATAGCCTAGGTGTTTTAGACGGGATGTAAATAGGGTTGTTTTGTTTGTTTACCTTATTTAATTTGCCCTTTATTTTATGCATTTATTGATTTTAACCGGTACTAACTCATTTCCTTTTTGTTTTGTTTTTGCATATATCATCGCATTCGCATTCATAAGGTATTGATTCCTGAGTGGTTTCTCCCATAATAGAGTGTTTATGATGGACCAAGGGTTCTTTAACCTAACGATAGGGGGTTCAGTTCTAGAGTTCAATCCTAAGGCTAGATCGGGGGCAGTAGAAGAAGGATCGTTCAGAAACTTCAGGTCAGATTCGGCAAGCAGTGTCAGTCCTGGTAACGAGAGAGGTAGAGTACAAGAGTTAAAGAAGCAAATGGCCCAGATGATGAACCAGATAAATGCTGTGATGAAAGGTAAACAACCCGTCGAACTTAGAGAAGAATCAATCAAGGATCAGAATGTAGAACGAAATGGTCATAATGTTAAGATAGACAACACCGTTAAATACGACAAGTTGAATCCTTTTGTGATCAATCTTAAGAAACAGACAAGTGGCATATCTGGGGCAGATACCCGGGAAACAGAAGCAAGACTAGGAGAAGCCCGAGAATCAAATGACGTGAAGAGGCATTTTCCTATACCTATGAGATACACCGAGCTACTTCTGTTGCTGATTGAAAGGAATCTTATCATACTGGTGAAGTCTGTACCAAAAAGACCTCCTTATCCGAAGGGTTACAACAGTCGTATCTGGTGCAGCTACCACATAAGGGGGTTCGGGTCATCACACTGAGAACTACGGAGCCCTGAAGAACATAGTTTAAGATCTTATTATGATGGGAGTTTTGGGTTTCAAAGAAGGACAACCTTGATTTTACAATGAGCCAACCATTGCTTGAAGGGTAAAGTCGAAGAAGGGTCAATACCCAGTCCAAGGTTTGTGTAACACAGAAGTGGGTCACTCAAGTGAGACAAATTCAGGAGTTGAGAGTAAAAACATCTCAGAAGATGAACTTGCATTCGAGTACGACCAGCTCAAGGAGGAGAGGTATGATCTAAGCAAAAAATCGTTGAGTATACAAGATGAGTACCAGAAGTTGCACTTCGAATTCAAGAATGTCGGTCTGGGAAACACCTCTGAAGAATGGGTTAATGGATGATTCAGCTGAAGAACAATTTGGAACGTTGGAAGCAGAAATGCAAGACTAGTAAAAATAAAGCCAGATCATTGTCACAAAAGCTAAAAGAAGCTGAGAACCAACACGACATCCTCCAAAGTGAGTTGTAAAGAAGTTTGGCTATGGACGAGATCCTAAAATCAAGTCTACAGTAGAAAGGGGAGGAATCTCAAGCCCTTCAAAGGGAGAACACAACACTCAAAGAAAAGATAGAAAGGCTCAAGACTTCTTTATGTACCAGCGAGATTCGTGCTGAAGCGTACAGCGGGTCGGGTATAAAAGTTTCAAAGAAGTTCTATGGATCTAGTGTTGGACCACGAAGCCAGAATATGGATCCAGTGTTGGACCACGAAGGAAAGCTGACGAGACTATTGACTGAGGTTAAAAAATTAGGAGCTAGAGCTTACCGCTATCTGTAAAATTCCTAATACCAGATGTAATGAAAGCTTTTGGTCTTAATGAAAAATGTTCTATAGTGACAAATCACTTGCCGAATCAATACCTTATTGCATTCATGCATTGCATCACATCCTTTGCATTATTTAATGATTTTATCATTACATGGCACTTCATTATTTAATTTCTGGGGTTCGATGGCAGAACTGGTTGAGAAAATGGAACGAACTAAGGAGTCGAGGCTTGACCTGTTAGAAGAAAGAATCGAGAAGGAGATGAAGAAGAAAGAAAAAGTAGATGTTTTCAATACGAGGGAACTCTACCTAGTCCCTAATTTGGTCATTCCTTCAGATTTCAAGATTCCCCGATTTGTGCAGTATGGCGGAACTAGCTGCCCGAAGGCTCACTTGACCATGTTTTGCAGAAAAATGGAGGGATACATGAAGAATGAAGAGTTATTGATCCACTACTTCCATGATAGCCTGACGGGACCTGTAGCAGTATGGTATAACCGTTTGAGCAGAAACCAAGTTCGGTCATAGGGTGACCCTGCTAATGCCTTTTTAAGTTAGTACAAATATGCTTTAGACTTAGACCCTGTCGTCAGTTTCTTCAGAATGAGAAAATGAGACCAAATGAAAGCTTCAGGGAGTATGCACTAAGGTGGCGATGTTCAGCAACTCAAGTCTAGCCTTCTATAGCAGAAGAAGAGTTGACTCCCATATTCCATGCAATGCTTCCCTCTCCTTTCTTTGATATGATGTTGGAGAAATCAAGAAGTAGATTTGAGGATTTTATGACGATTGGAGAGAGGATAGAATACGCAATCCAAGAAGGAAAATTAGGGTCTAAGTCTAAGGACCGAACTGAAGAGAAGGCAAATGAAGACAAATAAGTAAATGAGTGTTACCTCCAAGGTTCTCGTGGCCGTAAAAGAAGAAGACAGACTGACACTTCGGAGTCCTTAAGGAAAATTCCTTGGACGAGTGCAAATTTGAAAAATGTTCAGACTATCCATCTCAGACGTATGGCCTTATTTGGTAGAGGGTTGCTATCTTGCTCCCAGACCGATAAAGATTACACCTGATCCATCAGCCCATAGCTTCGACTCGAGTAGCACATGTGAATTCCACATAGGGGCACCAGGGCATCCCACCAGAAAGTGTAGACCTTTACTGGAGGAGATCAAGAAGCTGATCAATAATGGGACCTTAACACAACAACTGATCTAGCAGTGAAGAACCAAGGATGGGGGCTAGTTTACATAGTGCTAAGAAAACCAGAGATGTCTCTGTATTAGAAGACTTTCTTAAAGTAATACTAGGGACCAACTTTACTACCTGTGGCCCACATGTGGTAAAGATCTTTTGTGAAGGGGCATGCGTTATGTTTGTTGATTTTCATTCCATGAAGAACTCATTTCGCTTAACATAAAATGTTCTTGAAAGCACATAGATGTGTATCTTTTCTTGCCATTGTAGGTCAATGGATATCAATTGCAAGATGTGACATTAGTTGGATGTTGTGATAACGATGAGGTGTGATCTCCCCAACAGACTATGGTCAGCAAAGCAAGACTACTACTCTTTCGATGACATTCAAGGAGGAAAAAAGCTCCAAATGTTAACCATGTAGAGTTGCTTGAAATTGAAACTCTAAGCGTAATCTTCTACGCACTAAAGATTTAACAATCAAAATAGGACACATGTGTGTGGGATAAAAGACAATAACAATATTATGTGGATTAAATAAAAAGCACTCCTATGTTTGAAGCCTGGTAATAGGTTTGTTCAGATAAGAGTGTGGAAATTTTGAGGCACTCCGCTAAAGCAATAAGGTTGCAATACACCATCCAATTCAAGAAACCTTATCTTCATGAGTGATGGTAATATTTTCAAATCGTGACTATACCAAGTAACTTGGGGTGATGTTGTTTGCTCCATCATTGTCTTCAAGACAAAGGACTGTGACGAGTTGATTTCCTAAAAAATAATGATAAAAGCATAAAAAAAGAAAGAAAAAAAAAGAAGGGAAAAAGAGAAGAGAAAAAGAAAAAAGGAAAAGAAAATAAGGGAAAAAGAAAAAAATGAACAATAGCATAAGTATAATTAAAAACACATACACCCACCTAGAACTTTATTCTTAGAATGATATTTCTGCGCTCGAGTGGTCAAACAAGTCCACCCTTTTTAGGGCATATCAAATAATGAGAATTGAGAAAGAGTAGTATTATGAAGCAACGCGGTAATCATGAGGATGAACCGAGTCATTTGGGAAGACTTCACAACCTTGAATCGCCGCAACATTCGAAATCCTTATAGATCCAAGCTATGCTTGAAATGATCGTTGAACGGTTTAATCTAAGACGCTCTTGCATTTGATATCCAGAGTTCATATTCTATTGTTGTTATACTAAGCTGTTGATTTCAAGATCCTGTATGTTAATCTAGATGACACTCTTCAGTCGAATGCCAATCAACAAATTGAGAATTTAAAGCAACAAAGATTTTCATGTATTACTTCAGAGATATGATTCAAAACACAAGGTTGTGGATATTATTGGGCAGCGAACCAGAGACGACCCCCTATGTATAAAAGAAAGATGATGACGAGAATATATGTGTTAGACAGCTCAAGAGCAGGAAGTGGGTTTTAGCTATGATGCCTTGGTTGGTTCAAGGAAATGAAGAACGAACTGGGATGAGAATGAGGTCACAAAATACGGGGAAGGTAAGAGATAAACATTGATTCTCCAAAGAGTTAGAGCATATGGATCGAGAAATGGTTCCCGTCAAGAAGCAGCAAGAAGATTGAATTTAGAAATTAAGTTCAGAGCATGGAAGCATTTTGCTCGCCCCGATGATGAAATCGACAAATACTCCGAATGTTGGGTCAAAGAATTGGAAGATAGCTGAGCTCATGATCGAGTAGGCAAGGCAAAACATGAAGAATAGTAAAAATCCCTACACGAGAATGATATAGAGATTAGAATGGGCTTATTTTTGAAATGGGTAGAGACCCTAAAGAGGAAAGAGAGTTGCTTGTGCAAAAGAGCAAGAGCGGGTATTCAAATGATTAAGGAAAGATTGATGAAAATGAAGATCAAAACTAAGTACATTGCAAAAAGAAAGGAAAAGGAGAAATCCAAAAAATGACTTTTCAGGGCATAAGATTTTAAAACATATTTAAAAGAGAGGGGGAGAGTGAGGAAAAAGAAAAAAAGAGAGTAAAGAAGAGAGAGAGAAGAAGAAAAGGAAAGAAAAAAGAGAGAGAAGATTTTGGCGTCCTTAGTAGCGTGAGTCCAGAAAGATCGATATCCATTTTGGCATGAATCCCAAATTCGAAGATAAAGATTCTATATAGGAAGGACCTATAGCTCCAAGATCAGAAGGTGAAAAAGTTCTATATAGGAAGAACTTACGAGTCTGAAGATTCGGCCGAGGAAAAGCGTAAAATTCCAAGAGAACACGTGATTCCAAAGCTACAAATAGGGAAGTAGGATAAAAATGAGTGCTTTTGGTCTTTGCATTGTTCTCGTTTCACAAGAACAAGCAAAGCGGGGCAACTGTAATCACTCATTTTTATCTGGTTTGTAAATATTGTGTTAGTATAATAATTAATAGATATTATTATTGCATGTATACATATATAGTATTATTAGGTGTGTTTATTATGTAAGTCTGACTAATATGAATGTGGTATATGTATTATCTATTATGTATGTATTGCTTGCTACTATTTTGTTATGCCATTAATATTGTATTTGTTTATATTTATTATATATGTTTTATACGTATGCGTGAATTGTAGGTGCATGTATTATTATTGTGTGTATTATATATGTATTGCATATATATATTACAAGTATGTTTGCATATGTGTATGTATATATTTATATTACATGTATATGTTTATTATAATTAATGTTATTATTATTTGTTTATTGAATGGGTTATCAATTAAAAAAAACAAACATATCAGATTATAATACTAAAAACCCATTTTATTAAGAGTCCCGTCCATATACAAATATTAAAACCCAAGTAATATATTACATAGGCCCAATCTGCTAGCCCAATTTAACTAAAAACCCTAATCTAATAAAACCCTAATATTATCCTCTTCTTTTTGCAACAGCCAAATGAGAGCCGTTGGATCAGATCTAGATCTAACGGCCATGATCAAATCCTGAAGATCCTTCATCTGCTGCGTGAAGCACACGCGCAACACGCTCAAGGCTGTTCGGCTGCTCTATACCACATGTCACCATCTCGTGCGATCCCGCCCATTCCAAGATCACATCCGAGCCGTCCATTCTTTAGGTAATCTCAACCGTTGGATCAGATTTGATCCAATGGCCAAGAACTAGTCTGGCCGAGACGACACCTCCACCGGCCCTCCAACCACCGTGCTCAGGAACTTGCGAAGACAGAGAAAAAAAGTAGATTATCAATACCAAACCCAAAAAAATATATGTAATCTACTTTGTTTCTACCAAAAGATCCAGAGATTAGAGATATATGTAACAACCAGCCAAAAATCTTTTGATAACAACAACAATCAGTTTCCAGAAAAATACAGAGAGTTTCCAGTGGTATTTTTTCCTCTTTCTTTCATTCTTGCATGCTTATTTCGAAGTAAGAAAACAATATTAAATAAAAAACAAAAAATATAAAGGGTTGCAAATCTTACCCTCTTCGCCGACAACAAACTGTGGGGATCTTGAGTCGAATGAGGTGAGCCAGTGAAAAAGGGAAGTCATTTTTAGGGTTTGTTTATTTTTACAAGTCAGGGAGTTTTGGGTTTTAAAACAATAAAAGAATTCATTTTTTTAGATCTAAAACACATAGGGTTTGTTTTGACAAAAGGGAGACTAGATTTGGTTTTTAAATTGAAAAAGGAGCCTATTTGAAGGTTTTTTTTGGGTTTTACCACCACCGGTGAGCGGCGGTCGGCGGTGTTGGACAGTGGGTAGTGTTGTGGCAGCTGATCAAAATCTGGGTTTATCCCAAATCAGATGAAATTTGGGAGGATATTCAAAGGGTTTCAGTTTTTCAAATATAGAGGAAATGTTTTATTTTAAGGGTTGAGGGAAAAATGGCCAAAAAGAATAAAAAGGATCTGATAAAGCTTTTTTATAGGCATTTCAATTTTTAATAAACGGTATAATTACCCACTAAATCCCCCCGCATTTCTAGATTTTTCACCTTGGGCCTACCCCTTGGTCAAATTACAACTTGGGTCCCTTTTGTTTTTTAAATTGTTCGATTAAGTCACCAATTTAAACCGAGATCAGTTTTTAAAGGGTAAAAATACCCATTTAATCCCTCCGCATTTTTGAAATTTTTACTTCGAGCTTGCCGCATGGGTTTATTACACAATAGATCATTTCGAGTTTATTTCAATTTTTAATTAAGTCCCTAAATGTGTCTTTTGTTTATTTAATTTCTGTTTTCTGATTTTGTTTTTTTTCATTTCAGACCCTTTGTGTGTTTAAATAATTATGTTTTTTAGTATGGTTACATTGCTTTCTAGTGTTTATATGTTTTTTTTGTATATTTTATGTTTTTTATGCTTTTTATTATATGTTATATCATGTTTTATGTTTTAATTTATTTGTTCACATTATATATGTCTATCTTACATGTTAGGTTTTAGTTTAACTTGCATATCATGTCCACATGTTAGCATATTTTTATGTTTATCTTGTACATCATCTTACATGTTAATTTATGGCATGTTTAGTCATGTTTTTTATCATGTCCATTTCGTTCTTTATGTTTTTATACATGTGTTGTCTTTGTCATGTTTATTTATGCATGTTTTCTTTTATATTCTTTATCATGCTAGTATGTTTAACTTTGTTTGGTTACAATAAATAAGTGTTAGTCTTTTTTCATGTTCACCTTGTTTTTTAGGTTATATGTTAGTGTGGTGTTATTTGTCACATTTAATGTCATGTTTTAATTTATGGGTGTAAGTTGTGTCATATGATAGATGTCAAGTATCAGTTTTTTTTATGTTAGCATGTTGTTATGTTAGTTTAGCATCATATTATATGTATGTCATGCATATATTGTATTTGTGTTTTTATATGTGTTCAAACATGTTGTAGTTAATTAATTTAATTTTAGAAGCTTGTTTTTCTTCTTTTTCCATATTCATGTTTATGCCTTGTTTTTATTATCGTGATATGTTATGTTCGTGTTTTTTTTAATCATTTTTAGTAAGTTTTGTGATATTCATGTTTTTTATTATTGTATTTTAAATACCATGTCAATGTGTATTTGTTTTCTAGGGTTGCATAACGGAATATATTTTTGTCAATGTGGTGCCCTTTTATTCGAGCGTAAACGTGGTCAGTATCAAGCGCGATGATGGTGGTTTATCGGTTTACTCTCGAATAACGGGGCCCTTAAAATTTACTCGCACTTATAACCGAATTTTAATTTATTCGTCACTTTAATCCAGAAAGTTTAATATTAATAAAGTGGTAATTATTAAAGTACCAATTTTTGGGCGGTGTGGGGGTGCTAATCCTTCCCCATCCGTAACCGACTCTCGAACCCGACATTTTTAAAATCTCTGGTTTTATGGTGTCCGGCCTACCTTAGTGGCTGGTGGCAACTCCATTTTAAAATAAAATATGGTTTCTCTAAAACCCCACGGAATACATATTTATTAAATACCCGAAAAACCCACAAACATCTCGAAACCCGCTTTTTAGCGAACGCTACGAAAAAAGGGACATCGCTACACAACTGTGATAGGCTTTGAATTGCTGGCATTGTGAACTCCCAAGGAGTTCAATTTATATTCTTTCTTTGCATGCAAGGTCTTTTTGTTGGACAAACTACCTTTATCATCGATTTTGTCAGTCTTGACAACATTTTTGATGAGCTCACCGGATAACACAAGGTTGGCAAAATTGGTAGTCGTGTTACGTATCAAGCGACCCAAGACTGGACCCTCCAAAGTCTAGATAAACATGACCGCCGTTTCTCTTTCGCTGAGAGGGGGTTGAACTTGAACCACCACGTCTCTCCATTGTTGGGCATACTGCCTAAATCCTTCATTTGACTTTTGCTTCATGTGTTACAAGGCCCAACGGTCTGGCACCATGTCACTAACATGTCGGTACTACTCTAGGAAAGCTTTGGCCAAGTCCTTCCATGACTTTATCTGATGTTAGTTCAACTGATTATACCATCTTGTGGCAGATCCTGAGAAATTGTCTTGAAATAGTGGATTAGTAGCTTATCATCTTTCCCATATCTCACCATCCTTCGGTAGAACATGGTAAGATGTGTTCGAGGACAACTCGTTCCATCGTACTTCTCGAATTCCGGGACCTTAAACTTAGGAGGTAAAATCAGATCTATGACAAGGCTAAGTTCATGGGCCTCAAATTCAATAAAGGCGTCGATTTACCTCCATGGCTTCTATCTTTTCCTTGAGCAACTTGCATCGGTCCTTGATCTCTTTGGAGGTTTCAACAATAGGTATCTCCATTTCAATTAATTGGTCCACCTCTGAGACAAAGTTTTCGGCTTGATTGCCCCCAGGCTTGACTTCTGATGCGGAGGGAAGATTGATGGGGAATGAGGTGCCGACCTGATGAAGTGGTGCCTTCCTACAAGAAAGTATTACTTGAGGATCCGGTTAACCCCTAGCATGAGGAAGAGTAAAACCTGGCGGATATGTAGGACACTCATTCTCATCAGTGGGAATGTGATTTTTCGTAGGATTTACAAAAGAAGTCTCTTCTTGTCTGGGAAGTTTAAATCCAAGCATTTGGTATATTTGGCCTAGTGCGTCTTGTTGAGACTTTTTGAACTGTTCCACCATTTCCTGTCGGGCCTTAGCTAATTGTTCTTCCATCTTTCTGGCCAAATCCGCTTGCATGTCCCTTTGGGTTTGCTCAATTCGGTCTAATCTCTCTTCGTTCACCATTTTGGACTTTTGTCAAGTTCCATAGAAATACTGAATCGATTGAATTTTCCTTTGATCCAGAATCACTGTCACGGGACATCCCAAAAGTCATTCTCGATGTTTTCAAAATGAATGCATGTAAATGCAAAATAAATGCCCTAGATGCAATGGAGGTGATGCAAACATGATTAATTCAATGCGTCTAAGATGTCACGCCACCATGATGAAAATGATGATAATGCAATCACCGTAAAATGAATGAAAGAGAAGATTTATAATGCACTAATGAATGCAAAAAGTGATGATCGACGAACATTCTCGTTGAGCAATCTCCTATAACGAAGATTGAGTCCCATTACGATGAGGAAAAGCAAATAAGGGGCATCTAGATTAGCATTTGCCCCACTTAGACTTCAGAACTCTTTAACCCGTCATTATTGACTATTTCTCCCATTACAAAAGCCCTCAATTTTGAACTGCTCTCGAATCAACACTTTATGTGAGAATGATCAACAAAGAAGACAAGAAAAGTTTGTTAGTGAAAATATACAGATAAAGAATGAGAACCGAACAAACACACCAAAGCAGCCTAACAACATGAATTCTAGATTTCTATGGTTGTCGGCATGGCTCTAAAGGGGCGGGCTTCCCTAAATTCTCACACATATGGTTTGGGTTTTAGAGATGGGTACTCGAACCTATCTTATTATCTACTAAGATAACAAGAACATTGATTCTGGCCCATGACATGCTTGTGAATCAGATTCGGTTCGAGGGAAAGCACGACCTAATGACGTGGAGGGCTGCTCATGTGTCAAAAGGCGTGGATTCCGGAAGTGAATTACCGACCCATGGAGGGCTGCTCACGAGGGTTTATAGTGTTTCACTCCCACTTAAGGGACGAAGCTCGAGTATAGAACTTGACGAGTATGATGTAATACATGTCGGTGATGCCTTAAAAATTAAATGAACAATTATTGCAAAACCACTAATTATCAAAGCCCGTCAAATTAAAATATATCTTCGAGAAAGAAAAAATTAATTAAATTCAATCTGAATTTCAAAATTTCCATTGATAAAAGCAACATAAGTTTTTTTGCTTAACTCTCGAAAACATCCCCAACGGAGTCGCCAGATGTAACGACCTCCTTCTTATGAAAAGATCGCTAAATGAACGAAAAAAAATATTTTTTGTGTGGGATTTTTGTTTTTTTTAGTTTTTGAAAATTGGGAAAATTGAAGTTTTAGGGATTTTGATTAAAAACTTGTTTTGTTTAAAAAAAAAGAGTTGGAGTCGCTACCGGCCACTAAGGTAGGCCAGGTACCATAAAACAGAGATTCTTTTGAAAACGGGTTCGAGAGTTGGTTACGTGCGGGGAAGGATTAGCACCCCCATCACGCCCGGAAATCGGTACCAAAATAGATGTTGTTTTTAATCGATGGAAATTACTGAAATTCAAAATTGGATTTAATTAACTGTTTTTAATCGAATATAAACTTTAATTGAACAGGCTTTAACAATTTAGTGGTTCGAATTAATTATACGTTTAATTATTAAGACTGACTGTACATCGAACCGTAGATTAAACCGACGTCTAATAAGACTGACTACCGTGTTAATTTACGGTTCGAATCGAGTACATCACCTTTATGCATGATGCAAACAGTTAAAAAATGATGTCATGAGTTATCAACATTTTACCCATCTTAATATTTACATTCAGACGGTGAAAATTAATTCTAATACTTGGTCAACATCTATTAAGCTCAGACTGTTATGACACAAATACCAAAACTAATAAATACCTCATTTTTAGAAGTTAGATTAATTAATTAACGACGTGGGATTAAATAAATTAAAAGTCAAATGAATGACAAGATTAATGTATATCACAAAAATAGGCAAATAAAGTAAATAAAGATAAATTCGGAACATAAATACGAACATAGTAAATAAATGCGGAAGTAAAGGAATTCGAAAAAGGGACCGAATCGAATAAAAGAATTTTGGAAAAAGGACCGGATCAAATAGAATAAAGGTGCATAAAATAAATAGCAGAAAATTAAATGCAATAATTTAAATTGTGGAAAATAAATTGCGAGAAAGTAAATTGCTATACTAAACGGACCGTAGATAATACGGGTCATCTCCCGTTGCGGGTCACCATAAGGTCAGATTTTGAACGAGAAATAACTTAAATACAATAATTATTATACTATAATATATAATACTATATTATATATAATACGTGACATATAAATATATAATGCTTGGGTAGAGTCCATGCCTGTAGGATCTCTTGATTGGTTAATATGGATCGTTGATTACCTCGCATGCTTGAATGGTTGTGAGAATGGCGTCGAATATGTTTTTTGATGTTTATATGTTGATTGGAGTGTAATCAAGTGAGCCAAAGTTTCATATGTTGGATCTAGAGGTCATTTCAGACACTGTCGTACCGATAAAGGTTCTAAAGGATCGGTACGTGGGGTCTGATATGGTTTATTTATCCCAAAATTTAAATGGGGTACCGATACGAGTAGCCGGTTTATCGGTACGTGAAGAGGCGTATCGATAGGGGCTTGGCTACTGAATCCCCTGTTCTGATTTTATACAAGAGGGATCAGTACTCGGGTGACTTTACTAGTATAAAGTTGATTTGTAGACAAGTACCGATGCGGTGCAAGCCTGTATCAGTATCGTGTCAGTTATTTCAGGTACTTTCTTTTTGTATTTTTTATTTCTTGCAATTTGGTCACTATTTTATGAAATGTTCAATTCATGATGATTTTATGATCCAATCTGGATGCAATTTCACACAGAGGCATGTAATGAGATTAATTAAAGGTTGGTAACGCTAAATTGCTATTTGACCCTCTATTTATTCGAAATTGTGTTTTGGTCCCTAAATTGTTAATTCTTGCAATAGAATGCTTGGTTTGTTTTCCGATGTTGCTCGTCACACCTTAGGGTTAATAAAGCATTTAGGCAAGATAAAAAGAAAAAAATGGACAAGTCTAGAAGGTATAGTACCGATTTTTGTAACACCCTGAAATTGGGCCTAGATGTTAATTGAATCGGATAGATGATTTGAAAGAATCAGTTTAGGCAATTCGAGTTAGATTTAGGAATTTAATATTAATAAATTGATTTTGACTAAAATAAAATATGAAAAATGCTATAAAATACTTAATTAATATTTTAAGTATTTTGGTAAATTCAATTTGAAGAAATTAATATGATTTTAGGACATTTTGGTCTAGTGACTAAAATTAAAAGTTTTCAAAACTATTTTTGGTGACTAAATCGTAAAAGGGTCAAAACTTAGAATCTTTAAGGAGTTATTTGACTAATATTTTTCATCAGATTTTTCCTTAATTTAGGCTATTTTTAAAAGTGTTTTAAATGGGTTTTAATATTAAAAGAAAATAGATTTAATAAAAGGATTTTAGTTTTACAAAAGCCACTTTCTTACGTACTACTTTTCTTCCAACTTTTTTCTCTCAACTTTCCCAGCAGCCAAACTAATATTTTCACTCCAAAATTCTCAGGAATCAATTCCTATTAATTACCTTTCTGTTTCCTAATTGATTTCTTAAATTCCTATTGCAAAATCTACTTAGATTTCAACCAATCTTTGCCAATTGAGGGAAAATCAGCAATTAGAGGTGTTTTTCATTTCTCCCCTCTAATTAAGGTTCTTTAATGAAATTCCCAAGTTCTTGATCCTTTGTTATTGATTTGTGTTATGGAATTATAGTTTAAACATGGATTTGATGATTAAATTGAGTTTTATGTGGAAAATTTGATAAACACTGATTTTGAATCTGTTATGGATTGATCTTAATGAGTTTAGATCTAGCATAAGATTTATTTTAATGTTGAAAGAAGTGATTAATCAATGAAATCCTAAAACTATGTGAATTGCTAGTTTTTTATGTTGTATATAGTTAGATTTTGGTGTGATCTTGATGATGTAGAAGTGTTGGAGGTATAAGGACGTAATCAAGATGTTTTTGGATGTTAATTGATGTTGTTAAGATGTTAAAATTAATATTTTTTGACTAGGCTTTATTTAGATGAGGTTTGGTGATGATTTCAGTTATTTTAGAAGGGTGTTTGATGGTTTCTTGTGAGGCGAAGTTGTGTTTGACGATTGCTGGAAATTAGAGATACAAGGATGTGTTTTAATCCTCTGATTTTGATTGGGTAATGTAGGGGAGTTGAATCCTTTAGCCTTTGGAGAAGGAGCAAAAGCTTCAGAAGCTTGATTCGCTCAACGGCAAGCTAGCTTTGGGTTATTGGTGAGTGGAAACGTGTTTTACTGCTATTAAAAGGTTTGAAATAAGTTGTGGGAGTTTAGATAAAGTTTGAAACACTTATCTAACTCAAAAGTAAGTATTGATTGAGTTCTCTCTCGATTTCGATTTTGCAAAATGAAATCTCATGCACATGTTTATGGTTTTGATTACTCATTGTATTATGCATGTTTTAGAAATGAAAGATGTTGCAAATGATCATATGTAATGAATATTGAGAATGAAACATGGTTTATGGAAGTATTTTTGAGAATACTAAAATGCATTGTTTAATGTATTTGAAATTGGATTGATTTGATGCATATGTAAAATAGTGAGGTAATGTTGTTTATTGAATATATTGGCAAGTGGATGAGTTTAAAATGTTATCGGATATAGTTGGCTAGCCATAGGGTTTAAAGTAATAAGCCGCCTTATATGGGTCGAGGTGGATAACTTTTCTGTTGGCTCCACCATGAGAACCGCAGCGGTCGAGGTGGGTAAATGTTTCATTTTCTTCCACTGGTGGATTTATATATCATAACCATTGATGTGGGTATTTGTTATGTTGCTCAGGTTCGAGGATGTATGTAAAGTTGTCGTAGGAACAACACTTGGGAAATTTGTGTATCCGATGTTTTTTATAAAATGTGATGGTACTATTTTTGAGTCACTTGAAAGCCAATATATGAGATAATGTATCATGAGAAATGGATTATGTTTGTATAATGTGATTTATACATGAGATGCTCTCTAAGCTTGTTATAGAGATTGTTGCATATTTTCCATGTGTTGCAAATAATTTAAATGTGTATACTTGAAAAGATTATTGAAGCATGAGATGATTTTGCAATGAGACAATTATATTTGGTTTGAATTAAAATGATTTTAATTGCATTGATGAGTGTTTTTGAGATTCCTTCACTAAGTTTATAGCTTACACTCTCTTTTCTCATCAATGAAGAGAAATAGCTCTTTCGGACAGCGAGTGAGCAAGGGAGGATCCAAGGGTTGAGACTTTTCAAAGTATGGTTTTATAAGTACTAAGTAGTAATAAGAGGCAATATGACCAAGTTGTTTTTGGGAGATGTATTTTGGATACTCCATGTTTGTATAAGTTTAGTTTGATGTTTTGGACTTGCATGATGCTTAATGGTTGATTTGAGGGGTTGGGAAACATTATGCATGCTTGGGTAGAAATCATGCTTATAGGGGTTTGCTTGAATATGCCATGTTGAGTATGATCATATACCATGTTGATATGTTTGAGGATTTGATGTTTGTGAAGTTATATGTTGATTAGATGTTGTTTGGTATATGTTAGATTGATCCAAAGTGTCATATGTTGGACCAAGAGGTCTTTACAAGCCTGTCCGTACCGGTATGGGTCCTCAGGGATCGGTACATGGGGACCTATCTTGGCTCAATCTGAGCAAAATTGCCTAAGCGTACTGATACGCCTGGTAACCATATCAGTTCGTGTAGCTGGAAAATAGGCCTGGTGTCGGTACACGGGCAACCGTATCAGTACACCCTTTAGCCACTGGAATTCTAATTTTTGAAATACACATGCCTGTACCGATACGAGTAAGGACCGTATTAGTACGCCTTTATTGTTTTCACCTGTTATGATACGGTAATGGCCTGTACCGGTATGCTAGATGTTATTTCAGTTAAGATGCTCTATGAAGTTTGTATTCTTTGTAATTTAGTCCCTATTTCTTAATTGTGCAATCAAATGAGTTTGGATGGTTATATTAAGTTGAAATTTAACTTGTTGGTACGAAATATGACTAATTAAGGATTGGTAACTTTAATTTCATAAATGTCCTTATAATTATTGGAAATTATGCTTTAGTCTCTAAAATGCAAATTTATGCAATTGGATGTCAAATTGACACCCGATTGAGTTGTAACTATCTCCATAACCAATATGATCACCTTAGGACTTAAAAATGCATCTAGATAAGATAAAAGAAAAAATAGGCCATTTCCAATGTAAAAATTCTGGGTTTGTTTTGGCAAACTCTAATGTAGCTCGCTCTGGTCGTAGTCAAGGGGTTACATTTGGTAGTATTAGAGCTAGGTTTATGATTGTTGGAAGATGGGTTATGGTTGTTTGGTTGATTGATATTACATGAATATATTTTTCTGTATGCACGGTGTTTGAATTTGCAAAATTATGTTCGATATATAGTATGTTTGGGGGGTTTAAGTTGGGGACACATTGCCTTATTGCTACTTGAGTTAAAATATTTTGTTTTTAAACAAGAGTGACTTGGATTCTTGCTGCAAAATGGCCTAATGGTTTTGTTTTATTGCATTATCATGTTTTAGACTCATATTTTTGCGTATGAGACCGAGAAGAGAGACTAGAGCTCATATGGGGAGTATGGTAGATAGAGAAGTTGATAAGTTGCCTCCTCCTCCACCGATTCCCCTTAATGGTGTTGGAGTATATGGCGGTGTGTCTCAGGCACCACAAGAACATGTTTTTGGGGATATGACACTATTAATCCAAGCGATGATGGGAGCTTTCCAGGCGGCCACGGCTGAAGCGCATGTAACTACACTGACGCCTATAGCTATTAACATCAATTTACCTTTGGAGCGTCTATGTAGCTTGGGTGGCACTAAGTTTAGAGTTTTAGCTCCTAAAGTAGCCGAGGAATAATTTGCTAGTACAGAAAGGATTCTTGGTCAAATGTAGTGTACATATGTTTGCAAGCTGGGTTGTATTGTGTCGTTGCTTCAGGGTAATGCTTACAGTTGATAAACAATTGCGATCAAGGGAATGAAACCAGCTGAAGTGACATGGGAATTCTTTTGTGCTGCCTCCCTAAGAAGTATTTAGGATCTCAATATTAGGATGAGAAGAAGAGGGAGTTTATGGCTTTGGAACAGGGGAACATGTCCATTTCTGAGTATGAGATCCAGTTTATCCAATTGAGATAGTATGCTCTTGAACTGGTTTCGAGTGAGTGACAACGATACAACTGGTTCCGCTATGGGTTGGTCAAGGAGGTGAAGACATATATTCTGACTACAAATTATATAGAGTTTGATGTCCTAGTTTCCTGAGCCAAGGACATAGAATAGAATTTGGGGTTATCTGCTCGTTCTGGGAGTTCTTCAACGGGAAAGAGGAGTGCTGAGTCAAAAGTTAAGAGTGACAGATACAAGAGACAAAGAGACAGAAGGTACTGTTCAGATCAAAAGTGCGGAGAAAATGGTGTTGGACATGGATATCAAGGTCATAATACCTATGCTAGAGTTCCCAAGTATAGGAGGTCTGGTAAGAGGCCTTCGGGGGAGTACTAGGGTACTCAAGGCACATGCTGGAGCTGTGGATCACGAGATCATATCAGGTGATACTGTTCATAGTTAGTCAAAGAGGGTCAAGCTCCTGCACCTGCAGTTGTACCGCAGGGAGGCCGTGGACACGACCATGAACATTTCCAGCATAGAGATGATGGGCAGAGAGTGGTTGCACATACCGTAATGGTTCAGCCAGAGGACGGTGGATCAACAAGGGTCTTTGTACACCGTGTAGGGAGGAATGATACTGACGTGATTGTAGGTACCTTTACCTTGCAGACTATACCTTTGTTATCTTTGATTAATTCTGGTTCTACTCAGTCATATATCCTGCACAAGCATGCTTGCTTGCTTAGCATACATGTAGAGGAGTTAGATGTTGGTATTTGGGTAACCAGTTTCTTTGGTGAAACAATCGTAGCTAGGAGGTTGTATAGGAGTTATCCTTTAAAGGTTCATGGGCACGTATTTGCGGCCGACCTGATGGAGTTACCATTTCACAGTTTCGATGTGATTTTGGAGATGGATTGGTTGTTTCAACGTAGAGATGTAGTTGATTTTGAGACCAAGCGAGTTTCACTAAAACTCGCAGAGGATTACGAAGTGGTGGTGGTGGGCGAGAATGTCAAGTTCTTGTCAAATATGGTTTCAGCTTTGGAAGTGCGAAAGTAGCTAGAATATAGGGGTCAAGTATACCAAGCCTATGTTATGAACCCTAATATGAAAGAAATGCATGCCCAAGATATTCGCACAGTTTGTAATTTTCCAAAAGTGTTTTAAGAAGAATTCTCTAGTTTGTCACCGAATAAGGATATAGAGTTTTGTATTTAGACATTCACAGATACGACTTTAATGTCTATTCCACCGTATCATATGACACCTAAAGAATTGAAGATGCAGTTACAGGAGTTGTTGGATTGTGGTTTCATTCGGCCAAGTGTGTCACCGTGGGGAGCACCGGTGTTGTTTATGAAAAAGAAAGATGGCACGATGAGAATGTACATTGATTATCGACAACTAAACAAGTTGATGCTTAAGAACAAGTATCCTTTGTCAAGGATTGATGATTTGTTTGATCAGTTTCGGGGTGCTACAGTGTTTCTAAGATTGATCTAAGGTATGGGTATTATCAGTTGAAGGTGAAGGATAAAGACGTGCCAAAGACAAATTTTCTCACGCATTATGGAAATTATAAGTTCTTGTGAAGCCGTTTGGATTGACCAATGCACCGACAACATTCATGGATAGGATGAATCGGGTGTTCCATAAATTATTGGATCAATTTGTGGTAGTGTTCATTGATGAGATTCTTGTGTACTCCCGTACCGAAGAAGATTACAATCGACATCTACGAATTATGTTGCAAGTTTTGTTGGACAACAAGCTTTATGCCAAGCTGAGTAAGTGTAATTTTTGGATCAAATATGTGGTTTTCCTTGGTCATGTTGATTTGGCCGAGGGTATTCGAGTGGATCCGTAGAAAATTAAAGATGTTGTGAATTGGAAACAACCAAAGTCGGTATCGGAGGTTCGTAGTTTCCTGGGTTTGGTAGGATATTATCAACGTTTTGTGGGTGGCTTCTCGAGGATTGGTGCTCCTTTGATGAAGTTGTTGCAAAAGGATGTGAGTTTTGAGTGGACGGAGAGTAGACAACAAGCTTTTGATAAGTTGAAGGATGTTTTGACGCAAGCTCCAATCTTGATTCAACCTGAGTTAGGGAAGGAGTTTGTTGTGTATAGTGATGTATCCTATATGGGTTTGGGGTGTGTGTTGATGCAAGAAGGAAGGGTTGTAGCTTATGCATCTAGACAATTGAAAGCGCATGAGCGCAACTATCCTACACATGACATTAAGTTGGTTGTAGTGGTGTTTGTGTTGAAGATTTGGCGATATTATCTTTATGGTGAGAAGTGTATTGTATAAACGGATCACAAGAGTTTGAAATATTTGATGTCACAAAAGGAGTTGAATCTTAGGCAACAAAGATGGTTGGAGTTGCTTAAGGATTATGATTTGACAATCTAGTATCATCTGGGTAAGGCTAATGTTGTAGCCGATACCTTGAGTAGAAAAGTTGAGGTTGAGTTGAGGGTGATGTTTGCTCGGTTGAGTGTGACGTGAGATGGTGGGTTATTGGCTGAGTTGCAAGTGAAGCCATCATTTTTGCAGTTGATCAAGGAGAAGCAACCTTATGATGATTCTTTGGTACCGCATGTTAAAGATATTATGGATAGCAGTCAGACAAATTTTTTCTTTAGTGAGGAAGGTGTTTTGTGTTTCAAAAGTCGATTGGTGGTGTCGAAAGATGAAGAGTTGAGGCACACTATCTTGGCTGAGGCACATTCAAGTCCTTTTGCTATGCATCCGGGGAGTACAAAGATGTATCAGGACTTGAAGAAAGAATATTTTTGGGTTGGTTTGAAAAAGGATGTCGCGGATTTTGTTTCTCGTTGTATGGTTTGTCAAAGTGTTAAGGCGAAGCATCAGTTTCTCTCGGGGTTGTTACAACCGCTAAGGGTTTCAAAGTGGAAGTGGGAGAGAATTACCATGGATTTTGTGTTCGGTTTGCCTTT
Organism: Hibiscus mutabilis; assembly: GCA_019671005.1. NCBI lineage: Eukaryota > Viridiplantae > Streptophyta > Magnoliopsida > Malvales > Malvaceae > Hibiscus > Hibiscus mutabilis. The sequence continues at coordinate 19,020,533 of CM033744.1, read as the reverse complement.
GACGCCATAAAAGAAGAATTATGTGTGGGTGATTGTGGATAGGTTTACGAAGTGTGCACATTTTCTAGCTGTGCATACGATGTATACTCTGGACAAGTTGGTGGAGTTTTATATTGTTGAGATTGTAAGGTTGCACAGAGTGCCAAAGTCTATTGTATTAGATAGGGATCTATATTTTACCGTGAGGTTATGAGAGTGTTTACATAGAGCATTGGGTACACGGTTGAACTTCAGTACTTCGTATCATCCACAAACGGATGGTCAGTCAAAACATGTTATCCAAGTGTTGGAGGATATGTTGCGATGTTGCATCATTGATTTCCAGGGGTCATGGGATAAGCAGTTATCTTTGGTTGAATTTGCCTATAACAACAGTTATCAATCTAGTATCCAGATGGCACTATACAAGGCATTGTATGGTAGAAGGTGTCGTACGCCACTTTGTTGGGCGGAGGCAGAAGAAAAGTATGTTTCTTTGTTAGATGTGTTGAAGGATACTAAGAAGAAGGTGAGGCTTATTAGTGAATGGTTGAAGGCGGCTTCTGATCGGTAAAAGTCATATGCTAACTTGAAGCAAAGGGAGTTTGAGTATGCAGTTGGTGACCGTGTGTTCCTTAAGGTTTCTCCTTGGAAGAAGGTGATGCGGTTTGGACGAAAGGGCAAGTTATGTCCTAGATTTATTGGGCCTTATGAGGTGTTGGAGAGTGTTGTTCCAATTGCATATAGGTTGAGGTTGCCGGCAGAGTTAGCGAAGATACATGATGTTTTCCATGTATCAATGCTTCAGAGGTATAGATTGGATCCTTCTCATGTGATGCATGTTAAGGAGATTGAGTTGAATCTGGATTTGACCTATGATGAGGAGTCGGTGAGAATTCTACATTCGAGCAGCAAAGTTCTTCGTGGTAAGACCATAGAATTAGTGAAGGTGTTGTGGCGACATCGTGGTATTGAGAAATTTTGCGGAAGAAATTTATTAAGAGGGGGAGAGTTGTAACGCCTTGAAATTGGGCTTAGATGTTAACCGGATAGGGTAGATGATTCGAAAGAATCAATTTAGGCAATCTGAGTTAGATTCGGGAATTTAATTCTAATCAATTGATTTTGGGTAGAATAAAATATGGGAAAATGCTATAAAATACTTCATTAATATTTTAAGTATTTTGGTAAATTCAATTTGAAGAAATTAAATCTGATTTTAGGACATTTTGGTCTAGTGACTAAAATGAAAAGTTTTCAAAACTATTTTTTGGTGACTAGATCGTAAAAGGGTCAAAACATAGAATCTTTAAGGAGCTATTTGACCATTCTTTTTCATCAGAGTTTTCCCTTAATTTAGGCTATTTTTAAAAGTGTTTTAAATGAGTTTTAATATTAAAAGAAAATAGATTTAATAAAAGGATTTTAGTTTTACAAAATACACTTTCTTACGTAACTACTTTTCTTCCAACTTTTTTCTCTCAACTTTCCCAGTAGCAAACTAAGATTTTCACTCCAAAATTCTGAGGAATCAATTCCTATTGATTTCCCTTTTGTTTCCTAATTGATTTCTTAAATTCCTATTGCAAAATCTACTTAAATTTTAACCAATCTTTGCCAATTGAGGGAAAAAAACAGCAATCAGAGGTAATTTTCGTTTCTCTCCTCTAATTAAAGGTTCTTTAATGAAATTCACAAGTCTTGATCCTATGTTATTGATTTGTGTTATGGAATTATGGTCTAAACATGGATTTAATTATTAAATTGAGTTTATGTGGAAAATTTGATAAACACTAATTTGGAATCTGTTATGGATTGATTTTAATGAGTTTAGATCTATCATAAGATGTATTTTAATGTTGAAAGCAGTGGTTAATCGATTAAATCCCGAAACTATGTGAATTGCTAGTTTTCTAGGTTGTATATAGTTAGATTTTGGTGTGATCTTGATGCTGTAGAAGTGTTGGAGGTATAAAGACATAATCAAGATGTTTTTGGATGTTAATTGATGTTGTTAAGATTTTAAAATTAATAGGTTTTGGCCGGGCTTTGTTTAGATGAGGTTTTGTGATGATTTCGGTTGTTTTAGAAGGGTGTTTGATGGTTTCTTGTGAGGCGAAGTTGTTTTTGATGGTTGCTGGAAATTAGAGATGCAGTGATGTGTTTTAATCCTCTATTTTTGTTTGGGTAAAGTAGGAGAGTTGAATCCTTTAGCTTTTGGAGAAGGCGTTTGATTAGAACAACGACAAACTAGCTTTGGGTTGTTGGTAAGTGGAAATGTGTTTTACTGCTATTAAAAGGTTTGAAAGAAGTTGAGGGAGTTTAGATAAAGTTTGAAACACTTATCTAATCTCGGAAGTAAGTATTGATTGATCTCTCACTCGATTTCGATCTTGCAAATTGAAATCTCATGCACATGTTTATGGTTTTGATTACTCACTGTATTATGCATGTTTTTGAAATGAAAGATGTTGCAAATGATCATATGTGATGTTTATTGAGAATCAAACATGGTTTATGAAAGTATTTTTGAGAATACTAAAATGCATGGTTTAATGTATTTGAAATTCGATTGATTTGATGTATATGTAAAATAGTGAGGTAATGTTGGTTATTGAATATATTGGCAAGTGGATGAGTTTAAAATGTTATCAGATATAGTTGGCTAGCCATAGGGTTTAAAGTGCACTATAATAAGTCGCCTCATGTGTGTCGAGGTGGGTAAATGTTCCGTTGGCTCCACCATGAGAATCGCAGCGATCGAGGTGGGTAAATGTTCTGTTTTCTCCCGCTGGTGGATTTATACATTATAACCATTGAGGTGGGTAATTTTTTTGTTTTCCAATTCGAGGATGTATATGAAGTAGTTGTAGGAACCACTTGGAAAACCGTGTATCTGATGTGTTTTATAAAATGTGATGGTACTGTTTCTGAGTCACTTGAAGGCCAATATATGAGATAATGTATCATGAGAAATGGATTATATTTGTATATTGTGATTTATACATGAGATGCTCTTTAAACTTGTTATTGAGATTGTGGAATATGAAGCTTAAATTGAGGTTTGAGGTAGAATCCATGATACATGTGTTGCAAATGAATTAAATGTGCATACTTGAAAAGATTATTGAAGCATGAGATGATTTTGCCATGAGACAATATATTTGGTTTAAATTAAAATGATTTTAATTGCATTGATGATTGTTTTTGAGATTCCCTCACTAAGCTTATAGCTTACGCTCTCTTTTCTAATTAATGTAGAGAAATAGCTCGTTCGGACAACGAGTGAGCAAGGGAGGATCCAAGGGTTGAGACTTTTCAAAGTATGGTTTTATAAGCACTAAGTAGTAATAAGAGGCAATATGACCAAGTTGTTTTTGGGAGATGTATTTTGGATACTCCCTGTTTGTATCAGTTTGGTTTGGTGTTTTGGAGTTATATGATGCTTAATGCTTGATTTGAGGGGTTGGGAAACATTATGCATGCTTCGGTAGAAATCATGTTTATAGGGGTTTGCTTGAATATGCCATGTTGAGTATGATCATCTAACATGTTGATATGTTTGAGGATTTTATGTTTGTGAAGTTATATGGTGATTAGATGTTGTTTGGAGTATGTTAGATTGAGACAAAGTGTCATATGTTGGACCAAGACGTCATTACAGGTCTGTCCGTACCGGTACGGTTCCTCAGGGATCGGTACGTGGGACTTGTCTTGGTTCAATCTGGGTAAAATTAACTAGGCGTACCAATACGCCTGGTAACCGTATCGGTACGCGTAGCTGGAAAATAAGTCCAATGTCAGTACACGGGCAACTGTATCGGTATGCCCTTTAGCCACTAGAACTCCAATTTTCGAAATAAACATGCCCGCACCGATACGAGTGAGGACCATATCGGTACACCTTTGTTGTTTTCACCCGTTGCGATACGATAATGGCCTGTACCGATACGTTAGATGTTATTTCAGTTAAGATGCTCTCTGAAGTTTGTATTCTTTGCAATCTAGTCCATGTTTCTTAATTATGCAATTAAATGAGTTTGGATGGTTATATTAGGTTGAAATTTAACCTGTTGGCATGAAATATGACTAATTAAGGATTGGTAACTTTAATTTCATGAATCTCTTTAAAATTATATGAAATTACACTTTAGTCTCTAAAATCCAAATTTGTGCAATTGGATGTCAAATTGACACCCGATTGAGTTGTAACTATCACCATAACTAGCATGATCACCTTAGGACTTAAGAATGCATCTAGATAAGATAAAAGAAAAAAATAGGCCGTTTCCAATGTAAAACTTCCGGGTTTGTTTCAGCAAACTCTAATGTAGCTCCCTCGGGCAAGTCTTGCGACTAGACCGGGTCAAGGGGTCACAATTTTCTTGGCCACGCTCTGCTAATGTCATAAAGAAGCTTCTACCCTCTGCTAATGTCAAATCCATTAAAAGCTTCCTTGGCCACGCCAGTTTCTACAGGATATTCATTAAAGACTTCTCTAAAATCTCGAAGCCCTTATGCTTGTTGTTGGAGCAGAATAGAGCGTTCAAGTTTAATGACCAATGTCATGCAGCATTTGAAAACCTAAGAAAGGAACTTATTTCTTTATTGGTTGTAGTGCCCCCTAATTGGTCACAACCATGTGAGCTTATGTGTGATGCTAGAAACTATGTTGTTGGCGTTGTTCTCGGTCAGCGTCGAAGTAAGTTTTTTCATGTTATATATTATGCTAGCCATACCCTAAAAGAGGCACAAGTTAATTACACTACCGCTAAAAAGGAGCTGCTTGTTGTAGTTTTTGCATTTGATAAATTTAGGGCATACCTTATAAGAACTAAAGTCATTGTGCATACTGATCATTCTGCCATTAAATACTTAGTGACTAAAAAGGATGCTAAACCTAGACTTATTAGGTGGATATTACTGCTGCAAGAATTTGATATTGAGGTAGTGGGTAGAAAAGGTACTAAAAATCAAGTAGTTGACCATCTTTCTAGAATTGGATCTGTTTTGGTGATGGATTTAATTGATTTACATCTTAAATTAGATGTGTTTTAATGTTGAAAGGATTGATTAATCAATGGAATCCTGAAACTATATGGATTGCTAGTTTCTAGGTTGTTTATAGTTGGTTTTTGGTGTGATCTGGTTGTTGTGATGTTACTGGAGATATAAGGACGTATTTAGGTTGTTAGATGTTAATTGATGTTAGTAATGTGTTATAATCGTTAGATGTTGGCTGGGGTTTGTTTGAGTAAGGTTTGGCGGTGTTCTTGTTGGTTTTGGGAAGTGTTCGATTGATTCTTGAGACGTGTTTTTGAGTTTGTTGGTTGCTGGAGGGTTTTGATACAGAGGTGAGTTTTTAATCCTCTATTTTGGTTGGGTAAAGCAGGGGAGCTGAATCCTTTACCTATTGAAGAAGGCGCGGGAGTTGTGGAGGCTTAATTCGCGCATCGGCAAGCAAGCGTTGGTCTGTTGGTGAGTGGAAAAGTATTTTACTGCTGTTAAAAGGTTTAAAAAGGAGTTGTGGGAGTTTAGATCGGGTTTGATACACCTATCTAAGCTCAAAAGTAAGTATCGGTTGAGCTTTCTCTCGAAAGTGAGTGATGATGCAAAAAATCACTGATGATGACTTTTGAGAATAGCATATGATTTATGCAAGTGTTTTGAGATTAAGAAAATACATGGTTTAATGTATTTGTGTTGGAATGATTTGATGCATATGTAAAACAGTGAGGTAATGTTGGTTATTTAATATATTGGCAAGTGGCTGTGTTAAAATGTTATCGGATATAGTTGACCAATCATAGGATTGAAAGTGCACTATAAAAAGTGGCCTCATGTATGTCGAGGGTTGTTAAAGTGTCCATAATCTCCACCATGAGAATCGCATTAGTTGAGGTGGGTAAATGTTCCGTTTTTTCTCGCTGGTGGATTAATACATCCAAACCGTAGAGGTGGGTAAATATTTCGTTACTCCGGTTTGAACCATTGAGGTGGGCAAGTGTGTCGTTACTCCAGTTGAGGTATGTATGTGAAGTGGTTGTGTGAACCACTTGAGAATCCATGTATCCGACATGTTTTATGAAATGTAAGGTTGCTGGTTTTGAGTCACTTGAAAGCTAATATATGAGATAATGTATCATGAGAAATGGATTATGTTTGTATAATGTGATTTATACATGTGTTGCTCTTTAATCTTGTTATAAAGGTGTTGTGGAGTGAAGCTTAAATTGAGGTAGAGATTGAATCCATGATACATGTGTTGAAAATTATTTAAATATGCATATTTTGAGATGACATGAGAAGCATGAGATGCTTTGCCATGAGATATTTATGTGTGATTTGAACTAAATGGTTTTGATTGCATTGATGAGTGTTTTAGCGGTTCCCTCACTAAGCTTATTGCTTACGCTCTATTTTCCTTGTCAATACAGAGAAATAGCTTTCTCGGGTGGCAAATGAGCAAAGAAGGATCCAAGGATTTGATACAATTCAAAGTATGGTTTTAATACGTTCTATGTAGTAATAAGAAGACAATGGGACCGGGTTGTTTTGGGAGATGTGTTCTGAGATACTCCATGTTGTAAAAGTTTGGATTATTGTTTTGGACTTCTATGATGCTTTTTACTTGTGTTTGAGGGGTTTGGGAAACATTAAGCATGCTTGGGTAGAGATTATGCTCTTAGGTGAATGTTTGAGTATGTCATGCCTAATATGATTTCTTGCCATGTTGCTATGCTTGATGATGGAAAGTTTATGATGTCATATGATGGTAGTAGAATGAATCAAGGGTGTTAGTTTAAGCCAAAGTGTCATATGTTGGACCTAGAGGTCATTACAGGTCTCATCGTACCGGCACGATACCTCAGAGTGTCGGTACGCGGGGACTTGTCTCGGCTCAAATTGTCCAATTTTGCCTAGCCATACCGATATGCCTGGTAACCGCATCGGTACGCGTAGTTATGAAATGGAGAAGGTTTCAGTATGCGAGTTACTGTTTTGTTACAGTTCATAGCTACTAGATTCAGACATTCAAAATTATACAAGCCGTACCAAAACGCTTGAGGGCCATATCTGTATGCATTTGGTCTTAGTGTCGTATCGATACGGTGGACACCTGTATCGAAACACTAGCTGTTAATTCTATTGATATGTTGTCTGATGTTTGAAATCTTTGCATTTTGGTCCCTGTCTCTTATTTATGCAATTAAATGAGTATGAATGATCATTTTGAGTTATGATTTAATTTGAAGGCATGTAATATGACTAATTGAGGATTGGTAACTTTAATTTTGTGAAAGCTCGTATGAATATCAAAAATTACGTTCTAGTCCCTAGAATGCATATGCGAGCAATCAGATGTCAAAATGATGCCCGATTGAGTTGGGTTTATAACCATGACTTGTATTCACACCGTAGGTCCGAAAAATGCATCTAGAAAAGATAAAAGAAAAAAAATAGATCGGTTCGAATGTAATTTCACCAGGGTTTATTTCGGTAAACCCTAATATAGCTCACTCGGCTTGGTCTTGTGACTAGACCGGGTCAAGGGGGTTACAATAAAGACCTTAATGGTTTACGTAGACATGTATTTATAGTCGCTATAGCATTGAAAAAAAGTAATCAAGCATAATTACTAGGCAATAAACCCAGCTTCCATAATTATCTGAATATTTGTGCAACATCTTTTTGTCTTGATCATAGCTACTTTACTTTATTTGCATTTAGTTTTGACAAATCAGTATCAAACCAATATTTGTTCAACCACTCTTAATTACGTTAACTTCATATTTATTGATCCAATCCTCTTGGGTTCGATACTATACTCTATCACTTTATTACTTGATCGACGAGTATACTTGCTCTAAAGTTGTAATACCCAAAGTTTGGTAAGTGACCAAAATGAATAAAATGAAAGTTTGATGGATAAAGTGAAAATTTTTGAAACGTTTGAGAACTAAAAAGGTAATTTTCCAAGAAATAATTTTTATTCCGTAAATGGGTAGTTCACCTACAATAAGTGTGTTGGAAACAAGATTATTAAATTAATTCAGGATTTCGAGTTTAAGGAATTATTCGATAAAGCTTCTGAAAATTTTCGGATAAATTGATCGAATATAAAACCAAGAAAATAACATTAGCTATTGGATGGAAGGGTGAGAATGTCATTGCACATGGTTACAATGGTAAGATTAATTTTGTGCCCTTGGATTTAGATAATTTTTCCTTGTTAAATCCTAGCCATTGGATCAAAAGGACAAGATTGGAATTTAAGTTTGTTTCAAGGGCAAAAATGGAAATTGATATAGTATAAGGGCAAATTGGTAAACTACTAACTCAAGATTAAATCTAGACCATTGGATGAAGGATGATGACATTTGGCACATTATGGATTCATTGGATTTAAGGGTAAAATAGTCATTTGACTATTAAAGAAAGATAATTTGTATTATATGGAATAAATTATGCCATTTGGCATAATTAGAAGAGAAAAACAAAAATTTGTTCTTCATTCCTCCTTGTTTCTGCCGTGGGTTTTGTAGAGAGAAAAAAAATTCAAGTTCAATTTTTGACCATTTCAAGTTTGATTCAAGTTTAGTTCATGAAATACAAATTTGTTCTCCATTGAATTAGCTTTCATTTGGTATAAGAAATTCATGGAATAGTTGAAGATAACTCTTGAATTTTGAGGATAGATAATTTAGAGTTTAGGGATCCAAATGAATTAGGATTGCTATGTGATGTTCTATCATTTTCATGCTTGATTGAAGTTGAAATTGATGTATTCTTGATGGAATACCGTTTGGTTAATTAGGGTTTAATTTGGGGTTTAATGATTCAAGTTGAATTTGGAGTTTTCATGAAAGGAAAATGTTGGAATAATATAATTAAAGGTTTATTTGAGGTGTTGGAATGGTTAAAGGATGCTAAAGATGTGAATTATGAACTCTGCCCAGAATTTTAGTCTTTGGAAGTGAGTTTGAAAATTCACCAAATAAAAATGATTAGAAAGTGAGTCAAATACCATTGTATTTCTGGTTCAGTCTAGTTTTGTTTAAAACAAATGGTGACTGATTTCAATTTGTATATCAATAGATATAAATTTTTAAGTGATAAAAGGACAGAAAATAGAGTAGCAGTCTGCTCCGAAATTAAGCACTAGAATTTGACTTTGAAAATATGTCATAAATCGTACGAGTTGAATTTAGGCTATTGGTTTATATGGTCGAAAAGCTTATCGAATCTAGTTTCTTTCAAAATAAACATAATCGAATTCTGAGTTGTAGATTATTTTATAAAAATATTTCTTTGAAGGTAGCGCAGACTGACAGATTATAAAATTGGTACCTTATTGGTGTTATTAATTTGTGGATGCAAGGGATGAATGTGAAGCACTCAAGTAAGCACGAGAAATCAAAAATGCAGTAGATAAAGAAAAGGATCAAGCTTCGAGTTCTCTTAATTTATACAATTTAGTTTGGGATAAGAAGTGAAAAGGTGAGTGCATTTAATGCATTTCATAAATAATTGTAGATGTAAAGGAATGCTTGTGATAAACCAACCTTAAATGCTATTGCAAAAGAAAAATATTGCATTGATAAGTATATATTGACATATTCTTTATATGTCCAATGCTAAGTGTTAAGTATATTGTTAACATGTTCATTGATAGTTGTAAGCATCTAAGAGCATGTTTCTTACATGTTCATCAAGAAGAGGCATAGGCATTATTTACATGTTAATCACATGGTTATTGATAAATTGTTTTGTACATGATGGGGTATTAACTGCCCTATTGTGTTTTCACTATAATAATTTTATTATCATATACCAGATGATATGTTACAAGAATGATTTATGGCATAATAGAGTATGAATTGCTCTATTATTTTGTTTTAATGATGATAATTTATTTATCATTTACAGATTGATATGTTACCAGTATAATGATAATGATTTATTGCCCAGGTATATTATTGAGAGAATAGTATAATGGCATTCCATAGAGTCTAGCAGCTGCACTCGACACTTTATGTGTCTAGAACTCTGGGAGTTCACCGGTCTTTTATGGCCTAGTGATTATCAGTCTGTATGGCCTAGTGATTATCGATCTTTATGGTCTAGTAGTCCAGGAATACACGACTCGCATACTTAGTCCTCTCTATATAATATATCTTGGGCTATAAGATAGAAATAATTTTCAGGAAAGACATTGAATTACCAATATTACAGATTAATTAATAAAGTGCAAAATAGTACACAAGGCTATTATAAATGGAAATGATTAAAATGCAGATATTTAAGCATTAACTTAATATATTGATGTTGCAATGCAACAAATGATAAGTTAAGCTAGAAAGCTTAACAATAATGGTAAGTATTGATATATTGTATTAAAGGAATTGAACAAGCATACTCATTAACTTGTATCATGCTATATCTATTCAAGCATTGATGCATAGATGACATATTATGAAAAATGGACAAGTATGAAAGTTTGATAGCATTGACATGTAGTAGATCATTTCTAATGCAATATAAAGGTTAGTATATTAGCATATGGCATGTTATATGTATACAGCTTTAAGGTTTAATAAGTCATGAAATTGAATAAGCCTATTTAGTTATTATTAATCTTGATTATTGACTCCCTAAGTTTGTACTTAGCCTGTGTTTGATTGTGCACACATAGGTGGTTCGAGGCATTGGAGTAAGCAAGGCATTGCATCAAGTTCATAAAAAAAATCATCAAGTATTCACAATAATGACATCCTACTTGAGGTTTATAATTATTTTAGTGGCATGTATAAATGGGTTAAAATTTGTCTATTTTAATTTAGAGTCTGTTATTTATTTAACGGTCAATTTATTACTTTCGAAAAGTAAATGAGCTCCGATTTTGTGTTCTAAGTTAATATAAATAACTTTTACAATGGTTTTAAATTTTATAGGATTTCTGAATAAATGTCTTTTTCTGTATTGTATATGTTTTTTGACTTTCCTGACTCGTATTTGAAAGTTGAACACAAAAAGGGGTGTTACAAAAGTGCATCACTATTCGACAAGCATCACACATTGTTCATTTCCTTTCGGTTTTTTCCAATTCATTCGAGAAGTACTTTCAACCCCCTTAGCAGTCTTCGGTTGATCGAATTCAAGCCCAACACAAAATCACACTCTAATCAAAACCTTACATCGTTGATTCCTTCGTTGTTTACCATTTCTATAAAAGATAAGGAAAACCTCTAGATTTTCCCTTCGAACTCTTACATCCTCATTTCTTCCACAGTTGTTTGCAGGGGGTGTATATTGTTCCATTTGGTAAAAAAATTTAATAACCCACAAATTTTTGGTTTGATTAAACTTGATTATTGTACGACTATTATAAGTTAACAAACAAACACATAAAGTTACAAATCTCATTAAATGAGTTCAACAATAGTCCTAGTTCACAGAGAATTAGTTATTGCTTATTGCTTAGATTCATAGGTTAAAATTTTGGCGATGGTGGTGATCAGCAGTCAAATTGATATTTTATTTAAAGTTTAGGGGTCTAATTAATATTTTATCTAAATTTTAGTGGTAAAATTAAAAACTAACCTATTTACCTAACATGCCACATCATCAAATTAACAGCTTTAATCTCAAATGACCAAAACATTATAAATCTATATGTAAGTGACCAATATGTTACGTTTTTAAATTTGATAAGTAAAAATGAACACTTAAAAAAATATAAGTGACCAATTGTGTAATTTACCTAAAAATATAAATCAAGAAAAAACCTACTTGATCTGTTATGGAAAAATTTAAAATCCATTTTATAAGATATGTTTTAAGATTAATTGTAAATGACATCTTGAATTACATTGTTCGGTATACAAGAAGGATAATCAAAATAAAATCAAGATGATGAAGTACATAATAACACTCATTAGAAAATTCATGAGCAACTTGATTATCTTCTCGATGAATATATTAGAATTTCGAGAGAGTAGACGATGAGCATCATGAAGAATCAATCCCACCATAGATAAATTAGAAAATTTATTAAACCATAATAGATGCATCACCTTCTAAAATAATCGAGGGCCATCTTTCCTCTACCACAAACGTGAGACCAACGATAGAATCTCACACCTCAACCATCTCTGCTTTCTATAATGCCATTAAATGACGAGCATGTTAAGCAATGACCAAACCATTGTGGTCTCGAACAGTAATACCTTTATTTGATTATAAGCATCGCTTATATTGATTTTAATAGTACCCACAAAAGGACGTTTCCGGCGGCTATTAGGAGCTACTGATTCATGAGCAACTTGAAGATCATGAGCTGAAACATATTTATAAAGTAGACATTTAGTGTTCACAATAATAACCTCCACCGGTTATAGACTTCCAGCATAGATAATTGTATTACGTCGATTCTGAATTTTTTTATAGTAATATCAGCAATGTAGTGAAGTTATCCTTATCTAACAGAAATAATGCAGATTTCTAACCATTCTTTACCATTTTAAGTCGTAATGGAGATCACACAAGGATAAGGCCAGCCAACTCTCGGATTTGTTTCGCCTCACAAGATGATTTAAAGTTACAAATTTAAGGGTGCTTTGTACGGTAACTAATGAGTTGAATTAAAATTTTTAAATCATTTGTACCAAAATAATGTAAACGAAGAAAAAGTACATGGCTTTGTTATAGAAAAATTATTTTGTTAGATATGTTTATATATATATATATATATATTTAAAGGGTTAATTATCATGGCAATCAAGGTAGTATTTGGTCCTAGAAAGAAGGGGCACATGCTCAGAGCCCACAATTAAGTTGTCTAAATACTTGTTAGTAGAGGTTCAATTTGCGAGTAAATTAATTTATTTTTGTATACTCTTGAAATTCATTTGTTACAATATTTATTAGTAGGTGTCCAATTTACAAGTAATTTAATTTATTTTTTCTACTCTTAACATCCATTTTTTCCAGCACTTGTAATTAGGGCTCAATTTACAAGAAAATTAATTTATTTTTGTTTACTCTTAAAATTTATTTATTTTTTTAAAACTTGTTATTATGGGGCAATTTCAAACCAAATTAATTTTTTGTCTACTAAAATTTATTTTTTCAAATATTTATTATTATAAGTCCAATTTTTAAGTTCATCATTATACCAAAAAATCTCATAAACGGGCTTGATAATAATTCACAGATTGATTTAAGATCCATACAAGTTTCTCTTGAAATTTTCTTTTAATATTTTGACCACACAAGACTAATGAAAATTTTCATTAATAAAGATGACATAAAAATCCAAAAACATACACAAGCACATAATACCTATAACAAAAGCCATCACAAAAAGAAAATAAACTCCATGATAAAACAACCATATGAAAGATGAAAACCTACTTAGTTTCAGACTTAACAATCAATAATTAACTGAATCTTTTTATTTCTTAATAAAGTACGACTAATGATCAACCCATACTCGGTAACTTTAAGTTTCATTAATTTTTTCTTCAGGATTGCTCCACTTTAACAACCACCCATAATCTCAACCATATGCGATCCAAAAAAAAATCAAAACTTGAAGATCATCTTCATAGCCTGCATCAAACAAGTTAAACTCAATTTTAAAAAGAGATAGAGAAAAAGGATTTATGGTTGTAATAGATTTTCTCGCAGAACCTTTACCCGAAAACTTATTTTTAAACATTTTCTCCAATCGCTTGATCTTATCGGATAGTTGAGCCTTGGTGATTTGAGTATCAATGAATTCCTTAATATACTCATGAAACCCGACCATATTAATAGCACCACTGTTATCAACTCCACTCTCCTTCAAGTAATCAAACAATCTCTCAAGCAAAACAATCTCATCTTTTTCAGTAAGAACTCGTTAAAATGGCTACTTTTTTTGTTTTCTACACCCTTAATGTTTTACCCCTCAACAGCAACAACGACGGTTATTTTCTAACTAGAATCGTCTATTGTCAATGATTTTATAGCAAAAGGTTCCTATTGGTAGTGAAAGAGCAAGCTTTAAATTCAATAGTTTTGGGTATCTTGGATAACGGGGTTTTAGAAGTGTCTGAGGAAAGAACAGAGAATGAAGAATCAGAAGTATCTTCTTCTTTTTCTTTTGACTCTTGTTCATGGAAGAAGCATGGGGTTTGGCAGGCTTAGTGGTGGAGACTTGTAGCTCATCTGGGTGTTGCTAGAAGCGTAGAGTGGGAATCAATATAATTTGTAAAACACTAATATTATTACACAAATAACCAAATTACAAGTTACTTGCTGCTACAAGTTTGCTACACACCAAGGAACACTTTGTTTCTCACTTTTACACATTTTTTTCAACTCAATTTTGACTTCATATACTAAAGCCTACAACTTTCCCATATATATAGGAATTGATTACTAACATATTTAAAATATAGAAACTAATATATTATTAATCTCAATTCTACATATTTCTACTAACTTTTTGACTTTTTAGAATTGCTGCCACTTTTTCATTAATCTCCACACATTGCCTTCCATAATTTCTCCTTAGTCATTAAGCTTTTAATAACCTTCATGAAGCTTCTAGCTGCTGTCACATTCAATTCTTCAAGAATTATCTAGACCATGCCATGCTCTTGGTCTTTCTAAGATATTTCTACACTATGCTATTGTGACACCTTAAAATTTGTAATCAAGTTTGAATTTTAACACCCTCTCAAACTTGTTTTTTCATACCACATTTTTATTTGAGTTTGTAAAATGTATCAATTTTTAATGGCTTCGTAAAAATATCTGCAAGTTGATCTTTTGTTTTGAAATAGACAAGTTCCATGTTTTTGTTCTTCATCTGCTATCGTATAAAGTGGTACTCCGTATCGATATGCTTGCATTGGCTATGAGAGACAAGATTCTTTGTCAGAGATATAGTGGAATTTTTGTCAACATACATTGTAGTTGGTCCTTGTGCAAAACTTAGCTCGTTCAAAATATTCTTCAGCCAGATTGCTTGGCAAGTGCACGATGCAACGGCTATGTATTCTGCTTCACATATCGAGAGAGCTACCATTTGTTTCTTCTTTGATGATCATGAAAATGTTGCAGAGCTGATATGAAATGGATATCCAGGCATGTTTTTTTATCATCTATGCCTCCTTGTAATAACTATAGAAATAACCAATTAAATTTGAATTTTGTGAATGCGTGTAGAACAAACCATGATCCAACGTACCTTTGACATATCTTAAAATTATCTTGATTGCAATTCAATGATCTTGTTTTGGCTTCTCCATGAATATACTTATCAGTCCTACATCATATGTTATGTTTAGTCATGTGATAGTCAAATACCTTAAACTTCCAACCATGATTTTAAATAGCATTGGATTTACCGACTCTTATTGATTCAATGCTTAATTTCATGCTTGGCTCTACTGGAGTGACTACTGGCTTGCAATCTTTCATTTTGAATCCGTTTAAGATTTGGTCTGCGTACTTCTTTTGAGATAAAAAAATCCTTCTTCCATTTGTTTCACCTTGATTCAAAGAAATTATGACATCTCACCAATATTTGTCATTTCAAATTCTTTAGCCATAGCTATCTTGAAATTGTGAAACATACTTGGGTTGTTTTCGGTGAAGATCATGTCGTCCACATATAAACACATAATCGTGATATCATCTTCTTCAATTTTCTTTTTATATAAGGCATGTTTGTATGGAGCCTTTATAAACCTATTCTCTTGGAAATATTCATCTATTCTTGTATTCCATGCTCTTGGTGCTTGCTTCAATCCATATAAGGATTTTTTCAAGACCTTATCTTTAGGTCCTTGTTTAATGTACTCAGATGGTTGCTCGGTATAAACTTCTTCTTTAGGTAGCCATATAGAAATGATGATTTCACATCCATTTGATAAATCTTCCATTTGTTTTGTGTTGCAACTATTGTGAGAAGTCTGATGGTGTTGATTCTTGTGAATAGAGTGAATACTTCATCATAGTTTATTCCTTGTCTTTGTTTATAGCCTTTGGCAGCTAGTCTTGCCTTGTATTTCTCTACTTTTCCTTGTTTATTGGTCTTCATCTTGTACACCCACTTGACTCTACTTAGATTAAGTCCTTTTGGTAGGCTTGTGAAATCTCGTATATTATTTCTTTCTATTGATGCAATTTCTTCATCCATGACATTCTTCCACTTGTCATCTTCAATTACTTTTTCATATGTTATTGGATCACTGCTTGCACGTAAATATAAAAGTGAAATATTTTGAGTTTCATAATCCTTGTACCTTTTTAGTACTCTTGTATCCCTTGTAGATCTTCGAACTTCAGTTGGGTGTTCTTCATGATTTTCTATTCCGGTACTACTATTGTTGATGTTAAATGAAAATGGTTCAATCGAATTTTGTTAGGGTCCTTCATCATCACCTTGTTCATCTTAGTTGATGAAGCCATCATCGTCTTTATCTTCTTTAAAAATAGTCCATCAACTTTTTCTCTTCTTGGTTCCATTTCCAGCTTTTTGCTTTATCGAACTCAACATCTCTTGAGATTATAATCTTCTTCGTTAGATGATTATAAAGTCTATAAGCCTTACATCTTTAATCATAAGCGATGAATATGCACTTGTCTCCTACGTCATCGAGCTTCTTTCTTGTTTGTTTAAGAACATGGCATATATGATGCATCCAAAAATCTTAAGGCGGCCAATTCCTATTTTTTTACCGTATCATGCTACATTCGGTGTCATGTTCCTCACACTCTTTGTTGGACATCAATTCAATAGATAAACTACACAACGAACTGCTTCGGCCCAAAATATTCTTGGTAAATGCCTACCTTTTACCATACTTCTTGCCATGTCGAGAATGATATGCTTCTTTCCTTCTGCAACTCTATTTTGTTGAGTTGTATATCTAACTGTCAATTGATGAATGATAACATGTTTCTTGCAAAAATCTTCAAATAAATTTGATGTATACTCATCTTCTTTGTTAGATCTGAGTATCTTTAAGTATTGACCGTTTTGCTTTTTTGCTACTGCTTTCAATTCTTTTAATTTATCTAATGCTTTTGATTTTTCTTTAAAAACATATACTTAACTCTTTCAGCTATAACCATCAATAAAGGTTAAGTAGCACATGTTTCCTCCTACTGATGGTATGTCGAAAAGACCGGTTATGTCAATGTGTTCAATCTCTAATGGTCTTCTAACTCTATAGGATTTTCTAACTCAAAGCTTTGTCTATTTTGTTTTCCTTTGATGCAGGCCGAACACAATTATTTTGGAGGGTTTATTTATGGAAATCCATTCACCATCTTTGCTTTTGACAATAACTTCAAGCTAAAAATTCCAAGATGCTCATACCTCAGATGCCACAAGTATGAATCATTTTTATTGCAGTCTTCATGTATTTTACTTCTCTTGACTCGATGTCATTGGTGAAGAGACGATTTCACGTCATATCAACTTGGACAACTAATTCTCTACTTTTATTTTTGATGGCAAGTGAACACTTTTTCATCTGTACTTCATATCCATTTTTTAGTAACTGGTCAAGACTTATGATGTTGATTTTCATACTTGTACATGCTAAACATCTAATGTGTATTTCTTTTCTTCATTCTTTTGAGTAATCATGACGTTTCCTTTGCCTTTGACCTCTACATGCGAGTCATCACAAAAAATTACTCGTCCACAAATTGTTTCATCTAGGTCCACAAACAACTCTTTTTGGTCACACATATGATTGCTACCATAATTATCAAGATACCATATATTTTTCTTGGATTCTTCATTTCCTTTGTAAGTGAGGAATACATGAGATTCTTTAACTTTCTCTTCTTCAGTTGCTTCTACATGAATTCTTTCTTCATGCTTTGGAGTTGATCTATACTTGTAACTATAATGACCATACTTATTGGAATCATAATATTGTACATGAGATTTATTTCCTTGTTGATATCCATCTCTACCTCGGCCTTTATATCCTCGTCCACAACTAAGTGATTAGTAATTTTCAATTTTTTGTTTGTTGCCATATGATCGACCACCGCATTATAATGGCCTAAATTTTGAAATTTGAGGATCAGTTTAACCCGAAGCATGGGATTCACATTTGGGTTAAGAGTTTGGGCCTTGAGAGCCTCAATGGGCTTTTTTTAGTTGTTGGGCTTGAGTTTTGGTTTGAGAATGTGTTGGGAAGACAATGGGGGCTAAAGAGGTAATTGCTTAATTGTTTGAAGAGGGAAAGGAGAACCCCTTTAATTCCTCTACAGAAAGCGAAGGAATGAGATCACCATGGTCCCCCTTTGTTATCTCTTCAAACCATTCTCATTTTCTAGCCTTCCCCCACTTGAAAGGTTGAATTTTTATCATCCCAAGTGTTTTTTTAGAGTTATTCTTAAGGAAAGTTTAATCAGCTAGCAAGGATCTATATTTTGAGATATGGATCATTAAGTTTGATGGTGGATGAGAAATATGGGATTAGTGGGGTTTTGAGGAAAATGGGTTAGAGATGATTCAATCCCATTTTTCTAGCTTAAGAGTAAGTTTTAGTTGCTCTTTCATTCTCTCACAAGTTGTAATCCGAATTTATAACTCATTGTATTGTGAAAGAGATGGGAGAATCTTCCAAGGAGCTTGGGACGAGGAAGTCTTAAGGAGCTTGGCTAGAGGCTTCTTCTCGAGCTTAGAATCAAGGTTAGTACACTACTAACTCCCGTGTGTTCCTGGAAATCATTAATTTGATTGCTTTGTTGCTTGGGTGGTTTTTGGTTGTATGAATGCTTGAGACCTCTCTAATGGCTAATCTTAAGATTGATGTTAAAATGAAATGGAAAAGGTAGTAACACACTTCAATCACTTCTCATAACTTGTAGGCACGTTTTGAGGCCTTAACTTTGGGTTTTGGGGGCTGGTGAGGTAATCTATAAACTTCAAAAATTAAATTCTAGGTTCAAGTACCGATACAGGTTGAACACGTATAGGTACCCCATGTTAAAACTAATGAAATCAAGCAAAATTGTAAGGGCATATCGGTACACCTGGGGGTATCGGTACCCCCTTGTTCTATCAAATTCTAGTAGCCAAAGTGGGTGTCGGTACACTTAAGAGTGTATCGTTACATCTGGGGTATCGATATACGGCCTCGTGTATCGGTATGGGGTTTTGGTTAAACCCTTAAAGAAGACAAAATGAGTATCTATACACGTATGTAGGTATCGGTACCCACAAGAGCGTATGGATACTCTTAAGTGGGTATCGATACTCGCTGGACAATCTACCCTAAAATTACATTTTGAGATCGGAGGACCCATAATTCGAGGACTAAGGCCTAATGGGCTTCTAATGTGGTAAAATGAATAGTAAAATTGAGAAACTGAGAATTTAACATTATATACGAGCCTAATGAGAAATAGCTTGGTAAAAGTTGAGTGACTTTTTTGTAATAGCAACCATAGGGATCCTTGGTGGATCACGTGTTGTTACGTGCCAAGTAAGGGTACTTATATGGTTGGGTCACTTTGATTGATAGGATCCGAATACTAGTGAGAGTGTTGCAACACCAAGAGATGAGCTTCGAGATGTAAATTCCTGAGGCTGTGTGACACTAGGCCTCATCCGATGGTACTCGATGTGAGATTTTGAGTATAAGTGTAAGTTCCTGAGGCTGTATGACACCGGGACTCACTTTAGGTTTGTCGGTATGGTGCATACGTGTTGTGTGATATTATTACATCATTTATTTGGTATGTGTTTAGGCGGCTAGAGGTAGCGCCATATGAATTATATTGCCATGTACCATTTTTTATCTACATGCTCTTATTTGTGGTTTGTATGAAGAATGGTTGAGTGGAAGTGTATCCACTGAGCTTCGTTAGCTCAGCATTCGGAATTATGGTTTCTGACCGCACAATAGTAGGTTGACGTGCATCATTGGAGCACCATCGGAGTAGGACCTCAGCATCGACTTGTTGTCTGAGTGCAGTACTTAGATTATTGGACTATGTATTCGTAGGACCCTATGTTGTATTGTAACTCTTATTTTGGGTTTTAAAGTACGAGTCGAATGCTTTTAATTGAGCATTTAAATAGAGCTTCCATGTAACATTTTAAATTGGTTTTTCTACTTGAAATATTCAAACTTAATGGATTTTAGGAAATAAATGTGGTAGTATTTGAATGAAATATACCAGTAGAACCAATTTCGAGTGAAGTAGTTGCTATTAATCCTCTAGGACAAAGCGTCAAAGTAGTTTGAATATGTAAAGAGTGTCCTATAAGGATCCAAGGATCCAAGGAAGAGAATTTCCACCCAATCTTATGGAATTGCCTTTCCAAGAGTTTGAAGTCATTCTTGGAGTAGATTGGCTATCGATATATGACGCTACGTTGATTGCCGATTAAAAAGGGTAGCTTTAAAAGGACTAGATGGTTCAGAAATAGTATTTAAAGGAGAAAGGCAAAATTATTTGAGCCATGAGATTGCAGCCGTATCTGTTGAAAAGTTATTACCACTTGAGTATGAAGCTTATTTAGCTCATGTGATAAATGCTCCGGAGACAAAGATAGATCTGGAAAATATACCCATAGTGCGGGAATTTCCAGATGTTTTTCTGGATGCATTACCAGGATTACCTCCGGATCGAGAGGTGGAATTTGGTATTGATGTGCTTCCTGGAATAGTACCAATATCAATAGCACCTTACAGAATGGCTCCTACAGAACTCAAAGAGTTGAAGGCTGAATCGCAAGAATTATTGGATAAAGATTTTATACGACCAAGTATATCACCTTGGGAAGCTCCAGTCTTATTTGTGAAAAGGAATATTGGATCAATGAGGTTATGTGTGGATTACCGTCAACTTAATAAAGTGACGGTGAAGAACAAATATCCTTTACCAAGGATTGATGACCTCTTTGGTCAACTTAAAGGAGCAACAGTGTTTTTTAAAATTGATCTTCGAACGGGGTATCATCAATTAAAGATCAAAGAAGCAGATATACCAAAGACAACTTTCAAAACTAGACATGGGCATTATGAGTTTGTAGTAATGCCTTTTGGACTTACAAATGCACCGTTAGCTTTTATGGATTTGATGAATCATATATTTTAGCCATATTTGGACCAATTTGTGGTGGTCTTTATAGATGATATATTAGTTTATTCAAAAACCAAAGAGGATCATGATACTCATCTACGAGTAGTTCTTCATATCCTACGAGAAAAGAAATTATATGCGAAGCTATCAAAGTGAGAGTTTTGGTTGTTTGAAGTAGCTTTCCTTGGACACATAGTCTCTGTGGAAGGAATTCGAGTTGATCCTAAGAAAGTTCAAGCAATACTCGAATGGAAAGTTCCGCAAAGTGTCTCTGAAGTGAGAAGTTTCTTGGGATTAGCTGGTTATTATCGGAGGTTCGTGAAAGATTTTTCAATGATTGCCGCTCTAATAACTAAGCTATTAAGGAATGATATGCCATTTATTTGGATAGATAAGTGTCAAGAAAGCTTTGACAAATTGAAGAAGATATTAACAGAAGCTCATGTTTTGGTACAACCAGAACCCGGGAAGGATTTCACTATATATAGTGATGCATCCTATAATGGTTTGGGATGTGTGTTGATGCAAGAAGACAAGGTTGTAGCGTATGCTTCTCGACAACTCAAAACTCATGAGAGGAATTATCCTACTCATGATTTAGAATTGGCTGCAGTGGTGTTCGCTTTGAAGATTTGGCGTCACAACTTATATGGTGAAAAATGCTACATCTTCATGGATCATAAAAGTTTGAAATATTTGTTGTCTCAAAAGGAGCTTAACTTGAGGAAAAGAAGATAGATAGAATTGATCAAGGACTATGATGTAATCAGTGATTACCATCCGGGGAAGGCTAATGTGGTAGCAGATGCACTTAGCCGGAAGACATTTTCTGCCTTAAGAACATTAAATGCTCAGTTAAGGTTACAAGGAAATGGTGCAATAATGGCTGAGTTTCAAATCAAGCCTACTTTGATAGAAAGGATTAAAGAATTACAAGCAAAGGATAAAGAATGCTTGGAAAAGAATAAGCAAGTGGAACAAGGTGAATTTAAAGACTTTGAAGTAAAATCAAATGGATGCCTATACTACAGAGGACGTGTGTACATTCCTAAAGATGATGATCTAAAAAGGGAAATTCTTTTGGAAGCACATTTCAGTCCTTTAACTATGGATCAGGAGGCAACAAAATGTATCAAGATGTAAAGAGTCGATTTTGGTGGCCTGGTATGAAGCAACCTATCTCTGAGTTCGTTGCTAAATGCTTAACATGTCAACAAGTAAAGGCAAAACATCATGTTCCATCAGGATTGCTTCAACCGATCTCAATTCCACAGTGGAAATGGGAAAAAGTTACAATGGATTTTGTAACAGGTTTACCATTGACACCAAGTAAGAAAGATTTGATTTGGGTGATTGTGGACCGTTTGACTAAGATGGCACATTTCATACCAGGTCGAACAGACTACTCTTTGAACAATTTGGTGGAGCTATATATTAAAAAAATTGTTAGACTGCATGGTGCTCCTATGTCTATCATTTCTGATAGAGATCCAAGGTTTACTTCGAGGTTTTGGAATGCATTGCATGAGGCATTAGGAACTCAGATACATTTTAGTACTACTTTCCATCCCCAAACAGATGGACAATCAGAAAGAACTATCCAGATACTTGAAGATATGCTCAGAGCATGCATAATTAATTTTGCAGGTTCATGGGAAAAATATCTTTCATTAGCTGAGTTTGCCTACAACAATAGTTATCAATCAAGTATAAAGATGGCACCTTATGAAGCATTATATGGGAGAAAATGCCAAACACCGTTAAATTGGTTTGAGTTGGAGGATCGAAAGATCATCAGACCAGATCTTGTTCAAGAGACAGAGAATAAGGTAAAGATAATTCAAGACAATCTCAAGGCTGCTTCTGACAGACAAAAGTCATATTCAGATCTTAAAAGAAAAGATATAGAATTTGAAGTTAGAGATAAAGTATTTTTGAAGGTTTCACCTTGGAAAAAGATATTACACTTTGGACGAAAAGGAAAGCTTAGTCCAAGATTCATTGGCCCTTATGAAATCTTAAAAAGGGTTGGTCTTGTAACACCCATAACGTATACTCGTAATTGAATTTACATTATATATGTTACTTAAACATGCTACTGAAAGTTAAGCTTAATTTTTTTGTCTCTATACAATTCATCATCTGGCTGGTTATTTAAACTATCATTATAATTCAATTTGATGCATCATATACTATCAGTAAATAAATAGTTTACATGCCCACTAGAGATTGTCATAATTTAGAATGTCTTACTGATGTTCTACAGATTGTAGCTTGAACAACATGCTTGACTCCTCTTCAAGTGCTTCAACTTGACCTACGTGTGAAACAATCACACGCTAAGTACGAACTTAGTGAGGCATATAAAACAGTTTATTAAAAACATAAAGTAATACAAATTGATATGTCATGTAATGAGTGTATTACCCATTCTCTATAATTGACAATATGTCATATATATTAGTATATCATGTATTCTTACTAACATGTAAATCATGAATTATCCCTATCAAGTAATACATGAAACATTTATATCATATATCATGTAACCTTTCTATCATGTATGTCATGTGCTTCTCGGTTATGTGACATGTAACTTCTTATTCATGTAATCATTAACATTTGTAGCAAGTAACATGTAACATCTGAATCGTGTATCATCGTGTCTGGCTAGAGGCCCATGGAAACCCTGTAGCCTATTTGCACTATAGTGCCATGTAGAGTACGTACTCGAGAGGACGCTCTTTGCTCCTTATATAAACACCTTGTTAGTGCATTTGCACTATGGGCATGGATCCCCAGGATTATCTTGTTTCATTTTAGTCTTGTCATTATCCATATTTCACGTATGCATAATGCATCATCATTCATGCAAACAATAATTCGTACCTGGTATTCCATCAAGCTTGCCATGCCGAGCAATGTATCATATCGTGTATTATAGAGAAATGCAATGCCATTGTCAATGTAATGCAAATATTTAGAAATGCACTCACCTGAGCCATTTATTAGTTTGCCTCACTAAGATCTATTCGATCCTTTCTTTCATAGTGCTTCGAACCTTCATTTGATTCGGATCCAAACTTCATTAATCACATGAACGTGGATAACACTTGTTAGATTCAAATCTAACAATATTTTAAACATGCTATCAAATCTAATCATTCGAATATACTAAATTTCCTTCCTTTCTTATAGTGTCCAACACTCATTTTTTGGTCCCTAATGACCATTTTGAACTTCAAATAATTCCTCCAAGTTTGCTAACTAGCATTAGATATAAAATGTCTCAAATTTCATTTTCTGGCAGCTTGCACTACCTTTGAAGATTTATTTCTATAAAATGATCTAAAACTCGGAATTCGATTCTGTTTGTTCTGAAAGAAATTAGATTCAATAAGCTTTTCAGCCATATAAACTAATAGCCCAAATTCAACTCGTACGGTTTATGACAAATTTTCAAAGTCAATTTTCAGTGCTGATTTCAAAACAGACTGCCATACTGTTTTTTGAGTTTTCACCACTTAAAAATTCATATCTTTTTACTCGGAACTCAAAATTAGTTTCCATTTGTTGGAAACAAAACTATGTAAAGATTTATTCGTCAATTTAGTCCCATTATTTAATTTAAACCATCCAATTATCACCTTCTTCATCAAATAATTATTCACAATAGTTTCCCTTAATTTTCCCTCTTAACTGAAATAGTCACTAAAATGCAAAGATAAGGATTCTAGCTTCTTAACTTTGCAATTTAGTCCTCAAATCAAAATTACTATCTTAATTCCATCATTATAACTAAAATTCAGATTTAATCCTCCTCTAAAACCTCATTTCCGAATTGGTCACTTAACTTTGACAATTTGTCAAAATGGTCACTAATTCGATTCAACATTGGTTTAACATTATAACTTCAATTTCACATCTCCAACTTCAATAATAACATAAATACACTTCAAAATCATAAAAAAATCAGATTAGTCCTCTAACTTTTAGAATTTCCAAAATGGTCCCTAAGCCTTTAACTTAGGGTTTTGCTTCCAAATAACAATTCAAGCTAACTATATCATTAATTCAACATCACAAACCCTAAATAAAACTTGAATCCATAAACCCTAATCATCTTCATACAAACTAAAATATGTAGGGTTTAATTCTCAACTCAATAACACGATTTTAACATTATACTAGCTTGATTTCAACTTGAATTTTATCATGAAATCATAAAATTCCAAAAGCCCCAAACTTTTTCCATAAACCCTAATTTCTTCTCATGAAAAATTCTCATCAATCAAGCATGTTTTCCATGAATTATTTACACCAAAAGATAGAGCTTGAAGTGTAGAACAACTTTGTAGTTGAAAGTATTATCTGAAATCAAGTTTCGGTGCTTAAATCGAACTTGGAAAAATTTTCTCCATTTTTCTTTCTTTCTCCCCCTCATATTTCGAAATTTTGAGGATGAAGAAGTCTTCATCCTCTTTGTTTTTAATCCAATTTGGCCACCTGTCTTGTATAAATGAGTTTTAAATTCATTTAGATAGTGAAATTACTAAAATGCCCTTTTAATCCAACGGTTGAGATTGATCTTACCATTAATCAAGGGCCAAGATTTAATCTTCCATTTTCTTCTTCCAAAATTGTCCTTGTAACTTTTTAAAAATTTTAAAAATGCCATTGGGGCAAAATGACCAATTTGCCCTCTCACTAGTTTTTATTTACTAGTTTGCCATTCTTGTAAAAAAAATCAACTAAGTCTAGTTGGAATCCAACCAACTATAATAAAATATTATTTTATGACTTTTCTATGGATTTTGGATCAGCCTCTAAAATTTTAGTTCGATCGATTTTCTGATATTCATAAAATACTTTTACTGCGATTTCACCTTTATCGAGCAATCGGATTTATTCCAAAATTCCATATTTCCATATTTGAAAAATGAACACTATCATCTTATAAAAAAATTTCCTTTCCTAAAGTCTTAGACTGAATTTTCTTAACTCAGTCTATTATCCCAATAATTATCGAAAATCTTCAAAGAGTAAAATTTCTTTTAGAAATCCTTTATCGTAAATCCATACGAATATTCTTTACTCTTACTGAGTCTAAATTATCGATCAGAAACACTTTTATGGGACCTTCCCGAAGGTCACCCATCCTTTTATTTCTCTGACCTAAGCACGCTTAATAATTTCATTCGATCCAAATTCGGTACCTTTTTCTACATCTTAATTCTTAAAACCGATATCAAGGTACCTATTTCGATCCGATCCACTCTTATACTGAATAAAATTACTTGTTAGGCAAATTTACACTTTAGTCCCCAAACTTTTCCAAAGTTTATACTTTAACCCCTTAAACTTTCAAAATTTACAATTTAGTCACTAGCCAAAATTTAGGATATTACATGTCCAGTGGCATATCAATTAGCTTTACCACCGGAGTTGAGTAAGGTCCATGATGTATTCCATGTACCCATGCTTCGAAGATATCGATCGGATCCTTCATATGTTATTACACCAGAAGAGATCGAGATTCAATCGGATTTAACGTATGATCAAGAACCTGTAAGAATTTTAGCTCGAGGAGAAAAGCAATTAAGGAATAAAAAGATTCCTCTAGTTAAAGTCCTATGGAGAAATCACAAAGTGGAGGAAGCTACTTGGGAAACAGAGGAAGTAATGAAAAAGCATTATCCATACCTTTTTGAATCAAGTAAGTAGGGAAAATTCGAGGAAGAATTTTCTTAAGGGGGAGAATTGTAATATCCCAAAATTTTGGTTAGTGACCAAAATGAAAATTTTGAAATTTTGGTGGTCAAAGTATAAAGTTTGGAAAAGTTTAGGGACTAAATTGTAATTTCTAAAATTTATGTATTTTAGTCCCGTAAATGAATCGTTCACCCCCAAGAATGAAGTTTTCTTGTTACTCAGATTTTTCGTACGGAGCTTGTATTATTGGCTATTAAGCGATAAAGTTTGGAAAAATATTTTGATAATTGGATCGAATCGGATGTTCAAGATATTTTAAAGGATGATAAGGCAAGGTTAAAAATGTCATTTCCATGTCTTAAAATAGTAGGATTTAACATGGACCATTGGATTTAAAATAGATTTCCATGTCAAATTTGAGTCATTGGATGAAAAATGACAATATGGTAATTTTGGGAAATTCCAAGGGCAAAGTTGGTAATCCCTAACTACTTGGATTATTTTTTACCCTTGGATGAGTAGGTAGACATATGGAAAAATTTGAAGCATTGGATTAAAAGGGCAAAATGGTCATTTTCCTATAAAAGAGATATTTTATTTGAATTTTTAAAATAATTGCCAAATGGCCAAATTGGAAATAAAGGAAATTTCAAGACAATTTCATCATCCTTTTCTCCTTTACTCGAAACCCTACATCCAAGATCGTGATCGTGATCAAGATCGTATTACAAGCAAGTCTAAAGACAAGGAAAAAGTTCAAGAGTAAAGCTCAAAACAATAGTAAGGTTTTCTAGTGAGGCATCAGGTGAGTGCAATGCATACATAACATAATACTTGGATATTTTATACATCATTGGTAAGACTTACGATAAGTCTACCTGGTTTATATATTGGCTTGATATTTATGTCATTGATCATATATTTGACATATTTTAAATATGTCAAAGGTTGAATACAAATGCATGGATCACTAGTTATATATGCTAGTATACTATGAATGTATTTCGGGTATGAACTGCTCAATGTTCAATTATATTGATATACATTGCCATGGATGAAATAAATACGGGAATTATGCCAAATAAGTCAATTGAGGGACAAGGTATAGTTGGTATGCCATAGAGTCCAGCAGCACGCTGCATATTCAAGTATCCGGATAGCACTATAGTGTATATAAAGGACACTTAGTGTCTGGTTAGCACGACCTTATAAACGTGTGGGATAGCACTTCGATGCAGCTTTAACTCGAGTACCCAAGGTCCTCAAAGGCTTATATTTGGACTATGAAATCGGTTGTAATTTGATAAACGGGTTAAAGAGCTTATACAGTCTTAAATTAAGGCAAGTATATTGATAAGAAATTATATCTGGTTATATTATGTTGATACATGATTAAATGATGGTAAGACATATCTAGTGATTTGAAATGCATGGATACAGATATATTTCTATTTGTTATATTATATTGCACTAGACATTATTGTTGCCTTACTAAGTATATGCTTAGCGTGTGATGGTTTCATGCGTAGGTAAAAAGTGGAAATTAGAGTAAGGAGTTGGCATCCTGTTTATCCGGAGTATAAAAACAGTATTAGTAATAACATCCTTTGATGTGTTTTGATATTTCTAGATGGCATGTATATGTTAAAATTTGTCAGTTATATACTAGTTTACATATGGTTTGTAATAATTGTTAAACTAGTTTATGTTTTTAGCTAATGATAAGTAATTATGTTAAGGTTAAATTCGGGTAATGACTAGAAAGGGATAAATAAAGTAATCAGGTAGATCTTTATTTTAGGCAGTTTTTAGGCAATTATATCCCTTATATATTCTAGATATGAATTATTAAATTGCTGCCTGAAATTGGACCTAATTCGATAGGATAAAAATTCAAAATATGATTCTACGCTATAAAAAATTATGTGATACTCTAATTAGTATTTAATAGATTATACTGGTTAGGGTGTTACATTCTTTCATTCTTTTACTTTGGTCCTTAACCCTTTTATTTAGTCTAAGTTCTACAAATTATTACATGGTATTTGAACTGTAAACAATTGTTAACATTCTTACTAGACCTTACTTAGAGGTATTACACCCTCGGTTCGACAGCTCCTGAAGTTTCGTTTTCAACTCCTTCAATTCTTTTAGTGCCATGTGATACGGTACAATCGACACCAGAGTTGTATTTGCATACGTCTCAATGTAAAACTCCACCTTCCTATTCGGAGGCAAACCCGGCAACTCTTCTAGAAACACCCCTGGAAAATTGCAAATAGTGTGAATATCATGGGCACGCACCTCCATCATATTCGGGTTCATAACATATGCTAGGTATGTTTGACCTCCCCCCATTCCAACATCTTTTCCAAAGCCGAAACAACATTGGACAAGAATTTGACATTCTCGCCCACAACCACCACTTTATAATCTTCAGCAAGTTTCAACAAAAATCACTTGGTCTCAAAATTAACCATAGCCTGATGTTTAGACTACCAATCCATCCCCAAGATTACATCAAAACCATGAAACGGTAGCTCAATCAAATTCGCCTCAAACGCATGACCCTGAACCATCAAAGGACATCTCCTATACAACCTTCTAGCAACTATTGTCTTACCAAACACTCTGGTTACCCACATACCAACATCTAACACCTCTGCAATAACATATGTATCATTCCTTCCTATACGTTGCGCAAAAACGCTCACTGATCCACCACCCACATGTTGAACCACTACGGTATGAGTAACTGTCCTCTAAACTTCCTCTTTACACTGGAGATAACCTCGACCATGCCCACAACCTCTCTGCTTACAACAACAGAAACAAGAACCTGACCACCTCAAACCAACTGCGGACATTCACACCTAATGTAATATCGCGATCCACAGGACATCTCGGATGTCACAGCTTTGCTAACAACACAACAACATGGGAAAAATCATCAACGAGTTCCAAAAGCAAACAATTGATCTTAAAAACCACACACTTCTATCACCAACCTAGGTTGCTTCAAATCTATTGCAACCTCAACCTCCAAAAAACCACCTAAAACATTTCTCAAACTCTATAAGATCCTAAGGATTCTCCTTGCTAGGCTAACTTCCATCGTAATCTTATCGGTCTCTAAAAAGTCATCTGTAAGTGTGAACATATGTGTGCATGATCACCTACCTACCCTCATAGATGCCCATGCCCATGTATGCAAAACCTTTAGTGTCAAGCCCAATGTATGCATGTAATGCCATATTTAAATATATACATATAAGTGTTTTGTGATGTGCATGTTTAACAATTCACACTTACTAACAACATTCTCGAACCGAATTTACTCAACTTCGCCATAACCCCAAAACATATCGTTCAACTCGCTAAAACTTGCACCCACCTTAATTATCGACAGACGCTCTACCACAAAACCTATTAGGCTAACTTGACCATCAGACAAGGTTCATCATGCCACGTCAGAACTCGAAGATTCCATCACTTTTACACTTTTCTAAAGCTCACCACCACAGCTCAAAGGAATTCGGGAGCCGTACCAAAGTACGTCTCAACACTGAACCTAATGTTACAACCTAAAGATAACTTTGCTAACAACATCTAGAACATCTCAGGAAAGGATCCCTAAAAGCACAAACTTCCAAAACCCTAACATCCTCAACCCTTGACTTAAAACACAATCGAGATAACATCGCAACATAAGCCTCAACATCCTTTTAATTCCAAGCCAAAGCTACCTTTGTAATACCCCAAAGATTGGTCTAGTAGAATGCTATCAATTCAATCCAAATTAGGTTGTTTTGTTCATTTAATTGATAATTTTGGACTAAATAGAAAGAAAGGACGAATGGAGTGACCTATGTTAAAGTGCCAAATTAAAATGATGTATGGAATTTGGGGTTGCATGATAAACAAATTCTTGTGAATGGTCATTACACATGTCAACTTAAAAGTTGAACATGTGGTTTTGATCACTAGCTAAATGTGATATCTTTAAGTCACTTATTGGATAAATTGATTAGGATGGTGACCAAATTTAGGATAAAATAAAATACATGGTTGTTTTTAAGAGGGCTAAAATGAATTCTCTTCAATTCACAAGACTTTCATGATAAAGTAATAACAAAAGTGGGGTTAGTACACATGTCTAGCATTTGATGAATGCATGTGTAAAAGGGGTGGGGGAAATATCGGCTCAAAGGAATGATAATTCAAGTTATCATCTTAGGGGGGATAGGAAGGCCGAAAACCTATTGTGAGAGAAAGAGTTAGAGACTTCCATGGAACTTAAGAAATTGATGCATGTTGGTTAAATTTCTAGAGTCTTGTTCGAGCAACTTAAAGAAAGAAACTAAGTAGGAGTTGAAGGAGTAAGGATTAAAGTAGATCAATCTAGCTCGAAATAAACAATGAGTGTAGTTTAAAGTCTCAGATGGAGTGAAACTATCCCCGAGCATCTGTATTTTTATTTTAATTGATTTTGCATGCTCTTAAAGTCAAATGGTGCTAGTATGGCTAAGCTTGGATATAAGGTAAGTACTTTATTGAAAAGTACTCGATGATATGATATGAATTTGGTTGAAAGCATGTTATATGGTTGAATTTTATACATTTAAATGCACATATGTTTAAGCTTGACATGATAAGACTTAAGCCTTTTTGTAAGTATAAGAAATTTGAAGCTATGGTTACTTTTGAAATGAATAACAATGATCTATGTTCACTTAATACACACTTGTTCGAATGAAATAAGTGGTTGAACTAGTGATATACTATGAAATAAGCCTTGGTGGCATGTTTATAAGAATACGGAGCAAATCCTCATCTATAATGAGAAGTTTACATGAGGTGAGTATATACCCAAATTGAAAAAGGGTAATGAGCTTTTTGATATGATATCATGATAAGGAGTTATGCTCACTCAGTTTCTAATAAAAGATGACAAATGTGAAAGCCTTGGTCTCGAGTCAGTCTTAGGTATAGTTGGCATGCCATAGAGTCCATAGAGCTCAGTTTTGGTGTGGACTACAGTCCTTATTTGGCGACAGTAGGAAGGAAGTGTTATGGTCACTTGGCCTGAGTACCTTTAGGATGTACCTAGGCTGTCGCTTATCAAGGCTATAATGAATCTCAAGGCTAAAGACAAAACAATGAAATTTGTGAGTTAAACAAATGAATTATGCTCAACAATATATACATAATAAGTATTTATAACTGTGTGATATTAAGTTTAACAACTATGTACAAGTAACTATGTTGTGAGATAATAAGCTTGATAATATGTGAGAAGTATACATGTTCTTGAGATACTAAATTTAATGACTCGGGTAATATGTAACCATGTTTATGGGATGCTAGGTTTGATATTAGTATGTATCAAATAATCATAAGTCGATGACATGCTAAGTTGATAATCCATATGATAAGTAAAGTAATGTGTATTTGTGTATACATATATGTGGACTGTTTTGACATGAAATGAACCTAATTGGACTGTTTTATAATGTGTATTTGTGTATACATATATGTGGACTGTTTTGACAAGAAATGAACCTAATTGGACTGTTTTGTAATGTGTATTTGTGTACACATATATGTGGACTGTTTTGACAAGAAATGAACCTAATTGGACTGTTTTGTAATGTGTATTTGTGTATACATATATGTGGACTGTTTTGACACTGTTTTGACAAGAAATGAGCCTAATTGGACTGTTTTGTAATGTGTATTTCTGTATACATATATGTGGACTGTTTTGACAAGAAATGAACCTAATTGGACTGTTTCTTAATGTGTATTTCTGTATACATATATGTGGACTGTTTTGACAAGAAATGAACGTAATTGGACAGTTTTCTAATGTGCATTTCTGTATACATATATGTGGACTGTTTTGACAAGAAATGAACCTAATTGGATTGTTTTGTAATGTGTATTTGTGTATACATATATGTGGACTATTTTGACAAGAAATGAACCTAATTGGACTGTTTTGTAATGTGTATTTGTGTATACATATATGTGGACTATTTTGACAAGGAATGAACCTAATTGGACTGTTTTGTAATGTGTAATTGTGTATACATATATGTGGACTGTTTTGTAATGTGTATTTGTGTATACATATATGTGGACTGTTTTGATTGGACTGTTTTGCAATGTGTATTTGTGTATACATATATGTGGACTGTTTTGACAATGAATGAACCTAATTGGACTTTTTTGTAATGTGTATTTGTGTCTACATATATGTGGACTGTTTTGATAAGAAATGAACCTAATTGGGCTGTTTTGTAATGTGTAATTATGTGTACGCATTTGTGGACTGTTTCGATAAGGAATGAACATAATTGGACTGTTTTGAATAAATATAAGTATGGTGTGGACTGTTTTTAAATGTCTAATTGAATAAACATAATTGGTAGGCTGCTTAGTTAAACTCAAGTATGTTGTGAGTTATTTTGAATATGAATATGCATGTATAGGAATTGAGATGATTTTACATGAAAACAAGTATGTATTGAAGGTGCTTTGAAATATGTTTAATAACTAATATGAAAATAAGCATATCTATGATAAGCTATGTTGGATAGCTTGCGTGACAAGCATCACCTGTCTTTGATAAACTATTTCTGGGTAACTTGTGTAATAAAGATACATGACCTGATATACAATAGCTGTTGTTTTGAGTGTTAAGTAATCCAGGAGTTGATATGTATACTTAATGTCTTATATGTTAAGAAATTCATGACATGGTAAACTATGATTGATGTTTTGGACAAGTAATTCATGTGTTAATAAGCTAAGTTAAAAAGAAACCAAGGAAGTTTATAAGATAAATTACTGAATTGAGAAATGTTTTTCTAATGTTAATCGATTATTAACAGGGTACATAGACACGATTGTTAAAATGCTCATGTATACTTAAGTTCATGTATTTTCTAATACCATGTGTTGAAATAAGTGTTTGTTTGCGTGATTTGTTCTTAATTGGCTAAACTCTTTTCCAAGCATATTATGTGTAATGTTTTTTATTAGAACTTGATGAAAGGATAGACTTTTGGTCTCATACTACAACACTCTTTAAGCTACCTCACTAAGCTTAGGCTTATTCTATCCTTTCAGTGCATTTCAGGAAGAACTTGCTTATGAGTATTTTCGGAGCTTGGACGAGATCACGAGTGTCGAGGTGTATGTTCGTATTCTCCTTAGGAACTCCTAGATGGTGGCACATAGTCGTTATGAATGCATAGTGCATTACAATTTCTTGTTTGATTTATATGTTTACAAGCTTTATATGTATTCAAAGTTGTAATGGGCCCTTAATTATTCCTTAGTTATTTGCTATATGAGTTATAATTGCTAGTATGATTATGTGGTTGTCTAAATATCTTTATGTGCCTTAAGTTGTTAGTTCTCCCTGATGTCATGTGCATACGTGGCTAATATATATATATATTATCATGTGTTAAACCCTAAAGAAAGAATAACGTACTTCGTAGGCTTAGATTGAAGGATAAATTAAACAATCGGTTTGTATGTTAATGATTGCACTCAAGGTTTTGCTATGTGATAGTTGTATGTAATTGAAATTGATTGGTTTAAGATGTGAAATAACTTTGATTTTAGTATTTGAGTGTAGCTATCACCTTATTGTAAATGGTCTCTATAATACTCATGATTTGCTTGTTGGATAAGCTATATTAGACTTGATGTTCGAATACTTGTTGCCATAGATATATGTTTGATTGTGATAGGTGATGCTTAGTTAGTAATCTTGGATATTAAGTTTGAGTTTTAAAGAACATAACATGTAAGCCTAAAGATTAGTAAAAGTCATTAATTTTTATGATTTTATAAATGAATTCCTGATTTGATCAATTTCAAACAATCTTATGGTTAATGTATTTTGGATATGTCTTATAAATGGATTTAAAAAATTAAAGTTTTTAAATTAACTAAGATTAACTTATTTGTGCGTTATATAACACTTCCTAATTTAACATAAAGTTTGTTGTTACAACCTCAACCTAGATTGATCCAATCAAAACTTTAAGGAATATGATGATTTGAAATACCTTAAAACATGGCTCTGATACTAACAAATGTAACCCCCTTGACCCGGTCTAGTCACAAGACCAAACCGAGCGAGCTATATAAGGGTTTGTCGAGACAAACCCAGAAGATTTACATTGAAAAAGTAATTTTTTTCTTTTATCTTATCTAAAAGAATATTTAAGTCCTAAGGTGATCATACTGGTTACGGTGAAGGTTACAACTCAATCAGGCGTTGAATTGACATCTAATTGTTCGTATTCTCATTTCAGGGAGTAAAAAGTAATTTCTAAAAATTTAGAGGAAACTCGTGAAATTAAAGTTATCAATCCTTAATTAGTCATATTTTTAACCATCAGGTTAAATCTCATCTTAAAATAACCATCCAAACTCATTTAATAGCATAAACAAGAAACGGGGACTAAATTGCAATGAAAACAAACTTCAGAAAGCATCCTAACTGATTTAACGACTGACGTATTGTTACAGGGTCCATCCGTATCACGACGGGGTTGAAATACAAAGGCGTACCAATACAGTCCTCAAGCGTATCGGCACAGGTATGTGCTCTCAAAAATATGGAAATCCAGTAGCTAAAGACCATACTGATACGGTTACCCATGTACCAAAACTAGGCTTATTTATCAGCTACGTGTACCGATAAGGTTACCAGGTGTGTGGATGCACCTAGGCAATTTTACAAAGATTGAGCCGAGATAGGTCCCCGCGTACCGATCCCTTAGGACTCGTACCAATACGAACATACCTATAATGACCTCTTGGTCCAACATATGACACTTTAGCTCAATCAAACACACTCCAAACAACATATAAACATCATATAGCTTTATAAACATCAATTCCTCAAACATAGCAACATGGTATATTCAAAACAATCCCCTGTAGGCATGATTTCTACCCAAGCATGCATAATGTTTCCCAACCCCTAAACACCAAGCATTAAGCTTCAAACAAGTCCAAAACATCAAACCAAACTTATACAAACAGGGAGTACCCAAACTAAACCTCCCAATAACAACTTGATCACATTGCCTCTTATTAATACTTAGCATTTATAAAACCATACTTTAAAATTTATCTCGATCCTTGGATCTCCTCTTGCACACTTGTTGTCCGGAAAGGCTTATTTCTATTCATTGATGAGAAAAGAGAGCGTAAGGTATAAGCTTAGTGAGGGAATCTCTAAAACACTCATCAATGCATTAAAATCATTTTAATTCAAACCAAGTTTATATGTCTCATGGCAAAATCATCTCATGCTTCTATAATCTCTTTCAAATGCACATTTAAAATCATTTACAACACATGTATCATGGATTTCATCTCTACCTCAATTTAAGCTTCAAATGCCAAAATCTCTATATAGCAAGCTTAAAGAACATCTCATGTCTAAACCATATTATACAAACATAATCCATTTCTCATGATACATCATCTCATATATTGGCATTCAAGTGACTTAAAACAAGTTTCATTCTATTTATCAAAAACCACATCGGATACACGGATTTCCCAAGTGGTTCCTTCAACCACTTTACATACATCCTCAAACCGGAGTAGCCCTCAACAGTTATAATGTATAAATCTACTAGCGGGAGAATTGGCACACTCTTGACCCCTTGACCGCTGCGGTTCTCATGGTGGAGCATGGCACACTCTTGACCCCTCGACACACATGAGGCAGCTTATTATAGTGCACTTTAAACCCTATGGCTAGCCAAATATATTCGATAACATTTTACCATAGCAACTTGTCAATATACTCAATAAAAACCACATTTAGTTACTATTTTACATATGCATCAATTCAAACCATTTTCCAATCCATTAAACCACGTATTCTAGTATTCTCAAGATTCTTTCATAAATCATTTGCTATGCTCAAATATCATCATATGAAATCATTTACAACATCTTTCCTTTCTAAAACATTCATATAATATAGTAAGTAATCAAATCTATGAATATGTGCATGAGATTGTATTTTGCAAAATTGAAAATGAGAGGGAGCTCAACCAATACTTACTTTCGAGCTTAGATAAGTGTATCAAACTTATTCTAAACTCCCAACAACATTTTTAAACCTTTTAAAAATAGTAAAACATGTTTCCACTCACCAACAACCAACACCGACAACCCAAAGCTCGCTAGCCGATACATGATCAAGCCTCCGAAGCTTCTACAACCTCTCCAAACGCTATAGGATTCAACTCCCATGCTTCACCCAAACAAAAACAGAGGATTAATGCACTTTCATGAATCTCAAATCCCCAGCAAACAACAAACACAACTTCGCCTCCCTTAGATCCATCAAACGCTTATCTAAAACAACCGAAATCAACCCCAAACTTCACCTAAACAAAGCCCAGCCGACGTTATTATATAAAAACATATTTTAATAGCTATCTAGAAAAATGACCCATATTCAAAGTTAGCTAGAAAAATGACCCCCAAATCGTCCACGTAGGAATACCTCGCTTTTTACAAAAGGCGAGTTTGAACCTCACTTTCTACAGAAAGTGAGTTCCATGTTAAAAAATGCAAGAAATTAATTTTTTTACTAACTTAATCAACATGGAACTAGCGTTTTCCAAAAAGAGAGGTTCGACCTCGCGTTTTGTAAAAAGCAAGGTCTTCGTATGTGGATAATTTAGGGATCATTTTTCTAGATAACTTTAGATATGGGTCATTTTTCTAGATAACTATTAAAAATGTGTTTTTTATATAATAAAGTCGTGGTTCTCACATTTGTACTTTTGTATAGGGACTAAAAAGGAGTAGAGAATTGGCAGAAGGAGATGTGGACCTACGAGTGGGAAATGGAGCAAGAGTTGCTGCATTAGCTATAGGAACATATACTTTGTCATTACCTAGTAGACTTGTTTTAGATTTAGAGGATTGTTATTTCGTACCTAGTTTGACTAAGAACATTATTTCAATTTCTTGTTTGGACAAGATTGGTTTTAAGATTATTATTAAGAATAATAATTGTTCCTTTTATCTCAATAATATTTTTATGGTACGACACATTTAATAAATGGCCTTTATATCTTAGATCAAGACAATTCTATGTATAACATAAATATGAATAGATCAAAAACAAATGACTCTAATCGAACTTATCTCTAGCACTATCGCTTGGGTCATATAAGTGAGAAACGCATATCAAAACTTCATAAAGATGGATTTTTGGATTCTTTTGTTTTTGGATAATTTAATATATGTGAACCTTGCTTAATGGAAAAAATGACCAAATCACCATTTGACGGTAAAAACGAGCGAGCAAGCGATTTATTAGGTCTAATACATAGTGATGTATGTGGACCAATGAATACACAAGCCAGAGCAGGGTTTCAATATTTCATTACTTTCATTGACGACTTCAGTAGATATGGGTATATTTACCTAATGCATCATAAATCTGAAGCCCTTGAAAAGTTCAAGGAATTTAAGAATGAAGTACAAAACCAACTAGGAAAGAGTGTCAAAGCTCTTCGATCAGATCGAGGAGGAGAATACTTAAGCTTAGAGTTTGATGAACTTCTTAAAGAATGTGGGATTGTCTCACAACTTACACCTTCGGGTACTCCACAACATAATGGAGTCTCTGAAAGGAGAAATTGAACCTTGTTAGACATGGTTCGATCAATGATGATTCATGCTGATCTTCCAACTTCTTTTTGGGGACATACGCTAGAAACTGTTGCTTTCACACTAAATCTTGTTCCATCTAAATCGGTTCAAAAGACACCGTATGAGATATGGACTGGGAAGCGTCCTAGTATGTCTTTTATGAAATTTTGGAGATGTGAAGTTTATGTTAAACATCAGATGTCTACAAAACTTGAACCCAAATCTCATAAGTGTAATTTTGTGGGGTATCCTAAAGAAACTAAAGGATATTATTTCTTCAATCCATCTGAGAACAAAGTGTTTGTTGCTTGAACATGAGTCTTCCTCGAAAGAGTATTTATTTTCAGAAGATGAAGTAGAAGAAATATTGAACTCGAGGAAATTCAAAATCAACCACAGATCATTGAACCAGAGATTGAACAACAACAAGTTCCACAAATAGTTGAGGAACATCCAATCGTTCTTTAAATACAGCCACTGCGAAGATCTATAAGAGAATGGAATGCACCTGAGAGATATGGATTGCTCATCACATTGTATGGTGATGTTCTCCTCATGGACCAAGATGAGCCTAAGACTTATCAGGAAGCAGTGGCGAGCCCAGACTCTGAGAAATGGCTAGAAGCCAAGAAATCCTATATGGATTCCATGTCAGAAAACCAAGTATGTACTTTGGTTGACCCACCTGAAGGGATAAAGCCTATAGGGTGCAAATGGGTTTTTAAAAGGAAGACTGACATGGATGGCAGTTTACAAACATACAAAGGGCGATTGGTTGCTAAGGGATTTCGTCAGATTCATGGTATAGACTATGATGAAACTTTTTCTCCTATTGCTATGTTTAAATCGATTCGAATATTGCTTGCAATAGCTGCATTTCATGATTATGAAATCTGGCAAATGGATGTCAAAACTGCTTTTCTTAATGGGAAATTAGATGAGGATGTATACATGACACAACCTGAGGGTTTTCTCGATCCAAAAGATGCCCAAAAAGTATGCAAGCTGCAAAGATCCATTTATGGGTTGAAGCAATCTTATTGAAGTTGGAATCCTTGTTTTAATGATGCAATCAAAGAATTTAGTTTTATTAAAACTGAAGATGAGCCATGCGTTTTCAAGAAAACTAGTGGGACTACTGTCATGTTCTTCGTATTAAGGTTTCATATGCTTCAGCTATTGGATCTATCATGTATGCCATGTTATGTACACGTCTAGATGTATCATATGCATTAAGTATGACAAGTCGATACCAAGTGGATCCGGTAAAGGTCATTGGGTTGCAGTAAAAAACATCCTTAAGTACTTAAGAAGAACTAAGGATACATTCTTTATGTATGGAGGTGAGGAAGAGCTAAGTAGAAAAGGTTATACTGACGCAAGCTTCCAAACTGATAAGGATGATTCTCGATCACAATAGAGTTTTGTGTTTTGTCTTAATGGAGGTGTTGCAAGCTGGAAAAGATCAAAGCAAGAAATAGTAGCAGATTCTACAATAGAAGCTGAGTATATTGCAGCAAGCGATCCTGCAAAAGAAGTTGTTTGGATCAAAAAGTTCATATCTGAACTAGGGGTTGTGCCTAGCATATCAAATGCTATAGATCTACGTTGTGACAACAACGGAGTCATTGCACAAGAAAAAGAACCCAGATCTCATAGCAATCCAAACACATAGTTAGGCGTTACCATCTCATTCGAGAAATCATTGATTGAGGGGGTATAGAAATATACAGAGTACTAATGGATGACAATATCGCTGATCCACTAACAAAGCCTCTAACATAGCATAAGCACGATCATCACACTAAGTCTTTTGGTATTAGATACATGAGTGAATGGTCTTAGTGCTAGTGGGAGATTGTTGGAGTATGCCCAAAGACCAATCATGAGATGGTTGTAAAAGACATACTTATTTTATCATGTTAATATAAAACCATTATTATTTTTAGTCTTATTTTGTGCATTTATAAATAAACTAAATTATAATAAAGTCCTTAGAATAATATAGTTATTCTTGAATGTCCTTCGTGTATTATTGTGGGCATGGACAACAAAAATATATTAAGACTAATATGTAGTTGATTGATGACAAAGTGTTTTCATTGACAAGAAGATGTCAAAATCAATACATAAGTATGTGTTAGAGAACGACATATTGGACTGACCCGCTATGAGCATGTTTCTTGGATTATTATGTGACAGTCAAAACTTTGCTCATAGTGATAACTACATGTATGATCCTCAGACTTAAGATCATCATTATTTCAACATCGTGAGTGACATATTTTGATGTGGTCAAACGTGTGTCGTAACTGACTACACTATAAAGACTAATATTGGATATGTTGCAATCTATGTAGCGGAATATGGTTGATCAAGATAGGATTTGTCCCTCCTACATAATAGGAGTAATATCATAGGCCGCTTGATTGAGTGAGACTAGAAAATGCATGGCCATGCTCGAATAAATTGAAATGAGATATCATAGTTATTCATTTATAATAGTCTACTCAAGATATCAAGAAATATTAGATGGACTATACAAGTGTGACTATTCCATGACTTGTGCCTGATATAGATATGAGGACAAAAGGATGCAATACATGAAAAAAGTTAATCACGAAAAAAAGGTTATGTTGAACCACGACTTCCTATAACTTAGGTAGCAGTGATGCATTGCTAGATGCCACTCATTGCTTGTAATATTAGAATTGTTCTAGATATTACTACTAACGTTACATGAACCTACAAGGATCACACCCTATGATTGAAACGAACAAATATCGGCTAGATAGCATGTGTACAAACTTGTTGTACACGTAATAAGTAAAAACCGAAATTATTATAATTACTATAATTATAGATAATCTTGTTTATATATATTTTAATACTAGATAATTATTGTGATTATCAAATACCATTAAAATATCTATATATCTAACTAAACCTAATTAAAGTGGAATCATATTCTCTATATTTTGTTATATTCGGTTAAATATATTGTATATTTAATGAATTCGAATTTGATTAGAATTAGGTTTTTGAATGCTATATAAAGGAATAAGGTCTAGCAGCCGAGATATGCCTTTTGAGAAAAACCTCTCTAATAGTTAGAGAAGTAAAATATTGTTCGCTTTATTCAGGTGGACTGCGTAGAGGTCAGAATGTTGTTGTGACGACTTGGATTCGATATCGTGCTAGAATAATTGGATTCTCCTAACTCCCTGCGATTTTTTAGATTTATTTAAGGTAACGTTTCATCCCTTTTCACCCCATATTCGTTCCTCGTACATGCATCACTGGCGGAATACGTCGGATATTTTTTCCATTGTGCCATGGGGTGTACCGGCATTTCCCAACACTTACACGTCAAGAAAAACCACAACACCAAGATCACCTCAAAAACCAACTTTAAACAACCTAGAAA
Source organism: Hibiscus mutabilis (assembly GCA_019671005.1). Taxonomy (NCBI): domain Eukaryota; kingdom Viridiplantae; phylum Streptophyta; class Magnoliopsida; order Malvales; family Malvaceae; genus Hibiscus; species Hibiscus mutabilis. The sequence continues at coordinate 18,978,580 of CM033744.1, read as the reverse complement.
ATTAGCAATTCACATAGTTTCAGGATTCATGTAATTAATCTCTTCTTTTAGCATTAAAACACATCTTATAAGAGATCTAAATCAATTAGATTCTATACAAAACAGATCCAACTTAGTTCTTATCTAATTTCCACATAAAACTCAATTTAATTACCAAATCCATGTTTGAATCACATAACATAAATCAGTTGTAAAGGATCAAGAACTTGGGAATTTCAATAAAGAACCTTTAATTAGAGGAAAGAAACGAACATCACCTCTAATTGCTGATTTCTCCCTTAATTGGCAATGATTGGTTGAAATCCAAATAGATTTTGATGCAAGAATCAAAGGAATCAAGTAGAAAATCAAAAAGGAAATCAAATAGATTGATTCTTGGAAATTTTGGAAAGATTTTGATAGTTTGGTTGCTGAGAAAGTTGAGAGAAAAGTTGTATCAAAGTTAGTTATGTAAGAAAGTGGTTTTGCGAAAATAAAATCCTTTTATTAAATCTATTTTCTTTTAATATTAAAACTGATTAAAAACACTTTAAAATATCCTAAATTAAGGGAAATATCTGATAGAAAAGTTTGGGTAAATAGCTCCTTAAAGATTATAAATTTTGACCCTTTTAGATTTAGTCACCAAAATAGTTTTGAAAACTTTACATTTTAGTTCCTAGACCAAACTGTCACAAAATCATATTTAATTCTTTCAAATTGAATTTATCAAATTTAATTAAATATTTTCTAGCATTTTTCATATTTTATTGTGACCGAAAACTATTTTTTAAGATTTAATTCCTGAAACTAACTCCAATTGTCTAATTCGGTTCTCCCGAACCTTCTAATTGATCCATCTAACATCTAGGACCAAATTAGGGCATTACAGGTTACTTTTTGCAATTGACGACCACACTAGGCTTTATAGCTAATTCTCTATTTTTTGTTAATTTTTAGATAAATTGATACTCTAAGTCTGGATTCGGCATCACTTGGAGAGTCTCAAATTTCTAAACAGTTAATGAATTATAAGTACTAGTTTATATTGTAATTTAAATAATTTTAGAATTGTGGTGCAACCCCCATGACCCGATCTAGTTGCAAGACCGAACTAAGCGAGCTACATAGGGTTTGCAAAGACAAACCCGAAAGATTTAATTAGAAAATAATCTATTTTTTTATCTTATCTAGAAGCATAATTAAGCCCTAAGGTGATCATGCAGACTATGGTGAAGATTACAACTTGATCGGGCTTCGAATTGACATCTAATTATTTAATCAACGTTTTATGGACCAAATTGTAAATTTAAATAATTAAGAGAACTTTATTGTAATTAAGGTTACCCATCTTTAATTAGTCATAATCCATACAACAAGTCAAATTCCAACTTAAAATAACCATCCAAACTCATTTGATTGCGTAATCTTGAAATAGGAACTAAACTGCAAAGAATCAAACTTCAGAAGGCATTTTAACTGAAATAACGGCTGGCGTATCGATACAAACACTTTTTGTATCGCAACGGGAGTAAAATACAAAGGAATATTGATGCAGTCCTCAAGCGTACCGATATGGGTATATGTTTTTCGAAAACATTGGATTCTAGTAGCTAAGGGGCGTACCGATATGGTTGCCCGTGTTCCGACACCAGGCTTGTTTCTCAGCTATGCGTACTGATATGGTTACCAGGAATATCGGTATGCCTAGGAAATTTTGTCCAGATTGAGCCGAGTCAGGTCTCCGCGTACAAATCTCTGAGGACTCGTACCGGTATGGACAAACTTGTATTGACCTCTTGGTCCACCATGTGACACTTTGGCTCAATCTAACAAACTACGATCAACATCTAATCATCATAAGATTCCACAAACATCAATTTCTCAAACATAGAAGCATGGTAGAACATCATACTCAACATATCAAAACTAAACATAAGTTATATAGGCATGATTTCTACCCAAGCATGCATAATGTTTCCCAACCCCTCAAAACCAAACATTAAACATCATACAAGTTCAAAACATCAAACATAACTTGTACAACCAGGGAGTATCCAAAATAAAACTCCCAAAAACAACTTGGTCACATTGCCTATTATTACTACTTAGCACTTATAAAACCATACTTTGAAAATGTCTCAACCCTTGGATCTCCTCTTGCGTACTTGCTGTCCGGAAAAGCCTATTTCTCTGCATTGATAAGAAAGGAGAGCGTAAGCTATAAGCTTGGAGAGGGAATCTCAAAAACACTCATCAATGTATTTAAAACCATTTTACTAAAATCTAGAGTATAAATCTCATGGAAAAATATCTCATGCTTCTATAATCTCTTTCAAATGCACATTTAAATCATTTGCAACACATATATCATGGATTCTAGCACAACCCTCAATTTAAGCTTCATATGCCAAAGTCTCTAGATATTAAGCTTAAAGAGCATCACATGTATAAACCACATTATACAAAAACATAATCCATTTCTCATGATACATCATCTCGTATATTGGCATTTAAGTGACTCAAAACAAGTTTCTTTCCAACATATAAAATCACATCGGATACATAGATTTCCCATGTGGTTCCTTCGACCACTTAACATACATCTAACCGGAGTAAACGACACACTTAACCCATCGACGGTTATGATGTAAACTATCTACAATGAGAGTAAACGACACATTTAACCCCTCAACCATTGTGATACTCAATTCTCCAGCGGGAGAATGCGGCACAATTAACCCCTCGACACACATGAGGCGATGCACTTTAAACCCTATGGCTAGCCAACTATATCCGATAACATTTACCACACCCACTTGCTAATATACTCACTAAAACCACATTAGCTTATTGTTTTATATATGCATCAATTCTAAACATTTTCCAATACATTAAACCATGTATTCTAGCATCCTCAACATGCTTTCATAAATCATTTGCTTTACGCAAAGCTCAACATGAATAATCATTTGCAACATCTTCTGTTTCCAAAACATGCATATAACAGTAAGTAATCAAATCTATAAACATGTGCATGAGATTATATTTTGCAAAACCAAAATTAAGAGAGCTCAACTAATACTTACTTTCGAGCTTAGATAAGTGTATCAAACTTATTATAAACTCCCAACAAACTTCTTCAAACATTTTAAAAGCAATAAAACGCATTTCCACTCACCGACAACCAAACGCTCCACTTGTCGATACACGATCAAGCTTTTGAAGCTTCTGCTACCTCTCCAAAAGCTAGAGGATTCAACTCCCTACTTTTTCTAAAAAAAAATAGAGGATTAATGCACTTCCATGCATCTCTAATTTCCAGCAACCAACAAACACAACTTCTCCTCACTAGAAACCATTAATCGCCACTCTAAAACAACCGAAATCAACACCAAACCTTATCCAAACAAAGACCATCCAAAACTTATTGAATCTAACATCTTAACAACATCAATTAACATCCAAAAACATCCTTACCACGACCTTATACCTCTAGCCACTCTACAACACCAAGATCACACCAAAATCTACCTATTTACAACCTAGAAAATTAACAATTCACATAGTTTCAGGATTTCTTTAACTAACCACTTCTTTCAACATTAAAACACATCTTAATAAAGTTATAAATCTATTTTATTCAACACAAAATAGGTCCAAAACAGTGTTCATCCAATTCTTATATCATAACTCAATTTAATTAACATATCCATGTTTTAATCATAATTCCATAACAAAAATCAGTTGTAAAGGATCAAGAACTTGGGAATTTCAATAAAAACCTTTAATTAGCGGAGAGAAACAAAAATCACCTATAATTGTTGATTTATCCCTTAATTGGCAAAGATTGGTTGAAATCCAAACAGATTTTGTTGTCGAATTCAAAGGAATCAAGTAGGAAATCAAAAGAGGTTGATTCTTGGAAATTTTGGAAAGATTTTGAAAGTTTGGCTACTAAGAAATTTGAGAGAAAAAAGTTGGGTGAAAAATAGTTACGTAAGAAAAATGATTTATGAAATTAAGATCCTTTTTGTTAAATCTACTTTCTTTTAATATTAAAACCAAATAAAAACCTTTTTAAAATGGCCTAAATTAAGGGAAAATCTGATGAAAAAGTTTGTTCAATTAGCTCTTTGAAGATTCTAATTTTTCACCCTTTTACAATATAGTCACCAAAAACAGTTTTGAAAACTTTTCATTTTAGTCACCAGACCAAAATGTCCCAAAATCATATTTAATTTCTTCAATTTGATTTTACCAAAATATTTAAAATATTAATTAAGTATTTTCTAGCATTTTTTCAGATTTTATTTAAGAAAAACTATTTATTAAGATTTAATTCCCGAAACTAACTCGAATTGCCTAATCTAGTTCTCCCGAACTATCTAATCGATCCGTCTAACATCTAGGCCCAATTTCAGGGCGTTACAACTCTCCCCCTCTTAAGAGATTTTGTCCTCAAAATTTACCTGGCGGAAAAAGGTGAGGAAACTGCTTCAACATGTCCTCATTGCTTTCCCAGGTGGGCTTCTTCGCCATCACGATGTCACCACAACACTTTCACCAACTTTATGGTATTTCCTCGAAGAACCTTGCTGCTTGAATCCATAATTTTCATCGGCTCCTCATCATAGGTCATATTCAGATTCAACTCAATCTCTTCAACAGCATCACATGTGAAGGATCCGACCTATACCTCCGAAGCATCAATACATGGAAAACATCATGTATCTTCTACAACTCCGCCAGCAACCTCAACTTATAAGCAATTGACCAACACAATCTAACACCTCATAAGGTCCAATAAACCTAGGACTTAACTTGCCCTTCCGTCGAAACCTCGTCACCTTCTTCCAAGGTGAAACCTTAAGGAACACACGATCACCAACCGTATACTCAATCTCTTTTTGTTTTAAGTTAGCATAAGAATCCGAGGCCGCCTTAATTGATCACTAACAAGCTTCACTTTCTCATTGGTATCCTTCAACACACCGGGCAAAGAAACATACCTTTCTTCTACCTCTTCCCAGCAAAGTGGCATGCGACACCTTCTAACATACAAAGCCTCGTACGGAGCTATCTGGATACTAACCTGATAACTATTGTTATAGGAAAACTCCACCAAAGGCAAATAATTCTCCCATGTTCCTTGGAAATTGATGATGCAACACCGCAACATATCCTCCAACACTTGGATAACGCGTTCAGACTGACTATCTGTTTGAGGATGATACAAAGTACTGAAGTTCAATCGCGTACCCAAAGCCTTATGCAAACACTCCTAAAATCTTGTTGTAAAACGCAAATCTCTATCAGATATAATAGATTTTGGCACCCCGTGCAACCTCACAATCTCCGCAATATACAACTTCGACAACTTGTCCAAAGTATACGTAGTATATACATCCAGAAAATATGCACACTTCGTAAACCTGTCCATAATCACCCAAACAGAATTCTTCTTTATTGGCATTAAATACAGACCAGACACAAAATCCATGGTAATACTCTCTCACTTTCTTTCTAGAATCCTTAACAGTTGCAACAACCCTAAAGAAAATTAATGCTCAGCCTTAACACGCTGACAAACCATACAACGAACAACAAAATCTGTGACATCCTTCTTCAATCCAACCCAGAAATACTCCTTTTTTAGATCCTAATACATCTTTGTACTGCCCAAATGCATAGTAAAAGACTGGAATGTGCCTCAGCCAAGATAGTGTGCCCTAACTCCTCATCTTTCGGCACTACCGCTTGACTCTTAAAACACAAAACTCTTTCATCACTGAAACAGAAATCCATTTAATTGCCATCCAATATGTCCTTTACATGTGGTACCAAAGAATCATCATACAGTTATTCCTCCTTAATCATCTGCAACAACGATGGCTACACTTGCAACGCATCCAAAAATCCACCATCAGGCGTTACACTCAATCGTGCAAACATCACTCTCAAATCAACCGCAACCTTCCTACTCAAAGCGTTAGCTACAACGTTAGCCTTTCTAGGATGATACTCTATCGTCAAATCATAATCCTTGAGCAACTCCAACCATCTCCGTTGCCTAAGATTCAACTCTTTCTGGGACATCAGATATTTCAAGCTCTTGTGATCCGTGTATACAATACACTTCTCACCATAAAGGTAATGTTGCCAAATCTTTAAGGCAAACACCACCGCAGCAAGCTCAAGATCGTACGTAGGATAATTGTGATTATGTACCTTCAACTGTCTGATGCATAAGCCACAACCCTTTCTTCTTGCATCAACATACACCCCAAACCTACATAGAATGCATCGCTATAAACCACAAACTCCTTCTCTGACTCTGTTGAATCAAGATTGGAGTTTGAGTCAAAGCTCCCTTCAACTTATCAAAGGCTTGTTGTCTACCCTCCATCCACTCAAAACTCACATCCTTTTGCAATAGCTTCATCAAAGGAGAAGCAATCCTCGAGAAACCATCCACAAAACGTCGGTAATATCCTGCCAATCCCAAGAAACTACAAACTTCAGACACTGACTTTGGCTGCTTCCAATTTACTATAGCTTCAATTTTCTGTAGATCCACATGAATACCCTTGGCAGAAACCAAATGACCAACAAAAACCACTTGCTTGATCCAAAACTCATAGTTGCTCAACTTGGCATAAAGCTTATTGTCCAACAGAACTTGCAACACAAATCATAGATGTCGGTCGTGATCTTTCTCGGTACTTGAGTACACAAGGATGTCATCGATGAACACCACCACAAATTGATCTAAGAATTCATGGAACATTCAATTCATAATATCCATGAAAGCTGTCGATGCATTTGTCAACCCAAATGGCATCACTAAGAACTCATAATGCCCGTAGCACGTGGGAAAAGCTATCGTGGGCACGCCCTTATCTTTCACCTTCAACTGATAATACTCAGACCTTAGATCAATCTTGGAAAACATCGTAGCACCCCAAAACTGATCAAACAGATCATCAATCTTTGGTAAAGGATACTTGCTCGTAATTGTCAACTTGTTTAGTTGCCGATAATTACTGCACATTCTCATCGTGCCATCTTTCTTTTTCACAAACAACACTAGTGCTCCCTATAGTGAAACACTAGGTCGAATGAAACCACGATCCAACAACTCCTATAGCTGTACCTTCAACTCGTTCAATTCTTTCGGTGCCAAGCGATATGGTGCAATCGACATCTGAGTCGTATCCGTCTACGTCTCAAGGCAAAACTCAATCTTCTTATCTGGCGACAAACCAGGCAACTCTTTCAAAAACACTCCTGGAAAATTGCAAACTGTGCGAATATCCTGGGCACGCACTTCCTTCATATTAGGGTTCATAACATAAGCTAGGTATGCTTGACCCCCCAGATTCTATTAACTCCCGCGCTTCCAAGGCCGAAACAACATTGGACAAGAATTTGACATTCTCACCCACAACCACCACTTCGTAATTCTTAGCAACTTCCAACAAAACTCGCTTGATCTCAAAATCAACCATAGCCCTATGTTCATACAACCTATCCATCCCCAAGATCACATTAAAACTGTGAAACGGCAAATCTATCAAATTGGCCTCAAACACATAGTCTTGAACCAACAAAGGACGTCTCCTATACAAACTCCAAGCAATTATTGTCTCACCAAAGGAACTAGTTACCCTCATACCAACATCTAACATTTATACAGGTATATCAAGCAAGCATGCATGTTCTCGCAAGATGTATGAATGTGTAGAACCAAAATGTATCAAAGAAAGCATGGTATGGACTGCAAAGTAAATATACCTACAATCACATCGGTATCATTCTTTCCCACACAATATGAAAAAACCCTCGTCAGTCCACCACCCTCAGGCTGAACCGCTACAGTATGAGCAATTGTTCTCTGATTATCCTCTCTATGCTGGAAATGTCCACGATCGCCTACATTCTCTCTGTGGCATAACAGCAGGTGCATGAGCCTGACCTTCCCTATCTAACTGCGGACAATTGCGCCTAAGATGATCCCACAATCTACAACTCCAACATCTACCAAAAGTACCCCAACACTACCCTAAATATCACTTACCGCAACGCCTACACTCGGGTACTCTAGAATGGGTATACTAACCTTGTTGACCACGTCCAACATTACTTTTTCCTTGTCTCTAATCAGGATGATACCTCCTATCTCTATGCTTCTTGTACCGATCTCTACCAATATTTGACTCAGCATTTCTTTTCCCCGTAGAAAAACTCTCTAAACGAGCAGACAACACTAAATTTTGTTTTATATCCTTAGCTCAAGAAACCATGACATCAAACTCAGTATAATCTGTAGCCAACATGTAAGTCTTCCCCTCCTTCACCAACCCATAACAGAACCGGTTGCACACTGGCGCTCATCAGAAACCAACTCAGGAGCATACTAGCTCAACCGAACAAACTGGATCTCAGACTCAGAAATAGTCATGTTCCCCTGCTCTAAAGACATAAACTCCCTCTTCTTCTTATCTTGATAATGAGATCCCATGTACTTCTTACGGAAGGCGGCACAAAAGAACTCTCATGTTACATCAGCAGGTGCCAAGACCACGATAGCATGAGCCAAACCTCTAAACTCGATACCACCCAAACTATGTAGACACTCTAAAAGTAGCCCGATATTCATAGCTACAGGCGTTGGTGCAGGTACTTGCACTCCAGCTATGGCCGCCTAAAACGCTTCAGTCATTGCCTAGACTAACGATGTCATATCACCAAAAATAGGTCCTTGGGGTGCCTGAGGTGTACCACCCTCAACTCCAACACCAGCAGGAGGATTCAATGGAGGAGGAGGCAACACATCCTCTTGTCTATCCACAACACTTCCCATATGAGCTCTTGTCTCATGTCTCGATCCCATTCGCAAAAATATGAGTCTAAAACATGACAATGCAATTAGACCAGCTTGCAGGAAGAATCCAAGTTGCTCATGTTTAAAAACAAAAATCATTTAACTCTAATAGTAATAAGACAATGTGTCCTTAAGCTAAACACCCATATATAACACATTTCGAACATAATCTCACAAATTCAAACACCGTGCATAACAATCAACATAATCATACTTCAACAATGTAACACCCTCAACGTATATTCGATTTACGAATACACATTAAAGATGTTATTAACTGATTTACACTAATTTTCAGACTTGCAAATTTTTTTATAGCTAAACTAATTTGATTAAATAACCCTTTCTTGGTTTTCACTAAATTACAAATCTGTCTAGAGCCACCTAGTTTTGACCTTGGACTAGTTTATAAAATATTTTAAGTAGTTATTAAAATGAAAATATAATTCAGGGTGAAAACTATGTGTGTTGCCTATACCCTTGTCTTGATTTTAGAATCGTTACGCGATAAACGACTAACTAAGTTTAAAATCGTTTGAAGCATCTTTTCTAATATTCTTAATTCCTCAAATATAGTCATGTTTCTAGATCATACATCCACATTAACTTATAACTAGCGTCTGAAAATTTAGGCATACAAAATAGCTACTTATTTAAATTCTATACATGCCCCACTAGACTAGGATGTGTTGATACTGATAATGCAGATTAACTTGATCCAATGATGTGCAGCTCCTCCTCTGCTATCTTGTCTGAAATACCTACGTGTGATACAAAACACACGCTAAGTATAACTTAGTGAGGTATAATCATAACAATGTAAAACAATGATTATAAATATCACAGCCCTACAAAATGGCAAACGATTTCCAATTGTAGTTGATAACATTTTATCATGTATAGAACTACCTTCCATGCATAGTTCATCTAACCAATATAATATTCAAATCATAGGATTTGATCTGTCTTACCAGTCTTGTGTACATTAAGCTTTTTAGCTTAACTACTTGCATAAATGCATTTCAAGTATTATAGCCTAAAGTATAAAATCATGAGTTCTATAATGCAGGAATAATCATGTAAGAAATTTGTACTGTAATAAATTTTGTACTGTAAAGTTATGTAACTATAATGTAAAATCTTATGGCTCAAGGAAAATATCAAGTCATTCCTCTGTCATATAACAGTGCAATACAGTTCCTGCAAAATGGCAAGCGTGTCCCAATTGCAGTTTATATCATATCATCAAACCTCTATTTTATCAATCAAATATACGTTAAGCTTCTTAACTTAACTGCCTGCATAAATATATTTCATGTATTCTAGCCCAAAGTACAAAATCATGTGATGCCATGGTACATGAGTCATCACGACACTGTAGTGTCTATGATGTTGTAGCGTCTGCATCGCCGAAGCGAATGAGATGAGTACGTACTCGAGGATGCACTTTGCTCCTCGTAATCAGGATGCTCTTTGCTTCTTATAATCGCACATTTTGTTCTAACAACACCGAAGTGTCTGAACAACGTCGTAGCATCTAAGTTGACATCGAAGTATCTAAACATCACCGAAGTGACTGAAACGCACTGTAGAGCTAGGACGCAACTGCTAAGACTCTATGGATATCCAATTATACCAAAGATTCTCATGCAATTTCATGTAAACCTATGGTATACAAGTCATCATACGACACTGTAGAGTCTACAATGCCATAGCGTGTATCATCAAAGCGACTGGGATGATTATGTACTCAAGGACGCCCTTTGCTCCTCATTATCGCACTTTTTGTGCTAGTCGACACCGAAGCGTCTAAACATCACCGAAGTGACTACAACGCCATAGCGTCTAATATTAACACCGAAGTGTCTGGAACGCACCGTAGTGCTGGATTGCAGCTGCTATGACTCTTTGGATATTCAATTATACCAAAGACTCTCACACTGGTACTTGCACATAACAATATAATATTTTTCACATTTAATATCCAATTCACCAATATTATCATCCATAATTCGATAAGGGTTAGTTCATTCCCAAATATCTAAAATTCGATTTACCTTAGATAAATCATTATGCCATATCAGTGTATCACATATGCCATTTAAAATTTCATGCCATTTACATAACTTTGATCAACATATATTTTCATTAATATAAAGGTCGACTTCTCACAAATCTCTCTGTCATGTCATATATATAAAATAAATAAAATTCCTTGTTTTTCTTTTATTTGGTACCTTCAGCCTTGTTAATAGCTGTACAATACCATTTGAACATACATAACAATTTTCATGTTAGATTTTTAATCTAACCTTGCTTAACTATACTATACTAGTATAATTATCCAAATATAAAATATTTCCAAAAATTTTCATTTTTTCCTTTAATAATACCGAGTTGTTCATTATAGTCTCTAGTGACCATTTTGCACATTTTGCAATTTATTTAAGCTCGAATCACAATTATTCAATAATTCCATCATTTTTCACTAACTTTTATTCAATACCCTTCCTCCACTAACTTTTACCAAAGTGATATTTTAGTCACCAATTTTACACATAAACATACAAACATGTATCAAATAATTAATCCAACATTTCTATAATTTTCTCACATTTTCCCCTACTTTTAGACCAAAGCTAAATTGGTCCTTGAACTAACTAGGGCTGTTGAAATGGTTCCTTGCCATTTCCTTTCTTTTCAATTTAGTCTCTTGGATTCTAATCTCAATTCTAACCTCATACAACATATTCGAAACATAAAATCTCATAATCATAATTTTCATAAAATTTTCCCATTATTCTTCCATGTGGTTGAATTGGTCACTTAGCTTCTCTAGGCTCATTTTTTCATCCAAACAACATTCTAGCATGCTCAAATTAATTTTTCCAACATATATTCTTCATTTCCAAGAATTAACACTTAAAACTCCAATTTCTTCCTTCAAGCCGAATTGGGTGTTTAAACTTTTCAAGGACTTTATTTTAGTCCAAAAGCCATAATCAAGCTTTTAAGTTCATAATGTCTTCAAATCCATCACTAGGATAATTTTTACAATATTTCTCCAAATTTCCCCATGTATGTCAAAATGGTCACTTAAAGGACTAGTTGAGGATTTTTTCATTCTAATATCAAAATCAAGCTTCTAATATCATCAATCTTTAATTTTCATCATCAATTTCAAAACCCTAAATAAAATCCCAAATTCTAGGGTTAGAGTTTTTAGTCCTTAAGCATGAAATTAATCACAATCTAAGCTTGATTTCATCTTTACAACACTAGATTTGCATAGATCAAGCTTCAATCTAAACATGGAACATGAAACCTATGTTCTCTCTCTTCAAGAACATAATCAATCTTCATAACTCTTGATAAAATTACTATCAAAAGAAAGAGCATTAAGCATAGATCATTTTTTCCAAAGCAACATACCTTGATTCTAACTTTGGAGCCTTCAAAATGCGTAGGAAAAATTTTGTGTTTTTCCCCCTTTTTCTCTTGTTTTCGAAATGGTGGAGAGAAGATGAACATTTTGTTCATCTTTTTTTTATTTATGCCACATGTATTTGCTAAATTGAATTTTTTATTCAATTTAGTCATTATTCCAAAATTATCCTCCAACCGAATCACAATTTACAAGTTATCATTCTAGTTCAATTCCAACCAAATTCCATTCAACTTTAACCAAGATAGAGTAATTCTTTACATGGGAAATTACCATATTACCCATGGTACTTTCAAAATATTTCAAAATTTCCATTGTGACCCAATTACTAAATTACCAAAACTAGTCACTTAAATCACTAATTTTGCCATTTTGTAAAAGTCCAACTATTCTAGTTAGATCACAATCAACCAATTAATAATTTATTCATAAAATAATATTTTATGAATTTTTCGTGACTTATGGTACAGCCTCTGAAATTTTGATTCGATCCGATTTCCCGATATTCACTTACTACTTCTTTTGTGACTTCCCCTTCACCGGCTATCAAATAAATTCTAAAAATTCCTTATTTCCATATATGAGAAATAAATAATATTACCAAATAAAATATTCCTTATTTATGAAGTTAAACTTAAAATTTTGACTCGATCCAATATACTGATAATTTTCCAAAATCTTTATCGGATAAAATTCTCTTGATAATCCTTTATCAGATATCCATACGAATAATATTAAATCGAACTGATTCCTTTTTATCAGTCTCAAGTACTGACATAAGATCTTCCCAAGAGGTCACCCATCTTATGCCCTGAGCACACTTAACTTTGCAGTTCAATCGAAATTCGATATCTTATACTGCATTTTTATTTCCGTAATCTATATCAGATTTTTTTGCCATAATCTATTTAATCCATGTACAGGATAAAATAATTACTAATAAATTCTCCATGTAATTTTTTTTGAACCAAATATCTACTCATTCCCCTAATTGTTCGATCGAGAATAAATTTCTACATAAATCTTATACTGGAAATCTGACTATATAGATCATTTTCCTGCAACATGTATTACTTATCTGTGGAATAAAAATTATAAATAGTAAAATTATCCATCAGGTGCCTATACTTTTCCCATCTTTAGACTCTAGACACCAACTTTTGACTTGTTGTCAATTTAGTCACTAAGTTGGCTTTTAAGCCCTTATCTTAGTACTAAATGACCCTTAAACAACATAGCAATTTTTGGGGTATTACAATTCTCCCCCCTTAAGAAAATTTGTCATCAAATTTTCAAAACGTACATGGTTCAAAAAGTTGCAGGTACTGCTCTTTCGTTTTCTTCTCAATTTCTCAAGTAGCTACTTCTACTTTATAATTCTGTGAACTGACTTTTACCAATGAAATTTTCTTATTACTTATTCCTTTTAATTCCATATGCTAAGATTTTCATAGGTTCTTCTTCATACGTCAATTATCGGGTTGTAATTCAACTTCCTTTGGGTTGATAATGTGAAAAGGATCTGATCAATACCTTTGAAGCAAATTCACATGAAATATATCGTGAATCTTATTCCTCTCCAAAGGTAAAGTCATTTAATAAGTCATTTGTCCATCTCTTTTAAGAGTCTCATACGGTCCAATGAATTTGAGACCAAGCTTTCCTTTTGACCAAAGCATAGTACCTTTTTCCAAGGTGAAACTTCCATACATACATTGTTTCTGAATTTAAACTCAATATTCTTTTTCTTTTTATCCGCGTGTGCCTATTGTCGATCTGCAACTGCTTTAGTATTATTTTAAAGAGTCATCACTCTGTCTTCTATTTCTTGAGTCATATCAACTCCATCCACTTTTGGATTATTCTAAACATTTCAATCCTTTCCCACAATCATATGTTCTCAATAATATAGGCTCGTAACTTATCTTCAAAGATCAGAATAGTCCAACTGACTGTCCTTCTATTAAAATTCCTTTCTTCATTTCACCATTATAAACTTTTCCTCAGTAGCAATCCATCAAATCTACTTTCATAATCTTAGGCTTCTCTAGATTCAACTTGCTTTCTCTTTTCAAGGCATTCTTCATCTACCACTTGCAAATCTTTAATTGGATCTAACAGTACTTAGTGTACCATTATTTCCCAAAGACAATTAAGCATTCATTGCATGCGGAATAAAGAACATTTTCCAGCTAAGTGCATCAACTACTACATTAGCCTTTCCTAATCAGTAATAACATCGAAAATCCTTTAGAAATTCAATTCATCTTCGTTGCTTAAATTTTAGATCTTGTTGTGTCCTTAAGTACTTCAAAATGTTATAATTTGTGTAGATATAACACTTTTCACTATATAGATAATGTTTCCAAATTTGTAATGCAAAATTATAGCCTTCAGCTTATCTTAAGCAGGCTGCCAGATTACATCTGCAGTAATCTCCAACAATTTTATTCAATCATAAGCTTATCATCTCATGACTACCTTTTACCTTGAAATGTACGTATGATCCCTTACTCTATAAATTTCTTATAACTTATGCTATTATAAGCGTAAGTGAAAATATAGATGTTAGAGACTAACATCTTATAATTAATGTACCAGTTCTATATTATACAGATAACTCATCATGGATAGGAGTTAACTACCATATTTATATCACTGTGTTATATCCACTATGGGTCTTTTCTTAACCCTCGAAATTCGTCAACTGACAAAATCTAACAGTATCTTATTTTTCTTATATCCATTAGAGTCTTATTCATACTATTGAGGAGCTACATCAAGTTATGCAAGCAATACATCAGTAACATCACATCCTAGGGGCATTTACACTTTACCAAAATCATATTGGACTCGGTTTAACCTCCAGAATCGACTAAACCATTTCTCTGATACCACTAAATGTAACACCCTCAACGTTTATAAGATTTACGAATACAAATTAAAGATGTTACTAACTGATTTACACTGATTTTCAGACTTGTAAATTTTTTTATAGCCAATCTAATTTGATTAAATAACCCTTTCTTGGTTTTCAATAAATTACAAATCTGTCTAGAGCCACCTAGTTTAGACCCTGGATTGGTTTATAAAATATTTTAAGCAATTATTAAAATGAAAATATAATTCAGGGTGAAAACTATGTGTGCTGCCTAGACCTTTTCTTGATTTTAGAATCGCTACGCGATAAACGACCAACTAAGTTTAAAATCCTTTGAAGCATCTTTTCTAATATTCTTAATTCCTCAAATTAAGTCATGTTTCTAGATCATAAATCCACATTAACTTATAACTAGCTTACAAAAATTTAGACATACAAAATAGCAACTTATTTAAATACTATACATGCCCCACTAGACTAGGATGTGGTGATACTAATGATGCAGATTAACTTGATCCAACGATGTGAAGCTCCTCCTCTGCTATCTTGTTCGAAATACCTACGTGTGATACAAAACACACACTAAGTATAACTTAGTGAGGTATAATCATAAAATGTAAAACAATGATTATAAATATCACAGCCCTGCAAAATGGCAAGCGGTTTCTAATTGCAATTGATAACATTTTATCATGTATAGAACTACCTTACATGTATAGTTCATGTAACCAATATAATATTCAAATCATAGGATTTGATCTGTCTTACCAGTCTTGTGTACATTAAGCTTTTTAGCTTAACTACTTGCATAAATGCATTTCAAGTATTATAGCCTAAAGTATAAAATCATGAAATCTGTAATGCAGGAATAATTATGTAAGAAATTTGTACTGTAATAAATTTTGTACTGTAAAGTTATGTAAATGTACTGTAAAATCTTATGGCTCAAGGTAAATACCAAGTCACTCCTCTATCATATAACAATGCAATCCAGTTCCTGCAAAATGGCAAGCGTGTCCCAATTGCAGTTTATATCATATCATCAAACCTTTATTTTATCAATCAAATATACGTTAAGCTTTTTAACTTAACTGCCTGCATAAATATATTTCATGTATTATGGCCTAAAGTAAAAAATCATGTGATGCCATGGTACGCGAATCATCACGACACCGTAGTGTCTACGACGCCATAGCGTCTGCATCGCCGAAACGACTGAGATGAGTACGTACTTGAGGACGCTCTTTGCTCTTTATAATCGCAGATTTTGTGCTAACAACACTGAAGTGTCTGAACAACGCCGTGGCGCCTAAGTCAACATCAAAGTGTCTAAACATCACCGAAGTGACTGAAACGCACCGTAGTGCTAGGACGCTGCTGCTAAGACTCTATGGATATCCAACTATACCAAATATTCTCATGCAATTTCATGTAAACCTATGGTATACGAGTCATCATACGACGCCGTAGTGTATACAACGCCGTAGCGTCTGCATCACCGAAGCGATTGGGATGAGTACGTACTCGAGGACGCCCTTTGCTCCTCATTATCTCTCTTTTTGTGCTAGTCGACACCGAAGTTTCTAAACATCACCGAAGTGACTACAACGCCGTAACATCTGATATCAACACCAAAGTTTTTGGAACGCATCGTTGTGCTGGATTGCAACTGCTATGACTCTTTGGATATCCAATTATACCAAAGACTCTCACACTAGTACTTGGGCATAACAATATAATATTTTCACATTTAATATCCAATTCACCAATATTATCATCCATAATTCGATAATGATTAGTTCATTCCCAAATATCTAAAATTCGATTTACCTTAGATAAATCATTATACCATATCAGTGTATCACACATGCCATTTAATATTTCATGTCATTTACATAACTTTGATCAACTTATATTTTCATCAATATTAAGGTCTACTTCTCGAAAATCTCTCTCTCATGTCATATATATATAATAAATAAAAATGCACTAATTCATATCACATATATAATAAATGAGTACAAATGCGTTCACCTGGGCCATGCATGATATTAGCCTCACTAAGCTATTTCGATACTTTTTCCTTGCTTTTCTTTGATCTAGTACCTTTAGCCTCATCAATAGTTGTACAGTACCAATTGAAAATGCATAACAATATTCATGTTAGATTTTTAACGTAACATTGCTTAACTATACTATACTAGTATAATTATCCGAATATAAACTATTTCCAAAAATTTTCACTTTTTCCTTTAATAATGCCAAAATGTTCATTATTGTCTCTAGTGACCATTTTGCACATTTTGCAATTTATTTAAGCTCGAATCACAATTATTCAATAATTCCATCATTTTTCACTAACTTTTATTCAATACCCTTCCTCCACTAACTTTTAGCAAAGTGACGTTTTAGTCACTAATTTTACACATAAGCTTGCAAACTTGTATCAAATAATTAATCCAACATTTAAATAATTTTTGTCACATTTCCCCTACTTTTATACCACTGCTAAATTGGTCCTTGAACTAACCAGGGCTATCGAAATGGTCTCTTGCCATTTCCTTTCTTGTCAATTTAGTCCCTTGGATTCTAGTCTCAATTCTAACATCATACAACATATTCGAATCATAAACTCTCATAATCATAATTTTCATAAAAAATTTCCCATTTTTCTTCCATGTGGCCGAATTGGTCACTTAGCTTCTCTAGGCTCATTTTTTCATCGAAACAACATTCTAACATTCTCAAATTAATTTTTCCAACATATATTCTTCATTTCTAAGAATTAACACTTAAAACTCCAATTTCTTCCTTCAAGCCGAATTGGGTGTTTAAACTTTTCAAGGACTTTATTTTAGTCCAAAAGCCATAATCAAGCTTCTAAGTTCATAATCTCTTCAAATCCATCATTAGGATAATTTTTACAATATTTCTCCAAATTTCCCCATGTATGCCGAAATGATCACTTAAAGGACTAGTTGAGGATTTTTTTCATCCTAATATCAAAATCAAGCTTCTAATATCATCAATATTTCATTTTCATCATCAATTTCAAAACCCTAAATAAAATCCCAAATTCTAGGGTTAGGGTTTTTAGTCCTTAAGCATGAAATTAATCACAATCTAAGCTTGATTTCATCTCTACAACACTAGATTTGCATAGATCAAGCTTCAATCTAAACATGGAACATGAAACCCTATTTTCTCTCTCTTTAAGAACATAATCAAATCTTTATAACTCTTGATAAAATTACTATCAAAAGAAAGAGCATTAACCATAGATCATTTTTTTCCAAAGCAACATACCTTGATTCTAACTTTGAAGCCTTCAAAATGCATAGGAAAAATTTTGTGTATTTCCCCCCTTTTTCTCTTGTTTTTGAAACGGTGGAGAGAATATGAAAATTTTGTTCATCTTTTTTTTTATTTATGCCACATGTATTTGCTAAATTGATTTTTTATTCAATTTAGTTCTTATTCAAAAATTAACCTCCAACCGAATCACAATTTACAAGTTTCCATTCTAGTTCAATTCTAACCAAATTCCATTCAACTCTAACCAAACTAGAGTAATGCTTTCACATGGGAAATTACCATATTACCCATGGTACTTTCAAAATATTTAAAAATTGCCATTGTGACCAAATTACTAAATTACCAAAACTAGTCACTTGAATCACTAATTTTGCCATTTTATAAAAATCCAACTATTCTAGTTAGATCACAATCAACCAATTAATAATTTATTCATAAAATAATATTTTATGAATTTTCTGTGACTTATGGTAGAGCCTCTGAAATTTCGATTCGATCCGATTTCTCGACATTCACTTACTACTTCTTTTGCGATTTCCCCTTCACCGGCTATCAAATAAATTCTAAAAATTCCTTATTTTCATATCTGAGAAATAAATAATATTATCAAATAAAATATTTCATATTTATGAAGTCAAGCTTAAAATTTTGACTCGGTCTAATATACTGATAATTTACCCGAATTTTTATCGAATAAAATTCTCTTAATAATCCTTTATCAGATATCCATACGACTAATATTAACTCGAACTGATTCTTTTTTATCTGTCTCAAGTACTGACATAAGATCTTCTCAAGAGGTCACCCATCTTATGCCCTGAGCACGCTAACTTTGCAGTTCGATCAAAATTTGATATCTTATATTGCATTTTTATTTCCAGAATCTATATCAGATTTTTTTCTCCATAATCTGTTTAATCCAAGTACAGGATAAAATAATTACTGATAAATTCTCCATGTAATTTTATTTGAATCAAATATCTACTCATTCCCCTGATTGTTCGATCAAGAATAAATTTCTATATAAATTTTATGCCGGAAATCTGACTATACCTGTATTACTTATCAATGGAATAAAAATTATTAATAGTAAAATTATCCATCAGGTGCCTATACTTTTCCCATCTTTAGACTCTATATACCAACTTTTGACTTGTTGTCATTTCAGTCACTAGGTTGGCTTTTAAGCCCTTATTTTAGTACTAAATGACCTTTAAACAACATAGCAAATTTTGGGGTATTACAAACAATACATCAAACCACCATAACCCATCTCCAACAATCATAGCCTAACTCTGATACCAATAAATGTAACCCTCTTGATACAGCCTAGTCGCAAGACCGAATCGAGCAAGCTATATTAGGGTTTGCCGAGATAAACCCGGAAGATTTACTTAGAAAATGGTCTATTTTTTATCTTATCTAGATGCATAATTAAGCCCTAAGGTGATCATACTGACTATGGTGAAGATTACAACGTAATCGGGCATCGAATTGACATCTAATTGTTCGATCAACATTTTAGAGACCAAATTGTAAATTTAGATAATTAAGAGGACTTTATTTTAATTAAGGTTACATATCTTTAATTAGTCATATTATTTACCAACAGGTTAAATTCCAACTTAAAATAACCATCCAAACTCATTTAATTGTATAATCTTGAAACAGGGACTAAACTGCAAAGAATCAAACTTCAAAAGGCATCTTAACTAAAATAACGGTTGGTGTATCGCAATGGGTCTAAAATAAAAAGGCATATCGGTACAGTCCTCAGGCATACTGATACGGGTATGTGTTTTCAAAAATATTGGATTCTAGTAGCTAAAGGGCGTACCGACACGGTTGCCCGTGTACCAAAACTAGGCTTTTTTCTCAGCTACGCGTACCGATACAGTTACCGGGAATATTGGTACGCCTAGGCAATTTGGCCCAGATTGAGCCGAGTCAGGTCCCTGCGTATTGATCCCTGAAGACTTGTACCGGTACGGACAGACCTGTAATGACCTCTTGGTCCAACATATGACACTTTGGCTCAATCTAACATACTCCAATCAACATCTAATCATCATAAGATTCCACAAACATCAATTTCTCAAACATAGAAGCATGGTATAACATCATACTCAACATAACAAAACCAAACATAAGTCATATAGGCATGATTTCTACCCAAGCATGCATAATGTTTCCCAACCCCTCAAAACCAAACATAAACATTATACAAGTTCAAAACATCAAACATAACTTGTACAATCAGGGAGTATCCAAAATAAACCTCCCAAAAACAACTTGGTCACATTGCCTCTTATTACTACTTAGCACTTACAAAACTATACTTTGAAAATGTCTCAACCCTTGGATCTCCTCTTTCGTACTTGCTGTCCGAAAAAAACCTATTTCTCTCCATTGATGAGAAATGAGAGCATAAGCTATAAGCTTAGCGAGTGAATCTCAAAACACTCATCAATGCATTTAAAACCATTTTATTCAAATCTAGAGTATAAGTCTCATGGAAAAACATCTCATGCTTCTATAATCTCTTTCAAATACATATTTAAATCATTTGCAACACATGTATCATGGATTCTAACACAACCCTCATTTTAAGCTTCATATGCCAAAGTCTCTAGATAGCAAGCATAAAGAGCATCACATATATAAACCACATTATACAAAAACATAATACATTTCTCATGATAAATCATCTCGTATACTGGCATTCAAGTGACTCAAAACAATTTTCTTTCCAACTTAGGTAGGCCGGACACCACATTTTAAAAAATGGAGTCGCCACCGGCCACTTAGGTAGGCCGGACACCATAAAAACAGAGATTCAAAAAATGTTGGGTTCGGGAGTCGGTTACGGATGGGGAAGGATTAGCACCCCCACACCGCCCAAAATTGGTACTTTAATAATTACCGCTTTATTAATATTGGATTTTCCGGATTAAAGTGACGATTATTTTAAAATTCGGTCATAATTACGAATAAATTTTAAGGGCCCCATTATCCGAGAATAAACGCCCAACCACTATCACTACGCCTGATACTGGCCCCGTTTACGCTCGGATAAAAGGGCACCGCATTAACAATTTATATCTCGATAGTGAGCAAAATATAAAACATGGCAAATAATTTAAATACAATGCAAATAAATATTAACATAATAAAATACTATTCTAATAAAATATTAATCTAAAACATACATACATAAATATTAATCTAACTCATAAATAAAAACATATCTAGCATAAATAAAATACTAACATTCATAAATATTAATCTAACACATAAATAAAAACAAACTCAACATAAATAAAATACTATTCTAAAACATACATAAATAAATATTAATCTAACTCATAAATAAAAACATATCTAACATAAATAAAATATTAATATAAAACACAAATTTAAAACATATTAAATATTAATCTAAAACATAAACATGCAAAATAAAAAATAAGACTACAATTTTAAAATAACTAATACTTCATTAATTTATAAAAATTACAACACTAATAAAAAAGGGAAGAAAATATACCTAACTAGGAGCTCGTATGACAAACCCCGATTGAACCCCACCGAGATCTACCACGACCTCTCCAAAAATATTAACTAGATCGGACCTAAAATAGGACCCCGATCGAACCGGTTAGAACCGAGGATATTACCTCAGTCTTGGGCTAGCCGAATTGGCCTGCCCTGCCGATTCCAATTGCAATTGTTGCAATTGCTCTTGCAATTGCAACTGCAATTTCCTCCCTTTGCTTTGCTGCTGCCTCCTCTATTTATAGGGGGAGGGTGACGTGGAGCCTTGTGCTCCACTCCCCTCCCCCTTTTTTTATTATTATTTTTTTTTTGCCTTTTTTATATATATAATTTTACTATTATAATAACACTAATAACACTAAAACCCGGTCAAAAATGAGTGATTACACCTTGCTTTGATACCAATTGTTGGGATGGATTGAGCTGGAATTCCTTCAACCGAATTGCTTGCCAAGTGATGGAGAAGATGATTTTTGGGTGTTGGTGGTGGAAGCAAAAAGATAGACAATGAACGCAAGGATTTATAGTGGTTCAAGCTTCTAACAAGCTCTACATCCACTACCTTAGCTTCAAACTAAGGATTTCCCAAATCCACTAAGATCTATTCCCCTTTTAACAAGGCTTAGGAGGCAACCTTTACAACCTAGACTCAATTACCAAGTCTAGCATCCAAAGCTTACAACCCAAGCTTTGGGAATCCTCTCAAACAAAAGAAATAAAGCAAACAAGAAATCCTCTCTAGAAGGTAGATGTTTGCACTCTTTAAGCACTCACCTAAATCCTAAACACTTGAGCAAATATAACAATTAAAGCTCACAAGTGTTGTCTATACAAAGAATGAGAATTAAAAGCCCTAAGACAATTTTGGCATCATAATGTTGTTGACAATGGAAGCATTAGTTGTTGTTGAAGCTTGAAGGGTCCTTAAATACTCTCAATTGAGTTTCTAGCCATTGGAGACCGTTGGGATTGAATTAGAGCCGTTGGAGACTTTATTTCCCGCAATAAATGTAGTTCTGGTGCTGTCTGAATTGGTACGCGTGTACCTATATCGGTATAGCTACTAGTCGTTACTCTCAGTCTTGCTAACCGTATTGAACACTTTGGGTCGTATCGGTACACCGTATCGGTACGCCTTGGTCTATTTGGTAAACCGTATCGGTACGACTTGGTCTGTTTGGCAACCCGTATCGGTATGCATTGGTCTGTTTTGGTACGCCCTCCAATTTAAATAGCCGTTGGGGTAGTTGAAAATTGGATCGGTACGCCACATGGAGTATCGAAACAATCCACTCAGTATCGGTACGCCTAAGGGGCGTATCGGTACAAATTTTGGTTAATAGAAAATACTATAGTTGAAACCCTTGGACCGTATCAATACAGGGTATGCCATATTGGTACGCATGTGTTGAAAACGTTACTTTAGCTACTTTAAAACATTTCCAAAACCTCTCAAAAACTTCTCGAACTTATTTTCAAGTTGTTTGGACTTTAAACCATTTTTAAAATCTTTTCAATTTAGTCCAAAACTATTTTTCGATTATCATATCAAAACATAAATCCTAACATATTGGCTTTCAAGTGACTCAAAACCAGCAACCTTTCTTTTCACAAAACTTATCAGATACACGGATTTCTCAAGTGGTTCCCACAACCACTTCACATACATACCTCAACCGGAGTAACGGCACACTTGCCAACCTTAACGGTTCAAACCAGAGTAACAGAAGATTTACCCAGCTCTACGGTTTGGATGTATAAATCCACCAGCGGGAGAAAATGGAACATTTACCCATCTCAACCACTGCAGTTCTCATGTTGGAGATTATGGACACTTAACACCCCTCGACAAACATGAGGCGACTTTTTATAGTGCACACTAAACCCTATGGCATGCCAATTATATCCGATATCATTTTAAACATAGCCACTTGCCAATATGTTCAATAAATAACATTATCTCACTGTTTTACATATGCATCAAATCAATCTAACACAAATACATTAAACCATGTATTTTAACAATCTCCAAAATCACATTTGTAAACCATATGCCATTCTCATGATTCATCATCTATGATCATTTGCAGCATATTTCTCTTTCAAAACATGCATAATACAATGAGTAATTAAAACCAACAACATGTGCATGAGATTTCATTTCGCAAAACTGAAATCGAGAGAAAGCTCAACCGATACTTACTTCCGAGCTTAGATAAGTGTATCAAACTTTATCTAAACTCCCATAACTCCTTTTCAAACCTTTTAACAACATTAAAACACTTTTCCACTCACCAACAATCCAACGCTTGCTTGCTGATGCGCGAATTAAGCTTTTGAAGCTTCCGTGCCTTCTTCAAAAACTGAAGGATTCAACTCCCCTGCTTTACACAATCAAAAACAAAGGATTAAAACACATCTTTGTACCTCTAACCTCCAGAAACCAACAATCACAACAATGCCTCACAAGAATCCACTCAACGCCCTCCTAAAACCATCAAGAACACCACCAAACCTTACCTAAACAAAGCCTAGCCAACATCTAATGATTCCAACACATTAACAACATCAATTAACATCCAAAAACATCTTAAACACGTCCTTATACCTCCATCAACACTACAGCAACATAATCAAGCCAAAACCAACTATACACAACCTAGAAAACTAACAATTCACATAGTTTTGGTATTACATTGATTATTCAACTCTTTCAACATTAAAATGCGTCTAATTGGAGATTTAAATCCACTAGATTCATCATCAAAATAGATCCAAATCAATTTCCAACAATTTTCCAAGAAAACTCAATTTAACCAATAAATCCATATTAAAATCATAATTTCTTAACATAAATCAACAACAAAGGATCAAGAAACTGAGAATTTCAATAAAGAACCTTTAATTAGAGGAGAGAAATGAAAATCACCTCTAATTGCTTATTTCTTCCTTAATTTGCCAAACTTTGATGAAATCCAAAGAGATTCTGCAAAGGAATTTAGAGAAATCAATAAGGAATCAAAAAGAAAATCAATGGAGATTGATTCCTGAAGATTTTGAAGTAGAAATCCTAGTTTGTTTGCGGAAAAAGTTGAGAAAAAGGTTGGGTGAAAAGTAGTTATGTAAGAAAATGTTTTTCGCAAATTAAAGATCTTTTTAATAAATCTTCATTTATCTAGTTATTAAACCATTTAAAAATGCTTTAAAAATAACCTAAATTAAGAGTGAAATCTGTTGAAAAATATTGGATAAATAGCTCCTTAAAGATTCTATGTTTTGACCATTTTTCGATTTAGTCATCAAAAACAGTTTTGAAAACTTTCAATTTAGTCACTAGACCAAAATGTATAAAAATCAGATTTAATTACCTCAAATTGACTTCACTACATTACTTAAAATATTAATTAAGTAATTTAAAACATTTTTCCATATTTTATTTTATCCCAAAATTAATTTTATAAATTTATTTTCCTGAAACTATTCGAATTGCCTAAACCAGTTCTCTTGAACCACCAACCCGATCTGGCCCACATTTAGGCCCAATTTCAGGGGTTACAGTGTCTTTACACCGCGTTATATGATTATGTGCACTATGCCTAAATTCTTTGGTTACTACAATTATTTGTATTTGAAGATTATGCATGTCTGACCTATTGCATAATTGATAACAGAATATTACTTTACTGTCTGTCTGTCTATAGTTATTGAAAATGTGTCATTATGTTTGATGAACTTGACTGAATAATTTGTTGATTGAATAACCCGTTTAATAAATAACCTACACCACCGGGTAAATCAGAATGTCTGCCCTATTGTATGAACTGTGACTCTGACTATAGTAATTTGAAGTACCGACCTGATCGTATTATTGATTTGTACGTATGTCTGAATTGTTATTGTTCTAAAATAAATATGGCCAATAAGAGAATATGTATGTCTCTTAAGTGAGATATAATGTTCTGAATTCTAGATTCACATGTATATTGTTCTGTATTTCGTATAGTGTGACATCTATGTAATTGTTCTTAAAGCTAATTTGTATTATTGAATTATCTGTAACGTAATTAATCTGAATGACTGAACTGCTACTATTCTAAACTTTGGACTCATCTATTACTGTCTCGTATACGGTAAAATTTGTCAATTTTGTTCTGTTCTGTAAGTTGGTTTATACATCATACTACATTCTGCATGGGGATTGGGTTGTTAAGGTGGAAGCATTGTTATTGATTCTTTAATACAATGTAACATTCTGTATTATCGCATGTTATACTGTAATACGATGTACCATTTCGTATTACTACCCATGTCGCTTACTGTTACTGTTTACTATAATGCATTAATGTATTACTGACGTTGGAGAAATAAGGTGTTCTGAGTTCTAAGGAACTCTGATCGTAGTAATTATCAAATGGATGGGTAGATAGGTGCTTACCTGCCCGAGTCTGCATATGTTCTGTCATGTCCGAGTCTGCATATGTTTTGTCTTGTCCGAGACTGCATTTGTTCTGTATTGTTTGATTTTGTATATCTTTCGTCTTGTTTGATTCCTAATGAATAATCATATGTTTGGTTGAATTTCTGGCTTCAGTATGAACTCTGTTAAATTATGTAACATGTATGGTTTCTGGTTACTTTTGCAATTGAAGACCACACTAGGCTTTATAGCTCATTCTCCGTTTTTTGTTTAATTTTCATATTAATTGGTACTCTAAGTCTGGATTCGACATCACATGGAGAGTCTCGAATTTCTAAATAGTTACCGCTTTATAGGTACTACTTTACTCCGTAAGTTAAATAATTTCAAATTTCTGACTTTGAACTGATATGTGATTTTGGACTGATAAACTTTTATTTTCTGAAACCTAATTTTCTATTTTCATTTGGTGATATTCTAGATTCGGTCATAACGTTCAGACCGAGTTTAGAGTGTCCAAAAATCTTAAGAAAAAACAAGTTGGAGATGTGTTTCATTCAAGAATCTAAATATGAGAACTCTGTGAGAAAATTTTGGGGACGACAATTTCGAATTCCATTTTATATTGATAGAGGGGGGATCAGGGGTGTAGTAACAATTTAGAGATGTGACTTCAAACCTTTTTAAAACATGATTTTTCTAGTTTCTGTGACGGAGGTCATATTCAAACTTCGGGTTGCCAAAATTATTGCGTCTTAAAGGTTTGATTAGAGCCATATTATGGAGGTTGCTCAATCAATTGCAATTGAGAGGGTTTCATAGGACAACATATCCTATCATCTCATTTTCTACATCAAAATCATGCTTTCGTACCAATTTACTGAACTTAAACTTTTGGGAGTTTCACCAATCCTTGATGGAGGTTCTGAGGTTTTCTCAAATCTTGGGTTTCGTATCAATCTTCATGTAATACGCCAAAATTTTCTATGTTGATTAAGGGTCATTTAGTACTAAGATAAGGGTTTAAAAGCTTACTTAGTGATAAAAATGCAAAAGTTAGGATTTTCTCAATTATGGACTGTACAAAAGAAATTTCTGAGGTTTTAAGGTGACATGTGATAGAGAACGAGTAAAATAGGATACTCGTGAAAGTTGGTTAAAATCCAAGGAAAATTGGAATGGGAATTCAAGGTTAAAGTTTAATGACCAAAATGATAAGTTTTTAAAACTTTGGTGGTGCAAGTTGAAATATGAAAAGTTGAAGGACAAAAGTTGTAGTTTCCCAAAAGTTAGGTGTTTTATTTCATAAATAGATAGAGCACCCATTGGTGTGGATCGAATGAGGAATTACTGGTTTGATCCGATATTTCGATTATTTGGAAATTACAGTCAAAGTTTAAGTGGAATTCGGATGCTCAGATCGAACTGAAAAATTATGAAATTTTACCATATGATAGAGAAAGGTTATAAAAGTCATTTCCAAATGTTGGAAACATTTTAGTTCTATTCAGGATGAATCCTATAATTATTTTGATTAAGGAATTTAATTAGTAACCAATAAAAATCTCGGCATTTATCGGTAAATCGGATCAAGCTAAAATTTCAGAGATGATTCCATAGACTTTGGAAGAGTTATAACATATTATTTTATGGATATTTGGAGAATTTATCAGTAATTATTTTATCCTGCACATGGATTAAACAGATCATGGAGAAAAAGCTGATATAGATTATGGGAATAAAAATACAGTATAAGATATCGGATTTCGATTGAACTGCAAAGTTAAGCTTGCTCAGGGCATAGGATGGGTAACCTATTGGGAAGGTCTTATATCAGTACTTGAGACTGATAAAAAGGAATCAGTTCAACTTAATATTATTCGTATGGATATCTGATAAAGGATTATTAAGAGAATTTTTATTCGATAAAGATTTAGGGTAAAACTATCAGTATATTGGACCAAGTCAAAAATTTTAAGTTTGACTTCATAAATATGGAATATTTTATTTGATAATATTATTTGTTTTTCAAATATGGAAATAAAGAATTTTTAGAATTTATTTGATAGCCCGGTGAAGGAGAAAATTGCAGTAGAAGTAGTAAGTGAATATCGGGAAATCATATCGAATCAAAATTTCAGAGGTTGTTCCATAAGTCACGAAAAATTCATAAAATATTATTTTATGAATAAATTATTAATTGGTTGATTGTGATGTAACTAGAATAGTTGGATTTTTACAAAATGACAAAAAATTGTAATTTAAGTGACTAGTTTTGGTAATTTGGTCACAATGGCAATTTTGAAATATTTTGAAAGTACTATGGGTAATATGGTAATTTCCCATGTGAAAGCATTACTCTAGTTTGGTTAGAGTTGAATGGAATTTGGTTGGAATTGAACTAGAATGGCAACTTGTAAATTATGATTCAATTGGAGGTTAATTTTAGAATAAGGACTAAATTGAACAAAAAATCAATTTATTATATACATGTGGCATAAATTAATAAAAGATGAACAAAATGTTCATCTTCTTTCCCTCCAATTCAAAATACAAGAGAAAAATAGGGGGGAAATGCACAAAATTTTCTCCAAGCATTTTGAAGGCTCCTGAACAAGATTCAAGGTATGTTTTTGGTAGAAAGTTGATCTATTTTCAATTCTCTTTCATTTGATAGTAATTCTATCAAGAGTTATGAAGATTTGATTATGTTCTTGAAGAGAGAGAAAATATGGTTTTATGTTCCATGTTTAGATTGAAGCTTGATCTATGCAAATCTAGTATTTTAGAAATGAAATCAATCTTAGATTGTGATTAATTTCATGTTTAAGAATTAAAAACCCTAACCCTATAATTTGGGATTTTATTTAGGGTTTGAAAATGATGATGAAAATGAAATATTGATGAAATTAGAAGCTTGATTTTGATATTAGAATGAAAAATCCTGAACTAGTCCTTTAAGTGACCATTTTGGCAGACATGGAGAAATTTGGAGAAATAATGTAAAAATTATCCTAGTGATGGATTTGAAGAGATTATGAACTTAGAAGCTTGATTATGGCATTTGGACTAAAATAAAGCCTTTGGAAAGCTTAGAAACCCAATTTGGCATGTAGGAATAAATTGGGGCTTTATGTGTTAATTCTTGGAAATGAAGAATATATGATGGAAAATTAATTTAAGCATGTTAGAATGTTGTTTGGGTGAAAAATGAGCCTAGAGAAGCTAAGTGACCAATTCAGCCACATGGAAGAATAATGGGAAAATTTTATGAAAATTTATGATTATGAGATTTTATGATTCGAATATGTTGTATGAAGTTAGAATTGAAATTAGAATCTAAAGGACTAAATTGACAACAAAGGAAATGGCAAGGGACCATTTCAACAGCCTTGGTTAGTTCAAGGACCAATTCAACTTTAGTCTAAAAGTAGGGGAAATGTGAGAAACTTATAGAAATGTTGGATTAATTATTCGATGCAAGTTTGCATGCTTATGTGTAAATTTAGTGACTAAAATGTCACTTTGGTAAAAGTTAGTGGATGTGGGTATTGAATAAAAGTTAGTGAAAATGATGGAATTATTGAATAATTGTGATTTGAGCTTGAATAAATTGCAAAATGTGCAAAATGGTCACTAGGAACCATAATGAACAATTCGACATTATTAAAGGAAAAAGTGAAAATTTTTGGAAATATTTTATATTTGGATAATTATACTAGTATAGTATAGTTAAGTAATGTTAGATTAAAAATCTAACGTGAATATTGTTATGTATGTTCAAATGGTACTATACATCTATTGATGAGGCTAAGGATACCAGATCAAAAGAAAGCAAGGAAAAAGTATCGAAATAGCTTAGTGAGGCTAATATCATGCATGGCCCAGGTGAGTGCATTTTTACTTATTTATTATATATATGATATGAATGAGTGCATTTTTATTTATTTTATATATATGACATGAGAGAGATTTGCGAGAAGTCGACCTTAATATTAATGAAAATGTATGTTGAACAAAGTTATGTAAATGCCATGAAATATTAAATGGCACATGTGATACACTGATATGGCAGAATGATTTACTCTTGGTAAATCGAATTTTAGATATTGGGAATAAATTGCCCATTATGGAATTATAGGTAATAGTATTGATGGATTGGATACTAAATATGAAAATATTATATTGTTATGCCCAAGTACTAGTGTGAGAGTCTTTGGTATAATTGGATATCCATAAGAGTCATAGCAGCTGCAATCCAGCACTACGGTGAGATCCAGACACTTCGGTGTTGATATAAGACGCTACTGCGTTGCAGTCACTTCGGTGATGTTTAGACACTACAGTGTCGATTAGCACAAAAAGATGTAATAATGAGGAACAAAGGGCGTCCTCGAGTACGTACTCACCATCAGACGCTACAGCGTTGTAGACACTAAGGTGTCGTTATAATGAGTCGTATACCATAGGTTCATATGAGAGTCTTCTGTATAGTTGGATATCCATAGAGTCCTAGCAGCTACGTCATAACACTTCAGGGTCGAGATAGACTATTCGGGGTCGAGATAGACTCTACAGAGTCGAGTTAGACTCTACCGAGTCAGTTCAAACACTATGGTGTTACATAGCACAAAATATGCGAGTATGGGGATAAAAGGGCATCCTTGAGTACGTACTCATCTCAGTCACTTCGACGATGCACACGCTACGGCGTTGTAGATGACTCGCGTACCATGGCATCACATGATTTTGTACTTTGGGCTATAATACTTGAAATGCATTTATGCAGGTAGTTAAGTTAAAAAGCTTAACGTATATTTGATTGATAAAATAAATGTTTGAGAATATGATATAAACTGCAATTGGGACACGGTTGCCATTTTTGCAGGAACTGTATTGCATTGCTATATGACAGAGAAATGACTTGATATTTATCTTGAGCAGTAAGATTTTACAGTACATTTACATGATTATTCCAACTTTACAAATTATATGATTTATAGAACCACCTTGCTATATGATTTTTCAGTAAAGATTTGGTACAACACAGATGTACTACAGTACAGGTTCATTATATGAGTATTATGCTTAATACAGCTATTTAGTAGTTAAGCTAAAATGCTTAACGTGCACAAGATTGGTAAGACAGATCGAATCTTACAGTTTGAATATTATATTGGTTAAATGAACTATACATGTAAGATAGTTCTCTACATGATAAAATGTTATCAACTGCAATTGGAAATCGTTTGCCATTTGGCAGAGTTGTTTTATTCATAATCATTGTTTTAATTGTTATGAATATGCCTCACTAAGTTATACATAATGTGTGTTTCGTATCACACGTAGGTACTTCGGACTAGATAGCAGAGGAGGAGTTGCACATCATTGGATCAGGTTAGCCTGTATTATCAGTAAGTATCACCGTATCCTAGTCTAGTGGGGCATGTATAAATATTAAATAAATAGCTATTTTGTATGTTTAAATTTTCGCACTCTACTTATAAGTTAGTGTGGATGTATGATCTAGAAACATGACTTGGTTTGAGGACTTAAGAATATTAGAAGAGATGCTTCAAATGATTTTAAACTTAGTTGGTCGTTTATCGCGTAGAAATTTTAAAATCAAGAAAGGGTCTAGGCACCACACATAGTTTTCACCCTGCATTATTTTTTGTTTTAATAACTGATTAAAGTATTTTATAAACCAATTCAGGGTCAAAACTAGCAGTAGTTGCCAGACATAATTTTGTTTGAAAACTGAGAAAGGGCCAACCATTGATTTACTTTGTTAAGGTAAAACAAATTTACAAGTCTAAAAATCAGTGTAAATCAGTTAGTAACATCTTTAATGTGTATTCAATATCAAATATACGTTGAGGGTGTTACATGTAGTGGTATCAAGTAAAGGTTTAGCCAATTCTAGAGGTTAAACTAAGTCTAATATGATTTTGCTAAAGTATACATGCCCCTAGGATGTGATGCTACTAATGTATTGCTTGCATACCTTGATGTATCTACTCAATAGTATTAGTAAGACTCTAATGGCCATAACAAAAATAAGATACTGGGATGATCATAGAGAAAGAAAGAAATGGCAGATCGATATTGAAATATATTTCCAGAATATGATAGATCTGGATGATCATAGAGAAATAAAGAAATGATTGTTTAAGTTGGTGATCTCTGCAGTGATTACTCAGAAAATGTTGTGTGTGGTTGTGAAGCGTACCTAGCTTACGTAGCGAAATTGCAGAAAATTAGATAAGAAGATAGAGGATACTTCGATTGTAAGGGAATTTCCAAATGTGTTTTCGGATGAATTACTAGGATTACCTCCGGATAAAGAGGTGCAGTTCGATATTGATGTTTAATTCAAGAACAAAGCAAGTATCGATAGCACCTTATAGAATGGCACCAACCAAGTTAGAGGAGCTGAAAGCTTAGTTGCAAGAGCTATTAGATTGGAATTATATTCGGTCGAATGAGTTACTATAAAGTGCTCCAATATTATTCGTAAAGAAGAAAGATGATTCTTTACGATTAAGTATAGACCATCGATAGTTAAATACGTAACAATAAAGAATAAATAATCCATTACCAAGAATTGAGGATTTGTTTGACCAGCTCCGAGGTGCAACTATGTTTCCAAAGGATTGACCATTAATTGGGTTATTATCAGTTAAAAGTTAAGGAAGAAAATATACCGAAGACAACACCCAGGACTCACTATGGACACTAAGAGTTCTTAATGACATCGTTTGGATTTACAAACGCCCCGTCGCATATAAGAATATGATGAATAGGGTGTTTCAACCCTACTTGGATCAGTTCATGGTGGTGTCTATAGATGATATTTTAGTGTATTCTAAGACTGAAGCTGATCGTGACCGACATCTCCGAGTGGTATTATAGACATTAAGAGACAAGTAGTTTTATGCGAAGTTTTCTAAATGTGAATTTCGGTTATTCAAAGTGACTCTTCTGTCGTACCTACTGATGGAATAAGAGTTGATTCCAGGAAGGTACAAGCCATTTTTTAAAAAGAAAAAATGGTACACTAAGTACAAAGTTACAACTTTAACCAACCTTGTTGGATCCAATTAAAGATTTGCAAGTGGCAAATGAAGAATGCCTTGAAAAGAGAAAGCAAGTTGAATCTAGAGGAGTCTAAGATTATGAAAACAGATCTGATGGATTGCTATTGAGGAAAAGTTTATAATGGTAAAATGAAGAAAGAAATTTTAATAGAAGAACAGTCAATTGGACTATTCTGATCTTTGAAGATAAGTTATGAGCCAATGTTATTAAGAACACAGGATTGTGGAAAATGATTGAAATGTTCGAAATAATCCAAAGGTGGATGGAGTTGATCTGACTCGAGAATTAGAAGACAAAGTGAGTATTCTTTAAAATAATCCCAAAGCAGCTGCAGATCGACAGTAGGCACATGTGGATAAAAAGAAAAAGGATAATGAGTTTAAATTCAGAAACAAGGTATGTATGTAAGTTTCACCTTGGAAAAAGGTACTATGCTTTGATCAAAAGGAAAGGTTGGTCTTAGATTCATTACACTGTGTGAGACTCTTAAAAGAAAGATGGACAAATAACTTATTAATTGACTTTACCTTCGGAGGCGAGCAAGACTCACGATATATTTCACGTGAATTTGCTTCAAAGGTATCGATCAGACCCTTTTCACGTTATCAACCCAAAGGAAGTTGAATTACAACTCGATATTTGACGTATGAAGAAGAATCGATGAAAATCTTAGCATATAGAAGTAAAAGGAATAAGGAATAAGAAAATTCCATTGGTCAAAGTCCTTTGGAGGAACCACAAAGTGGATAAGGCAACTTGGGAGACTAAGAAGAAAATGAGAGAGCGGTACCTTAAACTATTTAAAACAGGTACATTTTGAAAATTCGAGGACAAATTTTCTTAAGGGGAGAATTGTAATCCCCAAATTTTCTATGTTGAATAAGGGTCATTTAGTACTAAGATAAGGGTTTTAAAGCTTACTTAGTAACTAAAATGACAAAAATGCAAAAGTTAGGCTTTTCTCAATTATGGACTGTAGAAAAGAAATTTCTGAGGTTTTAAGGTGACATGTGATAGAGAAAGGGTAAAATAGGATACTCGCAAAATTTGGTTAAAATCCAAGGAAAATTGGAATGAGAATTCAAGGTTAAAGTTTAGTGACCAAAATGATAAGTTTTTAAAACTTGGGTGGTACAAGTTGAATATGAAAAGTTGAAGGACCGAAGTTGTAGTTTCTCAAAAGTTAGGTGTTTTATTTCATAAATAGATAGAGAACCCAGTGGTGTGGATCGAATGAGGAATTACTGGTTTGATCCGATATTTCGATTATTGAGAAATCGCAGTCAAAGTTTAAGTGGAATTCGGATGCCCGGATCAAACTGAAAAATTATGAAATTTTACCATATGATAGAGAAAGGTTATAAAAGTCATTTCCAAGTGTTGGAAATATTTTAGTTCGATTCAGGATGAGTCCTATAATTATTTTGATTAAGGAATTTAATTAGTAACTGATAAAATTCTCGACATTTATCGGTAAATCGGATCAAGCTAAAATTTCGGAGATGATTCCAATTTGGAAGAGTTATAACATATTGTTTTATGGATATTTGAAGAATTTATCAGTAATTATTTTATTGTACATGGATTAAACAAATCATGGAGGAAAATCTGATATAGATTTTGGGAATAAAAATACAGTATAAGATATCGGATTTCGATTGAACTGCAAAGTTAAGCGTGCTCAGGGCATAGGATGGGTGACCTATTGGGAAGGTCTTATGTCAGTACTTGAGACTGATAAAAAGGAATCAATTCCAGTTAATATTATTCGTATGGATATCTGATAAAGGATTATTAAGAGAATTTTTATCCGATAAAGATTTCGAGTAAAATTATCAGTATATTGGACCGAGTCAAAAAATTTAAGTTTGACTTCATAAATATGTAATATTTTATTTGATAATATTATTTGTTTTTTAGATATGGAAATAAGGAATTTTTAGAATTTATTTGATAGCCCGGTGAAGGGGGAATTGCAGTAGAAGTAGTAAGTGAATATCGGGAAATTAGATCAAATCGAAATTTCAGAGGCTTTCCATTAGTCACGGAAAATTCATAAAATATTATTTTAAGAATAAATTATTAATTGGTTGATTGTGATCTAACTAGAATAGTTGGATTTTTACAAAATGACAAAAATTTATGATTTAAGTGACTAGTTTTGGTAATTTTGTAATTTGGTCTCAATGGCAATTTTGAAATATTTTGAAAGTACTATGGGTAATATGGTAATTTCCCATGTGAAAGCATTACTCTAGTTTGGTTAGAGTTGAATGGAATTTGGTTGGAATTGAACTAGAATGGCAACTTGTAAATTATGATTCAGTTGGAGGTTAATTTTGGAATAAGGACTAAATTGAATAAAAAATTCAATTTATTATATACATGAGGAATAAATTAATAAAAGGTGAACAAAAATGTTCATCTTCTTCCCCTCCAATTTGAAATACAAGAGAAAAATAGGGGGAAATGCACAAAATTTTCTCCAAGCATTTTGAATGCTGCCGAACAAGATTCAAGGTATGTTTTTGGTGGAAAGTTGATCTATTTTCAATTCTCTTTCATTTGATAGTAATTTTGTCAAGAGTTATGAAGATTTTATTATGTTCTTGAAGAGAGAGAAAATAGATTTTTATGTTCCATGTTTATATTGAAGCTTGATCTATGCAAATCTAGTGTTGTAGAGATGAAATCAAGCATAGATTGTGATTAATTTCATGTTTAAGAATTAAAAACCCTAACCCTAGAATTTGGGATTTTATTCAAGGTTTGAAATTTATGATGAAAATGAAAGATTGATGATATTAGAATGAAAAATCCTGAACTAGTCCTTTAAGTGACCATTTTGGAATACATGGAGAAATTTGGAGAAATAATGTGAAAATTATCCTAGTGATGGATTTGAAGAGATTATGAACATAGAAGCTTGATTATGGCATTTGGAATAAAATAAAGCCTTTGGAAAGCTTAGAAACCCAATTTGGCATGTAGGAATAAATTGGGGTTTTAAGTGTTAATTCTTGGAAATGAATAATATATGTTGGAAAATTAATTTAAGCATGTTAGAATGTTGTTTGGATGAAAAATGAGCCTAGAGAAGCTAAGTGACCAATTCGGCCACATGGAAGAATAATGGGAAAATTTTATGAAAATTTATGATTATGAGATTTTATGATTATGAGATTTTATGATTAGAATATGTTGTATGAAGTTAGAATTGAAATTAGAATCAAAGGGACTAAATTGACAACAAAGGAAATGGCAAGGGACCATTTCAACAGCCTTGGTTAGTTCAAGGACCAATTCAGCTTTGGTCTAAAAGTAGGGGAAATGTGAGAAAATTATAGAAATGTTGGATTAATTATTCAATACAAGTTTGCATGTTTATATGTAAATTTAGTGACTAAAATGTCACTTTGGTAAAAGTTAGTGGATGAAGGGTATTGAATAAAAGTTAGTGAAAATTATAGAATTATTGAATAATTGTGATTTGAGCTTGAATAAATTGCAAAATGGTCACTAGGGACCATAATAAACAATTTGGCATTATTAAAGGAAAAAGTGAAAATTTTTGGAAATATTTTATATTCGGATAATTATACTAGTATAGTATAGTTAACTAATGTTAGAATAAAAATCTAACATGAATATTGTTATGTATGTTCAAATGGTACTGTACAGCTATTGATGAGGCTAAGGATACCAGATCAAAAGAAAGCAAGGAAAAAGTATCGAAATAGCTTAGTGAGGCTAATATCATGCATGGCCCAGGTGAGTGCATTTTTACTTATTTATTATATATGTGATATGAATGAGTGCATTTTTATTTATTTTATATATATGACATGAGAGAGATTTGTGAGAAGTCGATCTTAATATTAATGAAAATGTATGTTGAACAAAGTTATGTAAATGCCATGAAATATTAAATGGCACATGTGATACACTGATATGGCATAATGATTTACTCTTGGTAAATCAAATTTTAGATATTGGGAATAAACTGCCCATTATCGAATTATGGATAATAGTATTGATGGATTGGATACTAAATATGAAAATATTATATTGTTATGCCCAAGTGCTAGTGTGAGAGTCTTTGGTATAATTGGATATCCATAAGAGTCATAGCAGTTGTAATTCAGCACTACGGTGCGATCCAGACACTTCGGTGTTGATATAAGACGCTACTGCGTTGCAGTCACTTCGGTGATGTTTAGACACTATAGTGTCGATTAGCACAAAAAGATGCTATAATGAGCACAAAAAGATGCTATAATGAGGAGCAAAGGGCGTCATCGAGTACGTACTCACCATCTGACGATACGGCGTCGCAGACACTACGGTTTCGTTATAATGACTCGTATACCATAGGTTCACATGAGAGTCTTTGTTATAGTTTGATATCCATAGAGTTCTAGCAGCTGCGTCATAGCACTACGGTGCGAGATAGACTCTTCGGGGTCGAGTTAGACTCTACCGAGTCGGTTCAAACACTACGGTGTTACATAGCACAAAATGTGTGAGTATGAGGAGCAAAGGGCGTCCTCTAGTATGTACTCATCTCAGTCGCTTCGGCGATGCAGATGTTACGGCATCATAGACACTACGGTGTCGTGATGACTCGCGTACCATGGCATCACATAATTTTGTACTTTGGGCTATAATACTTTAAATGCATTTATGCAGGTAGTTACGTTAAAAAGCTTAACGTATATTTGATTGATAAAATAAATGTTTGAGGATATGATATAAACTGCAATTGGGACACGCTTGCCATTTTTGCAGGAACTGTATTGCATTGCTATATGATAGAGAAATGGCTTGATATTTATCTTGAGCAGTAAGATTTTACAATACATTTACATGATTATTCCTACATTACAAATTATATGATTTATAGAGCCACCTTGCTATATGATTTTTCAGTAAAGATTTGGTACAACACAGATTTACTATAGTATAGGTTCATTATATGAGTATTATGCTTAATACAGTTATTTAGTAGTTAAGCTAAAAAGCTTAACGTACACAAGATTGGTAAGACAAATCGAATCTTATAATTTGAATATTATATTGGTTAAATGAACTATACATGTAAGATAGTTCTATACATGATAAAATGTTATCAACTGCAATTGGAAATCGCTTGCCATTTGGCAGAGTTGTTTTATTCATAATCATTGTTTTAATTATGGTTATGCCTCACTAAGTTATACATAATGTGTGTTTCGTATCACACGTAGGTACTTCGGACTAGATAATAGAGGAGGAGCTGCACATTATTGGATCAAGTTAGCCTGTATTATCAGTAAGTATCACCACATCCTAGTCTAGTGGGGCATGTATAGATATTAAATAAGTAGCTATTTTGTATGTCTAAATTTTCGTACTCTACTTATAAGTTAATGTGGATGTATGATCTAGAAACATGACGTAGTTTGAGGAATTAAGAATATTAGAAAAGATGCTTCAAACGATTTTAAACTTAGCTGGTCGTTTATCGCGTAGCGATTTTAAAATCAAGAAAGGGTCTAGGCAGCACACATAGTTTTCACCCTGAATCATATTTTTGTTTTAATAACTACTTAAAGTATTTTATAAACCAATTTAGGGTCGAAACTAGCTGCGGTTGCCAGACATAATTTTGTTTGAAAACTAAGAAAGGGCCAACCACTGAACTACTTTGTTGAGGTAAAAAAAATTTACAAGTCTGAAAATCAGTGTAAATCAGTTAGTAACATCTTTAATGTGTATTCGAATATCGAATATACGTTGAGGGTGTTACACTTCATGCGTAGGCATTGTTGTGGCATTAATTTGATCCATATATGGATTTGATGCTGTAGCAATGTCTCTATCAAGACCAGGGTCGACCCTGAGGTAGGTCGAATCGGTCGACTGCCCAGGGCCCCATTTTTCCTACTTTTTATTACTTAAATAATTATAATAAAGAAAGCCCTAAATTTTGGTTATAATTTTAGTTAGAGGCTTCATTTTTTCAAGTTTTACTTCTTAAATAGTTATAGTTTATTTTTATCTAATAGTTATTATTAGGGGTCCAAAATTTTCAATACTTCTTTTTTGGGCCCACAAATTTTTAATACTTATTATTAGATCTCAATTTTTCCCAATATTTGTTATTATGAGCCTATTCTTAAATTTCTTTTTTTTTTCAATATTTGTTATTAGGGGTCTAATTTTTTTAATATTTTTTTATTTGAGACCAATTTTTTCTTGATATTTGTTATTAGGGATATACTCTTAAAATTCATTTTTTTTTAATACTTGTTATTTGGGGTCCAATTTTTTCAATACTTGTTGTTAGAGGCTTAATTTTCCCAATATTTTGTTATTATGGACTACTC
The DNA here is from genome assembly GCA_019671005.1 of Hibiscus mutabilis. Taxonomy (NCBI): domain Eukaryota; kingdom Viridiplantae; phylum Streptophyta; class Magnoliopsida; order Malvales; family Malvaceae; genus Hibiscus; species Hibiscus mutabilis. The sequence goes on along the minus strand of CM033744.1, from coordinate 18,938,632 downwards.
TTAAAAAAAATCTATATTTGTTATTAGGAGTCCAATTTTTTTCAATACATGTTATTTGATGCCCAATTTTTCCTGATATTTGTTCTTGGGGACCTACTCTTAAAATTCAATTTGTTTCAATACTTGTTATTTGGGCTACATTTTTTTTCAATACATGTTATTTAGGGTCCAAATTTTTCAATGCTTGTTATTAGAGGCTCATTTTTTTGTAACATTTGTTATTAGGGGCATACTCTTAAAATTAAATTTTTTAATATTTATTTAGGGTCTACTCTTAAAATTTATTTTTTCAAGCTTATTGTTAGGGGCCTAATTTTCAGCTCGCCCCGGGTCTCCAAAATCTGAGGACCGGCCTTGATCAAGACTTTGCAGTTGCACACCAATTCTCAAAGTGATTACTTTATAGTGCTCCTTCTCATCCCTTTGTATAGTTTCAGTATCACTATAAAGGGTTCCTTGAGGTCTTGAGCTTATGTCATTTGCAATTTTTCCCAGTTGATTCTCCAAAACTTGTAAAGAAGTCGTTTGACTTTGGACAATAGCATCATTTCTTTCCATGCACTCCTTCAACATCGATTCAAGTCCATGAGATGAAGCAGATTACCCTTGTTGCATCCTCTGCTGTGGCAATGCTTGTTCTGATGAAATCTAGGTGAAATTGCTGGAGCATTTTTCCTTGGGGTTGCATTGGAATTAGCCATTCCTTGATTACTCCAGTTAAAATTAGGATGTTGTTTTCATCTGAGATTGTATGTATTGGAGTAAGGGTTGTTCCTATTGAAATTTCCAGTATAATAAACTGAAGCGGGGTAGTGAGGGCATTCTTCAAATAAGTGATCATTTCCAAAATAAACACGTGAAGAATTAGATGCGTGTATCTCCTTAACCTCACTTGATTTTGACATTGTCTTGATCATGTCGGTAAGGGAAGAGACTTGGGCAGATAATGATGTAATGGCATCCAACTCTATTGCCCCAACACATCTTCTCCCTATAATAACTCTTGTGATGGGATATTGGAAATCATTATTCAAAATTATTTCCAAAATTTCATAGGCTTCGTTGTAGGATTTATTGAATAATGTTCCATTTGTCGATGCATCTACCACCATACGTGTATGTGCATTTAGCCCATTATAAAACATTTTCATTTGTGTCTAATGTGGAAACCATGCATTGACCATCTCCGAAGCAGTTCTTTAAATCTTTCCCACGTTTCATATAGATTTTCATTCTGCTATTGTCTAAAAGAAGTAATAACGTTCCTCAAGTTGGCATTCATTGTCAAATAATTATAACGTAGCAAGAATCTCTTGGGAAGCTCATCCTAAGATTTTTTTACTAAATTAGCAAAAACTTCTTGTCCAGATTTTAGAGCGTGGCAGGAATTATTTTCTAAAAATACACCATGAACTTTTCTTTAATCAAACCAAATTTTATGGCATTGTAATTGGTAAATATATAAATTGGGGAAAAAATACATCTACACACGTATAACAACCATCTTCAAATTAATGAAATTATTGTCACTGTGTGTATATAACAACAAATCAATGACTATAAATTGTAATAATACAATCACTCACCATATATGTTGAACCCTAATAGAATCTTTCTACCATTTTTTTTTCTTTTTTGCTGTAATTTTCTGCCAATGGGTGCACTATATATAAATATAAACATATGATCAAGTGGATGATATTCATATATAATAAACAAACAAATAGAAGGCTAAATGATAAATAACAATTAATCGAAAAGTGAAGAAGGGAGGGGCAAATTCATCAAGAAATACTTGAACAAATGCAACGCACGTTGAGGTTGAGTCAAAGGAACTTCATGCCCTGCTCCCCTCACTTTCACATAGGTTAACCCACTGTATACTTCACTCCAACCGCCAACCTGTATTTTTTTATATATTTCACACAAAAAACGTTTAATTTAATAATATATATATATCAACAAATTAAATTTAATCCAATGGGAAAAACGAGGTTAAAAAATTAAATACCTCAGCGTGATCATCAATCCAAGCATACCAGCTGATGTTGGTTTGGAGCTTGAGTGCTTTAATTGAATATCTGGTTGCTGTCAAAGGCAACACAGCATCTGTATCGCCACTGCTCACAACATATAAATTTCTTTTATTTTCCTTTTGATAAACTTAATTACTCTTCATTAAAGAGTAAATTCGAATAAGCTGTTTTGGAATTTGGATTACAAAAACCATTTCTCGAACTCGATCCAATTCAAGTCGTCCGACTTATGAATAAAATTTTATTAAAATGAGTTTGGAGAAAGGGAATTAAATTACCTGAATATCCAAATTCTAATGCCAGCTTCAATAAGTTGTTTGATGATAGGAAGCATTGATTTTGGAGAATCAGTCCAGTTTCGTCTAATAGTGGAACTGCAATTTAATTATAAAAATGTATAAAGACTTGTGAAAGATGTCTTTTAATATTTTTCGAACACAAAACAGAGTATCGAATTGGATCGAACTTGAATAGAAGAATCGAGAAACCTGCAAGTAGTCCAAGGATAAGGAAGGCGAGTGATATTTGCATGGAGAGCCTTTTGAACCCATGGATTATTCATGTATCTTTTGGTATATGCTACTACACATTCGTCATTTCCTCTGTATCTCCATGGCTGACACATTCAAACCATAACATTACATGCTAATTGCAAATCTAGCTAATCATGGAACCAATTTTCATTAAAAATGATTTTAAAATGAAGAGAGAAACTGAGGTTACCAATGGGAGTTGTCGTAAATGATGGTTTCGAGTGGAAATGGCATTACAAGGCGGGCCGTAGATGTTATAAGGATTGATGTCGCCGAACTCCTCAAAAGCAGCATTCAAAGCATTGTTACACCCATCTTTTGGGAATAAAAATGTGTCATTTGTGCACCATTTCTTTAGCTCATCGTATGTTGAGTCCGATATCAACCCATGGTTCCACCAATACTCATGTGACCCAATGTTGTCATGATAATCATCCAAAAGTGGATTCCCCAACTGCTCCAAATTCGTCATGTTTTCCATTAGAACTAAAATTTTTAAAATTAAACTCATGCATACATCCAAGACTAGTTTCGGATATGTTCAATAGGAGCGACCACATATAGTTCCAAGAAAAAAGAAGACCTAAAATGAGTCAAGTCAAAATGCTTACAAGGTCAGTTATGCCCAAAATGAGTTGTACTCATAGATTTTGAGTCTTGTTATACTAATTTTTTATTCAAAAGTCAGTCTACCAAATACACAACAAAACAACAAACGTTCTTTTTAAAATTGAAGACCTCATTTTTATAAATTGCAAAAACCTCCTGAATCTCCCTGCATATATCATATACTTATAAAGACATACAAAATTAATCACAATTATTGCCTTCTGGTCAACAACATATAGAAGGCTTTCAATGAAAGCATTTATAGTTCCGGCTGAATTAGCGTCGGAATTTATGTTAACCAATATACAAAGGTTTGAATAGAATCATAATGGTTTTTTTAGTTCAATAGCCAGCTTGGGCAGTAGGCCAATTTTTTTTTTTTTAAATTATCTTACCCAAACATGAGGTGATTCAAAATCCCAATTACGATTTAAAAATTATAAAATACTTAGAATTTATATTTATATTTATATTCTTATAAATAAATGTAAATACACTTGTATTAGTAAATAGTAATTTGGACCGGAATAAGCCAATCAAAATGTATGAAATCCTTGTCAAAATGCTCTATCCATGTAAGTCAAGTTTATTAGACCGTATATATGAACGTACCATTAGACAAATCTACATGGCTTAAAGGATATTTTAGCACACGAACTTGCATCAAATAATTAAATTAATTCTCATAGAAATTACATTCAGTTAAGCCTTTGAACTCACGAATTATATTAATATAATCTTTTGGCCGGTGAAAATTCAACTTAGAGACATGAAAACCACATAAAAATAGTACCAAAAGAAAGAGAACTTCATAGAGATTAATTTCTTATTTCATGTCTCAACCCAAAAACCAATCCAATCAAGCTTAAAATTGAACCAAAAATTTCTCTTACCTAGGGTTGGAGAACTTGGCACCTTGGGAGAAAGATGAGCAAAATTTCCAAAATTTTTCTTTCTTTAATTTGATGCCAAATGTCTTTATATTTGGCTAATTATAAAAAATCTCCAATATAGTCAAATGTCTAATTTTCCCTTGAGTTATAACCAATAGAAAGACAACACCACATCCTTATCATCTTCGATAATCATTTTATATTAAAAAATATAGGTGAAATGACTAAATTACCATTAATAAAATAACATATCTACAAAAATGCCATTCCATCACCTACACAAAATACTAAATAGAATCGAATCTAAATTAATTAAAAACGATTCAAAACCATAATTTCATATTCCTCGGGTCATCTTAAAACTCCCTTCAAAATTTTACAACATTCCGAGTTCATATGATTACCCGAATTCCATTTTAAACTTCAATTGTAATTTCCCAATAATAGAAACATCAGATCAAACCATAATTTTTATATTCGATCCACACCCTTAGGTGATTTATTAATTTATAGAATAAAAATAATTATTAGGGAAATTACCATGTTGTTCCTTGAACTTTTCTTAACTTTTCACTTTAGCCCCTAAACTTTAAAATCTTACGTTTTAGTCACTGAACTAAAACCACCAACTTTCAAATCTTTACTATTTGGTAACTAAACAACTATTAGGGTGTTACAATTCTCCCCTAAGAAAATTTGTCCTCGAATTTTAAAACGTACCTGTTTTAAAAAGATGCGGGTATTACTTTTCCATTGACTCCTTCGTTTCCCAAGTGACTTCTACTTATGATTCCGCCAAAGAACTTTTACTAATGGAATAGTTTTGTTTCTCAATTCTTTAACTCCATGAGCAAGAATCCTCACTGGTTCCTCCTCATAAGTCAAATTCGCTGAATTTCGATCTCTACCGGTGATATCACATGAGTAGGATCTGATCGATATCTTCTAAGCATCGAAACATGACACACATTATGAATCTTGCTCAATTCTGGAGGCAACGATAACTGATACGCCACTGGGCCAACTTTCTTTAAAATCTCATAAGGACCAATATACCTTAGACTTAACTTTCCTTTACGTCTGAAGCGTAACAACTTTTTCTAGGGTGAAACTTTAAGGAACACTTTTTCACCAACCTCAAACTCTATATCTTTTGTCTTTAGATCCGCATAAGATTTCTATCGGTCGATGCTTTCTTGAGGTTTTCCTGTACTATTTTAACTTTATCTTCCACTTTTCGCATCAAATCAGGTCCAATCAAACTGCGATCCTTAAGCTCGAACCAATTTAACGATGTTCTACATCGTCTACCGTATAAGGCCGCATAAGGAGCCATCATTATACTTGCTTGATAACTGTTATTATAGGGGAACTCAGCTAATGGCAAATACTTTTCCCACGAGCCTTCAAATTCAATTATACAAGCTCTAAGCATACCTTCAAGAATCTGAATTATCCTTTTAGACTGGTCATCTATTTGAGGATGGAAGGCAGTACTGAAATTTAGTCGAGTTCCCAATGCCTCATGTAAAGATATCCAAAATCGCGAGGTAAACCTCAGATCCCTATCTGACACAATAGATAGAGGTACACCATATAGTCGTACAATTTCCTTAAGGGGTAGCTCAGCATACTTATCCATTGTATAATTGGTCCGGACTGGGATAAAATGAGCAAACTTTGTCAATCTGTCCACTACCACCCAAATAGCATCCTTTTTGCTCGGAGTCATTGGTAAGCCTATCACAAAATCCATCGTGACATTCTCCCATTTCCACTGGGAATAGAAATCGGTTGTAGCAAACCCGATGGCACTTGATGTTCCGCTTTCACTTGTTGACATGTCAAACATTTAGATACAAATTCTGTCATAGTTCTTTTCATACCTGGCCACCAATATTTGCTCTTTAAATCTTGATACATTTTATTACCTCCGGATGCATCGTCAAATGACTATAATGAGCTTCATATAGAAGTTCCCTTTTTAACTCATCATCATCAGGAACATATATTCTATTCTGATAATAAAGACATTCATCCTTCTTAACTTCATAGTCTTTAGTCTCACCATTTTCAACTTGCTTCAGTATAGTTGAACACTTTTCATCTTTATTCTGAGACTCTTTAATACGATCTAACAAGGTAGATTTGAGCTGTAAATTTGCAATCAAAGCACCATCATTTCCCAAAGCTATATGAACATTCAATGCCCTTAAGGCAGCAAACATCTTTCGACTCAAAGCATCAGCGACAACATTTGTTTTTCTAGGGTGATAATTAATCACAAGATCATAATCTTTAATCAATTACAACCATCTTCTTTTTCTCAAATTTAATTCTTTATGTGTCATCAAATACTTCAAACTTTTATGATCTATGAAAATATAGCACCGCTCACCATACAAATAATGACGCCAAATCTTCAACGCAAAAACAATTGCAGCCAACTACAAATCATGAATCGAATAATTTCTCTCATGCATTTTTAATTGTCTGAAGGCATATGCTATTACCATTCCTTCTTGCATTAATACACATCCCAACCCATTATGGGACGCATCACTATACAATGTGAAATCTTTTCCCGATTCTGGTTGTACAAGCACCAGAGCTTCAGTTAAAATCCGCTTCAACTGATCAAAGCTCTCTTGGCATTTATCAGTCCAAACAAAAGGGACATCCTTCCTTAATAATTTCGTGATTGGTGCAGCAATCATCGAGAAACCCTTTACAAAACGGCGATAGTATCCAGCCAATCCCAAGAAACTACGAACCTCTGTAATATTCTTGAGGGGGTTTCCATTCAACAATGCTAAACTCTCTAAATGTGAACATGGATGATATTCATCCAAAAATAAGTGGTTTCAATCCATTTTAAAGGAAAAATTTGGGTCTTTGGTGTTTGTTGAGAGAGAGAAGGGAGAGAGACCGAGAGTGTAGAGAGAGAGAGGGCTGGGGTATTATGAAAGAAAGGGCCATTTTTTTATTGAAATGGGGCTTAAATACCAGGGACAAAACGCAATGTTTTGGTCCAGGGTCATAAGGTCCGCGCACATGCATATGGGTCGGGTCAGTGGATCCGCTCCTAGCCTTCATGGGTCTTCTGCTTGGGCTCTTCAATTTACACTCTTTGTAATTCAGTCTTTTTTTTCTCTTTAATGAAAATTTTAATTAATTATCTTTTTGTTTAAATTTATTTGCAATTAATTTATATGTGTGATGCATATTTTAAATTGGGCATATAGTTTTAGTGTCTAGACAATTTAAGCACTTAGTTTAAATTAATTGCTAGAGCCCTTAGGCTTTTAGGTTCTTTAATTAGGAATTAATAATTAAATTAGGGAGATAATTGTAGTAAATTAATGAGTGTTAAATAGGAAACTTTGAAGTTCCAATTTGGATGGTGTTTCATTGCTTGCAGTGATGTGTTATCCAACATGGGCTTTTAAGTGAAATACTTAATACCCATTAGATCCTAGAAATTAATAATTGACATAGTTAGTTTATTAGAGCTTTAATTAGGACTATAACTTTAAATAATTAGAATAACAAATGATTAGTGAATATTATGTAGGAATTTAGGGGTTTCGAGATGGATGGTATTCAAGCAATTGGTACTGTCTCATAAAGGACTTTAAATTTAATAATATTTATAGTCTAAATAATTCAATTAATTAGAGCTCTTTAAGTTAGAATTTAAAATGAACAAGACAATAATAAATCATGTATTCAAACCTTTTATGTTGGAAATTCATTTTTGAATATGAATAGGGGTGTCACTTAACATGGTGCTTTTAATCTCAAATTCGGATAAAAAATGAATTTCCTTATAAAAGGATATCTCCATTTAGAATTTAAATTCATTTAATAATTAAGGGTCAAATTAAATTCAAATAATTATTAGAAATGCCACGTAAAATTAAGGTACCGATAGCGGGCGTTCGTGGGGGTGCTAATCCTTCTCCCCACGTAACCGACTCTCGAACCCAATTTTTAAGAAATAAATCTCTGGTTTGTTTTGACGGTGTCTGGTCTACCCCAAAGTGTTCGGTGGTGACTCCAATTGTTTTTAAAAGGAAATAAAAGGTAGAAATGGATTAATTGATTTTCCAAAGTTAAAATGAAAATGGCTCGAAATCAAAATGAATTAAAAAGGGTCAAAACCCTAATTTTACAAAAAACAATCGCCAGGCTGTTTTTACACACGATTTCAAAAATGGTCGCGACAAGTACGTTGCGAGACCTACAAAAAACTAGAAATATGAATCGTTAAACCAAAAAAATTATAATCATCTAGTTTAGGTTGCAAAACTCGTTGATGAATTTCGATACTTGACGATTCAACCTAATATGTTATCTACTTCCTTTACTTTTACGGTTTTAACATCTAATTTTATCTATCCAACAAACTATCAGCCAGGTTTCGGTACTAACACTTAAGTTCTGAAACATACTATACAAACATGTATTGTTAAAGGCACTTTAAACATTTATAGTTTACACATTTTCTACAGGTTCAGGTACATGTACAAAAATTTCGATATTAGGAGAAAAACATATACTGTTACATGTTAACCCTAAATTGTTACTTTCACAAATGAGAATTTTACTACTCGATATCAAATTCTGAGACATCTTCTGCCAACGTTAATTGTCACAAACTTTACTAACAATTTTAGGTTTAAAGTTTTATCTAGCGATTCCGATACATATCTCAAAGTTCCAAAACTTATATGTTATCGTAACGTTTGACGTTGCAACATGAATATTTTCTCCATAAAATTTCGATACTACTTACCAAGTTCCGAAACTTACCGGCAACCTCTTTTCGATTCCGTATATTTTTTTATAAGAAGCTAAATCTAACGGTCAAAATCAAAAAATTCTCCATCTAATAGCTCTAACATCTCGCCGTTTATTAACTATATACTAACTTATCGTTCTTTAGACTCTCCAAATATTATTAGACTTAACATTGACAAGAAAATTGGAGATCAACTCGGACCGAAATATTTGGTTCCGTTTCTATTTGTCGTTTTGTTAAATCCAAATCATATTCTGAATATATTCAATGCAATCTTTATTCATAAATGTTAAACTCGTTATTTAAACTGAAATGAATTTTATTTTAAATTAATATTAAAAAACTAAAATTTAAATGAAAATATTTTTATTTATAATTTTAAAAAATTAAAAACAACAAATTAATTCATAAACAACTTTTCCCCTAAAAACAAACTAAAATTTTACCGTACTTCATGGAAAATAATTTAAAAAAAACCAATTATAACTCAAGTAAACATGAACTCATTTCACCCTTGACAGCATGCTCAAACCAATTGTTTTAAAAAAGTTGATATAGACGAAGAAACTTGACTCATTAGAATAGATAAGAAGAGACGATGAAATCAAAGATCAACTGTTCATTATAATACAGAGATGATTGATTTGTAGGGCAACCAAGCACCTAAATCATCTGAGCTTTGGTTATATTCATAAGAAATGGTTAAGCTGAAATGCTCAAATCCTTTATCATGAATGCAATGCACGCAATTGATAAAATCTCAGAGTATGCTACAGCCACCACATGATGTTTAATAAGATCAAGAGGAAGTCTTTTTACTCTTTTTCTTTGCAATAGCATCGCAGATCTCTTTCTTCCGTTTGTTGTTATTATTGTAATTGTTTCCGCCTGTGCTCATTGCACTCTTGCCTCCAGATTCCAAAGCATCCTTCACAAAAAAATTTAACCTCCATAGGGTAGATTCACTCTGCATATGGAAAAGAGTATAGCCAAAAGTCTCAAACAATTCGATTTTGAAACCTTATTTGAGCAAATTGAATAAAGGGTTCTGGAAAATGGAAATCAAGATTATTTGATAATAACCTGAGCATCAATGTCAATCTCAACTTCTTCAGCCATTGCTTGAAACGCAGGATTACTTTGAGCAATTATTTTCAATGCGTTATTAAGATCCTCCATAGACAATCGGGCTATGGCCGTCCTGAGATTTCTTTTTTCTTCCGTTGACATTTTCCTAAAAGAGCATTTTTCAAAATTACATTTATAGCTCCTGAAAGAATTTAAAATATATATATATATATATATATATATATATATGTCAAATGGAGAACTTACCCGGGCTTTACATGCAAATAACCATCTATATAGAGAGTAACTCACAGAAATAACACTCGCTGCCCAAAACCCAGTTTTTGTTTTCAAAAGCCGAACTTATGATGATGATCCTAATCTTACATTAGATTTCAACAAAATGAAGATGGAGTTTGTCAAGTTCGAAGCTTGCTCTAAGACACTCAAAGACCATGTTCAGAAACATACCAATCATTTTACTCGACCGAATGATTGTCATTCTCAGTTGTTTACAGAAAAATAACTAACACATGCACTCTGGATAGTGGAACATGTACAGAAAATGGCAGAGAAGTATAAACACAGATAAATGATAGACAAATTAACCAAGTCATAGTATATATAAGTTTTTGTTAGACACGAAAAAAGATAAACACACATCACACTAGATGGGTAGCAAATTCTTCCAAGGTTGTAAAACTAACCTGCACTTTTGAACAACAGTTTCTCTGAGCTGTTCCAAATGCGTATCAGCCTCGTAAAGCTGAAAAAGGATTAAAATATTCAGCTAATTGAACTACAGTATGACCAGGAAGTCCAATGCCAACAGTCCAGAAGATATCGACAATGTGTCTACTTTGAAAGCGAGTTGCATAACATTAATATACCTCATTAGATAAGTCCCGGACCATTTTGGCATGACCAGCTTTTCGCACTAGCTGCATATCTAACTGTGCTTCTGCCTCCTCCTCATCTCGTCTTTTCTCCTATGAGCACAAAAAATCAGGAAATTATTTAATACATAAGCCACAAAATCCAACACAGAATTGTATTGGGATAAGCCGAAATGAGCTTTTACCTCTTCTGTGACTTTAGGAAGAAAAAGCTGCCACTTCTCCTCAAACTTTTCCAGCAAAGTTTTGGCCATTAGATGAACATCACTTCCTTCATCATTGTATTTCATAGCATTATTGAAAACCAATCTTACATCTGCACATATATCTCTAACATTCTTATATCCAGTACCATCCTTGGCCTCCATTTGGTTTTTTATCGTACTGAAGTCCATTGGCTTTTCAATACCCTAGCACAGGAAACATTAAACAAACTAATCAATAAAAAGGCCACAAAACAATATACAAAGTACAAACCACCTAAAAGGATTCAGAAAAACACATTGTATCTGCCTATGTAAATCGGATTCGGGTGTAAACATATAGGTATGTGTTCGACACAAATATGTTCAATTTTTCTCTAAGTTTTCCATGTATTTGGAGGATCTTTAGAAGGTCCTATCTCACACCCATGGCCGAATATGTTTCGGACACAGGTGTCGACCAATGTACTTCAAGCAGAATAAAGAGTTGGAGCAAAAATGAGACAATCTACAGCAATAATTCCAGTTGGATACTAATACTATAGGTCAACAGGCCTTTAAATGGGACAGTAAAGTCCATAAAAATGCTACCAAACATGCTTACAAATGCATCCTGTTATGTAAACTTGGAAATCCCAAAAATGATAATGTGTATTATGTATCTTTATCACCTAAACCGAAATAAAGTCCATGAGTAAATAATATCATATTTTCCGTGATGATCAAATGTGGCACATCTTTCAATTAGGTTGCTCAAAAAGAAGATGATACGGTCATGAAAATACTGGCACAAGGGCCACTTATGTCTTTCAAAAAGGCTCAAGTTATAACACGGTTATCTTAAAAAAACGTCAAATAGCATTTGAATTCATAGATTACAATCACTCCGAAGCTCAAATTTTAATTAAAAAAGTTGACGGTATGCACGCCAATAAAGGGAAGGAAATGCAATACAATTACCTCATAGTAATCATGTAAACCAAGACCTTTGACATCTACGGGTTACATAAATGGCCATGCCCACTTGTGCTGTGTGATCTGAAAATATTGATGTTTTATCCAATAAGCACCCAAATTAAGAGATCCTATCATGTAACAGTTAACAAGACATTTACGGTTTTCACTCATTGTATTGTTGTATGAGGAGAGGGTGTGTGGAGAGCAATCATTATTCAACTAGTAGAAACACGATCAGCAATCTTCAATACATATCACAACATAAATAACTTCCTGTATATTGCATGCTATATAACTTGGAATAACAGCAACAATAAGTATATCAATGAATAAAAAATCTAGCGAAATGGTGAAAACATCATATTTGATAATATAGCATCACGCACACACGAGATGCTTAGTTTGTAGAATCAAACCAGATATGAAAGATGAGAACCAGGTTTTCAAGAATCTTAAACCAAGAGTCTAAATTAATTATAAATGCTTGAAATGGACTACAAATGGACGCTATAATTTCTAATTCACTCTATACCAACATTCTGCTTGATTGAAAACATCAAGACTTAAAGCAGCCTGGCAACCAGTGAAGTATATGCTAGGCAGAAGACAAAAAGCCAAGAGCATTTTGATTGAGAAAACATTCACAAGCATAAAGTAATCAAAATCAAAAATGCACTTGCGGAGAATATTTGATCACCTGACGCAATATTGTGCCAAATTGGCACATAAGTTCTTGCATTCTCTTTGCAGCTGCTGCTTCCCTTCGAGATGCATCTTGGTGCAGCTTTTTAATGCTTGGAACATGCCTTTCCTTGTCTCGTTCCTTTCCGACCGAGCTACCTTTAGAACTGCTTTGTTGCTTTTTACTTGTATTCAAGTAAAATTGTTCCACTTCATTCACTTTTTGCTCAAGCTAAAAAAACAAATAGTTCAGAGTCAGACTATTAAAAAATTGGCAAACTGGAATCCAGTGAAGCTAATATGGTACCATATTATAAATGATAAAAAATTATACTCCCTAGCCTATTCCTCAAAAACTTCTATTTAGAAAGTTATACTCCCATACAAAAGGTTAAATAAATACCAATAAGTAAAATTATACAATCTTTTTAAGCAGTCCGTCTTTTAACGGAAAATATTAAATAAACTAGAGATGAAAGACATGGCATAAGTTTCTAATTTATCACTTACCTCGTCTACTTTTTGAAATATTTCATCCACAAGACATTTGAACTGCTCCATTCCGCACCATTGTTTTTGGAAATTCCCATTTCAGCATTTTCAAAGTCAGGTATCGATGGCATTACCTGTTCCATCTAATCATAAAATGGTGGTGGGAAAGAAAAATAATGAATCTCATATAAATGTTAAGATCACAAACATACCAGCGGGAAGATAAACATTCATGGAAGTACAATGAGTGCATACATAAACAGCACTGCCAAAAAAAAAAAAACACAAAATTGAGCAAGAAAAACACAGGAAATAAATCACTATGGTTTTCAAGGACTAAAAATTCAAACTCTAACAACTATCAATACAAACACCATTTTAGAATTTGGATAGACATTAGATAATGATGCTATTCAAACTGTTTTTCCATAAAGAAGCAAACTTACCATAATTTTGCCAATTAAAATTCAAAATATCCAACACCCATCATTCCTAAAACGAAGAAAAAACAATAACCCAAAATTCAAACATGCCTAATGCATATCCACCCATTCAAACTCAATCAGTAGAGTTCATCGTCCTTTTATTTCAACTTTAATACCCAACAAAAATAAAAGATTTATATTCTTTAAAGCAGAAACACTAAACAGGTTAAAACGAACCCCAAAAAAGGGGGACCATTTTAACCCCATTCTTTTTTTGGAGGGATTCAATATAAAGATAAAAAAACAAAGGTTTTAACTAAACCCCATTTTTGAATCAACCCCTATAAAACACAAACTAATCAAACTTAAAAAAGACGAAAACTTTGAAGACACAAAACAAAAGAACAAGTAGAAATACATTCAAAAACGTTTATAAGTTATCGATATACATAAATAATATAAGTAGAAAAAGTAGAGAGAGGTTACCAGAGGATGAAGTGAGAGAATGAAAAGAAAAACAGCTTAAAAAGAAAATTGATTGATGGGAGAGTTTCGAATGAGAGTCGGGCGTCGCGTTTACACTCTCAGTGCGATCAGCGATGCGTGTTCGGCTCTTCTAGTTCTTTTGTCTGCACGGGAATAAAAGGATGTCCTTTAAGTATAAATTTTACTAAATTTTATTTACTATATGGGTAAATTGCAAATTTCATCCTTCACTTTTTCCTTCACTACTGATTTGGTCACTAAACATTTAAAAACTTTAGTTTTATCACTGAATTTTGAATTGCTTATGTTTGGCCACTCGACCTTTAAATTACAAAAGATGATATGATAGACGACCTGATAGCACCAAAACAGCGTCATTTTAGATTCATACGAAAGTCACTAAAACAAAGTCATTTTGGATCCCTATAAAAGCTAAAAAATTTCGTTATGTTTTTTGTATTTTCTATTTTCTTCCTCTCACTTTCTCTCTTTCTGCTCGAACCAACCCAGATTCCAACCACCATTATCGTTGGTGACTATGAATCCCAAATTTTCCTACAAAACTTGTTTATCCCTCCTAAACGCTAATATGATGTCCTTTTAATCGAAAAATACCCAAAATCCATAAATCTAACATTAAATGTAACACCTCATTCCAGTATTCGAATATCGAATATGAGTCAGAGATGTCACAGAACAATAACATGATTTTTATTCAAAAAAAATCTATAAATTTAAAACTTTTGAAAATATTTAAAATAAACTTGTACACAAAATCAGAGCTCCTTTACTTTACGAAAAATAAATTAACTATTTGATAAATAACAGACTCTAAACCAAAATAGACAAATTTATCACATTTATACATGCCACTAAATAAATTAAAAACCTCAAGTAGGATGTCATTACTGCGGTATCTTGATGAAAATTTCTGAACTTGATGCAACGCCTTATTTACACCCAATGTCTTGAACCACCAACGTGTGCACATGCAAAATGCACGCTAAGTACGAACTTAGTGAGGCATTATAAGGTAATCATAAAATTAAATAATAATCAGTTTTTAAGTATAACATAGTATAAACAATTTCCTTATAAAACTATTTCAAATCAATATTGTTTTAAAGCAAAGTTAAAATATTTATAAAAATCAATATGTAAAAGTTCTTTTATACCAATAGCCCAAGAAGTATGTATAGAGAGAAATTAAGTATATGAGTCGTGTAGTCCCAAACTACTAGGCCATAAAGACCAATGATCAATAGACCATAAAGGTCGATAATCAATAGACACATAAAGTGCCGGTAAACGATAGACACATAAAGTGCCGGTAAACGATAGACACATAAAGTGTCGGGTGCAGCTGCTAGACTTTATGGTATGCCATTATACTATAACTCTCAATAGTATTCTTGGGCAATAAAGCAATATCATTACCTTTGCAATATATCATTTTGTAGATGGTAAATAGCTCATTATCGATAAATCAAAATAATGGAGCAGTTCATACTCCATTATACCATAAATCATTCTATAACATATAATCGTTGTACGGTAATAAAATTATCATAAAAAACACAATTATCCAGTTCATGCCCCATCATGTACCAAACCTTTACTTTATGCATGTGAAAATATCATATTTCATATGAAAAACAATGTTATTAATATGATTAAAAATCATATAGGTCGACTTGTCGCAAGACTTCCTAAATACGTTTTAAAACAGATAAATGCACTCACCTTGACACTTCTTATCCCAAATAAATTGAATAAATTAAGAGAACTCCAAGCTTGATCCTTTGCCTTATCTACTGAATTTCTGATTTCTCGTGTTTACTTGAATGCTTCACATGCATCCCTTACACGCACAGATTAATAACACCAATAAGGTATTGATTTTATAATCTGTCAGTCTGCGCTACCTTCAAAGAAATATTTCTATAAAATAACCTACAACTCGGAATTCGATTCCGTTTGTTCTGACAGAAACTAGATTTGATAAGCTGTTCAACCATATAAACTAATATCCCAAATTCAACTCGTACGATTTATGACGAATTTTCAAATTTGAATTCCAGTGCTGAATTTCAGAGCAGACTGCTACTCTGTTTTCTGACCTTTCCTCACTTAAAAATTCATATCTTTTGATATACCTATATTGTTATAACATTTTCCTTTCATGAAAACTCCAAATTCAGCTTGAATACTTAAAACCCAAATTAAACTCTAATTAATCAAATGATATTCCATCAAGAATACATCAATTTCAACTTCAATCAAGCATGGAAATGATAGAACTTCACATAACAATCCTAATTCATTTGAATCCATAACTCCAAATTCTCTCTTCTCAATATATGAACATCTAACCATCAAAACCATGAACAAATTACACCAATGAAAGAGAATTTAAAGGAAAACAACTTTGTATTTCATGAACTAACCTTGTATCCAACTCTAAATGCTTGAAATTGAACTTGATAATTTTTTTCTCCCCCAAAACCTCATAGCAGCAACACCAAGGAAACCATATTTTTCTTCCTTATTTTGACTTAAAATAATGCCAAATGCCCTTTTTAATCACCTTTAAACTAAAATATCTCTTAAATAGCAAAATAACCGTTTTAACCTTATAATCCAAGGCTCCAAATCATGCCACATATCAAAATATTCATCCAATGGTAAAAAATAGACCAATAAGTTAGTAGTTACCAATTTTGCCCTTGTAATTTTCCAAAATTACAATCTTGCCATTATTCATCTAACGGCTCATATTTAACATAGAAAATCAACTTAAATCCAATGGCCCATGTTAAATCCTTCTAAATTAAGGCATGGAAAAGATATTATTAATCTTGCCTTATCATCTAACAAAATATCTCAATTATTCGATTCAATCCGACTATCCGAATTTTTCTCGAACTTAACCCTTTTATAGCTTTTAACATGAATTATGTACGAAAAATCCGAGTAATACAAAGTGTCATTCTTGGGGATAAACTATTCATCTACGGGTCTAAAATATATAACTTTCAAAAATTACAATTTAGTCCCTCAACTTTTCCTAAGTTTATACTTTAACCACCAAGCTTTCATTTTATTCATTTTGGTCAGTAGCCACAATTTTGAGGTATTACATTAAATGTATCAATTTCTTGTTATTTGATCTCTATTGCCCTTCGTTGGATAGAGTCCGAATGAAGATATCTTGTTGCCCTACCCAAGAGTGGCTTCTCCACCATGGAATTTTTCAACTTGAGCTTAAACTTGAAAAAAGTTATGCGAGTCATCCTTAAATGACTTACTAGAGGTGCTTAGAATAAGTTCTAATTATGGAATCAAGTGTTGATCAAGAATCAAAGATTTCCAAAAAAAAAAAACTAGGTAATTTTTTAGGTTAAAGGGAATTAGTGTGATTCTATATTTCTATTAGGGTAAACTACACCACGTACCACTGAACTATGACTTCTGACTCGTTTTTGCCACCAAACTTTTAATTAGTCCAAATTTACTACTAAACTTCGATTTCAGTCTTATTCATACCACCCAGCCGTTAAAACATGAACAACGTCATGACATGTACACCCAACCCCGTGATAATGCTGACTGTGCTTATTAAATATTATTAAATTTTCCACGTAATTATTTATAAACCTGCAATTGGGCTAATATTCTCCTCCGTTAGTCACCATAGCCGCCACAATCTCTTGTAACAATATCAAGGCTATTTTTTTGTCTCACTAGAATCCCACCCATATCCCTTTCAAAGATTGCTAATGATAACTGGTTCTACACTTTAACCAACTTCCTCCTCTCAATCCTTATCAATCTCTCTCGTCTCCCTCCCATTCCCTCATCCCCTTTCACTGTGACCTCATCTTCTAACATTTCTTCTTCTACTATAGCTTTCTCGACCTCGCCACCTCCCACGACTTTTTCTTAATCCTTGAAAACCCTGAGTCACTTGATAAACATGGCATGTTTTAATAGTTTGGATGAATCCACCCAAGAATCTGATCCCGTGTATCGAGCATATCAAATGCGGGTTAAGGCTGATGGTTCCCCCACTTGTTTTTTAGAGTGAGGAAAGTTTAAGCAATTTTTGTGGGGAAGTTGCAGATAAATAGGTTAAGAAGAAAGAAATAAAAGAGGTTGTGAAAGAATAAATGGATGAAATGTTGGATGTACTTCTAGAGGCTAACAGGTTAAGCAGAAGTGTGATCATCAAGATTGTGAATGCAACCCATGTATATCAAGGTGCCAAGGGTTAACCCAATTGGATGAATAAGGGAACTTTTTTGTTAAGCAAATATGTGATTCAGCAACAAATTTTTTATTCTTAAAGAAAAAATACTAAATTGAGTTTGCTCATCTTGAATACAAGAACCAAATGAATGAAAGAGATCACAAAGATCAAAATACAACCAAAGTTGCCTTCACAAATTCACAAAACATTTATTCGTTTGTATGGTGAGCCCAATACTTAACCAACGAGGCTAAGATCATTTTTGACCTAAGCTTACCTCGATCTAGTGTAACCTTCCTAACACTTTTCGCCCTCAAACCACCCATCCCTCTCTCTGATCTCTGACCAACGCCCTGTCGTGGCATGCAT
Organism: Hibiscus mutabilis; assembly: GCA_019671005.1. NCBI lineage: Eukaryota > Viridiplantae > Streptophyta > Magnoliopsida > Malvales > Malvaceae > Hibiscus > Hibiscus mutabilis. Next base: position 18,919,931 of record CM033744.1, on the reverse strand, counting down.
CGCCACTTCAAGTTGAGCTGCAGCTCCACCCCGAACCAAGTGTTGTTAGCCACTCGCGCGATAATGCTACTGTTCGTCATGAAACTTGGTTTGAAGATTTGACAGAATCTTAAAGGTCTGGACCCTTCTTTAGTGATTCCATCATCGTCCGCGGCCTGTTCGTCGCACCACCATCACCGGAGTGCTCATCGGGTCGAGGTAAACAAAACCTAGCCAATCGATAGTCGGTATGTCATCGTTTCGAGGGTCACCAGAAAGTTGAGGAAACCTTTCGCCTTCCCCCTTTCCTGATTTTGTTTTTCTGTTTCAAGGCTCGGTACTTAACACCCTTAACGTATACTCGTAGTACGAATACACATTAAGGATGTCACAATATTATTTAACAAAATTCTAGAGTTGTAATTTTTTTTAAACATCTAACATAAAACTAGTTATAAAATAACCATTTCTCGACTTTTGAAGTATTCACAGCCTATTTGCTGAATTGGTTTATAAAACATGTTAGTCAGTTATTAAAATAAGTATGTAACTCAGGGTGAAAACTAGGTACACTTCTTAGGCCCTTTCTTAAATGTAAAATAGTTACGCAATAAATAATAAATAAAATTTTATCCGATTAAATATCATTACTAGTAATTATTTAACCATATAAATAATTTGTATTTATCTGACTATTGATCAAACTTATAACTTTAAAACAACTAACGAATAAATTAATACATGCCCACTAGATAATATCATAAATTAGAATGTCTTACTAATGTTTGGCAGATTGCAACTTGATCAACATGCCTGACTCACCTTCCGGTAAGTTCCCAATAACCTACGTTTGAAACAGCACACGCTAAGTATTCACTTAGTGAGGCAACTATAAATTAAAGTAAAGCATTTCAATGTATAGAAATAACATAAATAAACAAACTACTGTGTATATTATATAAAAATATAGAATCGTATAAAACTGACTTATCAAAGTCATTCCACTGTCATGTAACGGTGCAATACAGTTTCTGCAAAATGGCAAGCGATCCCAGTATAGTTTATAACATAACATATAATAAATATAAATATCATGCTATCAGTATTCATCTATCATTAGGTAATTTTTTATAGTATAACAATCTTTAAAGATAGCCCAAAGTATATAATATGAAATCAAGGTACTCGAGTCACATGAATAAGACACCAGCGTGTCTAACGTGAACATGTAAATGAGTACTACTCGAGGATGCTCTTTGCTCCTCATAAAAGCACTTCGTTAGTGCCATTAGCATTATGGCACACCAAGAGCTTGGTTCCTCAAGGTGTATGTGACACCATCGTAGTCATAAAAACATGTAATCATGTCATAACTTGAGTGATGCAGCTGCTAAGGACTATATGGCATGGCAACTATACCATGGACTCTCATAAATAAATACTTGGGCATTTCATTTCATTATCAATCAATCATCATCATTCATGTAAACAAGCAATTCACATCCCATATTTCATCATAATTATTCATTTGTACTTGCCATTACTGTACTATGCATCACATCGATTCTTCTAGTATATCATAATCAAAGTCTGTAACATGACTGAAATAGTTATCATAGAAGTGATCATGTACTTTACATGACACACGGTCTATCATGTTTAGAATAACATACCAACATACTTATCAGGTAATTTTTATCATACAGTGTTAATAATTTTATCATGTCTATTATCTTGCCACTTGCAGACATAAATTATAATTTCTGACCAGTTTATAACTTTTAAACAATGCATTTTCATATTCAGATCAGGGTTGACTGATCGCTAGTCTTCCTTTTTTATAATTAACATACATATAAATATTTGCACTCACCTTGGCCACTTTAACACAATGCCTCACTAAGTCCTAGTTCGATCATTTCTTTCATAGTACCTTTAACCTTCTTTGATTCAGACTTGACTTTATTAATCACATGAATACAATAAAATATTTTTTAGATTCAAATCTAACAATACCCTAAACATGCTGTCTAATATAATCATTCAAATATAAAATTTCCAAATATTTTTCCTTTCTTCCTTGTACTGTTCAAAAACTCATTATGGTCCTTAGTGACCAATTTGAACTTCTAATAATTCTTCCGAGCTTGCTAACTAATATTTAAATACAAAATGTTTCAAATTCCATAATTCGATAATTCCATTCGATTTTTCAATCACTTAAAGGTTTAGGGACTAAGATGAAAATGTTTTCCATTTCAATGGCATTTTCAATATATTTATCACCAATAGAATCCTTACTTAATAACATTCATCATAAATTCTTCACTTACAACTTTTGTACATTCTACTCCCTAAATCCCTGACTTTGCCAAAGTGACATTTTGGTCCTAAACTCGAATTCATTTTGATTCGAATGTAATTTCCAACATTTAACCACATTTATAACACACAAATACCCTGATTTCCAAATTGTTACACCCTGGTCCTTACATTTTCTCATATTACCGAATTGGTCACTAAATACAATCCAAGGATTCAAGCTTCCTAACTTAGCAATTAAGCCTCCAATCATTGTTAGTTCATCAAACTCATCATTATACTCAAAAATCAGAACTGATCCTTATCAATTTCCAGCATGCTGAATTGGTTCTTACAATTTAACAAATTGCTAAAATGACCACTAATCAAGATAACACCAAATTTTAGCATTCCAACTTCAATTTCATGCTGAGCAAAACCTTATATAATCAATAACAACTTATTAAATACAAAACATCAATCCCTAATCTTAATCAATCAAATGGAATAGGTCCATAAAGATTTCCAAATTGCTGATTTAGTCACTAGTTGAAATAACTAGATTTTCAACCTCCAAAAATCAAATTCAAGCTTCAATTATCATCAAATCTATAAATACTCTTAAAATTTAAAATTTAAACACCAGCCCCTAACCTTTAAATGCTGGACGAAATAGTCCCTTAACTTTAGACATGATCCAATTTAGTCCCAAGCATGGAAACAACATAAAATCAAACATAGTTTCTTAAATCTTCAAAATTCCCAAAATTCACATAACCCTAATTTTCTCTCTACCAAAACTCAAAAATCAGCCATGAATAACATGATATATTGGTATCATTTGATAGAGAAAATCACATAGAACAAATTTTCAGTTGAAGAAATTACCTAAAAATCGAGATTCGGGGCTTAAATCGAACTTGAAAGATTTTGCACTATTTTTTTCTTCTTTCCCTAGCTTCCACGGTACATGGCTGAAAAAATATAAACATTTGTTCCTCTTTTAACCATTATTTTACACTTGTAACTATTAAATGAATATGAAATTCATTTATAGTGAAATTACAATTTTGCCATTAAAATCTAACGGTTGAGATTAATCTTATCATCAATCAAAAGCCAAGATTAAATATTCTTCTTCCAAAATTGCCCTTATATCTTCCAAATATTTCAAAATTGCCATTGTGGCCAAATGACCAAAATGTCCCCAACTATTCACTTTTTCATCAAATTTTGCCATTTTGTAAAATTCTAACTAAATCTAGTTAGAATCCAACCAACTATAATAAAATATTCATAAAATAATATTTTATAAATTTTCCATGGCTTTTGGTCCAGTCTCTAAAATTTTCCATTCAATCTGATATACTGGTAGTTAACCACTTCCTCTGAATTAAATCGTAGGATTAATCTTGAATTAAACTAAAAATATTCCCAACACTTGTAACAGACTTTTATAACCTTCCTTTATCAAATAGTAAAATCTCATAATTTTTCGGTTCGATCTGGGTAACCGAATTCCATTTAAACTTTGACTGCAATTTCCCAATAATCGAAATATCGGTTCAACACCAGAATTCCACATTCGATCCACACCCTTAGGTGATATATCTATTTATGAAATGAAAACCCCTAACTTTTAGCAAATTACAACTTTAGTCCTTCAACTTTTTATATTTAGTCTTGTACCACACAAGTTTTGACTGCTTAACATTTTGGTCACTGAACTTTAACCTTCAATTCCCATTCTAACTTTCCTCAAATTTTAACCAAACTTTGCAGGCACCCAAATCAGTTCACTATCTTTCATATGATACTTTTAATTCTAAGAAATTTCCTTTCTAAAACCCATAATTAAGAAAATCTTGACCTTTGCATTTTTAGTCACTAAGTTAGCTTTTAAGCTATTATCTTAGTGCTAAATGACCCTTAATCACTTTAAAAATTTTTGGGGTATTACAATTCTCCCCCTTAAGAAAATTCATCCTCGAATTTTCAATACATACCTGTTTAAAAAATTAAGGAAACTACTTTATCTTTCCTAAGTCGTTTCCTCGACTTCATGATTTCGCCAAAGAACTCTAACAAGCAGAATCATCTTATTCCTTAGTTATTTAACTCCATGTGCCAGAATCTTTGTCGGTTCTTTCTCATAAATCAAATTCGGCATGAATTCTATTTCCTCCGAGGTAATGACATGTAAAAGATCTGATCAATACTTCATGATAAAGTTACATTTGAGTAACTTTGCATACAACTACCTTTCCCAAAAGTCTTGTAGCACTATTCGTAAATGTTTATCACAATCTTCTTTCATACTACACTTTTGATAAATCCATCTTTATACTCGATTGGTAGCTGTTATTGTAAGAAATTTCATCTAGTGGCACATACTTTTCCCAAAAGCCTTCAAACTCAATCAAATAGAAACTATACATATCATTCAAAATCTGAATTAATCTTTCAGATTGTTCGTCCTTCTATGGATGCAAAGTAGTGTTGAAATTATGTCGAGTCTCTAATGTCTCATGCAAGGAACTCCAAAATCTAGAGATAATCTTGGATCTTAATCACACACAATGAAAATAGGTACATTACGTCACTTTTCAGTACTTTAGATTTATCAATCAGCATATTTATTCATTACAGATTGATTCAATATGTCCATAATTACCCAAATCGAATCATCTTTAGTAGGTATCATTGGTAACCTAGTTATGAAATCCATCATAATTCTTTTCCACTTCCACTAGGGAAATGGAAATATGTTACCACATTTCTAAAGGTACTTGATGTTTCACTTCTAGTTGTTAGCCTGTCAAGCATGTAGCCATAAATTCAGTGGCTGTCCTTTTTATTTCTAGACATTAATATTTGCTCTTCAAACCTAGATACCTCTTATTCTTTTCTGGATGCATCGTCAATAACATAATATTTTTCTCGAACATCCAACATACTTAACTTTGAAGTCTTTATTTTTACCATTTTCAATTTGTTCTAACCTTGAAAACATTTTTCATCTTTCAACTGAAAATCTTTAATCCGACCTAAATGAATAGCTCTAAACTAAAGTTCTGTAATTAACACACTAATCTTTTTCCAATACAGATGCACATTCATTGCACTTAAAGTAAAGAATATCTACCAACTAAGTGCATTGGTTATTATATTGGTTTTTTCAAGATAGTAGTCAATCACGATATCATAATCCTTAAGAAGTTTGATCCACCTTCTTTGCCTCATGTTTCAACTCCTTTTTAGTTAGCAGATACTTTAAACTTTTATGATATGTGTAAGGGTAGCATCGCTCACCGTATAGATAATGGCGCCATATCTTTTAAGAAAATACAACTGCTACTAACTCTAAATCATGAGTAGGATAATTCCTCTTATACGTCTTAAGTTGCCTTGAAGCATAGGCCACCACTTTTCCTTCTTGCATAACTACGCATCCCAAACCATTATGAGAAGCATTGCTATAAACCACATAATCTCTGCCCGATTCTTGTTGTACTAGCACCAGGTCTTCTGTTAAGATCTTCTTTAATGTCTCAAAACTTTCTTGGCACTTATTCGTCCAAATAAATGGCACATATTTCCTCAATAGTTTGGTCAGTGGGGAGGAAATTATCAAGAATTTATTTAATAACCTTTGATAATAACCAACAAGTCCCAAGAAGCACCGAACCTCGAAAACATTCTTCAGAGTTTTTATTTAACTATAGCTTGTACTTTCTTGAGATCTACTCTTATCCCATATGCCAAAAGCACATGGCTAAGAAAAGCAACTTTCGGCAACCAAAATTCACACTTTGAAGCTTAGCATACAACTTCTTTTCTCGAAGGGTCTGAAGAACAATGTGAAGATGGGCATCATGTTCTTCCTTTGTCTTTGAATAAACTAAAATATCATCAATGAATACCGCCAAAAATTGATCCAAGTAAGGTTGAAATACTTGGTTCATCAGTTCTATGAATGTCGCACGAGCATTTGTCAATCCAAACGGCATCACTACAAACTCATAGTGTCCATACCAAGTTCAGAAAGCTGTCTTCGGAATATCTTCTTCCTTGATCTTTAACTAATGATATCCCATCGGAGATCAATCTTAGAAAATATAGTTGCTCCTTTTAATTGATCAACATCAATCTTCGGAAGAGGATACTTATTCTTTGTTGTCACCTTATTTAACCGACAGTAATCTATGCATAATCGCATATATCCATCTTTCTTTTTTTCACAAATAACACTGGTGCGCCCCAAGGTGACATACTTGGCCTTATAAAACCTCGATCTAACAATTCTTGCAATTGTGCCTTTAACTCCCGAATCTAGGTTGGAACCATTTTATACGGGGACATCGATATAGGCGTAGTACCTGATAACACCACTATTTTGAATTCCACCTCTCGATCTAGAGGAAATCTCGGTAACTCATATGGGAATACATCTAGATACTATCGGACAGTCGAAATATAACACCCCTTCCCATGACCGTATACCAGACACGAGTCAGAAATGTCACTACTTTTTAAAACAGTCTTTTAATCAAAAACCAGGGTAATTTAAAATATTTTGGAAACTTCCCAGTGGTCACCCATCTTGAAATTTCCTTAGCTCAAGCACGCTTAACTTTAATCAAATCATAAATAAAATATTAAATCTAGATCCGATAATAAAACTTTTTACATAAATAATATAGTCATATTAAGACAATTCATTTTTAATAAAAATGATTCTAATTAAAACTATTTGGATTTAGTCTCATATAAGATATGTCAAATCAGGTTATATAAAAATTAAATTGTAAACATACTTACCGTCTATAAAAGATTTATAAAATATTTACTGACCTAATTAAGGCACTTTAATAAAATAGACCGGTTTATATAGTACATGCCGCTATTAAACATATATAAAAAATACGAATGTCATGATTACCGAAATACCTGTTGATTATCTGCTATCCATAATGATGATGCAAAAGTTGTCATCTACTAATCCAATCACCTGCGTGTATAACATAAATACACGCTGGCTATATCTTAGTGAGGCATAAGATGAGTGACATATAATACACTGTCTAATACAAGATAATTTATAAAACATGATAGTCATTAAATCACATATTCTGTAATGCAGGAATTTATGTAGTGTAAAGTCATATAACTGTACTGTAATAATTTTGTACTGTAAGGTCAGGTACCCGTACTATAAGATAATTTAACTGTATTGTAAAATCATGTACATGTACTGTAAAGTCATATATCTGTACTATATAATTATAGAGTTATCATGTGAAATCATATAGCCCAAGGTAAATATCAAGTGACTAATATACGAGTAGTGTACGTTTTAGTACTATCCTCTCCATCGACACAATAAAGTATCGAACACATATCAACACAATGAAGTGTTTCGATCATATCAACACAATGAAGTGTTTCCATATCAAAACAATGAAGTGTTGCAAACTATCGACGTCGCATACTATCGACACAATGAAGTGTCAAATACAGTGTGACTCTTATGGTATACCACTATATTATCCAACTCAATATTAAGTGACTAATATACGAGTCATGTACATTTTAGTATTATCCTTTCTATCGACACATTGAAGTATCGGGATCATATCAACACAATAAAGTGTTGCCATGTCAACACAATGAAGTGTTGCAAACTATCGACGTCGCATACTTTCGACACAATGAAGTGACAGATACAGTGTGACTCTTATGGTATACCACTATATTGTCCAACTCAATATTATATTACCAATGTCAACATGAAAATTGATTCATGCAAAATGGCAAGCAACCCAAATACCATATATATACATCATGTAAAACATCTTCAAACTAGAGTAGTTCACCCTCCAATATGCTCTATAACATTCTTGGTATACTGCCATTTAAAAACGATATCAAATAACTTTTCATCTGAATATCATGCTACAAAACATTTGTAAGCATAAAAATATGCCATATAAAAATAATTTATCATGCAAAAACTATGTTATACTATAGAAAACATTTATCTTTTAGGTTGACTAATCACAATTCTCTCTATAAAACATATATGCACTCACCTTAGCCCTGTAATGAGGTTGCCTTTACTATTCAATATCACTTCCGATCTTTTTTCTTTTTTTCTTTTTACTGATACGATCTCAATTTATATTGGAATCTACATTAAAATAACATATACCATTTCAAGTATATGTTAGTACATATTCATTCCATATACAATAATGGAAAGTAAATAAAATAACTATCCATTAAATATAAAATTGATCCGATAAATCTTTCTATATTCGATTCATATTTCTTCACATTTTTTCCATAAATCTTCAACTTTTCCCAAATTACCTATTTTCGTCCCTAAAGACTCTTTTTAGCTTCCAACCATGAATTTCAAGTTTAGTCTTTACATTTCTCATCCTTTACAATTTAGGACCCAAACTTTATAAAATTTTCACTTTGGTCCCTAAAGTAGCCGAATATTCATAATAGTCCCAAATGTTGATTTAAGCTTCAAAATCAAAATTCAAATCATTTGACTTGATTTTCCAACATAATATTCCTCAAATACAAGCTTAACAATCAAGTCCCTAAATTCTTCAAAATTGCCAAATTGTCACTAATTCAATTTAACATCGGTATAGCATTCTAACATCAATTTCACATCTCCAACATCCTTAATAACATAAATACACACCAATTCCATACAAATTCAGATTTGGTCCTCTAACTTTTAAGATTGCCGAATTGGTCCCTATCAAATTAACTTAGGATCTTGCTTCCAAACAACAAATCAAGCTTACTAAATCATTATTTCAACATCACAAACCCTAAATTAAACTTGAATACATAAACCCTAATCATCTTCATAATAATCAAAACATATAGAACTTAAATCCCAACTCAATATCATGATTTTAACATCATACTAGCTTGATTTCAACTTGAATTCAATCATGGAATCATAAAATATCAAAAGCCCCAATTTGATCCATAAACCCTAATTACTTTCTTATGTAAAGTCTTATCAATCAAGCATGGATTCTATGAATTATTGATATAAAAAGATAGAGCTTGAAGAGTAGAACAACTTTGTAGTTGAAGAGATTACCTTAAAATCGAGTTTCGGGGCTTGACTCGAACTTGGAAAAATTTTCTCCATTTTTCTTTCTTTCTCCCCCTCATATTTTAAAATTTGAAGATGAATAATGGTCTTCATCTTTTGTTTTTCATCCAATTTGGCCACTTGTCTTGTATAAATGAATTTTTAATTAATTTAGAAAGTGAAATTACTAAAATGCCTTTTTAATCCAATGGTTGAGATTGATCTTATCATCAATCAAGGGCCAAGATTAATTATCCCATTTCCTCTTTCCAAAATTTCCCTTATAACTTTTTAAATATTTCAAAATTGCTATCGGTGCCAAATGTCCAATTTGCCCTCCAACGAGTTGTTATTTACTAGTTTGCCAATTCTTGTAAAAATTCAACTAAATCTAGTTGTAATCCAAACAAATACAATAAAATATTCATAAAATAATATTTTATGAACTTTTCCATGTCTTTTGTATCAGTCTCTAAAATTTCTATTTGATCCAATATACCGATAAATAATCCTTTACTTAGAAATAAATTGTAGGATTTATCTTGAATCAAACTAAAATTTTTTCCAACACTTGGAAATGAAATTTATAACCTTTCTCTATCATATGGCAAAATTTCATAATTTTCTAGTTCGATCCAGGTATCCGAATTCCACTTAAACTTTAACTACAATTTTCACAATAATCAAAATATCATACCGAACCAATAATTCCACATTCGATTCACATCCTTGGATTCTCTATTTATTTATGAGATAAAACTCCTAACTTTTAAGTAATTACAACTTTGGTCCTTTAACTTTTCTTTTTTTGACTTGTACCATACAAGTTTTGAAAACTTATCATTTTGGTCACTAAACTTTAACTTTGTATTCCTATTCCATTTTTCTTGGATTTTAACCAAATTTTGCGACTACCCTATTTTACTCGCTCTCTATCACATGACACCTTAAAACCTCAGAATTTTCTTTTCTACAGTCCATAATTGAGAAAATCCTAACTTTTGCATTTTTGTCATTTTAGTCACTAAGTAAGCTTTTAAGCAATCATCTTAGCACTAAATGACCCTTAAACAGTACTATAAATTTTGCAGTATTAGAATTCTCTCCCCCTTAATAAAATTCATCCTTGAATTTTCAAAACGTACCTGTTTTAAACAAGTACGGATACTGCTTTTCCATTACATTCTTTGCTTCCCATGTTGCTTCTTCCAAGGAGAAACTTTCAAGAATACCTTTTTCTCCAACTTCAAACCGAATGTCATTTCTTTTCAAATCTGTATATGACTTATGTCGATCAGCGGCCTTTTTTAAGATTGTATTGTACAATCTTAACTCTTTCCTCCATTTCTTGCAACATATCTGGCTTAATCAACTTGCGATCATGTAACTCAAACTAGTTCAATGGAAATCTGCACTTCCGACCATGAAGAGCTTCATAAGGTGCTATATGAATACTTGCCTGATAACTATTATTGTAAGCAAATTCTGGTAATGGCAAGTACTTTTCCCATGATCCTTCGAATTCAATTATACAAGCTCTAACATGTCATCAAGTATCTGAATTATCCCTTCAGACTGACTATCTGTTTGAGGATGAAATGCAGTACTGAAGTTCAATCTTGTTCCCAAAGCTCTGTGCAATGCTTTCCAAAATCTTGATGTAAACTTTGGATCTTGATTTGATACTATAGATATCGACACTCCATATATTCGAACTATTTTTTGATATATAACTCAGCATCTTCAGGAATATACACTTTATCTTTATAGTAAAGACATCCATCGGGTTTAATCTCAAAATCTTTAATTCCACCCAATTCCACTTGCTTTATCTTGGTTATGCAATCTTAATCTCTTTGCTGACTTTCTTTAATTCGATCTAACAATGATGATCTCAATTACAACTCTACCAATAACGAACAATTTGATTTCCCCTTTAACTGAGCATTTAAAGCTCGTAATGTAGCGAATGTTTTCCGACTCAAAGAATCTGCTACAACCTTTGCTCGGCCTGGATGGTAAACAATGATCAGATCATAATCATTTTATCAATTCTAACCACATTTTTTGTCGTAGATTCAATTCTTTTTGTGTCATCACATATTTTAAACTCTTATGATTAGTATACACGTGACAACGTTCACCATAAAGATAACATCGCCGCTCTCTCAAAGCAAAATCTATAGTTGTAAGCTCTAAATCATTAGTCGAGTAATTCCTTTCATGTGGCTTTAATTGTCGGGGAACATAAGAAATTACCTTTCCATCTTATATTAACACGCATCCTAATCCATTATAAGATGCGTTACTGTATAGAGTATACTCTTTTCCTGACTCTGGATATACCAAAACCAAAGCTTCTGTTAAAATTTTCTTTAACTGATCAAAGCTTTCTTGACACTTTTCAGTCCAAACAAATGGAACATCCTTTCTCAATAACTTTGTAAGTGGAGCAGCTATCATCGAATTTTTTTTCACAAACCTTCGATAATATCCAGCAAGTCCCAAGAAACTACGAACCTCGGTAATATTCTTGGGAACCTTCCACTCCACAATAGATTGTATCTTTTTAGGATCCACTCGAATTCCTTCAGCTAAAGCAATGTGACCCAAGAAAGCCACTTCAGATAACCAAAACTCGCATTTTGAAAGCTTAGTATACAACTTATTTTCTTTCAAAGTCCGTAGTACTATCCTCAAATGTGCATCATGATATTTTTTAGTCTTTGAATACACCAATATATCATCAATGAAAACTACGACAAACCGATCGAGATACGGTTGAAATACTCGGTTCATTAAATCCATAAATGCTACTGGAGCATTTGTAAGGCCAAATGGCATTACTACAAATTCATAATGGCCGTACCTCGTTCGGAATGTCGTTTTCGAAATATCTTTCTCCTTGATTTTCAGTTAATAATAACCAGATTTAAGATCAGTCTTAGAGAATACTACTGCTCCTTTTAGTTGATCAAACAAATCTTTTATTCTCGGTAATGGATACTTGTTCTTTATTTTTACTTTGTTCAACTATCGAAAATCAACGCACAACCACAATGAACCATCTTTCTTTTTGACAAATAACACCGGAGCTCCCCACGGTGATGTACTAGAACGTATAAATCCTTCATCTAATAATTCTTGCAACTGTGAATTTAACTCTCTAAGCTCTGTATGTGCCATTCTGTATGGATCCATAGACACTGGCTCATTATCGGGAATTACATCAATATCGAGATGTCAAAATTGTACTTATGTCCCCATTATTCATCTTAATATTCACTACGAAGACTAATTAAGTCTTTAACCCTACCTTTAAGAGTCTTTTCATTTTATTACTAAAGTCACTACTCCAGTACTTTGAAATCCCTTTTACTTGATAAAAGGATCTAAACCCCACTCGTGCTTCTTTTCAACCAATCACCTTAAACGACACTTCATTGCAATATTTTGAGCAAGATACTTATCTGTGCCCAATACCTTATCAAATTTTCATAGTAAAGACTTTATAGACTTCACAACACCGATTTCAATATTTTCTTTAACAATTATTTTGGGGCTTTACTCCAACCATTATCATTTAACCATCAATCTGCCGACATCTGATCATCATCAGTGTCTCTTGTATACCCATTAGTTCGTAAATTCTTTACTGATAGAAACCCTAAATTCAATTTCTATCTGCAGTTACCATTTTTAAGGAGGTATATTGCATTTTAAACAGCTTTCATTACTATATAAGTCCATATGCTATTACCCCGTATAAACTGATTACTAGACTTAGTTAACCTCCTTACTCATTTCTAGGACCTCACAATGTTCTCTCTTTTAATTTTCCGTCGAGATTCATTCTCGTTCAGACATTCATTCTTATAGCAACCCCTTTTTGACTAATAAACAATTGCATCAATCATACAAGTATTTCTTTTCAGTAAATATGACATCATAGTGGCATGCATACACTTTATCACTTTTATCGAGCTAGGTTTAACTCCAGAATCGGCTAAAACTGTAGCACTAATATCAATAAATATAACACCCCATTCCTATGACCGTATACCAGACACGAGTCGAAAATGTCACTACTTTTTAAAATAGTCTTTTAATCAAAAACTGGGGTAATTTAAATTTTTTTGGAAACTTCCCAGTGGTCACCCATCTTGAAATTTCCTTAGCTCAAACACGCTTAACTTTAATCAAATCAGAAATAAAATATCAACTCAAGATCCGATAATAAAACTTTTTACATAAATAATACAATCATATTAAGACAATTCATTTTATTAAAAATGATTCTATTTAAAAAATTCGGATCTAGTCTCATATAAGATATGTCAAATCAGGTCATATAAAAATTAAATTGTAAACATACTTACCTTCTATAAAAGATTTATAAAATATTTACTGACCTAATTAAGGCACTTTAATAAAATAGACCGGTTTATATAGTACATGCCACTATTAAACATATATAAAAAATACGAATGTCATGATTATCGAAATACCTGTCGATTATCTTCTATCCATAATGATGATACAAAAGTTGTCATCTACTAATCCCAATCACCTGCGTGTATAACATAAATACACGCCGAGTATATCTTAGTGAGACATAAGGTGAGTGACATATAATACACTGTCTAATGCAAGAAAATTTCTAAAACATGATAGTCATTAAATCACATATTCGGTAATATGGGAATTTCTGTATTGTAAAGTCATATAATTGTACTGTAATATTTCTGTACTGTAAGGTTAGGTACCTGTACTGTAAAATAATTTAACTGTATTGTAAAATCATGTACCTGAACTGTAAAGTCATATATCTGTACTGTATAATTATACAGTTATCATGTGAAATCATATAGCCCAAGGTAAATATCAAGTGACTAATATACGAGTCGTGTACATTTTAGTACTATCCTTTCTATCGATATAATTAAGTATCGAAAATATATCAACACAATGAAGTGTTACGATCATATCAACACAATAAAGTGTTGCCATATCAACAATGAAGTGTTGCCATATCAACACAATGAAGTGTTGCAAACTATCGACGCCGCATACTGTCGATACAATGAAGTGTCAAATACAGTGTGACTCTTATGGTATACCATTATATTGTCCAACTCAATATTATGTGACTAATATACGAGTCATGTACATTTTAGTACTATCCTTTCTATCTACACAATGAAGTATCAGGATCATATCAACACAATAAAGTGTTGCCATGTCAACACAATGAGGTGTTGCAAACTATCGACGTCGCATACTGTCGACACAATGAAGTGTCAGATACAGTGTGACTCTTATGGTATACCACTATATTGTCCAACTCAATATTATATTACCAAGGGCAACTTTAAAATCAATTCCTGCAAAATGGCAAGCAACCCAAATACTATTTATTTACATCATGTAAAACATCTCCATACTGGAGCAGTTCATACTCTAATATGCTCTATAACATTTATGGTATACTGCCATTTAAAAACTATATCAAATAAATTTTCATCTAAATATCATGCTATAAAACATTTTTAAGCATAAAAATATGCCATATAAAAATAATTTATTATGCAAAAATTATGTTATACTATATAAAACGTTTATCTTTTAGGTTGACTTATCATAATTCTCTCTGTAAAACATGTATGCACTCACCTTAGCCCTGTAATGAGGTTGCCTTTACTATTCAATATCACTCTCGATCTCTTTTCTTTTATGTTCTTTTTACTGATACGACCTCGATTTATATCGAAATATACATTAAAATAACATATACCATTTCAAGTATATGTTAGTACATATTCATTGCATATACAATAATGGAAAGTAAATAAAATAACTATCCAATAAATATAAAATTGATCCGATAAAGCTTTCTATATTCGATTCATATTTCTTCACATTTTTTTCATAAATCTTCAACTTTTCCCAAATTACCTATTTTGGTCCCTAAAGACTCTTTTTAGCTTCCAACCATGAATTTCAAGTTTAGTCTTTACATTTCTCATCCTTTACACTTTCAGACCCAAACTTTATAAAATTTTCACTTTGGTCCCTAAAGTAGCCGAATATTCATAATAGTTCCAAATGTTGATTTAAGCTTCAAAATCATCATTCAAATCACTTGACTTAATTTTCCAGCATAATATTCCTCAAATACAAGCTTAACAATCAAGTCCCTAAATTCTTCAAAATTGTCGAATTGTCACTAATTCAATTTAACATCGGTATAGCATTCTAACATCAATTTCACATCTCCAACATCCTTAATAACATAAATACACACCAATTCCATACAAATTCAGATTTGGTCCTCTAACTTTTAACATTGCCAAATTGGTCGCTATCAAATTAACTTAGGATCTTGCTTCCAAACAACAAATCAAGCTTACTAAATCATTATTTCAACATCACAAACCCTAAATTAAACTTGAATCCATAAACCCTAATCATCTTCATAATAATCAAAACAAATAGAACTTAAATCCCAACTCAATATCATGATTTTAACATCATACTGGCTTGATTTCAACTTGAATTCAATCAAGGAATCATAAAATCTCAAAAGCCCCAATTTGATCCATAAACCCTAATTTCTTTCTCATGTAAAGTCTCATCAATCAAGCATGGATTTTATGAATTATTGATGTCAAAAGATATAGCTTGAAGAGTAGAACAACTTTGTAGTTGAAGAGATTACCTGAAAATCGAGTTTCGAGGCTTGAATCGAACTTGAAAATTTTTTCTCCATTTTTCTTTCTTTTATATTTAGAAATTTGAAGATGAAGAATGGTCTTCATCTTTTTTTTATCCAATTTTGCCACTTGTCATGTATAAATGAATTTTTAATTCATTTAGATAGTGATATTACTAAAATGCCCTTTTAATCCAATGGTTGAGATTGATCTTATCATCAATCAAGGGCCAAGATTAAATCTCCCATTTCCTCTTTCCAAAATTGCCCTTATAACTTTTAAAATATTTCAAAATTGCCATCAGGGTCAAATGACCAATTTGCCCTCCAACTAGTTGTTCTTTACTAGTTTGCCATTCTTGTAAAAATTCAACTAAATCTAGTTAGAATCCAACCAAATACAATAAAATATTCATAAAATAATATTTTATGAAATTTTCCATGTCTTTTGGATCAGTCTCCAAAATTTCTATTCGATTCAATATACCGATAAATAATCCTTTACTCAGAAATAAATTGTAGGATTTATCTTGAATCAAACTAAAAATTTTCCAACACCTAGAAATGACTTTTATAAACTCTCTCTATCATATGGAAAAATTTCATAATTTTCCAGCTCGATCTGGGTATCCGAATTCCACTTAAACTTTAACTACGATTTTCCCAATAATCGAATTATCAGATCGAGCCAATAATTCCATATTCGATTCCATTCCTTGGATTCTCTATTTATTTATGAGATAAAAACTCCTAACTTTTAAGTAATTACAACTTTGCTCCTTTAACTTTTCATTTTTTGACTTGTACCATAAAAGTTTTGAAAACTTATCATTTTGGTCACTAAACTTTAACCTTGAATTCCTATTCCAATTTTTCTTGGATTTTAACCAAAATTTGCGAGTACCCTATTTTACTCGCTCTATCACATGACACCTTAAAACCTCAGAATTTTCTTTTCTACAATCTATAATTGAGAAAATCCTAACTTTTGCATTTTTGTCATTTTAGTTACTGATAAGTGTTCAAAAGTACTATTTTCTTACCCTTTTTACTCATATTATTGTTAGACTTAGGCTCATATTAGTTGCATAATTAGTCATTCATGCATTAATTCATGTTTCCTTCCACCGTTGAGCTTGATTACATAACTTGGTGATTTTTGTGGGAAAAGATGCTGCTTTGGTGTGTTTTGTGTGTATGTGCAGAATCACTTTCCAAAGCAAGGCTAGAACCAGTTGCCAGGGCAATGCATAAAGGAGATGCCGAGATAGTTGCCAGGGCAATGCATGAAGGAGATGCCGAGCTAGTTGCCAGGGCAATGCATGAAGGAGATGCCGAGCTAGTTTCCACGGCAATTATCGACAAAGAATAAGATGATATGGTAGTCAAAATTGATGACTAGACAAGCCCAAGATGACGTGAAGCAAAGCTAAATCCCAAAGGAGTTTGATTTCCATGAAAAGGTTAAAGAAGAATTAAATCCAAAGAAGATAGAAGAAGTTCTAGAAGGAATACAAATATAATAAAGAATTATATTCTAGAAGTTCTAGGACTTTGACCTAGCCATATAAATAGATCACCAAGCTGTTAACTCCAAGGGGAAGAGAGTAGAGAGAATTTTTGACAAGCTTCAAGGGGGAGATCTCGACAAGAAGGCTTCATCCATTCTTCTTTTTTTATTTATTGTTCAATTAGGTTCATGCTAGGAATTCTTGTCTTATGTTTCTTTGGAACTTAGCCATGAACTAAATCTATTTGGCTATGGTTATTGTGTTTTGTGGTTGTGAGAAACAATTGGATTTTGTTTAGGTAATAAAAGTTTGCACTTTCTATTCAAGGTTTATTCATTCTTGGTTCTTATTCTTGTTTGCGAGTGAATTGGGAGAGGATCTCGTAACTTCATCTATTTATCTAATATCGGGAGAGTTAGATTCAAGAAACGAATGAGTATGATCCTTATTCAATCTATTGATGGTGAAGATTAATCTGGCTTAGGAATAAGTTAAGGATTTCAACGGCTAAGAGGAGCGCAAGATTGGTTGTTGTTCACCCTTGATTCACGTAGGGATGTATTATCAAGGCATGCACAAGTAGCTAGAGTTTTAATTTAGGGATAAGAAGAAACCATTGAAGAACACTCTGCCGAACCTTGAAGTTGCTGCCCAGACGCCCAAGTAGTTGCCCAGGCAACCATCGATTAGTTGCCAAGGCAACCCCGTTGTGCAAGTTACCATAGCAACCGAGTTGCCCTTGCACTCTTTTCCAAGACGATCCAATCGGCTATCACACCTCAACTCACGATAACCTGGCCTATCTCTCTCACTTGATCTCACATATTCTTTTACTTTATTGCTTTCTAGTTTAGTTATTAGTTTAAACTCCTATAATCTTCTACTTGTGTTTTCTTTTACTTTTTACAGTGTACGAGATTAGATTCTTGAAGTGCCACCAATCCCTATGGAGACGATATCTTTTATACTATAACTTGCGACGTGTAAACTTGCACAATTGCGTAGCACTTATTACGCGCAACAAGTTTTTGGCACCGTTGCCGGGGATTGGCAATAGCGACTTTGTTTTTATTTTCTTGCACTTTTTATTTTTCATGTTTAAAATTCAAAGGGCTAACAAACTTTGGTTTTGCATTGGTATATGACCAGGGTGAGACCGATTACACCAGAATATCCCTTTGATCTTGAAATCTAACGAACCTTACAAAGA
Organism: Hibiscus mutabilis; assembly: GCA_019671005.1. Taxonomy (NCBI): domain Eukaryota; kingdom Viridiplantae; phylum Streptophyta; class Magnoliopsida; order Malvales; family Malvaceae; genus Hibiscus; species Hibiscus mutabilis. Next base: position 18,901,089 of record CM033744.1, on the reverse strand, counting down.
CTTAGACGAAGGTTAAGAGTAGCAATGGCTAATCAAGACGGTAATATGAATCAAAATGTTCCAGCAAGAGGATGAGTGATTCTTGCACGAAACAGAACTATTCAAGACTATCTTGAAGAAGATCTTGATAGACTTAATCCAGGAGTTGTCGCACCTGAAATTGAAGCCGACCACTTTAAGTTGAAACCGGTGATGTTTAATATGATCAACACAAATTGGTCAATTTGGCGGCTCAACAACTGAAGATGTACGACAACATCTTAAATCATTCCTCGAGATTTGCAACTCATTCAAAATACACGGAGTCACCCCTGATGTTTTACGATTAAGATTATTCCCCTATTCACTGAGGGATAGGGCGAAAGCATGGTTGAATAGCATTCCTGCTGGATCAATAGGATCTTGGACCGATCTTTGTTGTGATTTCCTTGATTGGTTTAATCCTACAAATTTGACTGATAAGCTTCGTAACAACATTACTTCTTTTCGGCAGGTAGATGATGAATCCATGTACGAGGCTTGGGAGCGATACAAAGAACTTCTACACAAATGCCCCCTACACGGATTCCCAGTGTGGACACAAGTAACAATGTTTTACAACGCCGTGAATACACCAACAGGGATGATGCTAGACACCTCGGTAAACGGCATACTCCTAGATAAGTCGTCGGTGGAAGCAATGCAAATTCTAAACAGGCTAGCCAAGAATGATTATCAATTCCCCTCTACTAGAAGAGGAGAAGTTAGACGCCAAGCCACAATACATGAACTAGGATCATCAGACTCAATTTCGGCACAATTGGCTACCTTAACCAAGATGGTCCAGAACATGCAGAAACCAAACAACACACATGAGGTCAAGGTAATGGATTCTTTTTGTGAGTTATCTGGTGGTAACCATGATTCTTCTGAATGTATGCAGAATCCGGAATCCAGCTTCTATGTGGGGAATTACAACCGGAACAACAATGTGATGTCTAATACATACAATCTAGATTAGAAGAAGCACCCAAAATTTTCATGGAGTAATCCCAACAATGCTCTACACCATAACAATCAGAATGCACAAGCATCGGGATTCCAGCAGAATATGCCACGGTAATAGTTGCCGCAACAACAACCGACAACATCTAGTTCTTTGGAAAATTCTCTCAATGCTTTTATGTTGAAAATTGAATCTTATATGGCTGAGAATAGTAACTTCATAAAAAGAAGTGATGCTTTTATTAACAAGACCGAGATGAGATTACAAAACCAAGAGGGGTCAATCAAATCATTGGAAAATCAAGTCGGACAATTTGCTCAAAACCTGAATACTAGACCACAAGGAGGTTTACCTAGCGATACTAAAGTCGTAAGAGGAACTGGCCATGAGCAATGTAAGGCGATCACCACTAGAAGTGGCCAACAACTTAAAGAGGCTCAAGCTCGCTCACCAAACAAAACTCCACAAAAAGATCAAGACAAACCCAGCGGTAAAACCTCAGAGGATGAACAAGGAATTGCCGCGGCAACCGGCAATAAGCATGCCTCGGCAACCAACGATAAGCATGCCACGGTAACCCCAGTTGATGACACCTCAGCAACTCTAGTTGTTCCAGCAATGCCATCAATCAGATTCCAGACCAATGAAAGGATCGAAGATATCCGACTTCCACCACCATTCCCACAAAGGTTGAAGCGACAAAAGCAAGAATATCAATTCAAGAAGTTTCTTGATATCCTAAAGCAAGTCCACATCAACTTGGCATTAGTGGAAGTAATTGAACAAATGCCGAACTATGCCAAGTTCCTTAAAGACATTGTGTCCAAGAGAACAAGGTTAGGAGAGTTTGAAACAGTTGCCGCAATAGAGGGATGCATGGCCATGTTGCACAATCGTATGCCACCCAAGTTGAAGAATCCCAAAAGTTTCACAATACCCTATTTCATTGGAAACCACTATGTCGGGAAAGCATTATGCGACCTTGGGGCTAGCATAAACTTGATGCCTAAATCAATTTTCCATAAACTAGGAATCCGGAAGGCAATACCTACAACAGTTATGCTACAACTAGCCGACAGATCCTATGTGCTTCCAGAGGGAAAAATCGAAGACATACTGGTAAAAGTTGATAAATTTGTTTTTCCCGCTAACTTTATTGTTTTGGATTGTGAAGCAGATGAGCATGCACCTATCATTCTCGGGAGACCATTCCTAGCAACAGGGAGAACCTTGATCGATGTTGAAAAGGGAGAACTCACAATGAGGGTGGATGACCAGCAAGTTAAACTAAATGTGTTCCAAACACTAAGGCACGCTGATGATCCAGAAGAATGCCAACTTCTTCATGCCACAACAGAGTTTAACTTCGACGAGGAATTTAGTTACCTCGACAACTACATTACCGATCAAGAGGAACCTAAAGAGTATGAAGAACTAATCGATGAGGAACAATAAGAAGAGGCAAATTGGCTAGTCAATCGACCAGGTACATACTTTGAACCACTAGATTACTCAGGTAAGGAAGGTAAGCTCGAAAAGCCCTCTATTGAACAACCACTGATTATTGAGTTGAAACAGTTGCCAGAGCAACTAAAATATGTATACTTAGGAACCGATAATACATTGCCTGTAATTATTTCTTCTAAGTTACAGCCTGAGCAGGAAAAGAAGCTGATCAAAATGTTGATGCTACACAAGAAGGCAATAGGGTGGACAATTGCTGACTTGAAGGGAATTAGCCCGGCAGTGTGCATGCACAAGATTTTGTTGGAAGATGATCAAAAACCTTCAATTGAGGCCTAGAAGAGACTGAATCATGCCATGAAAGGGGTTGTAATGAAAGAAATCATCAAGTGGCTTGACTATATACCCTATCTCTGATAGTACATGGGTAAGTCTAGTACAATGTGTACCAAAAAAGGGAGGTATAACAGTGGTAAGTAATGAAAACAATGAACTCATTCCAACCAGGACTGTGACCAGTTGGAAGGTTTGTATGGATTATCGAAAGCTAAACAAAGCCAATAGGAAAGATCACTTCCCATTACCCTTTATTGATCAAATGCTTGACCGTCTTGCAGGTAAACCCTTTTATTGTTTTCTTGACGGTTATTCAGGTTACAATCAAATTGCCATAGCACTAGAAGATCAAGAAAAGACAACCTTCACATGCCCATATGGTACTTATGCTTTCCGAAGGATGTCGTTCGGATTGTGTAACGCCTCGACAACCTTCCAAAGATGCATGATGGCACTCTTTTCATACATGGTCGAAAACTTCCTTGAGATCTTCATGGATGATTTTTCTATTTTTGGTAATGACTTCGACAGTTGCCTCAGCAATTTAGAGAAGGTGTTGGCAAGATGTGAAGAAACTGATTTAGTATTCAATTGGGAGAAGTGCCATTTTATGGTAGATGAAGAGATAGTGCTCGGCCACAAGATTTCATCCAAGGGAATTGAAGTAGACAAAGCCAAGGTGGATGTGATTGAGAGATTACCCCCACCAAGTTCGGTTAAAGGAATTCGAAGCTTTCTTGGACATGTAAGTTTTTACAGGAGGTTCATTCATAATTTTTCTAAAATCACTAAACCCTTGTGCAATTTGCTTGAACAAGATAAAGTCTTCAATTTTGATGATTCTTGCACCCAAGCATTCAAAACCCTAAAGGAAAAGCTTACCACGACACCCATTGTCGTTCCACCAGATTGGACGCTACCTTTTGAGCTTATGTGTGATGCAAGTGATTTTGCGGTAGGAGCAGTCTTAGGCCAACGCACAGGTAAAACCTTCCATGTGATATACTACACTAGTAAAACTCTTAATAGTGCTCAAGTGAATTACAAAACAACGGAGAAAGAATTACTAGCTGTAGTTTTTGCATTTGACAAGTTCTGATCCTATTTGATTGGTAAAAAGGTAATTGTTCATACGGACCACTCGACAATTAAATATCTATTTGCTAAAAAGGATGCCAAACCTCGTTTGATTCGTTGGATATTTCTTTTACAAGAATTTGATATTGAAATTAAGGACATGAAAGGAACATAAAATCAAGTGGCCAATCACTTATCATGTTTAGAACACAATAGGGAGGAGGACGTGGATTTAGAGATATGCGATGCATTCTCGGATGAGCAACCTTTAGTTGCCTCGGTAACCATGGGTGCGCATGCCTCGACAACCCTCGACGCCTCGGTAGCCCTTGACACGCATGCCTCTGCAACCTTTGACACCGCAGCAGCTCTTGACGTGCACGCCTCGGCAACTACGGATGTGCATGCCTCGACAACCCTCGAGTCACAACAGCTCTTGACGCGCACGCCTCGGCAACCATGGATGTGCATGTCTCGGCAACCCTCGACGCCTCGTCAACCATGGATGCGCATGCCTCGACAACCCTAGACGCACACACCTTGGCAATTTTGGGAGCAATCGACACGGTGGCACATGCCTCGGCAATACCCTGGTACGCAGATTTAGTTAATTTCCTTGTTTGTGGTATTTTACCTTATGGTCTTACTCACCAGGGGAAGAAGCGGTTCCACCATGATGCTAAGCATTACTTTTGGGACGAGCCTCTTTTGTTTAAACAATATGCAGATCAGGTTATACGCCGATGTGTCCCTGAAGAAGAGCAGCAGAATGTACTCTGGCAAAGTCATTCTTCACCCTATGGAGGACATTTTGGAGGAACTCGTTCCGAGACCAAAGTTTTGCAATCCGGTTTGTATTGGCCAACACTGTACAAAGATGCCCAAGACTTTTACAAGCAATGTGATCGTTGCTAGAGGAAGGGCAATATCTCTAGACGACATGAGATGCCGCTCCAAAACATCATCTAGGTATAATTGTTCGATGTGTGGGGGATCGATTTTATGGGACCTTTCCCATCTTCATTCGGCAACCTCTACATTCTACTTGCCGTTGACTACGTGTCTAAATGGGTTGAGGCAGCTGCAGTTCCCAACAACGATTCCAAGACCGTGCAACGATTCTTGCAGAAAAACATATTTACACGGTTTGGGATGTCGAGAGCAATTATTAGTGATGAAGGTAAGCATTTTGACAACAGACTTATTGCCAAGATGTCGCAACATTTTGGTGTATCACACAAGATTGCCACGGCATATCACCCACAAACAAATGGGCAAGCAGAAATTTCCAACCGAGAATTGAAGGGTATACTCGAGAAAGTTGTAAATCCCTCTAGGAAGGATAGGTCATTAAGACTAGATGACGCACTTTGGGCATATCGCACTGCATTCAAAACACCCTTAGGTATGTCCCCCTTCCGACTTATCTATGGCAAAACATGCCATCTACCGGTGGAAATCGAACACAAGGCATATTGGGCAATCAAGACCGTGAATATGGATTGGGAAAGTGCCAGACAAAAGCGTTTGTTGGACCTCAATGAGATAGAAGAATTCTGTGCACTCGCCTATAACAATGCACGAATCTACAAGGAGAAAACAAAGTAATGGCATGACAAGAAACTATTGCCGCGGCAATTCATGCCAGGGCAACTAGTTCTTTTATTCAAGTATCGGCTAAAACTTTTCCCGGGAAAACTGAAATCAAGATGCTCGGGACCATTCGAAGTTGTCAAACCATTCTCCCATGGTGCCGTGATAATCAAGTCCATCACTGACAAACATGAATTCAAAGTTAATGGACAAAGATTAAAGCACTACAATGGTGCCCATGTGGAACGTAACAAAGAAGTGGTCACCTTAGGAGATGCATGAGCATGCTCTCCTTTCGATATTTTATTTTATTTTTTTATTTTTATTTTTATTTTTAATTTTTTTTCGAACTATTTAATTTTTATTTTTTATTATTTTCGATTATTTGCTCTTTTAGGATAGATTTATCTTCTTTAAGATTAAAACTACATCTTTCATATTTATCTTTTTAAGTTTAAGAATCCCTTTACACATCTTTATTTATTTTCTTTTATTAGTTTATCTTTAATTTTAATCCTTATTTGATTTGTAGGAAAAGAGTTCAAGATAAAGAGGAATTTTGATTCAAGAAGAAAACTTCTTCAACAAGGAAATTAATGGGCTGAATCTAAGGCTTATACAAAGCCTCCAACTTACCCTAAATAAACCCCCTAGCCGTCACCCTTCCCCTAAACCGAAACCATCTTTTTCTTCCTTCCAAAATTAATCCCACCCACCATATTTACTACCTATCTTTTCTATAAAACCCATCACCCATAACTTCCAAGAAACCTATTCCTACTTTTCATCTTGCAACTCTTTATTTTATTTTCTTTCCTTTGTTTTTACAAAACTCACAACCAAGATCATCCATGGCATCCAAAATTAAATTTTTGGTTCATCCAAGTTCCTCCAAAGAACCAAGATACAAGAAGTTTGCTACACCGGTGGTTCAAGAGAGATTTCACTCCAAGTTTGAAAGCCGGAAGATTTGCGAAGAACAAGGCTTTGAATACTCCAACTCTCATCAAGATTTCATCCTTGAACCATTCATCTTCGAGAGGATTGCACATCAAAAGTGGAAAATCTTTTGCCATCAATCGAAACTGGGTAACATCTCATGGGTAAGAGAATTCTATGCTCACTCACCTAACCCGGATAATCCTTATGTTTTTGTTCGTGACAAGGCCATACTCATAAGCCTCGAAAACATCAACACCTTTTATGGGCTCTACATTGAGAAGGACGAGCATCAAGCCTTTGTTGATCAACTCACGCCCAAGCAACTCGACAAGGTGCTTCAAGAATTCACTCTACCGGGAACTCATTGGAACTACGATAAATACAAGGGCAAGGTAAATAGCCTTCGGCTTAAACCCGAGGAAAAACTATGGAATAAGTTTGTTAAAACTTCTTTAATGCCCACCACACACAATACTACCGTTGATATACCGCGTCTTTTGCTCATACATTCTATCTTGCTCAATCGCAGCATTAACATTGGAAAAATTATTTGTGATGAGATTTTTGTATGTAGCTCAAAAGACAAGGGTTCTCTTTTCTTCCCTTGCTTAATTTCCAATCTTTGCAAGGAGATGCATGTCCCAAGTGAGTCCACCGATGAAAAGGCCCTACCAAAGTTCGGTTGGAATCAAGCACAAATCCGAAAGCTAATGGGAGAGGCATCGATAAAATCCTTAAGGCCTCCAATTGCCGCGGCAACCCTTGCCACCTCGGCAACCCCTGCCGCCTCGGTAACCCCTAATGCCCAAGCACATAATGCCCGGGCAACTCAGCCATCAACCCCAGGACACTTTGAAGCACTCTTGTAACTATTGGCGAGCCACCTTAGGCAAATTGAAGACCGACAACTAATGTTCATGCGGTACATGAAGGAGCACAACAATGCCATCACCCAAGTCATCCTAGAAAAGTACCCGGACATCCGTGTGCCATTCCCAATCTTTCCGGCCGAGATCCTTGCCACGACAACCAATGAAGCAGTCGCCATGGCAACCGCAATAAATGATGCCGCAACAACCTACACCGTGCCTGCCAAAGCAGATGCCACAGCAACCAACCCTGAAGATGCCACGGCAACCAAAGCTAAAGACGTCCCGACAACCACTGCAAACGCCAAAGGTAAAGCACCTATGCCCGAATCAACTCGTACGGAATCATTATCTGATTTTTCAGATTCGGACGAGTCCTCCATTGCACCAACAAAGACCGCACCAATTGAATCCTCCAAGCGAAAAGCCAATGACATTGATGAAGAGGACGATGAGGACAACCCCGTACGAGGATTGATTCCACCATGGGCAACAAGGAAACAACCATCGCGTCCAAGCAAGAGAATCAAGACACCAACCAAAAGGAAACTAATCATCCACGACAACGAACTCTCAAAGTAAGTCCTCATTTGCATTTTACTTTTCTTTATTTTTATTTCTCTTTAATGCATGTATTGAGGACAATGCCTCACTCGAGTTTGGGGGGATTGTTATTAGTTAGTTACCGTGTTTAGTTGAATTTATCTTAAGTATTGCATTTAGGATACATAAATTGCTTGCCATGCCTTTAGTTGGAACAAGAATTGCCTAGATTTGATGAATATCCGATGATGACTTTGCCAATGCACTTAATTCATAGAATTTTTATTCTAGGATAACCATGGAAACACTTAGAATTTTACTATGATGCTAAATTTTGATGAAACACTATTGTGGTTTGATTGATTTAAGGAATTCTAGTGAACTTAGGTTGATAGTTAAAAAAATTGGGGGATTAGAATAAAAATTGGATAAATGGTAGAGGTGCCCGAAATTGGCTCTAGCATGTGCTAAAAATTTGATTGCTAGAGGTGCCCGAAATTGGCTCTAGTATGTGCTAAAAAATTGATCACTAGAGGTGCCCGAAACCGGCTCTAGTCGAATAAATTAATTAACTTAAGAAAACTAAAAACAAAACACTAGAGGTGCCCAAAGTCGGCTCTAGTTAAAACATGTTAAAAGAACCCAATGAAGTAATTTGAAAACCTCTTGTTTGCATAGAATCCGAAAAATCAACTTGCACACAACTCCGCACACACTCGCAAGCATTATAGTTTGATTCCGAGTAACTCCTAAGTTTTCTAAAAATTGAAAAGCAAATCATACTTTGTGCCCCGGTTATGAGAATTGAAATCAAGTTCAAAGCTATGTTTGTGAAAATTGAAGTCTTGGCGGGTAATTATTAGTTTGCTTTGCTTGAGGACAAGCAATAGTTCGAGTTTGGGGGTGTGATAAGTGTTCAAAAGTACTATTTTTCTTACCTTTTTACTCATATTATTGTTAGACTTAGGCTCATATTAGTTGCATAATTAATCATTCATGCATTAATTCATGTTTCCTTCCACTGTTGAGCTTGATTACATAACTTGGTGATTTTTGTGGGAAAAGATGCTACTTTGGTGTGTTTTGTGTGTATGTGTAGAATCACTTGCCAAAGCAAGGCTAGAACCAGTTGCTAGGGCAATGCATAAAGGAGATGCCGAGCTAGTTGCCAGGGCAATTCTTGACAAAGAATAAGATGATATGGTAGTCAAAATTGATGACTAGACAAGCCCAAGATGACGTGAAGAAAAGCTAAATCCCAAAGGAGTTTGATTTCCATGAAGAGGTTAAAGAAGAATTAAATCCCAAGAAGATAGGAGAAGTTCTAGAAGGAATATAAATATAATAAAGAATTATATTCTTTAAAGATAATTTAATTTCAACTTAACTTCCTCCTCAAAGAAGGAATTTGACCTAGCCCTATAAATAGATCATGAAGCCGTCAACTCCATGGGGAAGAGAGTAGAGAGAATTTTTGACAAGCTTCAAGGGGGTGATCTCGACAAGAAGGCTTCATCCATTCTTCATCTTTTTCTTTCTTGTTCAATTAGGTTCATGCTAGGAATTCTTTATCTTGTGTTTCTTTGGAACCTAGCCTTGATGTAAATCTATTTGGCTATGGTTATTGTGTTTTGTGGTTGTGAGAAACAATTGGATTTTGTTAAGGTAATAAGAGTTTGCACTTTTTATTCAAGGTTTATTCATTCTTGGTTCTTATTCTTGTTTGCGAGTGAATTGGGAGAGGATCTTGTAACTTCATTTATTTATCTAATATCGGGAGAGTTAGATTCAAGAAATGAATGAGTATGATCTTTATTCAATCTATTGATGGTGAAGATTAATCCAACTTAGGAATAAGTTAAGGATTTCAACGGCTAAGAGGACCGCAAGATTGGTTGTTGTTCACCCTTGATTCACGCAGGGATGTATTATCAAGGCATGCACAAGTAGCTAGAGTTTTGACTTAGGGATAAGAAGAAACCATTGAAGAACGCTCTGCCAAACCTTGAAGTTGCTGCCCAGACGCCCAAGTAGTTGCCCAGCTAGTCGCCCAGGCAACCATCGATTAGTTGCCAAGGTAACTCTGTTGTGCAAGTTGCCAAGACAACTGAGTTGCCCTTGCACTCTTTTACCAAGACGATCCAATCGGCTATCACACCTCAACTCACGATAACCTGGCCTATCTCTCTCACTTGATCTCATCTATTCTTTTACTTTATTGCTTTCTAGTTTAGCTATTAGTTTAAACTCCTATAATCTTCTACTTGTGTTTTCTTTTACTTTTTACAGTGCAGGAGATTAGATTCTTGAAGTGGCACCAATCCCTGTGGAGACGATATCTTTTATACTATAACTTGTGACAAGTATACTTGCACAATTGCGTAGCACTTATTACGCACAACAATTACTTAGTAAGCTTTTAAGCAATCATCTTAGCAATAAATGACCCTTAAACAGTACTGTAAATTTTGGGGTATTACAAGGAATATCTTCCAATTTAATCTCAGAAACTCGAGTATCCACTACATTTGCTAAGAAAGCTTGGCAGCCATGTAGCAACAGTTTCTTGGTAGAAACAACTAAAATTACATTGGATAAGGGATTTACCCTTTCACCAACTACTATTATCTCTGTGCCTTCCGAGTTCCTCAATATTAATAGCTTTAAGCGACAATCTACAATGGCATGGTAGGAATATAACCAATTCATGCTCCCTTGTGCTATGTTCCAAGGGATAAGTTACCGTCATATTGAACTTTTTCCCGATCATCACAACAAAGCCCTTCTATCATCATCTTTATATTTGTTAAACCAATAGTCTATCGACATTGGTTTTCCTTCAATATCCTACGTAAAGTCCAACGCTTCAAGACTTCCCAACTCTCTAGTAATAAAACTCTAAAGAACTTGGGATTGAATTTTCTCTAAAATCATATCCAAGGTTCGAAATAATAAACCTCGGCTTAACTAGGCATTTCCAACTTCACCGGCACTTTAACATCATATTGAGCGAATAATGGTTAATGTCTAACCTTGTTAATACTTCTTAAATTTTTCCTTGACCCTTCTAATAACTTCTTTTATCTTACATTTCCTTGAGAAAACTACTATTAATGAAATCTTCAGATTTCTTAATTTTTGGTCTCTATTAACCAAGTTTGCTATCCATTCAGAGAAAATTTGCTTTTCATCAAACATTCTTTCTTTATCGGGTTAAGTATAATTCCCGTCTAATAATTTCCTATTACTAAGTTTTCCAGCTTTCTTTCTCATAACATAATCAATGTTGTCTTATGGAGTGCCATATTCGACCCTTAAGCATATATATTTCCCAAGTAAAGGTACTTCTTCTTCTTACTTCTTCATATCTGAATATCTTAATATCATTTAATCACAAACATACAGTTTTACGACTGCCTTTTTTCTTGAAATATGAGCCCTTACTATCTAAATTTCCTTGTAACCTATGTTGTTATAAACATAAGTGCATATATAGATGTTAAGGATTATCATCTTATAATTCTTGCATCAGGTCCTTACAATGCAGGTAACTCAACTCAAACTGAAGTTGATTACAATACTTGTTTCACTTCATTGTACTTGCAATTAGTCCTTTCTTGACCTCTAAGATTCATCGATTGATGAAATCCAGTAGCGTCTTACTTTCCTTACTATAATCTTATTTTATCTTATGCTAATGAGGAGCAGCTTTAAGTCATAGAATCAACACATCAATAATATGACATTCTAGGGGCATGTATTTACTGACAAACTTATAACAAACTCAGTTTAGCATCCAGAACCGACTAAACCTGTAGCTCTAATACCACTAAATATAACACCCTTAACGTATACTCGTAGTACGAATACACATTAAGGATGTCACAATATTATTTAACATAATTCTAGATTTGTAATTTTTTTAAAACATCTGACATAAAACTAGTTATAAAATAACCATTTCTCGACTTTTGAAGTATTCGTAGCCTATTTGCAGATTGCTAGTTTTGACCCTGAATTGGTTTATAAAACATGTTAGTCAGTTATTAAAATAAGTATGTAACTTAGGGTGAAAACTAGGTACACTGCCTCGGCCCTTTATTAAATTTAAAATTGTTACGCAATAAACGATAAATAAAATTTTACCCGATTAAATATCATTACCAGTAATTCTTTAACCATACGAATAATTTGTATTTATCTGACTATTAGTCAAACTTATAACTTTAAAACAACTAACGAATAAATTGATACTTGCCCACTAGAGAATATTATAAATTCGAATGTCTTACTGATGTTTGGCAGATTGCAGCTTGATCAACATGCTTGACTCCTCTTCTGGTAAGTTCCCAATAACCTATGTGTGAAACAGCACACGCTAAGTATTCACTTAGCGAGGCAACTATAAATTAAAGTAAAGCATTTTAATGCATAGAAATAACATAAATAAACAAATTATTGTGTATATTATATAAAAATATAGAATCGTATAAAACTGGCTAAACAAAGTCATTCCTCTGTCACGTAACAGTGCAAAACAATTTCTGTGAAATGGCAAGCGATCCCAGTACAATTTATAACATAACATATAATAAATATAAATATCATGCTAATAGTATTCATCAATCATCAGGTAATCATTTACAGTATAACATTCTTTAAAGATAGCCCAAAGTATATAATATGAGATCAAGGTACTCGAGTCACATGAATAAGAACACTATAGTGTCTAACGTGAACATTTAAATGAGTACGTACTTGAGAACGCTCTTTGCTCCTCATAAAAGCACCTCGTTAGTGCCATTAGCACTATGGGCGTGGATCCCCAGGGTGCACACCAAGGGCTTGGGTTCCCAAGGTGTGTTTGACACCATCGTAGTCACATAAACATGTAATCATATCATAACTTGAGTGATGCAGCTACTAAGGACTCTATGGCATGCCAACTATACCATGGACTCTCATAAATAAACACTTGGGAATTTCATTTCATTATCAATGAATCATCACCATTCATGTAAACGAGCAATTCACATCCCATATTTCATCATAATTATTCATATGTACTTGCCATTACTGTATTATGCATCACATCGATTCTTCCAGTATATCATAATCAAAGTCCATAACATGACTGAAATAGTTATCATAGAAGTGACCATGTACTTTACATGACACACGGTCTATCATGTTCAGAATAACATACCAACACACTTATCAGGTAATTTTTGCATACATTGTTAATAATTTTATCATGTCCATTACTTGCCACTTGCAGACATAAATTATAATTTCTGATCAGTTTATAACTTTTAAACAATGCATTTTCATATTCAGATCAAGGTTGACTTATCGCAAGTCTTCCTTTTTTATAATTAACATACATATAAATGTTGCACTCACCTTGGCCACTTTAACACAATGCCTCACTAAGTCCTAGTTCGATCTTTTCTTTCATAGTACCTCGAACCTTCTTTGATTCGGACTTCATTAATCACATGAATACAATAAAATATTTTTTAGATTCAAATCTAACAATACCTTAAACATGCTGTCTAATATAATCATTTGAATATAAAATTTCCAAATATTTTTTCTTTCTTCCTTGTACTGTTCAAAACTCATTATGGTCCTTAGTGACCAATTTGAACTTCCAATAATTCTTCCAAGCTTGCTAACTAACATTTAAATACAAAATGTTTCAAATTCCATAATTCGAGTATTCCATTCGATTTTTCATTCACTTAAAGGTTTAGGGACTAAGATGAAAATCTTTTCCATTTCAATGCCATTTTCAATATATTTATCACCAATAGAATCCTTACCTAATAACATTCAGCATAAATTATTCACTTACAAATTTTGTACATTCTAGTCCCTAAATCACTGACTTTGCCGAAATGTCATTTTGGTCCCTAAACTCGAATTCATTTTGATTCGAATGTAATTTCCAGCATTTAACCACATTTCTAACACACAAATACCCTGGTTTCCAAATTGTTACTCGTTGGTCCTTACATTTTGTCACATTGCCGAATTGGTCACTAAATACAATTCAAGGATTCAAGCTTCCTAACTTAGCAATTAAGCCTCCAATCATTGTTAATTCATCAAACTCGTCATTATAATAAAAAATCAGAACTGATCCTTGTCAGTTTCCAGCATGCCGAATTGGTTCTTACAATTTAACAAATTGCTAAAATGGCCACTAATCAAGATAACACCAAATTTTAGCATTCCAACTTCAATTTCATGCTTAGCAAAACCTTATATAATCAATAACAAAATATTAAATACAAAACATCATTCCCTAATCTTAATAAATCAAACCGAATAGGTCCATAAAGATTTCCAAATTGCTGATTTAGTCATTAGTTGAAATAACTAGATTTTCAACCTCCAAACATCAAATTCAAGCTTCAATTATCATCAAATCTATAAATACTCTTAAAATGTCAAATTTAAACACCAGCCCCTAACCTTTAAATACTGGACGAAATAGTCCCTTAACTTTAGACATTGATCCAATTTTGTCCCAAGCATGGAAACAACATAAAATCAAACATAGTTTCTTAAATCTTCAAAATTCCCAAAATTCACATAACCCTAATTTTCTCTCTCTACCAAAACTCAAATATCAGCCATGAATAAAATGATATATTGGTATCATTTGATAGAGAAAATCGCATAGAACAACTTTTCAGTCGAAGAAATTATCTAAAAATTGAGATTCAGAGCTTAAATCAAACTTAAAAGATTTTGCACTATTTTTTTCTTCTTTCCCTAGCTCCCACAGTACATGGCCATTTGTTTATCTTTTAACCATTATTTTACACATGTAACTATTAAATGAATATGAAATTCATTTAATAGTGAAATTACAATTTTGCCATTAAAATCTAACGGTTGAGATTAATCTTATTATCAATCAAAAGCCAAGATTAAATATTCATTTTTATTCTTCCAAAATTGCCCTTATATCTTCCAAATATTTCAAAATTGCCATTGTGGCCAAATGACCAAAATGTCCTCAACTATTCACTTTTTCATCAATTTTTCCATTTTGTAAAATTCTAACTAAATCTAGTTAGAATCCAACCAACTAGAATAAAATATTCATAAAATAATATTTTATGATTTTTTCATGGCTTTTGGTCCAGTCTCTAAAATTTTCCATTCAATTTGATATACTGGTAATTAATCCTTTTCTCAGAATTAAATCGTAGGATTCATCTTGAATCAAACTAAAAATATTCACAACACTTGTAATGGACTTTTATAACCTTCCTTTATCATATGGTAAAATCTCATAATTTTTCGGTTCGATCCGGGTATCCAAATTCCATTTAAACTTTGACTGCGATTTCCCAATAATCAAAATATCGGTTTAATACCAGAATTCACATTTGATCCACACCCTTAGTGATCTATCTATTTATGAAATGAAAACCCCTAACTTTTGGGAAATTACAACTTTAGTCCTTCAACTTTTCATATTTAGTCTTGTACCACACAAGTTTTGACTGCTTAACAATTTGGTCACTGAACTTTAACCTTCAATTCCCTTCTAACTTTCCTCGAATTTTTACCAAACTTTGCAAGTACCCAAATCAGTTCACTATCTATCATATGATACTTTTAATTCTAAGAAATTTCCTTTTTAAAACCCATAATTAAGAAAATCCTGACCTTTGCATTTTTTTAGTCACTAAGTTAGCTTTTAAGCTATTATCTTAGTACTAAATGACCTTTAATCACTTTAGAAAATTTTGAGGTATTATACGGTAAGCCACTAGAAATTGAGATTTGTTGAGTTTTTTCTGTTGTTTTCTACCGTTTAGCGGTGTTTCTGACTGATTTGGGCCGTGTGTGGTGAGCACGCGCCGCCTAAGGGTGATTTCTAGCCATCGTACTGGTTACTCTCTGATCTGAACTAGTTATGGACTAGTCTTACCAGTTATAGACCAGTCTGGCCTTGAACTAGGCCGGTTGGGCTCAAACCCGATCTGCCAGATCTGAACTGGCCTGCTCGACCCAAGCTTGAATTGGCCCATTTAAGGCCCACCAATCTTAAGCCTAGACCTGACCCATCTGGCCTGACCCATTGGCTGAGTCAAATCACCCAAGTTAGCCCATTAACTGAGTTAACTTGCTTGAGTCAACTCAGCCGAGTCAACCCCATTGACCGTTAACTTAAGCATTGACCGTTAACTGTTGACTTTGACTAAAAGTCAACTTTTTTTTGAAAACTCCTATTTCGGGTTTTTCGACGTCCTAAGTCCATTTTTGAAGTTCGTTTCATGAAATTCTAACCCAAAAGCCTCTGAATATGACCTTGAATCGAAGCATACATGTTTTTTTGTTATTAATCAGTTTAACAATAACATAACTGAGTTATAGACTGATTTTGGTTTAGGTATAATTGAAGGTATTCAAATTTTCTTGTTTTCAAGAATTCGAGCGAAGTCGAGTTGGAGTTTGAAAGTAATCGAATAGAGTTTCAAGGGTCGACTGATGTGGCTCAGAGCTGAGGTAATACTTTACTACCTCTTGTATGCTTTACGGTACTCATTGATAAATTGGTTAATGCATGCATGAATATGATTGTTCACGTGTTTATCGTTGAATATTTTAAAGTTGTATTTATTTCAATAAAAGAAAGTAAACTGGTTAAGACCTGAATAGCTCGAATAAGAATTTGATTGACCGGCAAGAAATCCAAGTTCAGTGAATAATTGATGAAGCAATTTAACTCAAAGCCTTCAATTCGGATTATTCTTGTTAAAAGATTTAATTTATGAGATTCTTGGATATAAAATGATAAAAATAACCTTGAGGTGTAAAAAGGACCTGAATACCCCTGAAAGTGGAAATGACCTAGGAAATTCATATTTGACATGATAGAACTTCTGATTCAACCCGTTAAATTCATGATCTATTTGGAAAAATTTGAAATCAGGCTTCTAACCTTCAAAATTTTGAAATGCCTAATTTCCCCAATTTTCTATTAAACATCTGAAAACCATTTCCCTAGAAATACTTTAATGATTGACTTGATTGAAATGATGGATATACCTCTAAGGTCCAAAATGACTAAAGTACCCTCATGATAGGAATAATTGATTTGCCTTTGATAAATCCTAGAAATACTGATTACACCTAAATGATTGCAATGCCCTTATGGGATGTGGATCATGACTCAAGTATGTCGATCATTCCTGATACTATTGCAAGGCTGGAAAATATTGCACGAATACATGTTTGACTATTTGGAGTACATTTAGTGTTGATTCGTGAAGATGATCTATAAAAATATTGTAACATCCCAAATTTTTAGTTAGTGACCAAAATGTAAAATTTGAAAGCTTAAGGGTTAAAGTGTAAACTTTGGAAAGTTTAGGGATAAAAGTATAGTTTTCAAAAGTTGTGTATTTTAACCCCGTAAATTAATAGTTTACCCTCAAGAATGACGTTTTTGTGTTACCTGAATTTTTCGTACGGAGTATGTATTATTGGCTATAAAGTGATAAAGTTCAGAAGAATATTCGGATAATTGGATCGGATCGAATCGAATATCTAGGATATTTTGAAGGATGATAAGCCAGGGTTGAATTTGTCATTTTAAATGTCTAAGATATTTTCTTTGTGTTGGAAGAATATGAACCCTTGGATTTAAGTTGATTTTCCATGCTAAATATGAGTCGTTGGATGAAAAATGGCTAGATCGTAATTTTGGAAAATCATAAGGGCAAAGTTAGTAAAATACTAACTCGAGATTTAAATATAGGTCATTGGGTGAAGGATAATTATAGGAGGAATATTATGGAAATATAGAATTTTAAGAATAGATCCGATAGCTCGGTAAAGGTAAAATCGTAGTAGAAGTACTTTGTGAATATCGGGAAATCAGATTGAATTGAAATTTCAGAGGCTGTTCCATAAGCCATGGAAAATTATAAAAGGATATTTATGGAATAGTGGTCGGTTAAGGAGGAACTAATTTAGTTAGATTATAATGGAATGGCAATTTTGAAACAAACTAGTAAATAAAGACTAGTTGGAGGGCAAACTGATCATTTGGCAGGGATGGAAATTTTGAAATATTTGAAGTTACAAGGGATATTTCTGGAAGAAGAAAATTAAAGATTAAATCTTGGCACTTGATTGATGATAAAATCAATCTCAATCGTTGGATAAAAGGGCACTTTTGTAATTTCCCTATTTGAATGAATTCTCATCTTTCATATTTTCGAAAATATGGGTAGAAAAGGGAGAAAATTTCCAAGCTCGATTCAAGCCCCAAAACTCAATTTTCAGGTAACCTTTCGAACTACAAAGTTGTTATACTCTTCAAGCTCTATCTTTTGATGTATTTAATTCATGGAATACATGCTTGATTGATGGAAATTTTACATGAGAAGGAAATTAGGGTTTATGAACAAAATTGGGGCTTTTGGGATTTTATGATTCCATGGTTGAATTTAAGTTGGAATCAAGCTTAATATATTACAAGTGGCATAATTAAAGAGATTTAAAATTAAAAGGCAAAAGATGAAGCCTTCTTCATCTTTCATATTTTCGAAAATATGGGTAGAAAAGGGAGAAAATTTCCAAGCTCGATTCAAGCCCCAAAACTCAATTTTCAGGTAACCTTTCGAACTACAAAGTTGTTATACTCTTCAAGCTCTATCTTTTGATGTATTTAATTCATGGAATACATGCTTGATTGATGGAAATTTTACATGAGAAGGAAATTAGGGTTTATGAACAAAATTGGGGCTTTTGGGATTTTATGATTCCATGGTTGAATTTAAGTTGGAATCAAGCTTATATGATGTTAAAATCATGTTATTGAGTTAGGATTTAAAATCTACATATTTTGGTTTGTATGGAGAAGATTAGGGTTTATGGATTTAAGTCTAACTTAGGGTTTGTGATGTTGGATTAATGATCTAGTAAGCTTGATTTGTTGTTTGGAAGCAAAACCCTAAGTTAAAACTTATGGGGACCAATTCGGCAAGCTTCAAAGTTAAGAGACCAAATTTGAATTTTATGAATTTGGAGTATATTTATGTAATTAATGATGTTGGAGATGTGAAATTGATGTTAGAATGCTAAACCGATGTTGAATCGAATTAGGGACCATTTTGACAAATTGTCAAAATCAAGTGACCAAATAGAAAAGGAATTCTTGGATGGGGATTAGATCTGATTTTTAGTTAAAATAATCGAATTAAGGTAGTAGTGTTGATTTGAGGACTAAATTGCAAAGTTAAGAAGTTCAAATCCTTACCTTTGCATTTTAGTGACTATTTTGGGTAAAGAAAGAA
Organism: Hibiscus mutabilis; assembly: GCA_019671005.1. Lineage (NCBI taxonomy): Eukaryota > Viridiplantae > Streptophyta > Magnoliopsida > Malvales > Malvaceae > Hibiscus > Hibiscus mutabilis. The sequence continues at coordinate 18,881,950 of CM033744.1, read as the reverse complement.
CATTAAAGGGAATTATTTTGAATAATTATTTGATGAAGAAGAGGATGAATTGGTGGTTTGAAGCAAGTGATGGGACTAAATTGATAAGTAAAAAAATAAGGAGAAGTTAGTAGAAATTAGAAGTTTATTATGGAAAGCTATGGAGAAGATTGAATTTTGGCAGTGACTTTGAAAATTCACCATAAATTCTACAAAAATGGTTAGATGATAAATTTTATACCGTTGTAAAGATATGTTCATCTAGTTTCGTTTCCAACAAACAGAAACTGATTTGAGTTCCGAGTTAGAAGATATGATTTTTAATAGAATGAAGGTCAGAAAATTTATAGAGCACTTTCTGTGAAAACATCATTGTGACGGGAGTTTGAAAATTTTTCACAATTTTTGTAGATTTTATCAATTTATGTGGCTTATACCGTTAGAACCGTTATCGAATCTAGTTTTTCCACTATAAAGGAAAATAAGATCCGATATGTTTTCTACCCGGTATAAGTAAATCTTTAAAGGTAGCGCAAGCTGTCAAAAATTGGAATTTGAAATATTTTATATTTAAATGTGAGTTAGCAAGCTCGGAAGAATTATTGGAAGTTCAAATTGGTCACTGGGGACCATAATGAGTTTTTGAACAGTACAAGGAAGAAAGGAAAAATATTTGGAAATTTTATATTCGAAATATTATGTTAGACAGTGTGCTTAAGGTATTGTTAGATTTAAATCTAACAAATATTTTATCTTATTCATGCGATTAATGAAGTCAAGGCCGAATCAAAAAGGTTCGAGGTTCTATAAAGGAAAGGATCGAGTAGAATCTAGTGAGGCATGCTAACAAATGACCCAGGTGAGTGCATACATGTATTTAAATATGTGTCTGTTGACATACATTTTTATAGGGAGACTTGTGATAAGTCAACCTAAAAGGTAAATATTTTTATATAGCATAATATGTTTTACATGATACATTATTTTACTGATTTAAAGATCAAGTAATATCTTTATGCTTACAAATGGTTTATATCATGATATATATGACAAGCTACTTATATAGTTTTTAAATGGCATGCACAATGTGAATTGTATAGAACATATTGGAGTATGAACTACTATAATATGATATGTTTTACATGATATAAATTGGATATGGGTTGCTTGCCATTTTACAGGAATTGATTTTTAAAGTTGCCCTTGGTAGTATAATATTGAGTTGGACAACATAGTGGTATACCATAAGAGTCACACTGTATCTGACACTTCATTGTGTCGACAGTATACGACGTCGAAAGTTTTGCAACACTTCATTGTGTTGATATGGCAACACTTTATTGTGTTGATATGTTCCCGATACTTCATTGTGTCGATAGAAAGGATAGTACTAAAATGTACACGACTCGTATATTAGTCACTTGATATTTACCTTGGGCTATATGGTTACACAGTACAACTATATGATCTCATATACTGATATTCCTGCATTACAGATTATATGATTTAACGATTATCATACTTTTGAAAGTATCATGCATTACAAAGTATTTTATATATGTTCTCATCTTATGCCTCACTAAGTTCGTACTTAGAGAGTGTTTGGTTGTACACACGTAGGTAAATCAAGTTGAGAGTGAGAAGAGCATTGCATCAATATATGAAAGCTCAACAAGTAATCACAGTAATGACACCCTAATTAAGGTTTGATTTTTATAGTGACATGTATACCTGTTTAACCTATTTGAGTGTGATTGGCCTTTAAAGTTCGTTCTGGTTTCAAGATAAATGGCATTTTTGGAAAGATTTAAGGTTAAAGTTAAACTTAAGTGATGAGTTGCAGGCTAAGACAATGGATTTATGATTTGAAACTCGAACAAATAATTTAAGTCAAGTTTAAATAAAGTTAAGCGTGCTTGGGCTAGAGAAATTTTAGGATTGGTGACCATCAGGAAGTTTTCTGAGAATTTTAAATTACCTTGATTTTTGGATTAAAGAAGTTGTAACATTTCCGACTTGTACCCGGTGTATGGATAAGAGAAAGGGGTGTAACATTTATTGGTATCAGAGCTACAAGTTTAGCCGATTCTAGAGTTAAACGAAGTATGGTAAAGGTCAAAGTGTATACATACCACTAGGATATCAGAATTACTGATGATTTTACTTGTTGGAATGGATGCAATTGCTTACTTTATTATAATAATAATGTTAAATTCCAAGGTGTGAGGGTAAACGAATTGTGTCAGGTGTTTAGGCGGGTGAATCAATAAGAGATTCACAAGAGTGATAAGGTTAATGATAATATTCTACCCTCAGCTTAGCATGGTGCAGAGGCACCAGAGTAACATGATGTGTATGTTCTGGATTAAGATTTTTCTTCCAGACATTAGATTTGATCATGAATCAGCCTGTTTAGGACTGATTGCAAAAGAAATGAGAGTTCTAACACACTAGATTTTCAGAGAGATATTGATGGAGATCCTATGATTGTTAATCTATGTTTTAAGGATATTAAGGTTAGGTTCAAGGAACTCTGTATTGATGATCAGAGGAGACTAAAAAGAAAAGGTATTATCTCATCTAAAAAGGATTAGACCCATATTTGATAAAGTAATGTTATGGTACATACTCAAAAGTCTGTTAGCTAGAAGTTCTTTCTTTGAGTGTTCCGTAACAAAGTTTATCCTACAGATGCAACAGAGTTTCTTGCATTTTAATTAGGGTAATTGGATTATTTACGGGTATGAGTGCAAGTTTAATAAACTGAGTTGAATTGTTTCTAAACTGCTTCCTACAAACAGAAGGAAAGCCTGTTATGACAGCTCATAGAGGGTTAGAGGTCAGGTACAAAGAAGTATTGACTCCCCTATGGATTTAAAAATTTTATGAAGCAGTAAATTATGTTGAATGCAATGGAAATAGTTTAGAATAAGAAAATATCTAAATAGAGGTCATAGTTCGTAAAGAGGAATAGTGAATCGAGATAACCACTTTTAAAAAGTAGTGAGGATTCTTGGCAAAAATGCCAAGTTGAATTTATTACATAGTTCCGTTAAGAGATTGGGACAAGGAAAATTAAGAACTCCTTGACATTTATAATAAATGTTGGAGATTCAAGAAAACCACAAAACCAATCATATAAGTGTGGTAATAATGGGCATGTATGAGCATGCAGAGTTTTTATTGGAATTTGTTATCAATATGAAAATGATTTAACTTATGCTATGGATATCGAGCATCCAGGGTAAGCTGGGATAGTATTCTTATTGTTTGTGAGTTTTAAATGGGTTGCCCAAGAGGAGCCGTCAGACTTGATGCTAAATCAAGAGGCTAAGTTTAGGATTGGATTTAATCCAATATTGAACTTATATTGATTACACTCTACAGAATGACTCTTACTAGATTGAGAAAGCTAAATATAAAGCTAAACATCTAGTTGCAAGAGTCATTAGATGAAGGTTTTATACGATTTGGTATATCACTTGAGGAAGCTTCAGTGATGTTAGTTAAAAAAGCAGTAATGTTCCTCTAATGTTAAATTACGATTATATTATTACCAATAAAGGAAGATTTGATAGTAGCACTAGTATTAGTGCAGTATGAATCTAGTAAGGATTCCACCTTATTCAATAATACGTCCCATAATAGGTTGGGATGTGTAGTGATGTAATAAGGCTAAAACAACAATTGATGTATTTAGTCAAAAGTCACTCTTTGCCTTATAAGCATTAAATGCTTAATTATCTTTGGAGGAAAATAGTGTATCGATTACACAGCCTCAGCTCGAGTCTACTTTGACAAATTGGGTCAAAGATTTATAGATGAAAGATAATATATGTTTGGAAAGAATTCAATAAGGTGAAAAAATATTTAAAGATTTCAATGTTAGGTCTAAAGGATGTTCATGTTATCAAGGAAGTGATTTAAATTCCTGAGCATGATGAAAAGAGAACTAAGAGGTGATTGAATCTTATTCGATTCAGTTCAAGATGTGGAGAATCAAGTATGAATGGTTCGAAGTAATTTATAATTTCTTTAGAATGGTGGATATTATCTGCTGATCTTGAAAGAAAAGAAATTTATATGAAGTTAAGGATAAAGTATTCCTTAAAAGTTTCACCTTGGAAGAAGGTGTTATGGTTTGGACCAAAAAGGGAAGCTAAGTTCGAGATTATTTGGGTCATATAAGATTGTAAAATGGGTTGGTCTAGTGGCTTATTAGTTAGCCTTACCTTTGGAAATGGACAAGATTCATAATGTATTTCATGTATTGATGCTCAAGAAGTATCAATTGGATCCTTTACATATCATTACCTCGGAAGGAATAAAGATTCAACCAGATTTGATTTATGAGGAAGAATTGATAAAGATATTGGCACATGGAGTCAAAGGATTAAGAAATAAAATAATTTCGCTTGTTAAAGTTCTTTGATGAAATTATGAAGTCAAAAAGTGACTTTGGAAAGAGAAAAAGATATGAGAAACAATTTCCTCAATTTTTGAACCAAGTACGTGTTGAAAATTTGAGGATGAATTTTCTTAAGGGGGAGAATTGTAACATCCCAAATTTTTGGTTAGTGACCAAAATGTAAATTTTAAAAGTTTAGGGGTTAAAGTGTAAACTTTGGAAAAGTTTAGGGACCAAAGTGTAATTTTCAAAAGTTGTGTATTTTAACACCGTAAATGAATAGTTTACCCCAAAAATGACGTTTTCGTGTTACCCGGATTTTTCGTACGGAGTTTGTATTATTGGCTATAAAGTGATAAAGTTCGAAAGAATATTCAGATAGTTGGGTCGAATCGAATATTTAGGATATTTTGAAGGATGATAAGCCAGGATTGAATTTGTCATTTTACATGTCTAAGATATTTTCTTTGTGTTGGAAGAATATGAACCCTTGGATTTGAGTTGATTTTCCATGGTAAATATGAGCCGTTGGATAAAAAATGGCAAGATCGTAATTTTGGAAAATTAAAAGGGCAAAGTTAGTAAAATACTAACTTGAGATTTAAATTTAGTTCATAGGATGAAGGATGATTATACGAGGAATATTATGGAAGTATAGAATTTTAAGAATAGATCTGATAGCTCGGTAAAGGTAAAATTGTAGAAGAAGTATTTTGTGAATATCGGGAAATCGGACTGAATTAAAATTTCAGAGGATGTTCCATAAGCCATGGAAAATTATAAAAGGATATTTATGGAATATTGGGCGGTTGAGGAGGAACTAATTTAGTTAGATTATAATGGAATGGCAATTTTGAAACAAACTAGTAAATAAAGACTAGTTGGAGGGCAAATTGGTCATTTTTGGGAGATGAAAATTAAAGATTAAATCTTGGCCCTTGATTGATGATAAAATCAATATCAACCGTTAGATAAAAGGGCACTTTTGTAATTTCCCTGATTGAATGAATTTAAAATTCATTTATATATTACAAGTGGCATAATTAAAGAGATTTAAAATTAAAAGGCAAAAGATGAAGCCTTCTTCATCTTTCATATTTTCGAAATTATGGGTAGAAAAGGGAGAAAATTTCCAAGCTCAATTCAAGCCCCGAAACTCGATTTTTAGGTAACCTTTCGAACTGCAAAGTTGTTATACTCTTCAAGCTCTATCTTTTGATGTATTTAATTCATGGAATACATGCTTGATTGATGGAAATTTTACATGAGAAGGAAATTAGGGTTTATGAACAAAATTGGGGCTTCTGGATTTTATGATTCCATGGTTGAATTTAAGTTGGAATCAAGCTTATATGATGTTAAAATCATGTTATTGAGTTAGGATTTAAACCCTACATATTTTGGTTTGTATGGAGAAGATTATGGTTTATGGCTTTAAGTCTAACTTAGGGTTTGTGATGTTAGATTAATGATCTAGTAAGCTTGATTTGTTGTTTGGAAGCAAAACCCTAAGTTAAAACTTATAGGGACAAATTCGGCAAGCTTCAAAGTTAAGGGACCAAATCTAAATTTTATGAATTTGAAGTATATTTATGTAATTAATGATGTTGGAGATGTGAAATTGATATTAGAATGCTAAACCGATGTTGAATCGGATTATGGACCATTTTGACAAATTGTCAAAATCAAGTGACCAAATAGGAAAGGAATTCTTGGATGGGGATTAAATCTAATTTTTAGTTAAAGTAATCGAAATAAGGTAGTAGTGTTGATTTGAGGACTAAATTGCAAAGTTAAGAAGTTTAAATCCTTACCTTTGCATTTTAGTGACTATTTTGGGTAAAGAAAGAACACTAGAGGAAATTATTTTGAATAATTGTTTGATGAAGAAGAGGATGAATTGGTGGTTTGAAGCAAGTGAAGGGACTAAATTGATAAGTAGAAAAATAAGGAGAAGTCAGTAGAAATTAGAAGTTTATTATGCAAAGCTATGAAGAAGATTGAATTTTGGCAGTGACTTTGAAAATTCACCATAAATTCTACAAAAATGGTTAGATGACGAGTTTTATGCCGTTGTAAAGATGTGTTCGTCTTTTTTCGTTTCCAACAAACGGAAATTGATTTCGAGTTCCGAATTAGAAGATACGAATTTTTAATCGAATGAAGGTTAGAAAATTTACAGAGCAGTTTTTGTCAAAACAACATTGTAACGGGAGTTTGAAGAATTTTCATAATTTTTGTAGATTTTATTAATTTATGTGGCTTATATCGTTAGAACCGTTATTGAATCTAGTTTTCCAGTATAATGGAAAATAAGATCTGGTATATATTCTACCCGGTATAAGCAAGTCTTTGAAGGTAGCGCAAGCTGTCAGAAAATAGAATTTGAAATATTTTATATTTAAATGTGAGTTAGCAAGCTCGAAAGAATTATTGGAAGTTCAAATTGGTCACTAGGACCATAATGAGTTTTTGAACAGTACAAGGAAGAAAGAAAAAATATTTGGAAATTTTATAGTCGAATGATTATGTTAGACAATGTGTTTAAGGTATTGTTAGATTTGACTCTAACAAATATTTTATCTTATTCATGTGATTAATGAAGTCAAGGCCGAATCAAAGAAGGTTCGAGGTTCTATAAAGGAAAGGATCGAGTAGAATATAGTGAGGCATGCTAACAAATGGCACAAGTGAGTGCATACATGTATTTAAATGTATGTTTGTTGACATACTTTTTTATAGGGAGAGTTGTGATAAGTCAACCTAAAAGGTAAATATTTTTATATACATAATATGTTTTGCATGATACATTATTTTATTGATTTAAAGATCATGGAATATCTTTATGCTTACAAATGGTTTATAGCATGATATATATGACAAGCTACTTATATAGTTTTTAAATGGCATGCACAATGTGAATTGTATAGAACATATTGGAGTATGAAGTACTCTAATATGATATGTTTTACATGATATAAATTGGATATGGATTGCTTGATATTTTGCAGGAATTGATTTTTAAAGTTGCCCTTGGTAGTATAATATTGAGTTAGACAATATAGTGGTATTCTATAAGAGTCACACTGTATCTAACACTTCATTGTGTCGACAGTATACGAGGTCGAAAGTTTGCGACACTTCATTGTGTTGATATGGCAACACTTTATTTGTGTTGATATGATCGAAACACTTCATTGTGTTGATATGTTCCCGATACTTCATTGTGTCGATAGAAAGGATAGTACTAAAATGTACACGACTCATATATTAGTCACTTGGTATTTACCTTGGGCTATATGGTTACACAGTACAACTATATGATCTCATATACTGATATTCCTACATTACAGATTATATGATTTAATGATTATCATGCTTTTGAAAGTATCATGCATTACAAAGTTTTTTTATATATGTTCTCGTCTTATGCCTCACTAAGTTCGTACTTAGCGTGTGTTTGTGTAACATCCCAAAATTTTGGCTAGTGACCAAAATGTAAATTTTGAAAGTTTTGGTTTAATGTATAAACCTTGATGTCGGTTTTAAGAATTAAGATACAGTAAAAGGTACAAAATTTGGATCGAATAAAATTGTTAAGCGTGCTTAGGCCAGGGAAATATTAGGATGGGTGACCTTCGGGAAGGTCCCATAAAAGTGTTTCTGGTCGATATTTTGGACTCAGTAAGAGTTGAGAATATTCGTATGGATTATCGATCAAGGAATTCTAAGAGAAATTTTATTCTATGAAGATTTTCGATAAGTATCGAGAAAATAAAATGAGTTAAGAAAATTCAGTCTAAGATCTTAGGAAAGGAAGATTTTATGAGATGATATTGTGTATTTCCCGAATATGGAAATATAGAATTATTGGAATAAATCCGACAGCTCGGTAAAGGTAAAATCGCAGTAGAAGTATTTTATGAATATCGGGAAATCAGATCAAATTGAAATTTCAGAGGCTGATCCAAAAGCCATGGAAAAGTCATAAAATACTATTTTATGAATATTTTATTACAGTTGGTTGGATTCCAACTAGACTTAGTTGAATTTTTACAAGAATGGCAAACTAGTAAATAAAAACTAGTTGGAGGGCAAATTGGTCATTTGGCCCCAATGGCAATTTTGAAATATTTAAAAAGTTATAAGGACAATTTTGGAAAAAGGAAATGGAAGATTAAATCTTAGCCCTTGATTGATGATAAAATTAATCTCAACCACTAGATAAAAGGGTAAAATTGTAATTTCACTATTAAATGAATTTAATATTCATTTAATAGTTATATGTGTAAAATAGTGGTGAAAAGATGAACAAAATGTTCAACTTTTCCAGCCAAAAACATGATAGCTAGGTTTCCAGGTAATCACTCCAACTGCAAAGTTGTTCTACTCTTCAAGCTCTTCAAGTTTAATTTAGGGTTTGTAATGTTGAATTAATGATCTAGTAAGCTTGAATTGTTATTTGGAAGCAAAACCCTAAATTAAAGGTATAGGGACCATTTTGGCAAGTTTAAAAGTTAGAGGACCAAATCTAATTTTTATGATTCTGGTGTGTATTTATGTTACTAATGATTTTAGAGACATGAAATTGAAGTTAGAATGTTAAATTGATGTTGAATCGAATCAGTGACCATTTTGACAAATTGTCAAAGTTAAGTGACCAAATCGAAAATGAAGTTTTGTACAGGGGCTAAATCTGATTTTTAGTTGTAATGATGGAGTTAAGGTAGTAATTTTGAATTGATGACTAATTTGCAAATTTAAGAAGCTTGAATCCTTATCTTTGCATTTTAGTGACTATTTTGTCAAAGAATGAAAAATAAGAGAATTATTTGGAATAATTATTTGATGAAGAAGGTGATGAGTTGGTGGTTTAAAGCAAGCAATTGGACTAAATTGAAAAGTAGAGAAATAAGGAGAAGTTAGTATAAAAATTTGAAGTTTATTTATGGAAGCTGTGTAGAAAACTGGATTATGGCAGTAAGTTTGAAAATTCACCATAAATTCTACAAAAATGGATAGATGGTGAATTTTATACCGATGCAAAGATTTATTCGTCTAGTTTCGTTTCCAACAAACGGAAACTTATTTCGAGTTCCGAGTCAAAAGATATGAATTTTTAAGTGACGAAAGGTCGGAAAACAGAGCACCAGTATGTTCCGAATTCCAGCTCTATAATTGACTTTGAAAATTCACCATAAATCGTACAAGTTGAATTCAGACTATTAATTTATATGGGTGAAAATCTTATTGAATCTAGTTTCTTTCAGAACAAATGGAGTCGAATTCTGAGTTGTAATTTATTTTATAGAAATATTTCTTTGAAGGTAGTGCAATCTGCCAAAAAATGAGAATTGATATATTTTGTATCTAAGGTTAATTAGTAAGCTTGAAAGGGGTTAATGGAAGTTCATATTGGTCACTAAGGACCATAATGACTTTTTGAACAATTCAAGGAAGGAAGGAAATTCTGTATATTCGAATGATTAGATTTGATAGCATGTTTGAGAAATTGTTAGATTTGAATCTAACAATTTGTTGTTTACATTCATGTGATTAATGAAGTTTGATCCGAATCAAAAGAGGGTTCGAGGTACTATGAAAGAAAGGATCGAATAGAGCTTAGTGAGGCAAGCTAATAAATGGCTCAGGTGAGTGCATTTATATATTTTGAAATGTATTTTTGTAGACTTTTAAGAATTTTATTTACTTGATTTTATTGAAATGATAACATGGTTTTTGTACAAGTTATATGATGTTTTACAAGCAAAGGAAAAAGGTTAGTATATGATAGAGTATGAACTGCTCTATTATGTTCTATTATGGCAAGTTATTATTGAATAATGGTGATATATGAATCATTTACAAAATGATAATTTACAAGTTGTTGATATGGATTTATTGCCCAAGTTTATGATAGAGAGTTACAGTATAGTGCCATGCCATTAGAGGTCTATCAGTCTAGGACTGCGTGTAGCTACACACCGATCTTCTGATCTATATGTTTACCGGCACTTTATGTGTCTATATGTTTTCGGAACTTTACGTGTCTACAAGTTATTGTCACTTCGGTGACTAGTACTCAAGGACTACTAACCTTGCATACTTAAGTTTCTCTCTATACATAAAATTATATTATAGAGAGTTATAGTATAGTGGCATGCCATTAGATGTCTAGCAGTATGGGACTGCGTGTAGCAATACACCGATCTTCGGATCTATATGTTTATCGGCACTTATGTGTCTATATTATGCCGACACTTATGTGTCTATATGATATCGACACTTATGTGTCTATATGATGCCGACACTTATGTGTCTATATGTTACCGACACTTTATATGTCTATATGTTTATCATCACTTCGGTGACTAGTACCCTGGGAGTATCGATCTCGTATACTTCAGTTTCTCTCTATATAAAATTCTTGGGCTAAATGTATAAAGAATTGGTATAAGTAATCTTAATATGATTCAAAAGGGAAACAAGATATTTTTTGAGAATATTGAATTGAATTACCATGCCTAGCATATGTATATGAGATGTTGATTTTTACAGGTTACATGACAAAGGAAAATTTTGATATATGTTAGTACATATGAGGTAACTTATGTTATTAGGCATGAAAATGGTAAGTAAGTTAAACTTAAAAGTTTAACATTAATGGTAAGTAGTGATATGATGTTAAAGGAATAGAACAAGCACATTCATTAGCTTGTAACATGATATATATGTTCATGCATTGAGGTATAAATGACATATTATGATAAATGAACAAACAAGAAAATATTATGATATTAGCATATAGTAAGTTATCACTAATGCAACGTAAAAGTTAATGCATTGGCATATATCATGCTATATAAATGTGGCCATAAAGTTTAATAAGTTTAAATTATTATTAATTTTGTTTATTGCCTCACTAAGTGAAAACTTAGCGTGTATTTGATTCGGATGTAGGTTAAGATGGAGTACTTGAAGAGGAGTTGGGCATACTAATCAAGCTTCAATCTGCAAAACATCAGTAAGATATTCTAGCTTATGATAATCTCTAGTGGGCATGTAATTATTTATCTGCTGGTAGTATATGATGCACTAAATTAGATTAAACGATAGATAATTGATCAGTTTTAATGATGAATCATATATGGATAAAGCAAGATAATGTTTTAGTAATATGAAAGAATAAACTAAAGTAAAAAAAGGAAGCTTACTTTGTTAATATGAATAATCGGTAAGCTCAAAAAGGTAGTAAATCGTGTTTAAACAGTTTAAATTTTTATTTATCTGTAATCGCATAAGGATTTTAAAATCAAGAAAGGCCTAGGTTGTGAACCTATTTTTCACCCCGAATTGCATTATCATTTTAATAACTGACTAATATGTTTTACAAACTAATTTAGGGTCGAAATTAGCCAACTACACATAAGTTATGATTTCAAGAAAATTGAGAAAAGGGTTAGATTAATAAAGACAAGATTTATATGTATAAAAAATTATTATAAGTTAGAATTTCTTTAAACGACTCTATAACATCTTTAATGTATATTCGGTCTACGAGTATACGTTAAGGGTTTTACATTTAATGGTATCAGAGCAAAGGTTTAGCCGGTTCTAGATGCTAAACCAAGATTGATATGAATTTGTTAGTAAGTACATGCCCCTAGGATATCATATTCTTGATGTCTGATTGTATGACTTGATCTTTGCTCCTCATTAGTATAAGATGGAATGAGAATAGAATAAGGAAAATAAAACTATGATGGATTTCATCAATTGACGAATCTTGGAGGTCAAGAAATGAACCATAGCGGATATGATACAGTGAAATAAGCATGGAAGTTAGCTCATGCTAAGGATTGAAGTTATGATGAAAATAACTCAGTAGTATCTCATTATAAGTTGTCTGTACTATCAGTACATATAAAGGGAGAATTGGAAAGTTAAATAGTGATACTACTGAGATGGTTAGAAAAGAAACTAAGAAAGAATTAATCAGTTAAGAGATTATATTTGAAGCTTTGAGGAGGAATCAAAAGATTGAAAAAGTCACTTGGGAAATTGAAAGAAATTGAGAGAGCAATATCTGCAAATGTTTGAAACTGGTATGTGTTAAAAATTCGAGGATGAATTTTCTTAAAGGGGGAAGAATTGTAATATCCCAAAATTTTGGCTAGTGACCAAAATGTAACTTTGAAAGTTTTGGGGTTAAAGTAAAACTTTGGAAAAGTTTAGGGACTAAAGTGTAAATTTCCCTAATAAGTAATTTTATTCAGTATAAGAGTGAATCGGATCGAAATAAGTACCTTGATATCGGTTTTAAGAATTAAGATGCAGTAAAAGGTACCGAATTTGGATCAAATAAAATTGTTAAGCGTGCTCAGGCTAGGGAAATATTAGGATGGGTAACCTCCGGTAAGGTCCCATAAAAGTGTTTCTGATCGATATTTTGGACTCAGTAAGAGTAGAGAATATTCGTATGGATTATCGATATAGGAATTCTAAGAGAAATTTTATTCTATGGAGATTTTCGATAAGTATTGGGAAAATAGAATGAGTTAAGAAAATTCAGTCTAAGATCTTAGGAAAGGAAAATTTTATGAGACTATATTGTGGATTTCTCAAATATGGAAATATATAATTATTGGAATAAATATGACAGCTTGATAAAGGTAAAATCGCAGTAGAAGTATTTTATGAATATCGGGAAATCGGATCGAACTGAAATTTCAGAGGCTAATCCAAAAGCCATACAAAAGTCATAAAATACTATTTTATGAATATTTTATTACAGTTGGTTGGATTCCAACTAGACTTAGTAGAATTTTTACAAGAATGGCAAACTAGTAAATAAAAACTAGTTGGAGGGCAAATTGGTCATTTGGCCCTAATGGTAATTTTGAAATATTTTAAAACTTATAAGGGTAATTTTGGAAAGAGGAAATGGAAAATTAAATCATGGCCCTTGATGATAAAATCAATCTCAACCATTGGATAAAAAGGGTAAAACTATAATTTCACTATTAAATGAATTTAATATTCATAAAATAGTTATATGTGTAAAATAGTGATTCATCTTTTCAAGCCAAAAACATGAGAGCTAGGGAAAGAAAGAGAAAATTTTTCCAAGCTTGATTCAAGCCCCAAACTCGGTTTTCAGGTAATCTCTTGAACTGCAAAGTTGTTTACTCTTAAAGTTCTATCTTTCAATATCAATAATTCATGCTTGATTGATGAGAATTTACATGTGATGGAAATTAGGGTTTATGGATCAATTGGGGCTTTTGAGATTTTATGATTCCATGATTGAATTCAAGTTGAAATCAAGTTAGTATGATATTAAAATCATGATATTGAGTTGGGATTTAAGTTCTACATGTTTTGATTTTTATGAAGATGATTAGGGTTTATGGATTTAAGTTTAATTTAGGGTTTGTAATGTTGAATTAATGATCAAGTAAGCTCGAATTGTTATTTGGAAGCAAAACCCTAAGTTAAAGGTATAAGGACCATTTTGGCAAGTTTAAAAGTTAGAGGACCAAATCTAATTTTATGATTCTGGTGTGTATTTATGTTACTAATGATTTTAGAGACATGAAATTGAAGTTAGAATGTTAAATTGATGTTGAATCGAATCAGTGACCATTTTGACAAATTGTCAAAGTTAAGTGACCAAATCGAAAATGAAGTTTTGTACAGGGGCTAAATCTGATTTTTAGTTGTAATGATGGAGTTAAGGTAGTAATTTTGAATTGATGACTAATTTGCAAATTTAAGAAGCTTGAATCCTTATCTTTGCATTTTAGTGACTATTTTGTCAAAGAATGAAAAATAAGAGAATTATTTTGAATAATTATTTGATGAAGAAGGTGATGAGTTGGTGGTTTAAAGCAAGCAATTGGACTAAATTGAAAAGTAGAGAAATAAGGAGAAGTTAGTATAAAAATTTGAAGTTTATTTATGGAAGCTGTGTAGAAAACTGGATTATGGCAGTAAGTTTGCAAATTCACCATAAATTCTACAAAAATGGATAGATGGTGAATTTTATACCGATGCAAAGATTTATTCGTCTAGTTTCGTTTCCAACAAATGGAAACTTATTTCGAGTTCCGAGTCAAAAGATATGAATTTTTAAGTGACGAAAGGTCGGAAAACAGAGCACCAGTATGTTCCGAATTCCAGCTCTATAATTGAGTTTGAAAATTCACCATAAATCGTACAAGTTGAATTCAGACTATTAATTTATATGGGTGAAAATCTTATTGAATCTAGTTTCTTTCAGAACAAACGGCGTCGAATTCTGAGTTGTAATTTATTTTATAGAAATATTTCTTTGAAGGTAGTGCAATCTGCCAAAAAATGAGAATTGATATATTTTGTATCTAAGGTTAATTAGTAAGCTTGAAAGGGGTTAATGGAAGTTCATATTGGTCACTAAGGACCATAATGAGTTTTTGAACAATTCAAGGAAGGAAGGAAATTCTGTATATTCGAATGATTAGATTTGATAGCATGTTTGAGAAATTGTTAGATTTGAATCTAACAATTTGTTGTTTACATTCATGTGATTAATGAAGTTTGATCCGAATCAAAAGAGGGTTCGAGGTACTATGAAAGAAAGGATCGAATAGAGCTTAGTGAGGCAAGCTAATAAATGGCTCAGGTGAGTGCATTTATATATTTTGAAATGTATTTTTGTAGACTTTTAAGAATTTTATTTACTTGATTTTATTGAAATGATAACATGGTTTTTGTACAAGTTATATGATGTTTTACAAGCAAAGGAAAAAGGTTAGTATATGATAGAGTATGAACTGCTCTATTATGTTCTATTATGGCAAGTTATTATCGAATAATGGTGATATATGAATCATTTACAAAATGATAATTTACAAGTTGTTGATATGGATTTATTGCCCAAGTTTATGATAGAGAGTTACAGTATAGTGCCATGCCATTAGAGGTCTATCGTCTAGACTGCGTGTAGCTACACACCGATCTTGATCTATATGTTTACCGGCACTTTATGTGTCTATATGTTTTTGGAACTTTACGTGTCTACAAGTTATTGTCACTTGGTGACTAGTACTCAGGACTACTAACCTTGCATACTTAAGTTTCTCTCTATACATAAAATTATATTATAGAGAGTTACAGTATAGTGGCATGCCATTAGATGTCTAGAAGTATGGGACTGCGTGTAGCAATACACCGATCTTCGGATCTATATGTTTATCGGCACTTATGTGTCTATATTATGCCGACACTTATGTGTCTATATGATATCGACACTTATGTGTCTATATGATGCCGACACTTATGTGTCTATATGTTCCGACACTTTATATGTCTATATGTTTATCATCACTTCGGTGACTAGTACCCTGGGAGTATCGATCTCGCATACTTAAGTTTCTCTCTATATAAAATTCTTGGGCTAAATGTATAAAGAATTGGTATAAGTAATCTTAATATGATTCAAAAGGGAAACAAGATATTTTTTGAGAATATTGAATTGAATTACCATGCCTAGCATATGTATATGAGATGTTGATTTTTCCAGGTTACATGACAAAGGAAAATTTTGATATATGTTAGTACATATGAGGTAACTTATGTTATTAGGCATGAAAATGGTAAGTAAGTTAAACTTAAAAGTTTAACATTAATGGTAAGTAGTGATATGATGTTAAAGGAATAGAACAAGCACATTCATTAGCTTGTAACATGATATATATGTTCATGCATTGAGGTATAAATGACATATTATGATAAATGAACAAACAAGAAAATATTATGATATTAGCATATAGTAAGTTATCACTAATGCAACATAAAAGTTAATGCATTGGCATATATCATGCTATATAAATGTGGCCATAAAGTTTAATAAGTTTAAATTATTATTAATTTTGTTTATTGCCTCACTAAGTGAAAACTTAGCGTGTATTTGATTCGCATGTAGGTTAAGATGGAGTACTTGAAGAGGAGTTGGGCATACTAATCAAGCTTCAATCTGCAAAACATCAGTAAGATATTCTAGCTTATGATAATCTCTAGTGGGCATGTAATTATTTATCTGCTGGTAGTATATGATGCACTAAATTAGATTAAACGATAGATAATTGATCAGTTTTAATGATGAATCATATATGGATAAAGCAAGATAATGTTTTAGTAATATGAAAGAATAAACTAAAGTAAAAAAAGGAAGCTTACTTTGTTAATATGAATAATCGGTAAGCTCAAAAAAGGTAGTAAATCGTGTTTAAACAGTTTAAATTTTTATTTATACGTAATCGCATAAGGATTTTAAAATCAAGAAAGGCCTAGGTTGTGAACCTATTTTTCACCCCGAATTGCATTATCATTTTAATAACTGACTAATATGTTTTACAAACTAATTTAGGGTCGAAATTAGCCAACTACACATAAGTTATGATTTCAAGAAAATTGAGAAAAGGGTTAGATTAATAAAGACAAGATCTATATGTATAAAAAAATTATTATAAGTTAGAATTTCTTTAAACGACTCTATAACATCTTTATGTATATTCGGTCTACGAGTATACGTTAAGGGTTTTACATTTAATGGTATCAGAGCAAAGGTTTAGCCGGTTCTAGATGCTAAACCAAGATTGATATGAATTTGTTAGTAAGTACATGCCCCTAGGATATCATATTACTGATGTGCTGATTGTATGACTTGATGCTGCTCCTCATTAGTATAAGATGGAATGAGAATAGAATAAGGAAAATAAAACTATGATGGATTTCATCAATTGACGAATCTTGGAGGTCAAGAAATGAACCATAGCGGATATGATACAGTGAAATAAGCATGGAAGTTAGCTCATGCTAAGGATTGAAGTTATGATGAAAATAACTCAGTAGTATCTCATTATAAGTTGTCTGTACTATCGGTACATATAAAGGGAGAATTGGAAAGTTAAGTAGTGATACTACTGAGATGGTTAGAAAAGAAACTAAGAAAGAATTGATCAGTTAAGAGATTATATTTGAAGCTTTGAGGAGGAATCAAAAGATTGAAAAAGTCACTTGGGAAATTGAAAGAAATTGAGAGAGCAATATCTGCAAATGTTTGAAACTGGTATGTGTTAAAAATTCGAGGATGAATTTTCTTAAAGGGGGGAAGAATTGTAATATCCCAAAATTTTGGCTAGTGACCAAAATGTAACTTTTGAAAGTTTTGGGGTTAAAGTAAAACTTTGGAAAAGTTTAGGGACTAAAGTGTAAATTTCCCTAATAAGTAATTTTATTTAGTATAAGAGTGAATCGGATCGAAATAAGTACCTTGATATCGGTTTTAAGAATTAAGATGCAGTAAAAGGTACCAAATTTGGATCAAATAAAATTGTTAAGCGTGCTCAGGCTAGGGAAATATTAGGATGGGTAACCTCCGGTAAGGTCCCATAAAAGTGTTTCTGATCGATATTTTGGACTCAGTAAGAGTAGAGAATATTCGTATGGATTATCGATATAGGAATTCTAAGAGAAATTTTATTCTATGGAGATTTTCGATAAGTATTGGGAAAATAGAATGAGTTAAGAAAATTCAGTCTAAGATCATAGGAAAGGAAAATTTTATGAGATGATATTGTGGATTTCTCAAATATGGAAATATATAATTATTGGAATAAATATGACAGCTCGATAAAGGTAAAATCGCAGTAGAAGTATTTTATGAATATCGGGAAATCGGATCGAACTGAAATTTCAGAGGCTAATCCAAAAGCCATACAAAAGTCATAAAATACTATTTTATGAATATTTTATTACAGTTGGTTGGATTCCAACTAGACTTAGTAGAATTTTTACAAGAATGGCAAACTAGTAAATAAAAACTAGTTGGAGGGCAAATTGGTCATTTGGCCCTAATGGCAATTTTGAAATATTTAAAAACTTATAAGGGTAATTTTGGAAAGAGGAAATGGAAAATTAAATCTTGGCCCTTGATGATAAAATCAATCTCAACCATTGGATAAAAAGGGTAAAACTATAATTTCACTATTAAATGAATTTAATATTCATAAAATAGTTATATGTGTAAAATAGTGATTCATCTTTTCAAGCCAAAAACATGAGAGCTAGGGAAAGAAAGAAAATTTTTCCAAGCTTGATTCAAGCCAAAAACTTCGGTTTTGTGTAATCTCTTGAACCGCAAAGTTGTTTACTCTTAAAGTTCTATCTTTCAATATCAATAATTCATGCTTGATTGATGAGAATTTACATGTGATGGAAATTAGGGTTTATGGATCAATTGGGGCTTTTGAGATTTTATGATTCCATGATTGAATTCAAGTTGAAATCAAGTTAGTATGATATTAAAATCATGATATTGAGTTGGGATTTAAGTTCTACATGTTTTGATTTTTATGAAGATGATTAGGGTTTATGGATTTAAGTTTACTTTAGGGTTTGTAATGCGAATTGTTATTTGGAAGCAAAACCCTAAGTTAAAGGTATAAGGACCATTTTGGCAAGTTTAAAAGTTAGAGGACCAAATCATATTTTTATGATTCTGGTGTGTATTTATGTTATTAATGATGTTAGAGAGATGGAATTGAAGTTAGAATGTTAAATTGATGTTGAATCGAATTAGTGACCATTTTGACAAATTGTCAAAGTTAAGTGACCAAATCGAAAATGAAGTTTTGTATGGGGCTAAATCTGATTTTTAGTTGTAATGATGGAGTTAATGTAGTAATGTTGAATTGAGGACTAATTTGCAAAGTTAAGAAGCTTGAATCCTTATCTTTTCATTTTAGTGACTATTTTGTCAAAGAATGAAAAATAAGAGAGAATTATTTGGAATATTTATTTGGTGAAGAAGGTGATGAGTTGGTGGTTTAAATCAAGCAATTGGACTAAATTGAAAACTAGAGAAGTAAGGAGAAGTTAGTAAAAAAATTTGAAGTTTATTTATGAAAGCTGTGTAGAAAATTAGATTATGGCAGTAAGTTTGAAAATTCACCATAAATTCTACAAATTGGTTAGATGGTGAATTTTATACCGATGTAAAGATTTGTTCGTCAAGTTTCGTTTTCAACAAACGAAAAATGATTTCAAGTTCCGAGTCAAAAGATATGAATTTTTAAGTGTCGAAAGGTCAGAAAATAGAGCACGAGTCTGTTCCGAATTCCAGCTCTATAATTGACTTTGAAAATTTGCCATAAAATGTGCAAGTTGAATTCGGACTATTAATTTATATGGGTGAAAAGCTTATTGAATCTATTTTCTTTTAGAACAAACGGAGTTGAATTATGTGTTGTAAATTATTTTATGGAAATATTTCTTTGAAGGTAGTGCAATCTGCCAAAAATGAGAATTGATATATTTTGTATCTAAGGTTTAATTAGTAAGCTTGAAAGGGGTTAATGGAAGTTCAAATTGGTCACTAAGGACCATAATGAGTTTTCGAACAATTCAAGGAAGGAAGGAAAGTTTGGAAATTCTGTATATTCGAATGATTAGATTTGATAGCATGTTTGAGAAATTGTTAGATTTAAATCTAACAAGTTGTTGTTTACATTCATGTGATTAATGAAGTTTGATCCGAATCAAAAGAGGGTTCGAGGTACTATGAAAAAAGGATCGAATAAAGCTTAGTGAGGCAAGCTAATAAATGGCATAGGTGAGTGCATTTATATGTTTTGAAATGTATTTTAGTAGACTTTTAAGAATTTTATTTACTTGATTTTATTGAAATGATAACATGGTTTTTGTACAAGTTATATGATGTTTTACAAGCAAAGGAAAAAGGTTAGTATATGATAGAGTATGAACTACCTATTATGTTCTATTATGGCAAGTTATTATTGAATAATTGTGATATATGAATCATTTACAAAATGGTAATTTACAAGTTATTGATATGAATTTATTGCCCAAGTTTATGATAGAGAGTTACAGTATAGTGGCATGCCATTAGAGGTCTATCGGTCTAGGACTGCGTGTAGCTACACACCGATCTTCGATCTATATGTTTACCCGGCACTTTATGTGTCTATATGTTTTTAGCACTTTATGTGTCTACAAGTTATTGTCACTTGGTGACTAGTACTCAAGGACTACTAACCTTGCATACTTAAGTTTCTCTTTATACATAAAATTATATTATAAAGAGTTATAGTATAATGGCATGCCATTAGAGGTCTAGTAGTATGGGACTGCGTGTAGCAACACACCGATCTTGGATCTATATGTTTATCGGCACTTATGTGTCTATATTATGCCGCACTTATGTGTCTATATGATGTGTCTATATGATGCCGACACTTATGTGTCTATATGTTACCGACACTTTATATGTCTATATGTTTATCATCACTTGGTGACTAGTACTGGGAGTATCGATCTCGTATACCTAAGTTTCTCTCTATATAAAATTCTTGGGCTAAATGTATAAAGAATTGGTATAAGTAATCTTAATATGATTCAAAAGGGAAACAAGATATTTTTTGAGAATATTGAATTGAATTACCATGCCTAACATATGTATATGAGATGTTGATTTTTACAGTTACATGACAAAGGAAAATTTTGATATATGTTAGTACATGTGAGGTAACTTATGTTATTAGGCATGAAAATTGTAAGTAAGTTAAACTTAAAAGTTTAACATTAATGGTAAGCAGTGATATGATGTTAAAGCAATAGAACAAGCACATTCATTAGCTTGTAACATGATATGTATGTTCATGCATTGAGGTATAAATGACATATTATGATAAATGAACAAACAAGAAAATATTATGATATTAGCATATAGTAAGTTATCACTAATGCAACATAAAAGTTAATGCATTGGCATATATCATGATATATAAATGTCGCCATAAAGTTTAATAAGTTTAAATTATTATTAATTTTGTTTATTACCTCACTAAGTGAAAACTTAGCGTGTATTTGATTCGGATGTAGGTTAAGATGGAGTACTTGAAGAGGAGTTGGGCATACTAATCAAGCTTAAATCTGCAAAACATCAGTAAGATATTCTAGCTTATGATAATCTCTAGTGGGCATGTAATTATTTATCCATTTGGTAGTATATGATGCACTAAATTAGATTAAACGATAGATAATTGATCAGTTTTAATGATGAATCATATATGGATAAAGCAAGATAATGTTTTAGTAATATGAAAGAATAAACTAAAGTAAAAAAGGAAGCTTACTTTGTTAATATGAATAATCGGTAAGCTCAAAAAAGGTAGTAAATCGTGTTTAATCAGTTTAAATTTTTTATTTATCTGGTAATCGCATAAGGATTTTAAAATCAAGAAAGGCCTAGGCTGTGAACCTATTTTTCACCCCGAATTGCATTATCATTTTAATAACTGACTAATATGTTTTACAAACTAATTTAGGGTCGAAATTAGCCAACTACACATAAGTTATGATTTCAAGAAAATTGAGAAAAGGGTTAGATTAATAAAGACAAGATTTATATGTATAAAAAATTATTATAAGTTAGAATTTCTTTAAACGACTCTATAACATCTTTAATGTATATTCGGTCTACGAGTATACGTTAAGGGTTTTACATTTAATGGTATCAGAGCAAAGGTTTAGCCGGTTCTAGATGCTAAACCAAGATTGATATGAATTTGTTAGTAAGTACATGCCCCTAGGATATCATATTACTGATGTGCTGATTGTATGACTTGATGCTGCTCCTCATTAGTATAAGATGGAATGAGAATAGAATAAGGAAAATAAAACTATGATGGATTTCATCAATTGACGAATCTTGGAGGTCAAGAAATGAACCATAGCGGATATGATCTGATGAAATAAGCATGGAAGTTAGCTCATGCTAAGGATTGAAGTTATGATGAAAATAACTCAGTAGTATCTCATTATAAGTTGTCTGTACTATCAGTACATATAAAGGGAGAATTGGAAAGTTAAATAGTGATACTACTGAGATGGTTAGAAAAGAAACTAAGAAAGAATTAATCAGTTAAGAGATTATATTTGAAGCTTTGAGGAGGAATCAAAAGATTGAAAAAGTCACTTGGGAAATTGAAAGAAATTGAGAGAGCAATATCTGCAAATGTTTGAAACTGGTATGTGTTAAAAATTCGAGGATGAATTTTCTTAAAGGGGGGAAGAATTGTAATATCCCAAAATTTTGGCTAGTGACCAAAATGTAACTTTTGAAAGTTTTGGGGTTAAAGTAAAACTTTGGAAAAGTTTAGGGACTAAAGTGTAAATTTCCCTAATAAGTAATTTTATTCAGTATAAGAGTGAATCGGATCGAAATAAGTACCTTGATATCGGTTTTAAGAATTAAGATGCAGTAAAAGTCACAGAATTTGGATCAAATAAAATTGTTAAGCGTGCTCGAGCTAGGGAAATATTAGGATGGGTAACCTCGGTAAGGTCCCATAAAAGTGTTTACGATCGATATTTTGGACTCGGTAAGAGTAGAGAATATTCGTATGGATTATCGATATAGGAATTCTAAGAGAAATTTTATTCTATGGAGATTTTCGATAAGTATTGGGGGAAAATAGAATGAGTTAAGAAAATTCAGTCTAAGATCTTAGGAAAGGAAAATTTTATGAGACTATATTGTGGATTTCTCAAATATGGAAATATATAATTATTGGAATAAATATGATGACTTGATAAAGGTAAAATCAGAGTGAGAAGTATTTTATGAATATCGGAAATCGGATCGAATCAAATTTTGAGAGGCTAATCCAAAAGCCATACAAAAGTCATAAAATACTATTTTATGAATATTTTATTACAGTTGGTTGGATTCCAACTAGACTTAGTAGAATTTTTACAAGAATGGCAAACTAGTAAATAAAAACTAGTTGGAGGGCAAATTGGTCATTTGGCCCTAATGGTAATTTTGAAATATTTTAAAACTTATAAGGGTAATTTTGGAAAGAGGAAATGGAAAATTAAATCATGGCCCTTGATGATAAAATCAATCTCAACCATTGGATAAAAAGGGTAAAACTATAATTTCACTATTAAATGAATTTAATATTCATAAAATAGTTATATGTGTAAAATAGTGATTCATCTTTTCAAGCCAAAAACATGAGAGCTAGGGAAAGAAAGAGAAAATTTTTCCAAGCTTGATTCAAGCCCCGAAACTCGGTTTTCAGGTAATCTCTTGAACTGCAAAGTTGTTTACTCTTAAAGTTCTATCTTTCAATATCAATAATTCATGCTTGATTGATGAGAATTTACATGTGATGGAAATTAGGGTTTATGGATCAATTGGGGCTTTTGAGATTTTATGATTCCATGATTGAATTCAAGTTGAAATCAAGTTAGTATGATATTAAAATCATGATATTGAGTTGGGATTTAAGTTCTACATGTTTTGATTTTTATGAAGATGATTAGGGTTTATGGATTTAAGTTTAATTTAGGGTTTGTAATGTTGAATTAATGATCAAGTAAGCTCGAATTGTTATTTGGAAGCAAAACCCTAAGTTAAAGGTATAAGGACCATTTTGGCAAGTTTAAAAGTTAGAGGACCAAATCTAATTTTTATGATTCTGGTGTGTATTTATGTTACTAATGATTTTAGAGACATGAAATTGAAGTTAGAATGTTAAATTGATGTTGAATCGAATCAGTGACCATTTTGACAAATTGTCAAAGTTAAGTGACCAAATCGAAAATGAAGTTTTGTACAGGGGCTAAATCTGATTTTTAGTTGTAATGATGGAGTTAAGGTAGTAATTTTGAATTGATGACTAATTTGCAAATTTAAGAAGCTTGAATCCTTATCTTTGCATTTTAGTGACTATTTTGTCAAAGAATGAAAAATAAGAGAATTATTTTGAATAATTATTTGATGAAGAAGGTGATGAGTTGGTGGTTTAAAGCAAGCAATTGGACTAAATTGAAAAGTAGAGAAATAAGGAGAAGTTAGTATAAAAATTTGAAGTTTATTTATGGAAGTCTGTGTAGAAAACTGGATTATGGCGATAAGTTTGCAAATTCACCATAAATTCTACAAAAATGGATAGATGGTGAATTTTATACGATGCAAAGATTTATTCGTCTAGTTTCGTTTCCAACAAATGGAAACTTATTTGAGTTCGAGTCAAAAGATATGAATTTTTAAGTGACGAAAGGTCGGAAAAAGAGCACCAGTATGTTCCGAATTCCAGCTCTATAATTGAGTTTGAAAATTCACCATAAATCGTACAAGTTGAATTCAGACTATTAATTTATATGGGTGAAAATCTTATTGAATCTAGTTTCTTTCAGAACAAACGGCGTCGAATTCTGAGTTGTAATTTATTTTATAGAAATATTTCTTTGAAGGTAGTGCAATCTGCCAAAAAATGAGAATTGATATATTTTGTATCTAAGGTTAATTAGTAAGCTTGAAAGGGGTTAATGGAAGTTCATATTGGTCACTAAGGACCATAATGAGTTTTTGAACAATTCAAGGAAGGAAGGAAATTCTGTATATTCGAATGATTAGATTTGATAGCATGTTTGAGAAATTGTTAGATTTGAATCTAACAATTTGTTGTTTACATTCATGTGATTAATGAAGTTTGATCCGAATCAAAAGAGGGTTCGAGGTACTATGAAAGAAAGGATCGAATAGAGCTTAGTGAGGCAAGCTAATAAATGGCTCAGGTGAGTGCATTTATATATTTTGAAATGTATTTTTGTAGACTTTTAAGAATTTTATTTACTTGATTTTATTGAAATGATAACATGGTTTTTGTACAAGTTATATGATGTTTTACAAGCAAAGGAAAAAGGTTAGTATATGATAGAGTATGAACTGCTCTATTATGTTCTATTATGGCAAGTTATTATCGAATAATGGTGATATATGAATCATTTACAAAATGATAATTTACAAGTTGTTGATATGGATTTATTGCCCAAGTTTATGATAGAGAGTTACAGTATAGTGCCATGCCATTAGAGGTCTATCAGTCTAGGACTGCGTGTAGCTACACACCGATCTTCTGATCTATATGTTTACCGGCACTTTATGTGTCTATATGTTTTTGGAACTTTACGTGTCTACAAGTTATTGTCACTTCGGTGACTAGTACTCAAGGACTACTAACCTTGCATACTTAAGTTTCTCTCTATACATAAAATTATATTATAGAGAGTTACAGTATAGTGGCATGCCATTAGATGTCTAGAAGTATGGGACTGCGTGTAGCAATACACCGATCTTCGGATCTATATGTTTATCGGCACTTATGTGTCTATATTATGCCGACACTTATGTGTCTATATGATATCGACACTTATGTGTCTATATGATGCCGACACTTATGTGTCTATATGTTACCGACACTTTATATGTCTATATGTTTATCATCACTTCGGTGACTAGTACCCTGGGAGTATCGATCTCGCATACTTAAGTTTCTCTCTATATAAAATTCTTGGGCTAAATGTATAAAGAATTGGTATAAGTAATCTTAATATGATTCAAAAGGGAAACAAGATATTTTTTGAGAATATTGAATTGAATTACCATGCCTAGCATATGTATATGAGATGTTGATTTTTCCAGGTTACATGACAAAGGAAAATTTTGATATATGTTAGTACATATGAGGTAACTTATGTTATTAGGCATGAAAATGGTAAGTAAGTTAAACTTAAAAGTTTAACATTAATGGTAAGTAGTGATATGATGTTAAAGGAATAGAACAAGCACATTCATTAGCTTGTAACATGATATATATGTTCATGCATTGAGGTATAAATGACATATTATGATAAATGAACAAACAAGAAAATATTATGATATTAGCATATAGTAAGTTATCACTAATGCAACATAAAAGTTAATGCATTGGCATATATCATGCTATATAAATGTGGCCATAAAGTTTAATAAGTTTAAATTATTATTAATTTTGTTTATTGCCTCACTAAGTGAAAACTTAGCGTGTATTTGATTCGCATGTAGGTTAAGATGGAGTACTTGAAGAGGAGTTGGGCATACTAATCAAGCTTCAATCTGCAAAACATCAGTAAGATATTCTAGCTTATGATAATCTCTAGTGGGCATGTAATTATTTATCTGCTTTGGTAGTATATGATGCACTAAATTAGATTAAGCGATAGATAATTGATCAGTTTTAATGATGAATCATATATGGATAAAGCAAGATAATGTTTTAGTAATATGAAAGAATAAACTAAAGTAAAAAAAGGAAGCTTACTTTGTTAATATGAATAATCGGTAAGCTCAAAAAGGTAGTAAATCGTGTTTAAACAGTTTAAATTTTTATTTATCTGTAATCGCATAAGGATTTTAAAATCAAGAAAGGCCTAGGTTGTGAACCTATTTTTCACCCCGAATTGCATTATCATTTTAATAACTGACTAATATGTTTTACAAACTAATTTAGGGTCGAAATTAGCCAACTACACATAAGTTATGATTTCAAGAAAATTGAGAAAAGGGTTAGATTAATAAAGACAAGATCTATATGTATAAAAAAATTATTATAAGTTAGAATTTCTTTAAACGACTCTATAACATCTTTATGTATATTCGGTCTACGAGTATACGTTAAGGGTTTTACATTTAATGGTATCAGAGCAAAGGTTTAGCCGGTTCTAGATGCTAAACCAAGATTGATATGAATTTGTTAGTAAGTACATGCCCTAGGATATCATATTCTTGATGTGCTGATTGTATGACTTGATCTTTGCTCCTCATTAGTATAAGATGGAATGAGAATAGAATAAGGAAAATAAAACTATGATGGATTTCATCAATTGACGAATCTTGGAGGTCAAGAAATGAACCATAGCGGATATGATACAGTGAAATAAGCATGGAAGTTAGCTCATGCTAAGGATTGAAGTTATGATGAAAATAACTCAGTAGTATCTCATTATAAGTTGTCTGTACTATCGGTACATATAAAGGGAGAATTGGAAAGTTAAGTAGTGATACTACTGAGATGGTTAGAAAAGAAACTAAGAAAGAATTGATCAGTTAAGAGATTATATTTGAAGCTTTGAGGAGGAATCAAAAGATTGAAAAAGTCACTTGGGAAATTGAAAGAAATTGAGAGAGCAATATCTGCAAATGTTTGAAACTGGTATGTGTTAAAAATTCGAGGATGAATTTTCTTAAAGGGGGGAAGAATTGTAATATCCCAAAATTTTGGCTAGTGACCAAAATGTAACTTTTGAAAGTTTTGGGGTTAAAGTAAAACTTTGGAAAAGTTTAGGGACTAAAGTGTAAATTTCCCTAATAAGTAATTTTATTTAGTATAAGAGTGAATCGGATCGAAATAAGTACCTTGATATCGGTTTTAAGAATTAAGATGCAGTAAAAGGTACCAAATTTGGATCAAATAAAATTGTTAAGCGTGCTCAGGCTAGGGAAATATTAGGATGGGTAACCTCCGGTAAGGTCCCATAAAAGTGTTTTCTGATCGATATTTTGGACTCAGTAAGAGTAGAGAATATTCGTTATGGATTATCGATATAGGAATTCTAAGAGAAATTTTATTCTATGGAGATTTTCGATAAGTATTGGGAAAATAGAATGAGTTAAGAAAATTCAGTCTAAGATCATAGGAAAGGAAAATTTTATGAGATGATATTGTGGATTTCTCAAATATGGAAATATATAATTATTGGAATAAATATGACACTCGATAAAGGTAAAATCAATGAGAAGTATTTTATGAATATCGGAAATCGGATCGAATGAAATTTGAGGCTAATCCAAAAGCCATACAAAAGTCATAAAATACTATTTTATGAATATTTTATTACAGTTGGTTGGATTCCAACTAGACTTAGTAGAATTTTTACAAGAATGGCAAACTAGTAAATAAAAACTAGTTGGAGGGCAAATTGGTCATTTGGCCCTAATGGCAATTTTGAAATATTTAAAAACTTATAAGGGTAATTTTGGAAAGAGGAAATGGAAAATTAAATCTTGGCCCTTGATGATAAAATCAATCTCAACCATTGGATAAAAAGGGTAAAACTATAATTTCACTATTAAATGAATTTAATATTCATAAAATAGTTATATGTGTAAAATAGTGATTCATCTTTTCAAGCCAAAAACATGAGAGCTAGGGAAAGAAAGAGAAAATTTTTCCAAGCTTGATTCAAGCCCCGAAACTCGGTTTTCAGGTAATCTCTTGAACTGCAAAGTTGTTTACTCTTAAAGTTCTATCTTTCAATATCAATAATTCATGCTTGATTGATGAGAATTTACATGTGATGGAAATTAGGGTTTATGGATCAATTGGGGCTTTTGAGATTTTATGATTCCATGATTGAATTCAAGTTGAAATCAAGTTAGTATGATATTAAAATCATGATATTGAGTTGGGATTTAAGTTCTACATGTTTTGATTTTTATGAAGATGATTAGGGTTTATGGATTTAAGTTTACTTTAGGGTTTGTAATGCGAATTGTTATTTGGAAGCAAAACCCTAAGTTAAAAGGTATAAGGACCATTTTGGCAAGTTTAAAAGTTAGAGGACCAAATCATATTTTTATGATTCTGGTGTGTATTTATGTTATTAATGATGTTAGAGAGATGGAATTGAAGTTAGAATGTTAAATTGATGTTGAATCGAATTAGTGACCATTTTGACAAATTGTCAAAGTTAAGTGACCAAATCGAAAATGAAGTTTTGTATGGGGCTAAATCTGATTTTTAGTTGTAATGATGGAGTTAATGTAGTAATGTTGAATTGAGGACTAATTTGCAAAGTTAAGAAGCTTGAATCCTTATCTTTTCATTTTAGTGACTATTTTGTCAAAGAATGAAAAATAAGAGAGAATTATTTGGAATATTTATTTGGTGAAGAAGGTGATGAGTTGGTGGTTTAAATCAAGCAATTGGACTAAATTGAAAACTAGAGAAGTAAGGAGAAGTTAGTAAAAAATTTGAAGTTTATTTATGAGTTTTGTGTAGAAAATTAGATTATGGCGAGTAAGTTTGAAAATTCACCATAAATTCTACAAATTGGTTAGATGGTGAATTTTATACCGATGTAAAGATTTGTTCGTCAAGTTTCGTTTTCAACAAACGAAAAATGATTTCAAGTTCGAGTCAAAAGATATGAATTTTTAAGTGTCGAAAGGTCGGGAAAATAGAAACGAGTCATTCGAATTCCAGCTCTATAATTGACTTTGAAAATTTGCCATAAAATGTGCAAGTTGAATTCGGACTATTAATTTATATGGGTGAAAAGCTTATTGAATCTATTTTCTTTTAGAACAAACGGAGTTGAATTATGTGTTGTAAATTATTTTATGGAAATATTTCTTTGAAGGTAGTGCAATCTGCCAAAAATGAGAATTGATATATTTTGTATCTAAGGTTTAATTAGTAAGCTTGAAAGGGGTTAATGGAAGTTCAAATTGGTCACTAAGGACCATAATGAGTTTTCGAACAATTCAAGGAAGGAAGGAAAGTTTGGAAATTCTGTATATTCGAATGATTAGATTTGATAGCATGTTTGAGAAATTGTTAGATTTAAATCTAACAAGTTGTTGTTTACATTCATGTGATTAATGAAGTTTGATCCGAATCAAAAGAGGGTTCGAGGTACTATGAAAAAAAGGATCGAATAAAGCTTAGTGAGGCAAGCTAATAAATGGCATAGGTGAGTGCATTTATATGTTTTGAAATGTATTTTAGTAGACTTTTAAGAATTTTATTTACTTGATTTTATTGAAATGATAACATGGTTTTTGTACAAGTTATATGATGTTTTACAAGCAAAGGAAAAAGGTTAGTATATGATAGAGTATGAACTACCCTATTATGTTCTATTATGGCAAGTTATTATTGAATAATTGTGATATATGAATCATTTACAAAATGGTAATTTACAAGTTATTGATATGAATTTATTGCCCAAGTTTATGATAGAGAGTTACAGTATAGTGGCATGCCATTAGAGGTCTACCA
The DNA here is from genome assembly GCA_019671005.1 of Hibiscus mutabilis. Classification (NCBI taxonomy): domain Eukaryota; kingdom Viridiplantae; phylum Streptophyta; class Magnoliopsida; order Malvales; family Malvaceae; genus Hibiscus; species Hibiscus mutabilis. The sequence goes on along the minus strand of CM033744.1, from coordinate 18,851,605 downwards.
GTCTGGGACTGCGTGTAGCTACACACCGATACTTTATGTGTCTATATGTTTTTAGCACTTTATGTGTCTACAAGTTATTGTCACTTCGGTGACTAGTACTCAAGGAGTACCGTCCTTGCATACTTAAGTTTCTCTTTATACATAAAATTATATTATAAAGAGTTACAGTATAATGGCATGCCATTAGAGGTCTAGTAGTCTGGGACTGCGTGTAGCAACACACTGATCTTCGGATCTATATGTTTACCGGCACTTATGTGTCTATATGATGCCGCACTTATGTGTCTATATGTTACCGACACTTTATATGTCTATATGTTTATCGTCACTTCGGTGACTAGTACTCTGGGAGTACCGATCTCGTATACCTAAGTTTCTCTATATATAAAATTCTTGGGCTAAAGGTATAAAGAATTGGTATAAGTAATCTTAATATGATTCAAAAGGGAAACAAGAGATTTTTGGAGAATATTGAATTGACTTACCATGCCTAACATATGTATATGAGATGTTGATTTTTACAGGTTACATGACAAAGGAAAATTTTGATATATGTTAGTACATGTGAGGTAACTTATGTTATTAGGCATGAAAATTGTAAGTAAGTTAAACTTAAAAGTTTAACATTAATGGTAAGCAGTGATATGATGTTAAAGCAATAGAACAAGCACATTCATTAGCTTGTAACATGATATGTATGTTCATGCATTGAGGTATAAATGACATATTATGATAAATGAACAAACAAGAAAATATTATGATATTAGCATATAGTAAGTTATCACTAATGCAACATAAAAGTTAATGCATTGGCATATATCATGATATATAAATGTCGCCATAAAGTTTAATAAGTTTAAATTATTATTAATTTTGTTTATTACCTCACTAAGTGAAAACTTAGCGTGTGTTTGATTCACACATAGGTTAAGATGGAGTACTTGAAGAGGAGTTGAGCATACTGATCAAGCTTAAATCTGCAAAACATCAGTAAGATATTCTAGCTTATGATAATCTCTAGTGGGCATGTAATTATTTATCCGCTGGTAGTATATGATGCACTAAATTAGATTAAACGATAGATAATTGATCAGTTTTAATGTTGAATCATATATGGATAAAGCAAGATAAGGTGTTAGCAATATGAAAGAATAAACTAAAGTAGAAATGAAGCTTACTTTGTTAATATGAATAATCGGTAAGCTTAAAAAGGTAGTAAATCGAGTTTAATCAGTTTAAATTTTTATTTATCGGTAATCACATAAGGATTTTAAAATCAAGAAAGGCCTAGACTGTGAACCTATTTTCACCCGAATCGCATTATCGTTTTAATAACTAACTAATATGTTTTACAAATTAATTCAGGGTCGAAATTAGCCAACTACACATAAGTTATGATTTCAAGAAAATTGCGAAAAATGTTAGATTATTAAAGACACGATTTATATGGATAAAAAATTATTATAAGTTAGGATTTCTTTAAACGACTCCATAACATCTTTAATGTATATTCGGCTTACGAGTATATGTTAAGGGTGTTACAGTTTGATTGTACACACATAGGTAAATCAAGTTGAGAGTGAGAAGAGCATTACATCAATATGAGAAAGCTCAACAGGTAATCACAGTAATTACATTCTAATTAAGGTTTGATTTTTATAATGGCATGTATACTTGTTTAACCTATTTGAGTGTGATTGGCCTTTAAAGTTCGTTCTGGTTTCAAGATAAGTGGCATTTTTGGAAAGATTCAAGGTTAAGAATAACCTTAAGCGATGAGTTTCATGCTAAGATAATGGATTTATGATTTGAAACTTGAACAAATAATTTAAGTCAATTTTAACTAAAGTTAAGCGTGTTTGGTCTAGAGAAATTTTAGGATGGGTGGCCATCGGGAATTTTTTTAGAATTTTAAATTACCTTGATTTTTGGATTAAAGAAGTTGTAACATTTCTGACTCGTACCCGGTGTACGGATATGGGAAATGGGTGTTACAAATATGCAATGTAACTGGTTCTAAGAAATGAATACGCGTGTTCACCCGGCCTAGATACTAGATCGAACCGAGCGAGCTATATTGGATTTGCCAAGACAAACCGAATGATTTACTTAAAACAAGGTCTATTTTTTTCTTTTATCTTGTCTAAATGCATAATTAATCTCTACGGTGAACACGCTGGCAGCAGATAAAAATTCTCGATTAAGTTGGGCGTCAATTTGACATCCAATTGAGCAAATTTTCCCTTTAGAGACCGAATTGTAATTCCAAAAAACTTAAGGGACTTACTTAAATCCAAGTTTACCAAACCTTAATTAATCAGGTTACATGCACACGGTTAAATTTCAACTTAAAATAATCATCCAAGCTCATTTAATTACACGTATAAGAAATAGTAACTAATCCACAAAGATTCAAACTTCAGCAAAACAACTATCAAAAACAAAGTCTTGGTATGGGTACACCCCTAGCCCATATCGATACGTGATCATTTTGCAAAGGGTATCGATGTGGTCTCCAGCATACCGATACCAGTGGTTCAGTTTCAAATCAGGGGATTCTAGTAGCTAAATTGTGCACCGATACGGTTGCCAGTGTACTAAGACCTAGTGCGATTATCAGAGGGGCGTACCGATATGGGGCTATACGTATTGATACCCCTGTGCAATTTTGCACACATATGAGCCATATCAGACCCCGTATACCAACCCTTGAGGACCCGTATCGGTACAACTGGGCCTATAATGACCTCTTGGTCAATCATATGACACTTAGGTTCAATCAAACATGCTTCAATCAACATATAAACATCATACCAACTATTGAACTAGATGATACCACAAAGACCTTGAAACATATGCATTATAAAAGCAAAAGCAACCACCAAGGTATACCTATAGGCATGACATCTACCCCACATGCTTAAATCTCCTCAAAGCCCTCAATTCAAAACATAAACTAATTCACAAGTCCAAAACACCAAGTAGAACATGTCCAAAACAGGGAGTAACCAAAACAACCCTCCCAATTACAACTTGATCACATTGCCTTTTATTACTACTAAGTATTATGAAACCATACTTGAAATAGCTCAACCCTTGGATTCTTTCTTGCTTACTCTCTATCCGAATGCTTACTTTTTCCGCACTGATGAGAAAGGAGATCGTAAGCACGTAAAGCTTAGTGAGGGATACTCAAAAACACTCATCAATGCATTTAAAACCATTTACTTTTAAACATGTGTTGAATCTCATGTGAAATGTCTCATGCTTCTTTTATAACACCCATTTCCCTGTCTGGTAGGATTCTGGGTTGAAAAGAATTACCGATAAACAATCTGATGATCAGATAACTAAAATCGATGACCTGACCTATAAACAGTGAATTAATATCATTCATTCGATGCAATGCTTGAATATAATTAATGCAAACTCATTAAAAATGATATCAGGGCCCAATTTAAAACTTGTACAAGTTCAAGGACTAAATTGTAAACCTTACAAACTTTAGGGCTTATCCTGATTTAGGCTTACCAAATTGTAGTCCTTACCAGATTATCTTGTATTTATAATTCTAGAGGTTTTGGAGTCCAGTTACACATTAAATTAACCCATATTCGATTCGTGACCATTTTACTAAATTTCAAAACCAGTTAACTAACTTACCTATATCCGTACCGGTACGCCCTTAAAAATAATTTCTTTCAAACCTAAATCCCGTATCGGTACTCATCGTGTAGTACCGGTATGTAGATTATGTGTCTCCATATCAAAATGGGTCCATAACCGTACCGATACGCAATCCCTAATTCCCAAATTGAGTCATTTGATGAGTATCGGTACGTCACCACCCGTACTAGTACCCATGCTACAGTAAAATTCTAGTAGCCAATTTTTGTACAAATACGCATTGTGCAGTATCGTTACTCCCCTTGTCCTGTGTTCAATTATGCATAGCCATACCGATACGCCATTACTCGTATCAGTACCCCATGGTCTATAATGACGAATTTTATCTGGTTTATTATCATTTTGACCTATCAAAAGTGGTCCAAAGTCTATGAAAATTTACAGACAACTTATAAACATATCAATCTTGATGCATACCAATTTTCAAAGCATTTCAAAACCATTTACCTTGTTTTGTCTATAACATACCATATATGCCATTTTTACCACTTTTTACATGCACTAACAAGTTCATTTTAGGTCATATAATGCATACCGAAATGCCAATACCATATTACACGTCAATAGGGCTTATAGAGTACTATGCCAGAATACTATTGGGAATCGGTTATGAAGTCTCTATAGGTTCAACCCCGATTCAGCTGGTAATTCCTTAAGGACACAAGGTCACCCCTTGGATAGGTTCTGCCGCTTTAGCCTAGGTAATTCCTTATGGACCTAAGGCAGCCCCTTACGTTGGCTCCTACGCCCATTGGGCCAAGGGTTAGTCCTTATGGATTTAGTTTTGAGAAACTGCATATCAGTGTAAGGTTGGAGGGTAGTTAGGCAAATGAACTGTTGGTTGCTCTTGAAAGATGTTTTAATGAAATGATTATTACCTGTCTGAACTATCCATATGTTTTATATGCACTTATCGAAACACACTGAGCTCCTTAGCCCATAACCCTAAATCTTTCCATTTCAGATACTTTTGGATAGACACATTCAATACACATATTTTGTTGTAATGTTTCTATCCGCCATATTGTCTTTATTGGGTGACATGAGCCTGTATTTTGATATTGTATGCTTTAATATATTTCCTGGTGTTGCCTATTTTGTAATTAAATTCTGATATGGTTTAAAGTGATTATCCTAATTTATCTATGAATGGTTCATAATTGCTACTTGATTTGGATTTGTAATCTTAAATGTTTTCATGAAAAGTTTTCTGTATAGAATGTGACCTCCTAAAATTATACTTCATACATAGGCGGGTCTAGGTGGTTACATTTAGTTGGTATCAGAGCTTTTGGTTTTATAAACCTCGGACTGTGGATGGGTCCTAAATAAATGATTTTATAAAACTTTTTAGAAATGTTATTTAAAAAGGCCATGTCACTAAGTTTTATATGTTTAACTATGTGCGTTACTCCCATGCCAGTTCTGACCCTAAGTTTTACCTTTGTGTAGAGAGCTTGAGATCATCAAATATGAACACTAGACGGGGTTATCAACCTGCTCGGGGGTGAGGTCGATCTACTAGATTTTCTGACCCGATAGATGATATGGCTAGTGATCTTCCGGCCCCTGTAGATCATCCAGCCCTTGTGGATCCTTTTACCCCTAGAGGTCCTACAGCTCCATTAAATCCACCACCTTCCTCTGGTATAGATATGCCGACTCCGGTTAGAGGAGCACCTGCGACTAGTACTAAGCCAGTGACAACAGTGACCGATGAGACTATTAGCAGGCAGTTCTTACAATTCATCTAGGGTGTAGCCAAAGAAGTTGGTGTTATACTTGAGGTTCCCATTTCTTAGACCTTTATCACTAATGAGGATAGGACATTTGAAGACCCTACTGGTGGAGCCCCGACTGAAGTAGATGAGCGGCTTCATGATCTTGAGATGTGTATGGATGAGTTGGGTATTGAGCCATCCAAGAGATATTTAAGAGTCGTTTCTATGCTTTATGGAAATGGATGCACTTGGTAGGAATCCAATGTGAACAACGTCCCCGCCACTCGTCTAACCTGAGACTTCTTTAAAGAACGCTTTAGGAGTAGATTTATCGGAGAGCGCTATTTGAGATAGATGTGTGAGTAGTTCAGGACTCTGACATTTAGGGATATGAACGTATCAAAATATGAGATGGAGTTCTTGGATTTGTTGAGATTTGGATCTATTATGGTACCCATTGACTGGGAAAAGTGTCGTAAGTTTGCACTTAGCCTTAGATATGAGATGTGTGTATGGGTTATTAGCCACTTTGACGAGGATTTTGATAAGGTGGTGGAGAGGGCAAAAGATTTGGAGGAGGCAGAGTTATTGGCCATAGGTGGTGGCAGAGTAGATCGAGAATGATCTAGAAGGCCTGTTATTCCTGAGTCTTCTTCGCATCTTGATAAGAGGACTCGTACCTTCACTTTTCAGAGAAGTAATGATGGACATAAGCCTACGACATCCTTGGCTGCTACAATTAGTCAAGGTGATTTATCTGGGTTCTCTCTATTGCCTTCTTGTGAGCACTGTGGCAAGCTTTATGGGGGAGTGTAGGAAGATGATGGGTACTTGTTTCTATTGTAGATCCAGAGATCATTTCTTAAAGAGTTGACCAGTTCCACCTTTTGTACATCAAGTACCCTTCCAGACTCCTCGTTCACAGGCTTCTATGTACCTCGAGCACCCTCCCAAACTCCTCGTTCACAGGCTTTTATTCAGACTCTATCTAGTGGTCTTAATTAGAGTAAACCTTCTATGTTTGCTACCAGGACTGACAGTAGAGCTCGATCACATCAGAGTAAGGGACCCATATTATCAGAGGCTAGGCAGCCAACTCTTGTGTATGCTACCAGATGTCAGGATGATAGAGATAAACCATATGCCATTGTAGGTACATTTACCATTTTTTTATGTTCTATATTTTACATTGCTCGATAATGGCTCCACCCACTCATATATTTTGAAATCCATATCCCGAGACCTTCGTATTCCAATTGAAGCCACAGAAAATGTTGTTATAGTTACGAGCCCAGTGGGTCAGTCAGTGACTGTAGATAAAGTGCTCAGGCATTGTCCTCTTAAGTTTTAAGGGGAAATCTTTTTTGTCAACCTTGTGGAACTTCTGTTGGAAGAGTTTAATTTGATTCTGATTATGGACTGGTTGTCGAGAAACTGGGTTAGTCTGGATTGTGAGACAAAAAAGAGCCACCTTAAAGACCTTTGATGGGCGATCAGTGGTATTAGTTGGTGAGTATCGAGGTTACCTATCCAATGTGGTGTCTACTCTGACTGCTGATAGGATGATCTGGAAAGGGTATGAGACCTTTATTGCTTGCTTCTTGAATATGAAGGGTTCTTGATCCAAGATTGAAGAAATTTACACAGTTAACGGGTTTCCTGATGTCTTTCTTGAGAAGTTGCCTGGGTTACCTCTGGATAGGGATTTTGTTTTGAGATTGAGACTTATCCGGGGTCTGCACCTATATCCATGGTTCCTTACCATATGGCTCCTAAAGAGTTTAGGGAGTTAAAAATTTAGTTGCAAGAGTTGGTAGATCGAGGTTTCATTCAACCTAGCTCTTTACCTTGGGCAGCTGTAGTTCTCTTTGTCTAGAAGAAAGATGGTTCACTCTAGTTATGCATTGATTATTGAAAGTTGAACAAGTTGACCGTGAAGAATAAATATCCATTAGCGGGATTGATGACTTGTTTGATCAATTTTAGGGAGCCATAATTTTCTCAAAGATTGATTTTTGATATGGGTACTATCAGTTGAAGATAAAAGGTTCTAACATTGCTAAGATTGTTATTTGTACTAGATACAAGCATTACAAATTCTTAGTGATGCCTTTTGGTCTGAATAATGCACTGGTTGCCTTTATGGACATGATGAACAGTGTGTTTCGACCCTATATAGATAGTTTGTGGTGGTATGCATCGATGATATATTGGTCTATTCTTGGACAAAGGCAGAGCATGTTAAGCATCTAAGGATTGTTTTGTAGACCTTGAGAGAACATCGCCTGTATGCTAAGTTAAGCAAGTATGAATTTTAGCTCAAAGAAGTGACCTTTTTGGGGCATGTTGTGTCTGCAAAGGGCATTCAAGTTGACCCAAGTAAGATCTAGGCCATTATGAGTTATAAGCAACCCAAGAATGTCTCTTCGATCCATAGTTTCTTGGGCTTAGCTGGGTATTATCGATGCTTTGTCGAGGGTTTTTCCATCATTGCCGCCCCTTTGACAAAGCTGTTGAGGAAGAATGTTCCTTTTGTCTAGACTAACACCCAACATACGAGCTTTGAGAAATTGAAGACAACTTTGACCCAAACCCCGATTTTAACATAACCTAAGCCTAAAAAAGATTTCTTGATGCAGGTTAGGAAGTTAGTTGCTTATACATCGCATCAATTGAAGCTGCATGAGTGTAATTATCCTAACCACGACCTTGAGTTAGCTGCAATGGTCTTTCTTTGAAGATTTGGAGGCACTATCTCTATGGAGAGAAGTGCTATATCTATATAGATCACAATAGCTTGAAGTATCTCTTTACCTAGAAGGAGCTAAATCTGAAGCAATGTCGTTTGCTTGAGCTTCTTAAGGACTATAATTGTGAGATTGAGTACCACCCAGGGAAAGCCAATGTTGTTGTTGATGCTTTGAGCCGTAAGGCTATTTCAGACCTAAGATATCTATTTTCCAGGATGAGTATCTATAATAAAGGTAGTTTGCTAGTAGAGTTGCAAATTAAGCCAACTTTGGCCGATGAGATTAAGGCCAAACAGCTTCTAGACAGTTTCTTGCTTCATGTCATACAACAAGTTGAGCAGGGATCCACTTCAATTTATGCTTTTGATTAGGATGGGATTCTGTGTTTTAGGGGTTGATATTATGTTCCTAATGATGCTAATTTAAAGTGAGCCATTCTTAGTGAGGCTCACAACTGTCCTTATGCTATGCATCCCAGAGGGGACAAGATGTACCAGAACTTGAGAGAGAGGTACTGTTGGGTTGGCATGAAGAAGGATATCTCTGATTATGTGTCGAGATGTCTGACCTGCTAAGAGGTTAAGGCAGAGCATCAGCATCCGTCTATTTTGTTACAGCCCATTAAGATTCTGGAATAGAAATGAGAGCATATCACGATGGACTTTGTTACTGGATTGCCTCAGACTACTTCTAAAAAGGATTCTGTCCGGGTGATTGTTGACCGACTCACAAAGTGTGCTCATTTCATTCTTGTTTGGGTCAATTATTCTATGGATAAATTAGCTAGGTTGTATATCTCTAAGATTGTCAAACTGCATGGTGTACCCTTGTCCATCATCTCTGATCGAGATCCGAGGTTTACCTCTCGATTTTGGTAGGCTTTATAAGAAAGGGTGATTCTGATCCTAGAAGATATGTTGTGGGGATGTGCGATCGACTTCCATGGTAGTTGGGAAGATTTCTTTCCCTTGGCCGAGTTTGCGTATAATAACAGTTAGTAGGCTAGTATCTGCATGGCACCGTATGAGGCTCTGTATGGTCGTAAGTGTTGTATTCTTGTCTGTTGGACTGAGTTATATGATAGGAAGACTTTGGGTCCAGAGTTGGTCTAAGAGACTGAAGAGACTGTCAGATTGATTCGTGATCGTCTGAGAGAGACCTTTGACAAACTAAAATCTTATACTGATTGTAGGAGGAAAGATATTGAATTTGAATTAGGTGATTAGGTTTTTCTGACGGTATCCCCGTGGAAGAAAGTTATGAGATTTGGGTAAATTAAATCCGAGATTCATTGGGTCATATCGTATTGGGAAAAGAGTTGGACCGATTGCCTATCAGCTAGAGTTCTCTCCTCAGTTTAGCCGTATTCATGATGTATTTCATGTTTCTATGTTGAGGCGATACTGGATCCGAGTCACATCATTTTGGTTTATAATGTGGTGTTGAGCTGAAACTTATCCTATGAGGAGGAGCCAATATATATTTTAGGTTTTGATGAAAGAGTTTTGAGGAACAAACGTATTCCTATGGTTAAAGTACAGTGGAGTAAACGTAGCCCCGCAGAAGCTACTTGGGAAACTGAGGAATCAATAAGGGAGTAGTTTCCACATCTGTTCAAGTCGGGTAAATTTTGAGTACAAAATTTCTTTAAGGGGAAAATTGTAACGCCTAGTTTTTTAAAAGAGAGAAAGAGAAAAGGGGATAAATTGTAAGATTGCTGGCTATAGGAATCGAACCCACAACCTAAGGGTACCAAGGCTAGTAACCAAGCTAATTAAGCTAAGTAGCTCTTTGTGTCAAGATTACCTAAATTTTCCTTTGTGATGTAGTCTGTCGGTTTAAACCGACAATAATAATAAAAGCCTAAACCTACCCATCTACCCCATTTAATAACCTTCGAATCAAATTTAATTCCATACTTTTCTCTCACCTAACCCCTTGTTTTCCTAGCTTTGACCGCCCTGATCTTCGTCGCCATTGGTCGGTGACGTGTACTGCCAGTACCAAAATATCCATCTCTTTTGTCTGAGCAAAACCCTAGTGGCTGATTGTTTTTTCGACATCTGCAATGGGTTCGTCAGAGCTACGCCATTTTGACCAACTCCTATCTATTTTGGTTAAATCCGGTAAGTATTTTGGCTTGTTTCGTGTTGTTGACGAGTAGATTGAATTGTTGAGCTGATGAGCTCTCATTTTTTTATAGAATCGGTGCTAATCATGTCTATGGAGACTGTCCGACGATTGAGATATTAAAGGTAAGTGGTCAGTTGAAATTATGGCCCTATAACTTAAGCCAGCCTGAACCAGTTAAACCGGTCCGAGCCTAATAGCACCCAAACTTGACTAGATCTGATCCCGACCCGATCCGATCCTAAGCTAACCTGTTTGACCCATTTGACCCGAACCTAATTTGAGCCAACTCATCCAAGTCAACTCATTGAGTCAACCCGTCCGAGTCAACTCATTAAGTCTGCTCGTCCAAGTCAACCTGTCTAAGTCAACCCGTATGAGTCAACTTAGTTGACTTTGACCATTAATTGTTGACTTTGACCATTAACATTGAACAATGACTATTGACAGTTTACTTTGATCGTTGACTTTGACCAAAAAGTCAACTTTTTTTGAAAAGCCCCTGTTCTATGTTTTTCGACGTCCTAGGTCTATTTTTGAAGTCCGTTTTGCAAAATTCTAACCTAAAGCCCCCGAATCTAACCTTAAACTCAAACATGCATATGTATTAAGTTATCCATTTAAGGTGTTTTATTGAATAAAGGACTAATATGAACTCTTGTGTTTTTAAAGGTACCCAAAATTCCCCCAACCATTTGTCTGCTCAGCCTGGCACCTCCCGATTTGCTCACCAGTGCACACCCATAGTTACTAGTATGATCTTAGAATTCTAATAAAATTATTAAGATAGAATTTATTTCTTTTGTTGTAACCTTGTTCCATTATGATTTAGGATTTAGCATCGCTGCAAAGCGTAGCGAGGCAGGTGCCGAGTAGACCTTACTGACCAACTTTTTGAGGTGTGATCCTTGTGTGCTAAATTACAGTTTTGAATATATTATCTAAAATAATCATATGCACACGAGTCTTTCTCTGATTGAAAGCATGAGAAATTTTATATGAATTGAGTACCTTATCTGTTTTGAAAATATGATATTGTTATCTGATTAAATGCATGACTACATTATCTGCTTGAAGTATACCCATATATCTGACTTGAAAGCATGATCCCTGGCTACTGTTTTTTGTTATGACACATATATATGCCACATGATTCATGATATTATGTTTGTTGTACAAACACTAATTTTTATCTAGGGTATACTATTGGGAATGGGTTATGAAGTCTTTGTAGGTTCAGGCCTGATCCAGCCGATAATTCTTTATGGACCCAAGGTCGCCCCTTGGGTAGATTCTGACGCTTCAGCCCGGGTAATTCCTTATGGACCTAAGGCAGGCCCTTAGGTTGGCTACTACGGCCATTGGACCTAGGGTAAGTCCTTATGGATGTAGTTTTGGGAAACTGCATATCGGTATAAGGTTGGGGGGTAGTTAGGCAAAGGAACCGTTGGTTGATCTTGGAACATGTTTCACTGAAATGATTATTACCTATCTGTACTATTCATATATTTTATATGCACTTATTGGAACACACTGAGCTCCCTAGCTCATAACCCCAAATCTTTCCCTTTTAGATACTTTTGGATAGACTTCATAGACTTGGCACTTGGGGGATCAACACATTCAGTACACATATTTTGTTGTAATGTTTCTATCTGCCATATTGTCTTTATTGGGTGACATGATGTCGACTATTGCTAACGATTGGCAAAAGAGTATATTTTTAGTGTAAAAGTATGCCAAAGAGCAGTGCCAAGGTAAGTCTTATACGTGCAAGTATATATGGTCAGCAAGTAATATAGCAGTAAGCTGAGTATTGAATCCATAGGGATTGATCAAGAACTTATTTGCTCAACGTTTACTTCTTCAGAAGCTTTAAAAGTTTTTGAAATGTTTTAGGATTTTGATTGAAAAGTTAACAAAACAAAGTAATGAAAATAAGCAGTATGGCAATCAGTTATTCAAAATGAATGATGAGCGTTGGTAAGGGGATGTCATATTTTACGCTACTTATGCCAGCCTTCAATAATGATCTGCCTTGGTTTAATGCCGAGCAGATTAAAGGTAGTATTGCCTCTGTTGATGGCAATACCCTAAGTTAACTATGATAAAACCCATATATGTCTATAATGAATGTTTTTCATGAATTAACTTGATTAAGAGACAATCTTTACTCCTAAAGGGTAGACTCACTTTCGAAGTAAGTTCATCTACTTGAACATCTTCTGTCAAAGCTTCTCGCCTTAGCACCTGGCAACATATCGTTGCCCCTTAAGTCTGTTAAGATATTAAGCTGCAATAAGCACACAATACCAATTGTCGTATGGAAATGGTTTTGTAAAAAGATTAAGTATATGCTAGATAGAAAACAATGGCAAGACATTTTCATTATTAAAAACTAAACGTAAAATTAGCATCCATCCCAAACATCCCCCAACCAACTATAAAAGTTTAGTTCATGGTTGGGGTTTCCATCCAAAAACCATTATCATATCTCCACATCATCATTTAAACATAATAAATAAAAAACAAAGAGAATGGAAAGAAAGGGTTCTATCAATGTAGCCCTTCAATGGCTCCAAGCTTTCGTTCTTCAGCTGGTCGGATCATGTCTCGATTCACCACCGTTCAACCTCTTTAATCCCCTCTCCAAAAATCCCCCATTGATCTCTTTAAATAGGCTTGCTTGGGAAACCCTAGGATAAGGACTTTGAATTTAAACATTGATTGCACAATGGATAAGATTATAGTGCATCTTATCTAGATTTGAATCCTAGGGCTGATGTGTACAAGGTCCAACGTAGACTTTGACCGGTCAGCTGACGTCACTCCTTTGCCAGCCGGGCTTGGCATTGATTGGTCCTTTTGTACCAACAGCGCCTTGGTAATTCTCTAGCTTCCTTTCCTGCATTCTTTGCCAAGCTTGTCTGCCTTTGTCTTGAGTCAAAAACAGCAACATAACCCTTCACACTAGCAAACATAATAGCTCATAAACTCATTATACAAATGCATGATTTTAATACCTAAATGCAACTAAATGTACTAAAAGGGCAAGCAAAGGCCTTATAAAATAAGTATAAAAATAGTACTTTTGAGTAGTTAACACACTCAAACCTAGCTCATTGCTTGTCCTCAAGTAATGCAACGAAAAATAAAACAAAAAGATAACTCGGTAAAAATTTGTCATAGTTTCCAACACTTGCTGACTAGCAAAATATGATTCTAGGTTTGTCCTCAGATACTCATTATATCAATGACAAGCGGGTAAACAAATTCAAGTACAACAATATAGCTCTAGTATGAGGTTATTAAGTGTGCGTGAAGTGCGGGCAATATGCACCAAATTTACTTAACTCCCATAGCTAACTTTACTACCCAAACTCAGAATCATTTTCATCATTTTTCTTTATTTTTTTATTTGCCAAGGGTATTTTTATGCTGTCATTAAATTAAGGTTTCGTCATGCACTATTTGGCGTGAGTTATAAGAGGGACCAAACCACGAATACCCACGTTAATCCAAATTACATCACTAATCTAACCCATTACACTCATACCCTAAAGTTATGTTGGCTTGAGAACTAAGGGAGAAAACCACGAAGACCCAAGTTAATTATTTTCCCTAAGGTAGAGGAGTGTTCTAAAATATTTCAGCCTTTGGCAAAACATTGTTGCCTTATTCTTTCTACCCTGGCATTGTTTTTCTTATTTCGAGTTCAGTTTCAAGAGAACCCAAGTTTGTCTTGCAAACCAGATGCATATCACGCGAAGGGCGAAAATAAAGTTCCCTAAACTAGAGTTCAATTGCCAAGATACTTGGCAATGTTAACCTGCTGGCATACAAGTTCTAAAATTCCAATTTCTTCACCGGATAGATAATCTAGAACAAATTCAACTAAACTAGCAGTGTTGGCAATTAAAACAACTTATTGACCGAGGCAATTTGTTTAGTGGTTTGGTATGCAAATTTAAATCCTACATGGCGAACTATTCTATATGGCAAACTGAAAATTAAACATGAATGTCATGGCAATAAAATGTGAGGCAACCCACACCCCCAAACCTAAGGTGTGCATTATCCTCAATGCATGAAAACAACACATATATACAAATGAGATGATCATGTGAATGAAAATGAAATGAAATGCAAGGAGTTTAAGAGGAGGAAAACTCCCTTTCGGAAGGTTCTGGTCATGAAATACGATTTTTCCTCTCGATGAAACTCTCTTTGCTGGGAGTCATATGCTTTTTGTGCTTTAGGCTGGGTTTTACTGTAGCTATTGACGCAACAAGGTCATGGAGAACTTCTTCAACAATCTTCACCCGCTCAAAGGCAATTGGGACATCAGTAGCAGTAGACGATGCAGGTGCAATAGGTGTTGCGGTAGGTTTTGTTTCTTCTTTAGAAGTCAGATGGCGTGGATGTGCTGGCAGATTCAACTTGAATAGGGGATATTAGAACAATGGCATCTGATGGAGTATAAACTAATAGAGGACTAGCTGGCATAGCATTGCTGGCAAATAGGTCAGTAGGGAACACTGGGAAGGCTAGCAGTGGTTGCATAGACATGCATTCAAGAGTTTTTTTTGATGGCACAGTCCCTGGCGTTAGTGTAATGCCAGAGCTTAATATTTTGCTCCTTTTCTTTCTCTAACTTTTGGATAGTGGTCTCCTAGTGTTGGAAAATTTGGGAAAGAATTGCCAATGAGCTGGCTGCCATAGGAGTGTCAGGCTCTGCCTTAAACAGCTTGGCCTTGGTCATTGGCTCTGTCGCCTTTCCCTTGCCCTTGTCTTTGGACTCGGTGGCAGCGAGTTGCCTCTACAGGGCAGACGTAATTGTTGTTCCCTTAGTCTCTTGGACCTTGTCCGAATCAATCTTTGGCATACCATGCTTCATACAAATATTAGAAATCAACAAAGGGAAAAACAAACTCCCACTGCTCATATCAACGCATTTATAAGTTTCATCGATAAGGATACGATCGATGTTGATCTTGTGACCCACAATGATCGAATGCAATAAGGCCATCCTTTTCTCCGAGATAGTCTCGTTATGAGTCATTCGCATCAGGTTTGCCTTTAGGAAGTGGTTCCACCCTTTTGGCTGTGGCTTCAATGCCAGCTGCTTCACCGTGTGGTGGCCCTTAGATGACACGCTCACTTGGTGCCTGGCTCGCATAAATCCTTTAGTAGCTTTTGCCTCTTGGCATAACGAGTCAGTAAACTCAAAGTGCTCTTCCCCTACACCATCAAGTTCAAACATAGTATTAACATACCCCTCATCAAATCTGACACAAGTACCTCGTATGAGCAAGAAAGTTGAATCTTTAGTCGTGAGGTGGGCATAAAACTCTCAGACAATATTGGAGTAGACTTCCCTCGTTTGTTGGCAAAACAACTCCCACTTGTGCTTTTTGACCACCTTTATGAACTCCGATGAATAACCCAAGTTTGGTTCATTCTTGAACTCAAAATTCTTCTCGTAGCAAAATATTTGCGCGGCAAAGTTCTCCTCATATTTCTTGTGAATTTCTTCATTAAAGAATATCGTGAAAGGTGTCAAAGAAGATGCAATGGAAAGAAGTTGGAGAACTTGAAGGATTTTTTATCGGGAGAAGGAGAAAATATTCTTGGTGTTCTTGTTGATAAAGCAACTAGGGTAAAAGATGAAAGGTTTTAAGGCTTGGATCGGTTAGGGTTTTTAAGAGATAAAAAGGTTTAAGTGTTTAACTGGAGTTGTTTAATGTGGCCATTTAAGGAGGGTAATTTTGGGATTTTGCGTGTTTAAGGGAAAAGAAAGTGTTGATGTGATAAAGGGAATTAATAGGATAAGGCGCAGAAAAGGTGGAGAGATAAGTGAATTGAGTTGAAATTTGAATTTCAGCTTATCACTCTTTGGGCGGCTAGGGTAATTTCAAGCAAAAATATCTCTCATTTTTGGGGCGAACTTCATCAAGCCTTCAGCGGCTAGGGTAAAAGCTTTTTCTCCAATCTTCTTATCGCCCTATGCCATGATGCCTTGGCAGTCAGCCTGGAACACAAACCTGCACTCATTCAAAGGAAAACCTTTCAACGTGTCAAGGAAAAATAAAAACTAAAAGAAAGAAAGAAAATAAACAAATATAATGTTGAAAAAGAAAAAACATCTATCTTACTATATACAAAAATCAACCTATGATGATGATGTTCACAGAATCTCTGCTAGGAGCACAACCTCCTTGGCATCTTTTTAAGTACCTTCCCAATAGTATTTCAAGCGTTGGCCGTTTACCTTTAAAATTGTTCCTGTTTTCAAATCCTTGATATCTACTACTCCATGAGCATATGACTTCACAACTTCAAAGGGACCTGCCATCTAGACTTGAGCTTTCCTAGAAACAACTTTAGCCATGAGTTAAATAACAAAACATGTTGACCTACCTTAAAGTGCCTTGGCAATATTTTGTTGTCACGCCATCATTTTTTTCTTTCCTTGTAGAGTCTGGCATTCTCGTAGGCTTGTGTTTTGAATTCCTCTAATCATTTATTTCCAATAGACGTTTTGCACCCGAAGATATCCACTCCATGTTGAGCTTTTGGATTGCCCAATAAGCTTTATGCTCTAATTCTACTAGTAGGTGACATGTCTTCCCAAAAATGAGCATATAAGGAGAGGTTCCCAATGGAGTCTTAAAGATTGTTCTGTAAGCCCACAGGGAATTATCTAGTCTCAAGGATCAGTCCTTCCTCGATGGATTCACAGTCTTCTCCAAAATATTCTTGATCTCCTTATTTGATATCTCATGTAACCCCCTCGACCCAGCCTAGTCGCAAGACTGAACCGAGCAAGCTACATTAGGTTTGCCGAAGTAAACCAGAAAGATTAAACCTAAAACACGTCCATTTTTTTCTTTTATCTCGTCTAGATGCATTAATGTTTTCCTACATGATCATACTGTTTATAGGGGCACACTCATCTCAATCGAGCATCGTAATGATATCCAATTGGCCACAAACACGAATTAGGGACCAAAACGTAATTTTAGCACTATAAAGGACTTTTCTAATTTGTAAGTTACCAACCTTTAACTAAGTACATTTCATGCCTATGTGTCAAAAATTAGCTTCAAACGGTCATCCATGCTCAAAAAATTGGCAAAACAAGATTCATGGACTAAAATGAAAGAAACTAAAACTGCCTCTCCTGGACATTAACAGTGTAACACCTCGATTTTAGGGCTGAGCAGTTTTGTGGTCTATTAGACGATCTGGTGGACCGAGTTAGAGATTCTAGTCAGATTCGGGACCATGTGTTTTCGGTGATGATTAAATTGTGGAAAAATGTTTGAAAATCATTATTAATTGTGTATTTAATAATGGTGAAATCAATTTTGGAAAATGAGTTTTGGAAGTGGGACATTTTGTCTAGTGACCAAAATGAAAATTTTGAAAACTATGATTTTATGGTGAGTAAAATGAAAAGGGTCAAATTCCTAGAATCTTTAAGGAGCTATTTTACCAATTTTTTCTGATGGTTTTTCCTTTAATTAAGTCTATTTTAACACGTGTTTTAATTATTAATTAAAGGAGATTTTTGTTAAAAGTTAGTTATCAATTTCCAAAACAAAATCACGTTATTTTTTCTCTCAACTTTTCTCTCCATTCTCTCATCAGCCAAACACTCAAGTTTTCATCAAATTCCAGAGGTGAGATGGTTTCTAACCTGATCTTATGGTTTCAAATTGTTTAATTAAGATTGTTTGTACAAAATCTTACATTAAACTTGTGTTTTCTTAGCTTTTATCAAATCATTTGAGGGAGAAACTTCACAATAGGGGTAAGGTATGAGATCTCCTCTATTGTATGGTTCTTTACTGAAATTCCCAAGCATTTGATCCTTGATTTTGTGTTTATAATCTGATTCTAATGATTTTCTATTAATTAATTGAGTTAATTGCGGAAATTAATAAAAATGGGTTGATTTGCGAATTGGATATGTTTTTCAGTAATTAAGGATGGTTTAATTCATATTTTGGAGGTTTTATAATGTTGATAAGTTGTTGTTATCAATGGAATCCTGAAACTCTTGAATCTCAAATTGTTTAGGGTGTTAGAATTGAGGTTTTGTGGTTACAAGGTTGTTGAGGTGTTATCTTGGTTTGGATCAGTTTTTATAAGTGGTTTGATGTTATAAGTAATGTTAGATTGATAGAGGTTGTCTGGGTTGTGTTTGGGTGATGTTTTCGGTTGTTGTTGAGGGTCATTTGTGATGATTGTGTGGGAATTCGAGAAAGATTAGTGCTGGTCTATTTTGAATGCATTATGATGCATTAATCCTCTGTTGTTTTGTGGTTAAAATAGGGGAGGTTGTTCCGAAAGCTAACGAGGTTGCATTGGAAGCTTCGAACGGGTGGTTCGCGTCAGTGAATCAAGGTTTCACGTATCGGTGAGTGAAAACGTGGTTTAAAGCATTTTGATGTTTTGGAACAGAGTTTTGGGAGTTAAGGTAGAGCTAGAAACGCTTACCTAGACTCGGAAGTAAGTATAAAGTGGTATTACTCACTCGGTCGTGCTAAGTTAAATGATTTTATGCACTTGTTTTGATTACATGTTACCTATTGTTTAAGCGTGTTTTAAAGTTTTCGATATACTGTTATTAAGCATGTTTTGCTGAAGGATGCACATGGTAAGTGATCCTTGTAAGTATAGTTTATACTTGTGGTTTAAAGCATGATTGTTGCTTTAGAAAAGTGTTTTGGTTAATGCTTGTTTAAAATAGTGAGGTAAATGTGAAATGGTTAATTATATTGGCAAGTGATGTGGTTTAACATTGTTATCAGATATAGTTGGCCGGCCATGGGATTGAGTGCACTGTAATTAAGTCACCTTGGATGTTGAGGGGTTTATACGGTGTACCAAATACTCCATCCAAGTACCCTAATAGTTGACAGGTTATATGGTACTGAAAGCTCTCGTTAGTGGATTAAGCATCTAACCGATGAGAGGGGTTGGTGTCCCCGTGGGTTGAAAGTGTACATGGTTGTTAATGTACCGCAATTGTGATTGTATCGCTATTCCGGTTGAGATGGCTTGAAGTGTTGTGTTAACACTTGTTGAATCCGTGTATCCGATGTACTCTTTTGTTATTGGACTTTTTTAATGATGACTTGTAAGATAATATAATTGTTAATGTGTATCATTGGAATGTTTTATGCTGAATGATGTGACTAATACACGCTTCTCCTTGAGCTTTGCATTTTGTAGTAATGCATGGGAAGGCTTAAGTGGAGGGTTAGCAATGTGAATTGCTGATGATTAATGACACATGTAGCATATGGTTTAATATGATGATTTTAATGATGTAAAATGCATGTTTTAAAAGGGCATGATGTTTTAAAGGATGATGTTAAGTAAATGGTTTTAAATGCATTGATGGTGTTTTGTTTTGGTGCATTCCTCACAAAGGCTTGTGTACTTACGCTCTCTTTGTCCTTGAATGTAGAGAATTTAAGTCCCGGAATGCAGCAAGAAGCAAGGGGATCCTAGAAGACTTTGTTAGCAAAGTATGTTTTAGACTAGACTATAAGAATAAGGGCAATGGGGTACTTGTATGGTTTTGGGAGATGTCTTGTTGAACTCCCTGTTTGAGCATGTTTATTTGGTTGCTCTTGGTTTGTGAATGGCCCCTAAGGTTTTTTTTGGTGCTGGTTTACTTTTAAGTGTTCAAAAGTACTATTTTTATTACCCTTTTTACTCATATTATTGTTAGACTTAGGCTCATATTAGTTGCATAATTACTCATTCATGCATTAATTCATGTTTCTTTCCACCGTTGAGTTTGATTACATAACTTGGTGATTTTTGTGGAAAAAGATACTGATTTGGTGTCTTTTTGTGTGCGCAGAATCAGTTGCAAAAGCAAGGCTGCAAGTAGTACCCAGTGCAATACAAGAAGCAGATGCCAACACAGTTGCCAAGGCAGTGCATGAAGGAGATGCCGACACAGTTGCCAGGGTAGAGCATAAAGGTTATGCCAAGCTAGTTGCTAGGGTAATTGTCGACAATGGAAAAAGATGATGTGGCACTTGAATTGATGACTAGATAAAGCCCAATATGGCGTGGAAGAAGATAAATGCTAAAAGAATTGGAGATTCAAAGAGAGATTAAATCCCAAAGAAGATAGGAGAAGATCTAGAAGGAATTTAATTATAAGAAAGAATTATATTCTTTTAAAGTATTTAATTCCAACTTAACTTTCTCCTCAAGAAAGACTTTGACCTAACCATCTCCTATATAAAGAACCCCTAGTCGCCTATTTCAACAAGTTTGGGAGGGAGAGTTCGATTGAGAGAGTTTCCAAAGAGGGCTGATCGATTTCTTCATCTTCTTCCTCTTTATTCTATTCCATTCATGTTTGGGGAGTATTCTTTGTATACCTTTCGAAACTCCACCATGAATTGATGTGAATTGGCTTGGGTTATTGTGTTTTGTGGTTGTGAGAAACAATTGGATTTTGTTTAGGTAATAAGAGTTTGTAGTTTCAATTCAAGTTTTAATCATTCTTGGTTTTTATTCTTGTTTGCGAGTGAATTGGGAGAGGATCACGTAATTCTATCTATTTATCTAATATTGGGAGAGTTAGATTAAAGAAACAAATGAGTATGGTCTTTATTCAATCTATCGATGGTGAAGATTAATCCGGCTTAGGAATAAGTTAAGGATTTCAACGGCTAAGAGGAGCGCAAGATTGGTTGTTGTTCACCCTTAATTCATGTAGGGATGAATTATCAAGGCATGCACAACTAGCTAGAGTTTCGACTTAGGGATAAGAAGAAACCATTGAAGAACGCTCTGTTGAACCTTGAAGTTGCTGCCCAGCTAGTTGCCCAGGCAACCGTTCGATTAGTTGCCAAGGCAACCCAGCTGCGCAAGTTGCCCCGGCAACTGAGTTGCCCTTGCACTCTTTTACGAAGACGATCCAATTGGCTATCACTCCTCAACTCACGATACCCTGGCCTACTCTCTCGCATTTGTTTACATCTTTATTTTATTTACTTGCTCTTTTACTTTACTCGTTAAAATCAACTCCTACTATCAATTGTGTTTTTACTTTTACAGTGTGATAACTAAAGCAAAGTGGCCCAAACCAATCCCTTTGGAGACGATACTAGATACTCGTATCACTTTATTACTTGTGACATGTATACTTGCACCGTTTGTATAGCACTTATTAGGCGAAACTAGTTTTTGGCGCCGTTGTCGGGGATTGGCAATTGGTGTTAGTTGTTTTTGTTATTGCTTTTTTTTATTAGTTTTACTAACTTCTCTTTTTGTTTGTTTGTAAAAAAAATTTAGGTGCGCTACAAGTTAAGGGACATCAACATGTCGGGAAATAAAATGTGACCTATTCTAGAGTTGATGTGGGAAGATAGGAATCAATCCACTCAAGAATTTCTTACACCCTTCGATGATTATCTATTCCAACCGAGAAAAACCCAAAGAGCCTATCCCGTGGAAAACTCTTGTGCTATGTGTGGAGAACATCATGTGTTTGAAAATTGCCCTCACATTTTCAGTGCATACGGCTACATGGAGGACCATAGATGGAACCAACAGCAAAATCCTTCATGGTATGATCAAAAAGCTCAAATTTTTTTACCGTGATAATTTTGCCGTAGCAATAGATATGCCATGGAAATATAGTCCTTTCCAAGAGCATTCCAATTCCTTGGAGGAAACGTTGCTAGCTTCCTTGGCTAGACTTGATGGATCAACTGAAGATATTTGAGAGCTATAAAAGTCCATGGATATGAGGATAGCTTAGTGGGATGCACCCTTGAGGGATTCAGAAGATCGATTGAAGAGATCCACATATGCCATGGATAACATGCCCCAACAATCAATTGCTAGGGATACTAAAATCCTAAGGCAAGATGGGAAGGAGCAATACAAGGAGAGATCCTCGATGTGTGAGGATAAACTAAAACCTACAAGTCAAGAGCCTGCCAATGAGAGAGACTGTCCAACACATGATGAGCCTGAGCAACAAATTGCCTCGGCAATGATTGAGGAGCCTGAACAGAGCAATGCCGTGACAACACTCAGTGAAGCTGAGAACAACAATACTACAGCAAATTCTTAGGAACCTGATGCTCAGAAGGTTACAACGTTGATGTTGAAGCATGAATCTGTAGATTACTCTCATCTACAGTTGCCACGATAATTGCACGACCACATGCAATATCAATGAGATGATAATACTTTGCCAATGGAATATGTGTAGGTAATGGTTGAACCTTTCGAATTCTTTAAAAACTCACATCGCCCATTGCAGGTATGTCTTGAGGAACCGATGTTGGTAGATTTGAAGCCATCGAAATCTCTACTGATGGAGATGTTTGAGAGGCCAAAAGAAAAAGGTGTTTGGATTCGTAAAGCTTTTCAGAAAATTGGTTCTTCCCTTGACTTATAGAAAATTTTGGCAACTGATTGCCACGACAATTGGCTAGAGCAGTAATTGCCACGACAACGAAGGCTACATCCAACCATGATGAAGCCCGATGAGAATGAGGTAATTAAATGGTTGGATGTTGATATAATTTTTCCTAATAATAAATTTATGCCTTCAGGAATAGTAGCAAGGTGGAAGATGTGCATGGACTACAAGGGAACACGAAAGAAAAACACCTCCACCATGGTAACACAAAGGGGAGTAGTTGCGAGCACATTGCCCTAATTCTTTTTGGGCAATATTGTCACTTGATGGACGGTGCGGATGGACTATAAGAAGTATCGGAAACGACCCTCCTCAAGTTTTCGCAGATATGCAATAACATCAAAAGATTCATGAAAAATGCTCTTTCTAAGAATTTTTTATTTTTTATTTTTGGAACTTTATTTTATTTTTGTTTTTTTCTTTATTTTTTTTTTGGAATTTTTAGGAGATATTTTATTTTATTTTTCTTCATTATCTTTAGTTTCCAAGTTTTCTTTGTTTTCTTTTCTTTTCCACAACAAGACTTACAACCACCAAGCTAAGGAAATTCTCTGTCGACTACTTGCCTTGGCAACCACAACAGAGGATGCCCAAGCAACTACCTCAGCAGTTGCCACGACAACAGAAATTGGCGATGCCCAAGCAATAACAATAGCTTCGGCAACTACTGATGCCCAGGCAAGTGAACCTACCTCGGCAAACATGGATAAAATCAAAGCAATGCTATTCACGTGGTACCAGCCACAAGCATTCAACCACCGACCAGAAAATGAATCAAGCAAATGGCACGAAGGAAACTTATCACCCGAGGTGACGACCTCTCCGACTAACACATTTCATTTAGTTTCTTTTAAATTTTGTTTCACTTTTACATGCATTGAGGATAATGCTTCTCTCGAGTTTGGGGGGTGTTGGTTTCTAGTTAGTTTCATGTTTAGTTGCATTCATCTTTGGCAATCACATATAGGTTGCATATGTTACTTGCAATGACTTTAATTGGATTTAATTGCTTAAGACTTGTTGAATATCCAATGATGAATTTTTGCCACTGCACTTAATTGAAAGAACCTTTAATTTTAGGATTGCATGAAAAGAACTTAGAATTTTACTATGACGCTGATTTTTTTACATGGTTGTGGCTTGTAGATTGAAAGAAACTTAGTGAACTTAGGTTGCTTAAAATTTGGGTAAATTTAAAATTGAAAATTAAAAGTTAAATTCTTGCTAGAGGTGCCCGAAACTGGCTCTATTAGTTAATCCACATTAAAGAATCACTAGAGGTGCCCGAAATTAGCTCTAGTGAATATAAAAAATGCCCCGATAATTAAATTGATAAAAGCCCGTTGTTCACATAGAATCTTGAAAATCAACTTGTACACAACTACTTACACATATTGTCACGAGCATTATAGTTTGATTCCGGGTAATTTTTTTGCTATCCGGAAAATTAAAAGGTGATCATACTTTGTGCCACAGTTTTGAGGTATGAATTCAAGTTTGAAGCATATCTTTGATGATTAAAGTCTTGCCAGGTAATTTTTAGTTTGCATTGCTTGAGGACAAGCAATAGTTCGAGTTTGGGGGTGTGTTAAGTGTTCAAAAGTACTATTTTTATTACCCTTTTTACTCATATTTTTGTTAGACTTAGGCTCATATTAGTCGCATAATTAGTCATTCATGCATTAATTCATGTTTCATTCAACTGTTAAGCTTGATTCCATAACTTGGTGATTTTTGTGGAAAAAGATACTACTTTGGTGTGTTTTTGTGTGTGCAGAATCAGTTGCCAAAGCAAGGCTAAAACCAGTAGCCAGGGAAATACAAGAAGGAGATGTCGATGTAGTTGCCAGGGTAGTGCATGAAGGAGATGCCGACGCAGTTGCTAGGGTAGTGCATAAAGGTTATGCCGAGCTAGTTGCTAGGGCAATTGTTGACAATGGAAAAGATGATGTGGCAATCGAATTGATGACTAGATAAAGCCCAATATGATGTGGAAGAAGATAAATGCTAGAAGAATTGGAGATTCAAAGAGAGATTAAATCCCAAAGAAGATAGGAGAAGATCTAGAAGGAATTTAAATGCAATAAAGAATTATATTCTTTTAAAGTATTTACTTCCAACTTAACTTCCTCCTCAAGAAAGACTTTGACCTAACCGTCTCCTATATAAAGAACCCCTAGCCTCCTAGTTTAACAAGTTTGGGAGGAAGAGTTCGATTGAGAGAGTTTCCAAAGAGGGCTGATCGATTTCTTCATCTTTTCTTCTTTATTCTATTTGATTCATGTTTGGGGATTATTCTTTGTATACCTTTCGAAACCCGGGCATGAATTGATGTGAATTGGCATGGGTTATTGTGTTCTGTGGTTGTGGGAAACAATTGGATTTTGTTTAGGTAATAAGAGTTTGCACTTCCAATTCAAGGTTTACTCATTCTTGGGTTTTATTCTTGTTTGTGAGTGAATTGGGAGAGGTTCTTGTAATTCTATATATTTATCTAATATCGGGAGAGTTAGATTCAAGAAACGGATGAGTATGGTCTGTATTCAATCTATCGATGGTGAAGATTAATCTGGCTTAGGAAAATGTTAATGATTTCAACGGCTAAGAGGAGCACAAGATTGGTTGTTGTTCACCCTTGATTCATGTAGGGATGAATTGTCAAGGCATGCACAACTAGCTAGAGTTTCAACTTAGGGATAAGAAGAAACCATTGAAGAATGCTCTGCCGAACCTTGAAGTTGCTACCCAGCCGCCTAAATAGTTGCCCAGCCAGTTTCCCAGGCAACCGTTCGATTAGTTGCCAAGGCAAGCCAGCTGCGCAAGTTGTCCCGGAAACTGAGTTGCCCTTGCACTCTTTTACCAAGATGATCCAATTGGCTATCACTCCTCAACTCACGATACCCTTGCCTACTCTCTCTCATTTGTTTACATCTTTATTTTATTTACTTGCTCTTTTACTTTATCGTTAAAATCAACTCCTACTATCAATTGTGTTTTTACTTTTATAGTGCGCTAACTAAAGCAAAGTGGCCTAAACCAATCCCTATAGAGACGATACTCGATACTTGTATCACTTTATTACTTGCGACGTGTATACTTGCACCATTTGCATAGCACTTATTACGCGCAACATTTACCTTTTTGGTATGTTGTATGGATGCAAAATTAAGAAGCATGCCTATAGATCTTCTTTTGATGCATGATGCCATGTTGTATTGTTAAAATTGTGATGCTTGAATGCTCGTGGTATGCTTCGCATGTTGGTGTTGTGTTTCAAGCTTGTGGAAATGTTTTGAATGTGTTAATTGGATGAAAAACTAGCAAAATGTGACATTAAAGGTCCAGACGTACCGATATGCGGGGGACCATTTTGGTATGACTAGGTGTTTCTAGGCTTGAGGGATATGTACGGGCCAATAGTGTTTCGATACGCCTAGGCCATTTTGGCCTTAACGTACCGTTATGGCATGGGGTGTTCCGGTACGGACATTAGCTTCTGGAATTTTCTTTTTCAACTCGAACCTGTGTATTGAAACACCTAGAGCTGTATCGATATGGTTATCAAGGTTTTTGAATGTTCGGTATTTTAATTAGGCATATCGGTACGGCATGGTGGTGTACCAAAATGAGGTATTTCAAATCGTATTAGTACGAGTATACTCATATCAGTACAGATGATCGTTTAAGCTGTTATTGTCACTTTGGAGCAGTTTCATTTTCAACGAAATTTAGTCCCTAAATCTTGTTAATGCAATTACATGTGATTGAATGATCAGTTTGAGCTGAGATTTCAGATGTATGTTTGAAACCTGATTAATTAAGGGTTGGTAACATAAAAGTGGTGGTTACACCTGATGTCTAATCGATGCCTAATAGAGTTGGGGTTACACCTGATGTCTGCATGAACATGTAGGATTAATAATTGGCATCTAGACAAGATAAAATGAAAAAAAGACCAGTTTTCATTGTATCTCTCCAGTTTGCTTTGGCAAACTTAATGTAGCTTCCTTGATTTGGTCGGGCATCTAAACTAGGTCGAGGTGGTTACATTTAGTGGTATCAGAGCTAGGTTTGCGAAAGTTAGGAGTTGGTAAGGCTGTTGTTTTGTGATTGTGAGTTACGTTGTGTTGTTTGACTTCCACGGTGATTGATATGTATGTTGATTGTATATGCCATGTTGGGGAAAAGTTTTAGGGTACCTATTGCCTTATTATTATAGTCTTGTAAATTTGATTTTTGAAAGGGAAGTCGTGGATCCTTTCTTAAATCTGGCCTGACTGTTCTATTTTGCAATGATTATCACGCCTTATATATATCTTAGCACGATAGGACCGAAGAGAGAGTTACGATCGGGTACGATTGTTGCTCTCATTGGGCAGGATGCGGAAGGAGGTGTTGTGCCTCTTAGGGGTTAGTTATCCCGAAGTATGTACCACCTATGCTGGTTGAGCCAGTGTTGGGTGATATGATGCCTTGGTATAGACGATGTTGGGAGCTTTTAAGCTATTGTTGCTGGAGTGCATGTGTTTACACCGGTTGTTGGGCAAACAAGGTTGTCGTTGAAATATCCCTGTGGTTTGGGAGGAGTTGAGTACCGTGGTTATCACTCGAGGCATTTGAGGCATGTATAATCAGTGTTGTTCAGGTTATGGGTTGAATGAGGTGTCTTGGTAGTCGTAGGTTGGGATGTGTTGAATCCCTATTGCATGATGATGTTTTAGTTGGTGGACAACTGTATCTATTAGCTTGGGAACCCAATATTGTGGGTTGGGAGTCTTTCCATGCTGTCTTTTGGAAGGAGTATCTAGGGTTTAGATACTTGTACAGAAATGAGTGAGAGCTCAAGGCTTGGGTTCAGGGCCGTGTGTATGTGGCTGAGTTTTGGGTACAACTTGTTTGGTTGAGTCGGTATGCTCTTGAACTGGTATCCGTAAAAACGTATCGCTATGATCGATTCCGTTATGAATTGGTATAGGATGCTAGGGTGTACATGTTGGTTTTTGACTACACTATTTTCGACATGTTGGTATACGAGAGAGGTACGTAGAGCAGAACCTGGGTTTATAGGTTCCGTGTGGGAGGTTCTGGCTTTGGCATATGAATTGCGAAAACTAGTTCTAGTGGTTTTCAGTTTGAAAGGAAGTGTGATAAAGATATCGCTCTATGTTGAGGCGAGGTAATGATAGTGCTGGGTGAGGACCGAGGTGGTCAGTGTATTCAGATGTGAATAGTATTGGTTGTTGCGGGAAGGATGTTTGTAAGTGTTCTTTGATGATTTGTGGTCCTGAGGTTGTGGTTGTTTTATTGGGGTTGTCGCTCCACAATTTGTGATGAAATCTTGGGTTGGATTAGTGGTTAGACTAGAGTTGTGGTTGATTTTTTAAGAGTTACCTTAGAATTTGCTGATGTTTATGGGTGGTAAACCCGAGTTAGAGTGTTAAATTCCAATTTAATGCTGTTTTGGTGTTGAAAGTGAGATGCTTGATGGAGTTTGGGGGCAAGGTATTCCAAGCTTGTGTTATGACTCTAGAGTCAAAGGGAGTACGTGTAAAGGATATCCATACGGTATATAAGTTTTGGGTGTTTCGAGAGAATAGCCAGGTTTGCCATTGGATTGAAAGGTTGAGTTTGGTATTAAATTATGTGAAAACATAGTTCTAGTTTCTAACGCTCTCTGTGCGGGGCTCAATAGAGGTGATGGGGTTTAAGATGCAACTTTAGAAGTTGTATAAGAAAGGCTTTATTAGGCTTAGTGTTTCGTCGGGGGTTGCACTGGTGTGGTTGTGGATAAGAAGGATGGCACGTTGAGGGAGTGCAATGGTTTTTGGTGGTTGAATATGTTAGTTATCTGCTGATCAGTTTAGGGATGCTTTAGTGTTTTGTAAGGTTTGTTTGAGGTCTTGGTGTTCCCAATTGAAGGTAAAGAATGTGTTTGCGGTTGGGGTTGTTTTCTATCAGGAGTACGGCATCGTGAGTCCTCAGTTATGATATTGGTTCAATCGATGGTTAGGTAGTGTTTGTGGGTATGTTGAACCAGGTAGCCCAGATGTTGTGAGGTAGTTGGTTGTGTTTGTTGATGGTCTTTGCGTGCATGAAAGCATCGAGAAGGGTTTAGACCGATAAGTGTGGATGGTCTAGTGGTTTCTTGGGGAGAAGGGAATGTTTCTCCTCTGTTGGGAAGTGTAAGCTTTGAGCATGTTGTAAAGAGTTTTAGTTCTAAGGAGGTTATTAGTAAGTGTGAACAGAAAACATGCATAGTGCATAAACACTTATATGTATACGTAAATATGTCGATACATGCATACATTTGAGCATGAAATTAGAGGTTTTGCATACATACGCATAGACATTTATAAGGGCATATAAGTAATCATGCATACATATGTTCACACTTACGGATGACTGACCATAAATCAGTGGAGTAGTAGTCTTGGTAATATGGTTTGTGGAGGTCTGGATTGTGCTGGTTTGTGATCAACCGAGGTTGGAAATAGTAGTCTGTGGGTTTGTTAGATCCAGTTGTTTAACAATAAGGTTTGTGAGGATTGTACATTGTAATAGAAGTTACAATTTATGCATCTGGATAGTCAAGGGTGCAAGATCGCATCTGCTCTACGAATGATGCGGAGCTTACCATAGTTGTGTTGGTTGGGGGTTGGAGACATCGGTTCTATGATGTAGATGTGTTGTGTACATGGTTCATGTGTGGTTAAAAGAAAATAAATGAATGATGGTTTGGCTTCTTGACAATTTGGATGGTTTGAGTTGTTTAAGAGTTATAGTTGATGATTGATTATCGTCTGAGATTAGGTGTAGCCGATGCCTACTATGTGTATGTGACGGTGGAGTTGAAGATGTGGTTTATGTGGTTGAGTATAATGCGTGATGGAGGATGGATGACCAAATTGTAAGAAAGGTTATCCGGATCGCAGTTGGATAGATAAGGCCAACGTTACGATGTTGTGTTGTTACCGCATGTCCAGGTTATCGGTAAAGGAAACCCTAATGGTCTTCGTGTTAATGGTAACAAGGTTTTGTGTTTTAAGGATCGGAGAGTGGTGTCTCTTGAGGTTGAGTGGTATTGTTCTGGGTATTATCCAGGAAGAGCCAATGGGGTGGCGGATGCTTTGAGCAGAAATGTGGCTGTGGAGTTGATGGCTATGTTTGCTCAGTTGAGTGTGACGGATGGTGGGGGGTTTGTTAGCAGAGTTGCAGGTGAAACCGTCTCTGTCACAACAGATTAAGGATGGACAGCTGTATGATGATAGTTTGGTCCCATTAGTGATGGACACTTTGGATAGGAATCCTTCGAGTTTTCATTTTAATGATGATGGAGTGGTGTTCTTTAGAGGTCGGGTAGTTTTGTCGGAGGACGATGAGTTGGGGCTTATCATTTTGATTGAGGCGCATTCTAGTCCTTTTCCATGCATCTTGGTAGTACTAAGATGTATCGGGGGTTGAAGGAGGAGTACTATTGGGTGATCTTAAGAAAGATATGGCTGACCTTGTTAGCCGATGTAGGGTGCGTCAGTAGGTAAAGGTTGGGCATCAGTTTTTCTTTCGGGGTGGAAATGGGGAAGGTTTACCATGGATTTTGTGACTGGGTTGTCTTTGACACTGACCAAAAACGATTCCATTTGGGTAGTTGTTGATCAAGTTGTGAGGTGTGTACACTTTTATGACTATGCTTGCGTTATGTGCTTTGTATAAACTGGCAGGTTTGTATATTGCCGGGTTGGTATGTTTGTACAATGTGCCTAAGTCCATGGTGTGGACAGAAATCTATGGTTTATAACGAGGTTTTGGGGTTGTTATTTTGAGCAATGAGTGTGTGGTAGAGTTTTAGTGCCTTGTGCCATTTTCGGGTGGATGGTGGATCCGAGTGTGAAATTTAGGTTTTTGAAAGATTTGTTGAGCTGTTGTACCACTGCGATCCAGGGATCGGGGGAAAAACAGTTGGCTTGGGTAGAGTTTGCTTTAATAGCAGTTATCATATGAGTGTGCGAATGGCACTGTACGAGGCGTTGTGTGGTTGGAAGTGTCGTATGCCGTGAGTTGGGCAGAAATGGGAGAAGGTATGTTTCCATGTTGGATATGTTGAAAGGCACCAGTGAAAGGGTGAAGCTGATATGTGAGTGCTTGAGAGCAGCTTTGTATGGTAAGAAATTCTACGCAGGTTTGAAGCGTAGTGATGTTGTGTGTGTTTTTTATGATCGGGTGATCATGTAGTTGTCACCTTGGAAGAAGGTGATGTGTTTTGGGTAGGAAGGAAAGCTTAGTCCAAGATTTTGTGGACTATATGAGAGTGTCGAGCATGTGGGTCCTATCACTTTTTGTTTAAGGTTACCTCTTGTATTAGAGGGGTCCATGATGTATTTCATATTTCGAAGTTGTGGAGGTATAGATCGGATCTATTGCATATGATGCCAGTGGAGGATGTTGAGTTAAGACCGGATGTGTCGATTGATGAGGAACCTATGGAGGTCCTCGATACCTGTTGTAGGGTTCTGCGTGGCAAAATGGTTGATCTTGTTAAGATGTTGTAGAGGCATCACGGGGTTGAGGAAGCCACGTGGGAATGCGAGTCAAGGATGTTGGAGCAGTTTCCGCATCTGTTTCCTCCAGGTAAATTTTGAGGATGAGATTTCTTAAGGGGGAAGAGTTGTAAAGCCCCGGTTTTAGGGTTTAGCGGTTTTGTGGTCTATTAGACGATCTGGTGGACCGGGTTAGAGATTCGAGTCGAATTTGGGACCATGTGTTTTCGGTGATGATAAAACTATGGAAAATGTTTGAAAATCGTTATTAATTGTGTATTTAATAATGGTGAAATCAATATTGGAAAATGAGTTTGGGAAGTGGGACAATTTGGCTAGTGACCAAAATGAAATTTTTGAAAACTATGATTTTACGGTGACTAAAATGAAAAGGGTCAAATTCTTAGAATCTTTAAGGAGCTATTTTACCAATTTGTTTCTGATGGTTTCTCCCTTAATTAAGTCTATTTTAACATGTGTTTTAATTATTAATTAAAGGTGATTTTTGTTAAAAGTTAGTTATCGATTTCCAAAACAATATCACGTTATTTTTTCTCTCCGTTCTCTCCTCAGCCAAACACTCAAGTTTTCATCAAATTCCAAAGGTGAGATGGTTTTTAACTTGATCTTATAGTTTCAAATTGTTTAATTAAGATTGCTTGTACAAAATCTTACATTAAACTTGTATTTTCTTAGCTTTTATCAAATCAATTGAGGGAGAAACTTCACAATAGGGGTAAGGTCTGAGATCTCTTCTATTATATGGTTCTATACTGGAATTCCCAAGCATTTGATCCTTGATTTTGTGTTTATAATCTGATTCTAATGATTTTCTATTGATTAATTGAGTTAATTGCGGAAATTAATAAAAATGGGTTGATTTGTGAATTGGATCTATTTTCCGGTAATTAATGATGGTTTAATTCATATTTTGGAGGTTTTATAGTGTTGATAAGTTGTTGTTATCGATGGAATCCCAAAACTCTTGAATCCTAAATTGTTTAGGGTGTTAGAATTGAGGTTTTGTGGTGTTTTGTGGTTGCAAGGTTGCTGGAGGTGTTAGCTTGGTTTGGATCGGTTTCTAGAAGTGGTTTGATGTTATAAGTGACTCTAGATCGATAAAGGTTGGCTGGGTTGTGTTTGGAAGTGTTTGGGTGATGTTTTCGGTTGTTGTGGAGGGTTATTTGTGATGGTTATGTGGGAATTCGAGAAGGATTGGTGCTGCTGTGTTTTGAATGCATTATGATGCATTAATCCTCTGTTGTTTTGTGGTTAAAACAGGGGAGGTTGTTCAGGAAGCTAATGAGGTTGCATTGGAAGCTTCAGACGTGTGGTTTGCATCGGTGAATCAAGGTTTTGCGTATCGGTGAGTGAAAACGTGGTTTAAAGCATTTTGATGTTTTGGAATAGAGTTTTGGGAGTTAAGGTAGAGATTGAAATGCTTACCTAGACTCGGAAGTAAGTATAAAGTGGTATTACTCACTCGGTCGTGCTAAGTTGAAATGATTTTATGCACTTGTTCTGATTACATGTTACCTATTGTTTAAGCATGTTTTAAAGTTTTCGATATACTATTTTTAAGCATGTTTTGCTGAAGGATGCACATCGTAAGTGATCCTTGTAAGTATAGTTTATACTTGTGGTTTAAAGCATGATTGTTGCTTTGGAAAAGTGTTTTAGTTAATGCCTGTTTAAAACAGTGAGGTAAATGTGAAATGGTTAATTATATTGGCAAGTAATGTTGAGGGGTTTATACGGTGTACCGAATACTCCATCCAAGTACCCTAACAGTTGAGGGGTTATATGGTACCGAAAACTCTCGTTAGTGGGTTAAGCATCTAACCGATGAGAGGGGTTGGTGTCCCCGTGGGTTGAAAGTGTACCCAGTTGTTAATGTACCGCGATTGTGATTGTATCGCTATTCCGGTTGATATGGCTTGAAGTGTTGGGTTAACACTTGTTGAATCCGTGTATCCGATGAACTCTTTTGTTATTGGACTTGTTTAATGATCACTTGTAAGGCAATATAATTATTAATGTATCATTATAATGTTTTATGTTGAATGATGTGACTAATACACGTTTCTCCTTGAGCTTTGCATTTGGTAGTAATGCATGGGAATGCTTAAGTGGGGGTTAGCAATGTGACTTGCTAATGATTAATGAAATATGTAGCATATGGTTTAATATTCTGGTTTTAATGATGTAAAGTGCATGTTTTAAAAGGCCATGATGTTTTAAATGATGATGTTAATTAAATGGTTTTAAATGCATTGATGGTGTTTTGTTTTGGTGTCTCTTTTGATGCATGATGCCATGTTGTATTGTTAAGATTGTGATGCTTGAATGCTCGTGGTATGCTTGGCATGTTGGTGTTGTGTTTCAAGCTTGTGGAAATGTTTTGAATGTGTTAATTGAATGAAAAACCAGCAAAATGTGACATTAAAGGTCCAGGCGTACCGATATGCGGGGAACCGTATCGGTACGGCTAGGCGTTTCTAGGCTTGAGGGATCAGTACGGGCCAGTGGTGTTTCAATACGCCTAGGCCATTTCGGCCTTAACGTATTGGTACTACATGGGGTGTTCCGGTACGGACTTTAGTTTCTGGAATTTGCTTTTTCAACTCGAACCCGTGTACTGAAACACTTAGAGCCGTATCGGTACAGTTATCAAGGTTTTTGAATGTTCGATATTTTTATTAGGCATATCGGTACGGTATGGTGGTGTACCGAAACGGGGTGTTTCAAACCGTATCGGTACGGATGACCGTTTAAGCTGTTATTGTCACTTTAGAGCAATTTCATTTTCATTGCAATTTAGTCCCTGAATCTTGTTAATGCAATTACATGTGATTGAATGATCAGTTTGAGCTGAGATTTCAGATGTATGTTTGAAACCTGATTAATTAAGGGTTGGTAACATTAAAGTGGGCTTTAGTCCTGTAATTTTCTATAAATGCAATTTGGTCCCTAAGTTGCAATTGAATGTCTAATCGATGCCTGATAGAGTTGGGGTTACACCTGATGTTTGCATGAACACGTAAGATTAATAATTGGTGTCTAGACAAGATAAAAGGAAAAAAGACCAGTTTTCGTTGTATCTCTTCGGTTTGCTTTGGTAAACATAATGTAGCTTCCTTGATTCGGTCGGGCGTCTAAGCTGGGTTGAAGGGGTTACAAATTGAAACAACGGTATCCGCATCGATACGCTGAGTCCCGTATCGATACGGTTGTGAACTCATCATTTCGATACAGTAAGACCTGTACCGGTATGCCACTTCGAGTATAAAATACGTTTTAAAATCCTTACATACCGTACCAATACAGCCCCCTGGAGTTTCGGTACACGACCTCTCTTCCAAAAAGTGAAATTCTAGTAACCATTAGGCGTATCGAAACGCCCCTACCTGTACCGAAACACCCTGGCCTTATCTGCCTAGCTGTACCGATACGTTCCTCCTCGTATCGGTACACCTGGGCCTGTAATGTCAAAATAAGCTAGTTTTTCACACAATTTTAGGTGCAATTAACCCCTAGCAACTTGCATACATGCTGATCAACACTTGAATATACATAAACTACCATTTATATCAAGATTAGGCAACCAAAACAACCTCATACTTCCAAATGACCACTCTAGAGGCATGCTTCCTAGACCACTTTGCCAAACATACCAAAATGCACAATTAGACCATTATCAGCATAAGCAACATGCCAACACACACAACATAGCATACTAAACCTTGTCAAACCAGCACAACATAGCAATCCACAAGGAAACTCTAGATGCATACCTAAACATCCATTCAACCTCAACTGTAGGCAAGTAATAACATCAAGCTGAACGGCATATAGCCATCATCGAAAACCACCATAGAATCATTCTAAAGAACCACAATGCAACGAATTTACAACTCCCAAAAACCATGGCAAACACATTGCCTTATTAACCGGAAACATAAATCGAGTTCATACTCAAAAGTAGTTTATCTCTTGGATCCTTGCAAACCTTGCCTTTGCTGCCCCGAACCTTAATGCTCTACATCATTAAGCAAAAGATAGCGTAAGCACACATGCTTAGTGAGGATGCTCATAAAACAATGATGCATTAAAACCATTTGAAAACCACATGCTTTCTTTCCCCAAAACATGCTTACAACCAAGCATTTTTTCATGACTCCAACCAAATCAAAATATAATAACCTTTATGCAACATCATGTACATTCCATGATTAAATCCCAAAGCATTAAATCATAAACCATGCTTAAATCTCAAAGCATTAAATCATAAACCATGCTTAATTCTCAAAGCATTAAAACATAAACCATTCTCAATTCTCAAAGCATTAAAAATAAGTTCAATACATGAACCTCATATATTGGCATTTATAGTGACACGGATAGACTACCCTCTATCCACACATATCGGATACATGGATCTCTCATAACATGTCTAGTTAGACCACATGATATCCCAAACCTTGCCTAGTTAGACGACAAGATTTGACACCCTCGCCTAGTTAAACCGCGAGCTTAACACCCTTGCCTAGTTACACTGCAAGTTTACCAACCTTGCCTAGTTAAACCAAAAGATTTGACAGCCTCGCCTAGTTAAACCGCGAGTTTTACCTCCTTGCGTAGTTAAACCGCAAGATTACCATCAATTTTGGTTGCCTAATTAGACCGCATGCCCCAAACGATGTCCCAACCGTCCGAGTTGCCTTGTTAAACTACCATACCTCGAGGACAGATGGCCACGATTGATTTGTTCATATTTTATAGTGCACTCTTAATCCTATGCCATGCCAACTATATCCGATTGTTTTCTCATCTTGTCACATAGCCAATATATCATTTACAAACCATTTACAACCATTTACTTACGTTTTACAATGCATTTATCAATACATCACATATGCTAATCTCATTGCCAATGCAATCACAAAATTCCCATCCAGAATGAAAACCAATGCTCAATACCATTTAATATACTTTCAAACCCCTGCATATGTACTCAAAATCATGCATTTGCAGAAAGTAATTCATACCTTGTTTATCACCAAAACATGCAAACAACATGCTCATATCCAAGCCGATATTCAAGACCAAAATAAGGGAAACTTACTTTCGAGCTTAGGTAAGTGACTCACGCTTACCCTAAACTCCCAACAACCTTTACAAACCTTTGTAAAGCATTAAAAACCAGTTTCCACTCACTGATACGTCTTGCCTTCCTTGCTAACGCAAAACAAGCTCCAACAAGCAACAAAACAGTATCAAGCTTCGTCGCCTTGATTATCCCATGTTTTAACCACATAAAACCAGAGGATAAATGCATCATTATGCATTCACAACACTGCCTCAAAGCAAAACCCGCAACTCTCAGGTTGCCCACTTAGAAACCATCCGAAATAAACCGAAATCATCAACAAACGTTTCCAAAACTTAACACAGCCATAAAACAATGATTCAACCCATCAACCAACATCAATTAACATCCAAAAACCCTTTCCAACATCCTTACACCTCCAACAAAGATTAAGCTCGAATATCATCACAACAACTCAAATCTATCAACCTTCACAATTAGAGATCCAAGAGTTTCAGGATTCTATTGATAAAAACAACTTATCAACATCATAAAATATCCAAAATATGTATTAAATAAATCTTAAACACTGGAAACCAGATCCACTTCGAAAATTACCTTGTTACATCAATTTTACCCAATTTACTCAGTCAAACATTGATAAATCATCAAAATCAGTTTAAAATTCATAAATCAAGGATCTAAGACTTGGGAATTTCAGTAAAGAACCATACAATAGAGGAGATCAGGAACCTTACCCCTATTGTGAGATTTCTCCCTCAATTGGTTTTATAAAAGCTAAGAAAACAGAAGATTTAGATGAGATTTTGTAAAAACAATATTAATTAATCAATTACCAATCATAAAAACAAGTTAAAAGACTTCTCACCTCTAGATTTTGATGAAAACTTGAGTGTTTGGCTGAGGAGAGAGTGAAGAGAAAAGTTACGTGAATTTTCTTTAAAATGCTTAACTAACTTTTTAACTAAAATCCCTTTTTAATTAACTTTAAAACACATGTTCAAATATCTTTAATTAAGGGAGAAATCATCAGAAAAAACTCGGTAAAATAGATCCTTAAAGATTCTAAGAATTTGACCCTTTTTATTTTAGTCACCTTTAAAAAGCAGTTTTCAAAAATTGCATTTTGGTCACTAGCAAAAATGTCTGATTCCCAAACCCTATTTTCCAAAATTGATTTCACCATTATCCTTAATATAATTAATAATGATTTTAGAATATTTTTCCTCAATTGTATCACCTTCAAAAATATTTAAACTAATTAAATCCCAAAACTAACCCGAAACTCTAATACCGGTCCAGAGGGCTTTCGAACCAACCTTCGAAACACCTAAGCCCAAAACCGGGGTGTTAAAACTCTCCCCCACTTAAGAAATTTATTCTTTGAAATTACCTGGAGGAATCATATGCGAAAATTGCTCCTTCATATTTGTCATGCTTTCCCAAGCGGCTTCCTCAACACCTCGGTGTCGTCACAAGACCTTCACAAACTCAAACGTCTTACCATGAATAACTTTGCTGCTGGAATCAAGGATTTCCACTGGTTCCTCATCATAGGATAAATCCGACCTCAACTCTATAAGCTCCACCGGCATAACATGCAAAGGATCTGACCGATACCTCCGTAACTTAGATACATGGACACATCATGTATTTTCTCCAGCTCGGAAGGCAACTTCAACCGATAAGCCATCGGACCTACACGCTCAACATCCTCGTACAGTCCAACAAACCTCAGACTAAGCTTACCCTTACGTCTGAACCTCATGACCTTTTCCATGGTGACGCTTTCAAGAATACACAATCGCCTACCGTATATTCAACCTCATTATGCTTTAAATTCGAGTAAGATTTCTGGCGATCTGCAGCCGCTTTCAACCGGTCGCATACAAGCTTAACCTTTTCATCCGTGTCCTTCAACACATTCAGAAAGATAATATGATTTTCTCCTACCTCAGACCAACACAAGGTGTACAACACCACCGACCATACAACCCTCATACGGTGCCATCTGCATACTCGCTTGGTAACTATTATTTCATGCAATCTCAACTAAAGGTAAATGCTTCCCCCCCAGTTCCTTGAAACTCAAAAAAATCAACACCTCAGCATATCCTCCAAACCTGGATAACCCAATCAGACTGTCTATCCGTCTAGGGGTGATACGCGGTGCTAAAACTCAACTTTGAACCCAAAACCTGGTGTAAACTTCTCTAAAACCTTGCCATAAACCTCGGATCTCTATCAGCCACAATGGACTTAGGTACCCCGTGCGAGCGCACAATCTCAACAATGTACAGATTTTCCAGTCTACCCAAGGTATCTGTCATCTGCACTGGCAAGAAATGTACACACTTCGAAAACCGATCAACAAACACCCAAATGGAATCCTTTTAAGCTGGTACCAAAGACAGCCCCTTAAAAAAATCCATGGTGATCCTCTTCCATTTCCATTCTAGAATTCTCAACGGTTGCAACCACCCAGATAGAAACTGATGTTCAACCTTGACCCACTGATACACCATGCACTAGGAAACAAACTCAGCCACATCCTGATTCAAACTAACCCAGCAAAAAGCCTCCTTCAACCCGCGATACATCTTAACACTACTGGAAAGCATAGAAAATGCTCTAGAATGTGCCTCCATCAAAATAGTGTGCCTCAACTCCGGATCATCTGGCACCACTATTCGACCCTTGAAGCAAAAGACCACATCATCACCAAAATGAAAACCCATCGGGTTACCCTATGATAAAACCTTAACATGCTCAACCAAGGAGTCATTATATAGTTTCTTAGCTTTAAGCAACTGTGATAATGTAGGCTTAACTTGCAATTCAGCTAGCAAACCGCCCTCCCATGTCACACTCAACCTTGCAAACATAGCTCGAAGCTCAACCATAACCTTACGACTTAATGCATCCGCCACTACATTGGCTTTACCATTATGATACTCAATTGTCTAGTCGTAATCCTTAAGCAACTCCAACAATCTACGTTGCCTAAGATTCAAATCCATTTGAGACATCAAAAATTTCAACTCTTTTGATCCATAAAGATCACACACTTCTCACCATAAAGGTAATGTCGCCCAATTTTCAAAGCGAAAACATCAGCCACAAGATCCAAATCATGAGTTGGATAATTGCGCTCATGAACTTTTGACTGCCTCGACGCAAAGGTTACAACCTTCCCATCCTGCATCAGCACATAACCCAAGCCAACATACGATGCATCACTATAAACCACAAATTCCTTTCCATATTCAGGCTGAATCAACATAAAAGCATGTGTCAAAACCTCTTCCAACTTCTCAAAAATGTGATGCTACCTCTCCGTCCAGACATAAAGAATATTCTTTTGTAACAGCTTTGCCAAGGATGCTGCAACACCTGAAAACCCCTTAACAAAACGGCGATAATAACCAGCCAACCCAAGAAAACTTTGCACCTCTGATACAGACTTAGATTGCTTTCAATTGAGAATAGCCTCAATTTTTTGTGGATCAACGCGAGTACCTTACGCAAAAACCACACAACCAAGGAACTTTACTTTCTTAAGCCAAACCTCAAACTCGCCCAGCTCGACATACAACTGATTATCCTTCAACACTTGCAACACAACCCACAATTGTCGATCATGTTCTTCTTCGGTACGAGAGCACACAAGAATATCACCTATAAACACCACCATAACTTCATACTCATTGACTAACCTCAAAGGAACCTCTATTTGGACTCACAATCTACAATTGCCTTGTGCACACTCAACTATACTATACCCAAATACATTTAAACCATGGAATGGAAACTCTATTAGATCTACGACAACTCATAACCTTGCACCACCAAAGGAAACCGCCTACCTCTTCCTCCAAAATGTTATCCGTAAGTGTGGACATATGTATGCATGATTTCTTACATGTCATCCGAGATGCCTATGTATAAGGATGCAAAACCTCTAATGTCATGCCCAAAGATGTAAACATGTACTGACATATTTAAATATATACATATAAGTGTTTTTGCACTGTGCATGATCAACGTCCACACTCACTTATAACATTATCGGTACCACCATACACGAGAAAACCACTCTCTAACTACTATCCAAAAGTAGGTATTTAAAGAATACCCAACACGACATCGTCTCAAATGTCACTAGCACATCCCTTGCCTCCACAAACAGCCACAACAGCTAGCGGTCTAAAACCCAACTAGCACTAATCACGCTAGAACCCCGAGAAAGAACTCTCAGCTGAACAAACTTCATCTCATACACAACAACAAACATGCCAACTCCTACCAACACTACAAGAGAATTCATCAAACATAGGCTCACTTGACATAAATGAAAGCGTAGACCCCGAATCAATCAAAGATAATAATGACAAGGATTGCAAAGTGAAAGTACCTGCGATCACATCTGTGTCATTACGACCCTCTAGGTGAGCAAAGACCTGAGCCGGTCCACCACCTTTAGGTCGCATAGCTGCAGCATGAGCCATACCCCTCTGACTATCCTCGCGCCTCTGAAAATTACCTCTGCCATGGCCTCAGCCCCTAGCAGATGTAGCAACCTGTGCCGGTGCATCTCTCGCAGCCGGACAATCACGCTTCAAGTGATCAGAAGATCCATATTTCAAGCAACTCACGGTATTTCCCCAATATTCACTTGTGTGACGTCTACCACAACGCTCACATATAGCCTTACTATGAACTACTTGGTTACCCCAACCAACACTGTCACCATTCTTGTGAGCCGACTTACGCCTCTTATCATGAGACCTCCTATTTTGCTTCCCAGAATAGCCAAAATCGACTGCTCTGTTACCCGAGCTCACACTCGATGCCTGCCCAGAGGCAGCTAAGGACGAACCTTGTTCGACCACCACAACAGGTGCCAGTGTTTGCACTTGCACTCCAGCCATCGCTACTCGAAAAGTTGTCATCACCGCTTGAACCAACGGGGTCAGATCACCAAAAACTAACACTGGAGGAGCTTGGGGTATACCACCTGCCCCAACATCAACAAGAGAAACCGGTGAAGGAGAAAAAGGTAAATCATCAGAAATATTCTCTTCCACACCACTGTTCTGCCAACTCCTGCACTATCAACCATTACACGAAACTCACGTCGAACTACGCTAACATGAACATCAAAACACATTATAGTTAGACTAGCATTAAGCAAAGGATCCAAGACAACTTTATGAAACCTTTTAAAACCTCAGTAATAGGCAATGTGTTCCTAAACCATACCCCAACACGATATTAAACAATCATCGTACATGTACACAATCACCGAGCAACTCAAACAACAATAGCTAATCAAACAACAACATCCCAACTTTTTGCAAACCTGGCTCTGATACCAACAAATGTAACCCCCTCGACCCGGCCTAGTCTCAAGACCGAACTGAGCAAGCTATATTAGGTTTACCAAAGTTAACCAAAAAGATTAAACTTAAAACACGTCCATTTTTTTCTTTTATATTGTTTAGATGCATTAACGTTTTCCTGCATGATCATATTGTTCACAAATGCGCACTCATCCCAATCGAGCATCGTAACGATATTCAATTGGCCATCGACACGAATTAGGGAGCAAAATGTATTTTTAGCACTATAAAGGACTTTCCTAATTTTTAAGTTACCAACCTTTAATTAAGTATATTTCATGCTTATGTGCCAAAAATAAGCTTCAAATGATCATCCATGCTCAAATAATTGGTAAAACAAGGTTCAGGGACTAAAACGAAAAAAACTAAAACTGTCTTTCCTGGACATTAACAGAAACAACGATATCTGTATCGATACACTGAGTCCCGTATCGATACAGTTGTGAACTCATCGTTTCAATACAGTAAGACCCATACCAGTATGCCACTTTGAGTATAAAATACATTTTAAAATCCTTACACACCGTACCGATTCGGTCCCCTAGTGTTTTGGTACGCGAGCTCTCTTCCAAAAAGTGAAATTCCAATAACCATTAGGTATATCGGAATGCCCCTACCTATACCGAAACACCCTGGCCTTATCTGCCTAACCGTACTGATATGATCCCTCGCGTATCGGTACGTCTGGGCCTGTAAAGTCAAAATTAGCTGGTTTTTCACACAATTTTAGGTGCAATTGACCCCTAGCAACTTGCATACATGCTGATCAACACTCGAATATACATAAACTACCGTTTATATCAATATTAGGCAACCAAAACAACCTCATACTTCTAAAGGA
Source organism: Hibiscus mutabilis (assembly GCA_019671005.1). Classification (NCBI taxonomy): domain Eukaryota; kingdom Viridiplantae; phylum Streptophyta; class Magnoliopsida; order Malvales; family Malvaceae; genus Hibiscus; species Hibiscus mutabilis. The sequence goes on along the minus strand of CM033744.1, from coordinate 18,808,955 downwards.
CCACTCTAGAGGCATGCTTCCTGGACCACTTTGCCAAACATACCAAAATGCAGAATTAGACCATTCTCAGCATAAGCAACATGCCAACACACTTAACATAGCATACTAAACCTGGTCAAACCATCACAACTTAGCGATCCACAAGGAAACTCTAGATTCATACCTAAACATCCATTCAACCTCAACTATAGGCAAGTAATAACATCAAGCTGAACGACATATAGCCATCATTAAAAACCACCATAGAATCATTCTAAAGAAACACAATGCAACAGATTTACAACTCCCAAAAACCATGGCGAACACATTACCTTATTAACTAGAAACATAAATCGAGTTCATACTCAAAAGTAGTTTATCTCTTGGATCCTTACAAACCATGTCTTTGCTGCCCCGAACCATAATGCTCTACATCATTAGGAAAAAGATAGCGTAAGCACACATGTTTAGTGAGGATGCTCATAAAACAATGATGCATTAAAACCATTTGAAAACCACATGCTTGCTTTCCCCAAAACATGCTTACAACCAAGCATTTTTCCCTGACTCCAACCGAATCAAAATATAATAACCTTTATGCAACATCATGTACATTCCATGATTAAATCCCAAAACATTAAATCATAAACTATGCTTAATTCTCAAAGCATTAAAACATAAACCATGCTTAATTCTCAAAGCATTAAAAATAAGTTCATCACACGAACCTCCACATATATTTGCATTTATAGTCACTCGGATTGACTACCATCTATCCACACATATTGGATACACAGATCTCTTATATCATGCCTAGTTAGACCGCATGATATCCCAAACCTTGCCTATTTAGACTGGAAGATTTGACATCCTCGCCTAGTCAAACCACGAGCTTAACACCCTTGCCTAGTTAAACTGCGAGCTTAACACCTATGCCTAGTTACACCGCAAGTTTACCAACCTTGCCCAGTTAAACCATAAGATTTGACAGCCTCGCCTAGTTAAACCGCAAGTTTTACCTCTTTTCCTAGTTAAACCACAAGATTACCATCAATTTGGGTTGCCTAGTTAGACCGCATGCCCCAAACGATGTCCTAACCGTCCGAGTGGCCTTGTTAAACTGCCATACCTCGAGGACCCATGGCCAGTATCGATTTGTTCTTATTTTATAGTACGCTCTTAATCATATGGCATGCCAACTATATCCGGTTGTTTTCTCACCTTGTCACATAGCCAATATATCATTTACAGACTATTTACAACCATTTACTTAATGTTTTACAATGCATTTATCAACACATCACATATGCAAATCTCATTGCCAATCCAATAACACCATTCCCAACCGGAATGAAAACCAATGCTCAATACCATTTAATATACTTTCAAACCCCTGCATATGTACTCAAAATCATGCATTTCTAGAAAGCAATTCATACCTTGTTTATCACCAATACATGCAAACAACATGCTTATATCCAAGCTGATATTCAAGAGCAAAATAAGGGAAACTTACTTCGAAGCTTAGGTAAGTGTCTCACGCTTACCCTAAACTCCCAACAACCTTTACAAACCTTTGTAAAGCATTTATAAACCAGTTTTCACTCACAGATATGCCTCGCCTTCCATGCCAACGCGAAACAAGCTCCCGGCAAGAAACAAAATATGTCAAGCTTAGTCACCTTGATTATCCCCTATTTTAAACACATAAAACCAGAGGATAAATGCATCATTATACATTCAAAACACTGACTCAAAGAAAAACCTACAACTCTCAGGTTGCCCACTTAGAAACCATCTGAAACAAACCAAAATCATCAACAAACATTTCCAAAACTTAACACAACCATAATACAATGATTTAACCCATCAATCAACATCAATTAACATCCTTACACCTCCAGCAAAGATTAAGCTCGAATATCATCACAAAAACTCAAATCTATCAACCTTAATAATTAGAGATCCAAGAGTTTCGGGATTCTATTGATAAAAACAACTTATCAACATCTTAAAACATCCAAAATATGTATTAAATAAATCTTAAACACTGGAAATCAGATCTACTTCAAAAATTACCTTGTTACATCAATTTTACCCAATTTACTCAATCAACCATTGATAAATCATCAAAATCAGTTTAAAAATCATAAATCAAGGATCAAATACTTGGGCATTTCAGTAAAGAACCATACAATAGAGGAGATCGCAGACCTTACCCCTATTGTGAGATTTCTTCCTCAGTTGGTTTGATAAAAGCTAAGAAAACACAAGATTTAGATGAGATTTTGTAAAAACAATGTTAATTAATCAATTACCAATCATAAAAACAAGTTAAAAGACTTCTCACCTCTAGATTTTGATGAAAACTTGAGTGTTTGGCGGGGAGAGAGTGAAGAGAAAAGTTGAGAGAAAAGTTACTTGAATTTTCTTTAAAATGCTTAACTAACTTTTTAACTAAAATCCCTTTTTAATTAACTTTAAAACACGTGTTAAAATATCTTTAATTAAGGGAGAAATCATCAGAAAAAACTTGGTAAAATAGCTCCTTAAAGATACTAAGAATTTGACCCTTTTTCATTTTAGTCACCTTAAAAAGCAGTTTTCAAAAATTGCATTTTGTCACTAGCCAAAATGTCTGATTCCCAAACCCTATTTTCCAAAATTTATTTCACCATTATCCTTAATATAATTAATAATGATTTTATAATTTTTTCCTCAATTTTATCACCTTTAAAAATATTTAAACAAATTAAATCCCGAAACTCTAATACTGGTCCACTGGGCTTTCGAACCAACCTTTGAAACATCTAAGCCCAAAACCGTGGTGTTATATCTTCACTTGGCCATTAGTTTGGGGATGGTAGGCTGTGGCAATGCGTTGCTGGATTTCGTACATGCATAGAGCTCTAAAGATTAAATTTCACTTAAAATGTGTACCTTCATCATGAATGATGGCTCTGGGGGCACCGAATCTAGTGAAGATATGCTTGTGCAAGAACTTGGCAATAGCCTTAGCATTTTTTTTGGAAAAGCTACTACTGCTACCCATTTTGAAATGTAGTCTACAGCTACGATGATATACAAGTTCCCGAATGATGGGAGAAATGGACCCATGAAGTCTATTCCCCATACGTCAAACAACTCTACTAGCATGATATTCTAGAGCGACAATTGATGTCTGTTAGAGATGTTACCCGTCTACTGGCATCGATCACAGGCCTTGGAAAAGTAATGAGTGTCTTTAAACAACATAGGCCAAAAGAATCCAGACTGCAATACCTTGGCAGCGGCCTTCATTCCAGCAAAGTGTCCTCTATACTGTGCTATATAGCATAATTGCAAAATGTTGTACTCCTCCTCCTCTGGCATACATCAACGAATTACTTGGTCGGCATAGTGTTTAAATAGAATGGACTCATCTTAATAGTGTTGCTGCACATCTCGCAGAAAACATTTCCTGGTATTACTTGCTAGATCTGGTGGCATGATATTACTTACCTGATAGTTGACTATGTCAGTATACCATGGCATAAAACTAACTGCAAGTAGGTGTTCATCGGGGAATTCATCTCTAATGGCAGCGGCTCTACCTTCCTCAATGTAATGTTCTAACTGAGATAAATGGTCAACAACTAAGTTCTCACTCCTCTTCTTGTATTGAATCTCGAGATCAAACTCTTACAATAATAGTGTCAATCGAATCAATCAGGGCTTGGCATCTTTTTTTTGTCAATAGGAATTTCAATGCCGAGTGATCTGTATACACAACAACTTTGTTACCAACTAAATAAGATCTGAATTTATCAAATGTAAATACAATAGTGAGAAATTCCTTCTCGATTGTTGTGTAGTTGAGTTAGGCTTCACTCAATGTCCGGCTAGTATAGTATATGGCATGAAAAATCTTGCCACGCCTTTGGCCCAATACAGCTCCAATGACATAGTCGTTGGTATCGCATATGAGCTTGAAGGGCTCGCACCAATCCGATGCCACAACTATGGGGGCATTGACTAATATGTCCTTGAGTTCCTAAAATGCTTTTAAACAAGAATCATCAAACGCAAAAGTGGCATTTTGTTCTAAAAACAAGCATAAAGGTTTAGAATTTTTTTAGAAATCTTTAATGAACCGATGACAAAAACCTGCATGTCCAAAAAAACTTATGATACCTTTTTCACTTGTAGGAGGTGGCAACTGTTTGATTACCTCTATTTTTGCTTTATCTACTACCAAGCCTCTCTTGGTTACTCTTTGACCGAGAATAATGCCTTCCTTCACCATGAAGTGGCATTTTTCCCAGTTTAGGACTAGGTTGGTCTTAATACATCTTCTCAATACAAGCTCTAAACTCTGTAGGCATTCCTCAAATGCTTTTCTAAACACTGAGAAGTCATCCATGAAAAATTCTAGGTTATTTTCAATCATATCCAAAAATAGACATCATACATCGTTGGAATATTGCCGGAGCATTACACAGTCCAAAGGGCATTCTTTGAAAGACAAATGTCCCATATGGACAAGTGAATATGGTTTTCTCCTGATCTTTGGTAGTGATGGCAATCTGATTTTATCCTGAATAACCGTCTAGGAAGCAATAGTATTTTTTGCCTGCCAGCCTATCCAACATCTGGTCAATAAAAAAGAAGGGGAAAGTGGTCTTTCCCGGTGGCATTATTCAACTTCTTATAGTCCATGCACACTCTCCATCCCGTAACAGTTTTAGAAAGAATCAATTCATCTTTTGTATTTTGAACCACGATCATGCCACCTTTCTTTGGCACACATTGCACCGGGCTGACATGAGCTATCAGAAATGGGATATATTGTCCCGATATCCAGCCACTTGATAATTTATTTTTTACTACCTCCTTCATGCTCGGATTCAAACTTCTCTGGCCTTCAATTATTTTGCCAAGATATTCCTCTAAAATTATTTTGTGCGTGCAAATAATTGAGCTTATTTCTCGGATATCAGCCAAGGTCTATCCTAACAGTTGCTTGTGATTACTTAGAATTTCCAGTAATATTTCCTCCTAATCATTAGTTAGATCAGCATCAATGATCACTTGCAAGGTTAAGTGTTTACCTAAATATGCGTACTTAAAATGGTCTGGCAATGGTTTTAGTTCCAATTTAGGTGGCTCCTCGGTGAATGGTTTAGGTGCCACGATATCTCTACCAGCCAACTCCAGTGGCTCTGGCTGTCCAATGTAAGTCACTACTTCTCTCTCTAATAATGTTCCTTCAGTGTCTTCACTTGTGTCTTCTTCACTATCTAATTTGTTGGCATCATCATCAGTATCTTGGCACAGCTCTGCCACATTCATAGTGAAAATAGACTCCATCATCTCGTCAGCTTGGCATCCCTCAAGTTCATCTACATGTTTAAGGGCTTGAAACACATTAAATGTAACATGCTGATCACTCATGCGCATAGTTAATTCTCCTTTATGAATGCCAATCAAAGCTCTACCTGCGACAAGGAATGGTCTGTCCAATATAATTGCGACATTCATATCTGCCTTATAATTTAAAATAATAAAATCAGCTAAGAATATAAATTTGTCTACCTTTACCAACACATCCTTAATCTTACCTTCAGGATGTGTAAAGGATCGGTCTATCAACTGAAGTATTACCATGGTAGGCCTTGCTTTGATGTCGAGCTTTCTAAAAATCGACATTGGCATCAAATTGATGCTGGCTCCTAGGTCACACTTTAACACCCTAGTTTTGGGCTTAGATATTCTAAAGGTTGGTTTAAAGGTTTGGTGGACCGATATTAGAGATTCAAGTTAGTTTCGAGATTTAATTGGATTAAATATTTTTGATGGTGATAAAATTATGGAAAAATATGATAAAAACATCATTATATATACTAATGATTATGGTGAAATCAATTTCGGAAAACAAGTTTTGGAAGGGTGACATTTTTTTAGTGACCAAAATGTAATTTTTGAAAACTATTTTTTATATGTGACTAAAATGAATAGGATCAAATTCTTAGAATCCTTAAGGAGCTACTTTACCAAGTTTCAGCTGGTGATTTCTCTCTTCAATTAAGTATTTTTAACATGTGTTTTAAAAGATAATTAAAAGGGATTTTAGATATTAAAGTTCGGTATCACTTTTAAAGAAATTTGACGTAAATTTTTTCTCAACTTTTCTCTCCACTTCTTTTATGCCAAACACTCTTATTTTCATCAAATCATAGAGGTGAAAGACTTGTTTTCTTAATTTCTTGATTTGTAATTGATTCTTTATCTTTGATTTACAAAACCTTATTGAATTCTTGTGTTTTTCAAGCTTTAAAGAATCAATTGAGGGAGAAATCACACAATAGAGGTAAGGTTCGTTCTTATCCTCTATTGATGGTTATTTATTGATATTCCCAAGTATTTGATCCTTGATTTATGATTTATAACCTAATTTTGTGTTTCTATAATGATTAATTGATTTAATTGGGTAAAATTGATGAAATAGTGGAAGGTCCAAATTGGATCTATTTTCCAGTGTTGAGGATTGTTTTTAAACATATTTTGGATGTATTATACTGTTGTTAAGTTGATTTTAACAATGAAATCCCTAAACTCTTGAATCCCTAGTTGTTAAGGTTGTTAGATTTGTGCTTTTATGGTGTTGAGGTGGCTAGGTAATTGCTGGGAGTATTTGGATAAATTAATCTTGTTTTTAAGTGTTAATTGATGATGCTTTATGGATTGAATCATTGTAAAAAGGCTGGGTTGAGTTTTGGAAGTGCTTAATGATGATTTAGGTATGTTTCAGATAAGTTTTGAGTGGGCAACTTGAGAGTTGCGGGTAATTGCTTGTAGGCAATGGTTTGAATGCAAAATGATGCATTTTTCCTCTGGTTTTATGTGGTTAAAACAGGGGATAATCAAAGAGACAAAGCTTGACATTTATTGTGGCTTGCGGGAAACTTGATTCGCTTTGGAAAGCAAGGCGATAGCGTATCGGTGAGTGGATACTGGTTTAAACACCTTCAAAAGGGTTAATAAAGGTTGTTGGGAGTTTAGGTTAAGTTTGAAACACTTACCTAAGCTCAAAAGTAAGTTTTCCCTCTTTTTCTCTTTAATATTGGTTCGAATATGCGCATGTGTAATTCATGTTTAGGTCGTAAACATGGTTTGATTTGCTTGCTGGAAATGCATTGTTTTGAATACATATGCAGGGGTTTAAAAGTAAAACAAATGCTAGTGAGCACTGGTTTTCATTTCGGTCGGGAGCGGTGTTGTTGATTTGGCAATATGATTTGCATATGTGGTGATTTTGTATAATGCACTGTAAAACAGTGGGTAAGTGGTTTTATAAATGGTATATTGGCTATGTGACATAATGAGATAACATTCGGATATAGTTGGCATGCCATAGGATGAAGTGCACTATAATATGTTAAAAATCGATCGTGGTTAAGAGTCCATGAGGTAAACGATCGGTTACTCAGATTATATTATTGTCACTTGGGTTAAGCGGTCGGGTCCCCTTGTTGATGTTATATCTTGCGGTCGGAAAGGGCGTTACATCTTACGGTCGATAAGGATGTTATATCTTACGGTCGGCAATAGCGTTAGACCTTACGATTGATAAGGATGTTATACATTGCAGCCGACAAGGGTGTTATGTTTTACGGTCGGCAAGGATGTTGTATCATGCGGTCGGCATGGTGTGGTTTATGGTAGTGGCAGAATATCATGAGAGGTCCACATATCCAAATTATATGGTTAACGATCGGTTACCTAAAGATTAGCGGTCAGCTAATCAAGGTTAGAGGTCGTCTATTTAGGGTCACTATAAATGCCAATATATGAAAATTCAAGCGTTGAACTTATTTTATAATGCTTTGGAATTTAAGCATGGTTTTGTATATAATGCTTTGGGGATTTAAGCATGTGGATTATAATGTTTTGCATATGGTCTTTATTCATGTTTGAATTGGATTCATTGGAACATACTTTGGTCGTAAGCATGGTTTCAAAACAAGTGTTTAGTTTTCAAGGGTTATAATGCATCATTGTTTCAAGAGCATCCTCACTAAGCAAGTGTGCTTACGCTTTGTTTTCCTTAATGATGCAGAGCATTAAAGTTTGGGGCTGCAAGGGTAAGGCCAAAGTGATCCAAGTACAATAACTAGTTTGAGTATGAACTCAGTTTATGTTTTCGGTTAATAAGGCAATATGTTTGCCATATTTTGGGGTTTTGCATTTCTATTTTTCCATGAGTTAAAGCATGTGTAGTGCTGGATTTTATGGTTGCCTAATGTTGTTTAAGCTTGGGTGAATCTTGCCTATGTTACTGCCAGCTATGTGCTAGAGTATGCATCTAGTTGGATTTGTTTTGTTGCCATGGTTTGATGTTTCAAGCAAGTTTGGTATGATATTGTAAATGTGCAAGCATGTTGAGTATGCCTTAAATGTACCAAATGGGAGTTTTTGTTGCTTGGTGAAATGATATTAGGATGCATGCCTATATAAAGTCTTGAGTAGTATAAATGCCATGAATGGTTGTTGAATTTGTGATTTTTTGGTTGGTAATGTATCTTAGTAATGTTGTATAAGTGTTTGAAGCATGTTGGAGTGGCTTGGATATCATCAAAGTGTGTTTAGATAGCAATTTGGGACACTACAGGTCTAGGCGTACCGATACGGGTGTCCCTATTTTGGTACGAGTAAGTCATTCCAGGCTTAGCGTATTGGTACGAAGGCAGCTATTTTGATACGGGCCAAGGTAAAATTGGCCAGTGTTTTAGTACTCGATGAGGTGTTTCGATACGGTTTAATGGTTTTATGAAGGGCATTTCGATACGTAGGGGCGTATCGAAACGAAAATTGGCTACTGGAATACTGGGTTTGAAATAACAATGGCGTATCAAAACACCCCTTTGACTATACCGATACGGTGGCAGTTAATTCTGTTATTTGGGATTTTCTGAAGTTCTTCTTTCTTATGCTTTGGTCCCTGAGTTTTGTGAATGTAATTGTATGAGTTTGGATGATCGTAATGATCTGAAATTTGACATGTAAGTATGGAATTTGCCTAATTGAGTATTGGTAACTTTAATTTCAGTATTGGTCCTTAAAATTATTAATTTTGCAATTTAGTCCTTAAAATGTATGCGATGCAATTGGAGACCTTTCCATGATCCGCTTTCTTTGGAATTTCACCTACTATAGGTATGTACACTTAGAATTTATAATATGCATCTAGATAAGATGAAAGAAAAAATGGACTGATTTTCGTAATCTTTCTCCGGTTTGCTTCAATAAACCTAATGTAGTTATCTCGGTTCGGTCAGGCGTCTAGGTCGGGTCGAAGGGGTTACTTTTGTTGGTATCAGAGCCAAGTTTCAAAAATTTAGGATGTTGTTGTTTGATTAACTGATGTTATTTGAATTGCACGGTGAGTGTGTATATGTACGGTGATTATTAAATATCATGTTGGTGTATGAATTGGGAACATATTGCCTATTATCGAGGTTTTAAAAAGTGTTTTATAAGGTTGTCTTGGATCTTTTGCCTAATGCTAACCTGACTTTAATGCGTTTTGATGCTTTTGTTAGCATGGCTCAACGTGAGATGTGCTTGATGGCTATTAATGTCGGGGATGGGCAGAATAATGATGTTGAAGGAAACTCCCCTAATGTTTTACCTCATCCTTCTTTTTTGGCTCCTCCTACTGATGCAGGGGGCAGGTAGTGTACCCCAAGCTTCTATAGTGCCATTTTTTGGTGATTTGAGTCCGTTAGTCCAAGCGACGATGGCTGGAGTACAAGTATAAGCACCGACACCTGCTGTGGTGGCTGAACAAGGCTTATCCTTGGGTACATCAGTTTAGGCTACAAGCACGAGCTTGGGCAAGAGAGGTTAATTCTAGTTGTTCTGGGAGGCAGGGTAGAAGGTCTCATGACAAGAGGCATAAGTCGAGTCACAAGCGTGGTGGCAGTGCTGGCTAGGGTAACTAGTGAGTTTGTCTTAAGGCTGAGTGTAAGCGTTGTGGTAGACGTCACATGGGTGCGTGTCGGAGTAATATCGTGAGTTGCTGGAAATGTGGATCTTCTGATCACTTGAAGCGTAATTTTTCTCGTACTATGAGAGGTACACTGGTAAATGCTATTGTTGTGCGACTAGAGAATGATGGACTGCACAAATCTGTGTTTATCAGAAAGATAGCAATGACATGGATGTGATCACAGGTACCTTCACTTTGCAATCCTTGTCATTGTTATCTTTTGTTAATTCGGGGTCTACACTTTCATTTGTCTCAAGTGAGCTTATTCATTTGATGAGTTCTCCAACTGGGATAGAAGTTGGCATGTTAGTTGCCATGTAGGAGGTGAAGGTTGTTCATATGAGAGTTCTTTTTTGAGGCTTTAGAGTGGTTAGTGCTAGTTGGGTTTTAGACCGCTAGCTGTTATGGCTATTTGTGGAAGCGTCGAATGTGCTAGTGACATTTGAGATGTTGTTGTGTTGGAAGGAATATTGGTACCGAAAATGTTATAAGTAAGTGTGGATGTTGATCATGCACAGCGCAAAAACACTTTTATGTATATATTTATATATGATGGTACATGCGTACATCTTTGGGCATGGCATTAGAGGTTTTGCATACATATGCATAGACATCTAGGATGACATATAAGGAATCATGCATACATATGTCCACACTTATGGATAACTTCTAAAAGGCTAATGTGGTGTTAGCAAGTAGTTCTTTTGGTGAGATAGTTTGACTGGAAGGTTGATTAGGCGGTGTCTTTAGATAGTGCAAGGTTATGAGTTTGCCGCAGACCTAATGGAGTTGCCATTCCATGGTTTTGATGTCATCTTGGGTATGGATTGGTTGAGTGAGCACAAGGAAATTGTGGATTGTGAATCCAAAAGGATTTCCTTGAGGTTGACGGATGATTATGAAGTTGTGGTGGTTGGCGAGAATGTGACATTCCTGTCCAATGTTGTCTCGGCTACTTAGGCGAATAAGATGATGCGAGGAGGTTGCCAAGATTATGTGGCAATTGTGATGAATCCTGAGGCTAAAGGTGTCCGGGTGCAGGACTTTTGGGCTGTTTATGATTTTTTGGGGTTTTTCCCTTAAGAGTTATCGGGTTTCCGCCAGATAGGGAGGTAGAGCGCGGTATCGAGACGTACACGGGTACGGTGCCGGTGTCCATTGCTCCTTATAGGATGGCACCGAAGGAACTGAAGGAGTTAAAGTCGCAGCTTTTGGAGTTGTTAGATCAAGGGTTTATTCGACCGAGTGTTTCTCCTTGGGGTGCTCATGTTCTTTTTGTGAAAAATAAGTATGGTATAATGCATATGTGCATTTTATTATCGTCAGTTGAAAAAGCTAACAGTGAAGAACAAATATCCTTTGTCAAAAATTGATGATATGTTTGATTAGTTTCGTGGGGTAGCGGTGTTCTCTAAGATTGATCTAAGATCGGGGTATTATCAGTTGAAGGTTAAGGATGAGGACGTGCATAAAATTGCATTTCGTACAAGGTATGGGCATTATGAGTTCTTGGTCATGCCTTTTGGTTTGGCAAATGCATTGGCTACGTTTATGGATATGATGAATAGGGTGTTCCATGAATATCTTGATCGGTTCGTGGTTATGTTTATAGATGATATTCTCGTGTACTCTTGTACCAAGAAAGAACCTGATCGGTATTTGCAGGTTTTGAAGGATAATCAATTGTACGCCAAGTTGAGCAAGTGTGAGTTTTGGCTTAAGGAATTGATGTTCCTTGGTCATGTGGTTTTCGCGAAGGGTATTCGTGTTGATCCATAGAAAATTGAGGCTATTCTCAATTGGAAGCAACCTAAATTTGTTTTAGAGGTTCACAGTTTTCTTGGGTTGGCTGGTTATTATCGCCGCTTTATTGAGGGGTTTTCTAGTATCGCGGCACCATTAATGAAGTTGCTGCAGAAGAATGTTCCTTATGTGTGGACGGAGAAGCAACAACATAGTTTTGAGAGGTTGAAGGAAGTTTTGACACATGCTCCTGTGTTGATTCAACCTGAATCTGGGAAGAACTTTCTCGTTTGTAGTGATGCATCTTACGTTGGGTTGGGTTGTGTGTTGATGCAATATGGTAAGGTTGTGGCCTATGCATCGACGCAACTGAAGGTTCATGAGCGCAACTATCCAACTCATGATTTGGATCTTGCGGCTGTGGTGTTTGCCTTGAAAATCTAGAGACATTATCTCAATGGTGAGAAGTGTGTTGTCCTCACGGACCATAAGAGTTTGAAGTATTTAATATCTTAGAACGATTTGAATCTTAGGCAACGCAGATGGTTGGAGTTGCTTAAGGATTACGACTTGACAATTGAGTATCATCCTGGTAAAGCCAACGTGGTCGCGGATGCATTGAGTCGTAAGGTTGTAGTTGAGCTTAGAGCTATGTTCGCAAGGTTGAGTGTGACGCGGGAAGGTGGGTTGTTGGCTAAATTGCAAGTTAAGCCTTCGATGTCACAGATGATGTTTCCTTGATTGAGCATGTTAAGGACATATCGGAGGGTAATCCGATGGATTTTCATTTTAATGATGATGGAGTTTTGTGTTTCAAGGGTCGAATAGTGGTGCCGGATGGTCCGGAGTTGAGGCACACTATTTTGATGGAGGCACATTCTAATCCTTTTGCTATGCATCCTGGTAGTGTGAAAATGTATCAGAGATTGAAAGAAGCGTACTACTGGGTTGGTTTGAAAAAGGATGTGGCTGCGTTCGTTTCTAATTGCATTGTATGTCAACGGGCCAAGGCTGAACATCGATTTCCATTTGGGTTGTTGTAACTGTTGAGAATTTCACAATGGTAATGGGAGAGAATCGCCATGGATTTTGTGTCGGGATTACCTTTGACACCGGCTAAAATGGATTCTATTTGGGTGATTGTGGATCGATTTGCAAAGTTTGCACATTTTCTGCCAGTGCATACAACATATACGCTAGACAAGTTTGGAGATTTGTATGTTGTTAAGATTGTTCGTCTGCACGGGGTACCTAAGTCCATTGTTTCTGATAGAGATCTGAGGTTTATAGCGAGGTTTTGGGTGAGTTTTCACCGGGCTTTAGGTACGAGATTGAATTTTAGCAGCGCGTATCATCCTCAGTCGGATAGTCAGTCTGAGCGGGTTATCTAGGTTTTGTAGGATATGTTGAGATGTTGCATTATTGAGTTTCAAGGAACCTGGGAGAAGCATTTACCTTTCGTTGAGTTTGCGTACAACAACAGTTACCAAGTGAGTATACAGATGGCACCGTATGAGGCATTGTCTGGCCGGAGGTGTCGTATGCCCTTATGTTGGGCTGAGGTAGGGGAAAAGCATGCTTGTTTGCCGGATGTGTTAAAAGACACAGATGTAAAGGTGAAGCTTGTGTGTGATTGCTTAAAAGCGACTGCGGACCGATAGAATCTTACGCGGATTTGAAGCGTAGGGAAATTTAATATGCGGTGGGTGATCGCGTATTCTTGAAAGTGTCACCGTGGAAGAAGGTGACGTGGTTGAGCATGTTGGGCCTGTGGCTTATCGGTTGAGGTTGCCTCCCGAGTTGGAGAAAATACATTATGTGTTCCATGTATCCATATTGCGGAGGTATCAGTCGGATCCCTCGCATGTTATGCCGGCAGAGCATATTGAGTTGAGGCTGAATTTGTCCTATGATGAGGAGCTGGTGGAAATCCTTGATTCCAGCAGTAAAGTTCTTCATGGCATGATGATTGAGCTTGTTAAAGTCTTGTGGCGACACCGTGGTGTCGAAGAAGCCACTTTGGAGAGCAAGGCAGATATGTTGGAGCAATTTCCGCATTTGTTTCCTCCAAGTAAATTTCGAGGATGAAATTTCTTATGTGAGGGAGAGTTGTAACACCTCGGTTTTGGGCTTAGATGATTTAAAGGTTGGTTCGATGGTCCGGTGGACTGGTATTAGAGATTCGAGTTGGTTTAGGGATTTAATTGGATTAATTATTTTTAATGGTGATAAAATTATGGAAAATGTGCTTAAGGATATCATTTTGGTTAGTTACCAAAATGTAATTTTTTAAAAATATTTTTTTATAGCGACTAAAATGAAAAAGATCAAAGTCTTAGAATTCTTATGGAGCTAAGTTACCAATTTTTTTTCCAGTGATTTCTCTCTTCAATTAAGTCTTTTTAACATGTGTTTTAAAAGATAATTAAAAGGGATTTTATATATTAAAGTTAGTTATCACTTTTAAAGAAATTTGACGTAACTTTTCTTTCTACTTCTTGTCTGTCAAACACTCTTATTTTCATCAAATCACAAAGGTGAGGGACTTGTTTTCTTAATTCCTTGATTTGTAATTGATTCTTTATCTTTGTTTTACAAAACCTTATTGAATTCTTGTGTTTTTCAAGCTTTAAACAATCAATTGAGGGAGAAATCACACAATAGAGGTAAGGTTCGTTCTTCTCCTCTATTGATGGTTCTTTATTGATATTCCCAAGTATTTGATCCTTGATTTATGATTTATAACCTGATTTTGTGTTTCTATAATTATTAATTGATTTAATTGGGTAATATTGATGAAATAGTGGAATATCCAAATTGGATCTATTTTCCAGTGTTGAGGAATGCTTTTAAACATATTTTGGATGTATTATACTGTTGTTAAGTTGATTTTAACAACGGAATCCCGAAACTCTTGAATCCCTAGTTGTTAAGGTTGTTAGATTTGTGTTTTTGTGGTGTTGAGGTGGTTGGGTAATTGCTGGGAGTATTTGGATGAATTAATCCTATTTTTAAGTGTTAATTGATGATGTTTGATGGATTGAATCATTGTAGAAATGCTTGGTTAAGTTTCGGAAGTGTTTGATGATGATTTCGGTACGTTTCGGATAAGTTTTGAGTGGACAACTTGAGTGTTGTGGGTAATTGCTTGTAGGCAATGCTTTGAATGCATAATGATGCATTTGTCCTCTGGTTTTATGTTGTTAAAACAGGGGAGAATCAAAGCAACGGAGCTTGATGTTGATTGTGGCTTACCGGAAGCTTGATTCGGTGAGTGGATACTGGTTTAAACATCTTTAAAAGGGTTGATAAAGGTTGTTGGGAATTTAGGTTAAGTTTGAAACACTTAGCGAAGCTCGGAAGTAAGTTTTCCTCTTTTGCTCTTCAATATCGATTCAGATATGAGCATTTGTAATTCATGTCTAGGTCGTAAACATGGTTTTATTTTCTTGTTGGAAATGAATGGTTTTGAATACATATGCAGGGGTTTAAAAGGAAAAGAAATGCTAGTGAGCATTGGTTTTCATTCCGGTCGGGAGTGGTGTTGTTGATTTGGCAATATGATTTGCATATGTGGTGATATTGTATAATGCACTGTAAAACAGTGGGTAAGTGGTTTTATAAATGATATATTGGCTATGTGACATGATGAGATAACATTCGGATATAGTTGGCATGCCATAGGATGAAGTGCACTATAATATGTTAAAAATCGATCGTGATTAAGAGTCCTTGAGGTAAGTGGTCGGCTACTCGAATTATAATGGTGCCACTTGGGTTAAGCGGTTGGGTCCCCTTGTTGATGTTATATCATGCGGTCAGCAAGGGCATTACATCTTAAGGTCGGTAAGGATGTTATAACTTGCAGTCGGCAATGGCGTTAGACCTTATGGTTGATAAGGATGTTATACATTACGGTCGGCAAGGGTGTTATGTTTTGCAGTTGGCAAGGGTGTTGTATCATGCGGTCGGCATGGTGTGGATTATGGTAGTGGTCGACTATCATGAGAGGTTCACATATCCGAATTATAAGGTTAACGGTTGGTTACCTAAAGATTAGCGGTTAGCTAATCAAGGATAGAGGTCGTCTATCCGGGGTCACTATAAATGCCAATATATGAATATTCAAGTGTTGAACTTATTTTATAATGCTTTGGAATTTAAGCATGGTTTGTATATAATGCTTTGGGGATTTAAGCATGTGGATTATAATGTTTTGCATATGGTCGATATGCATGTTCGAATTGGATTCATTGGAACTTGCTTAGGTCGTAAGCATGGTTTGAAAACAAGAGTTTAGTTTTCAAGGGTTATAATGCATCATTGTTTCAAGAGAATCCTCACTAAGCAAGTGTGCTTACGCTCTCTTTCCTTTAAAGATGCAGAGCATTAAAGTTTGGGGCTGCAAGAGCAAGACCAAAGTGATCCAAGGATAAGAACTAGTTTGAGTATGAACTCGGTTTATGTTTCGATTAATAAGGCATTGTGTTTGCCATATTTTGGGGATTTGTATTTCTATTTTTTCCATGAGTTAAAGTATGTGTAGTGCTGAATTTTATGGTTGTCTAATGCTGTTTGAGCTTGGATGAATCTTGCCTATGTTATTGCTAGCTAAGTGCTAGAGTATGCATCTAGTTGGATTTGTTTCATTGCCATGGTTTGATGTTTCAAGAAAGTTTGGTATGATGATGTAAATGTGCAAGCATGTTGAGCATGCCTTAATGTACCAAATGGGAGTTTTGGTTGCTTGGTGAAATGATATTATGATGCATGCCTATAGAAAGTCTTGAGTAGTATAAATGCCATGAATGGTTGTTGAATCTATGATGTTCTGGTTGGCAATGTATCTTAGTAATGTTGTATAAGTGTTTGAAGCATGGTGGAGTGCATTGGATATCATCAAAGTGTGTTTAGACAACAATTTGGGACACTACAGGTTCAGGCGTACTGGTACGGGTGTCCCTGTTTCGGTACAGGTAAGCCATTCCAGGCTTAACATACCAGTACGCAGGCAGCTATTTCGGTACGGGCTAAGGCAAAATTGGCCAGTGTTTTGGTACTCGGGGAGGCGTTTCGATAAGATTTAATGGTTTTATGAAGAGCGTTTCGATACGCAGGGGCATATCGGAATAGAAATTGGCTACTAGAATTCTGGGGTTTGAAATAACGAAGTCGTATCGAAACACCCCTTTGACCGTACCGATACGGTGGCAGTTAAGTCTGTTATTCGAGATTTTTTGAAGTTCTACTTTCTTACGCTTTGGTCCCTTAGTTTTGTGAATGCAATTGTATGAGTTTGGATGATCATAATGATCTGAAATTTGACATGTAAGCATAGAATTAGACTAATTGAGGATTGGTAACTTTAATTTTATTATTGGTCCCTAAAATTGTCAGTTTTGCAATTTAGTCCCTGAAATATATGTTATGTAATTGGGGGCCATGATCCGTTTTCTTTAGAATTTCACCCGCTACAAGTATGTACATTTAGGATTTATAATATGCATCTAGATAAGATAAAAGGAAAAAATGGGTCAGTTTTTGTAATCTTTCTTTGGTTTGCTTCGGCAAACCTAATGTAGATCTCTCGGTTCAATCAGGCGTCTAGGCCGAGTCAAGGGATTTACACACACAGTGCCTTACCCATGAATCTGTTGCCAATGGTACAAGGAATAGTAAAACTCCCTAGATCTTTCAACTTCGGTGGCAACCGATTGAGTATCATTGCACTGCAACCCACAGTGAGAGCTACAGTCTCGAAATCACCAAGTTTTCTTTTCTTGGACAAGATATCCTTCATGAATTTCTCATAATTCGGCATTTGCTCGCGAGCTTCCACCAATGGCATGTTGATCTACAATTGCTTAAAGACTTCCAAGAAGCTCTTAAATTGTTGATCCTACTTGTGCTTCTGTAATCTTTGTGGGAACGGTAGAGGTGGATAAGCATATGATGGCTCTACCAGTTTTTCTAAGGATTTGCTGGCATCCGGCTGGGATTTGCCATCAGACTGAGGTCTGGCATTGTTTATGTTTGCTTCTTTCTCTTCTGCTTCTTTTGGTTTATCTATTGGCCATTTCTCTTTCTCTTGGCAATTAATTGGCTGCTTGTCTGATGTCTCAGCATCGCATTGTTTGCCATTCTAAAGAGTTACAACTTTGCATTGTTCATTTCCTCTATGCCGAGCATCTTCTGCATTGCTTGGCAAAGCTCCCTGGGGTCTACTGCTAAGTGCACTGGCAATCTTTCCAATCTGTATCTCCAAGTTCCGCATAGATACTGCCAAACTCTGGACAGTTTTATCATTCCTCTCCATGTAATCGGCCAAAGTCTCCGGGTTGTTCCTTTGCCCTGCATAAAAATTGTTTTGTGCCCTCTGTGCATTTTGATTGAAACCTTGTTGGGCATTGTTTTGACTCTGGGAATTGTATTGAATACCTCCTTGATTTCCCTAAGCTAAATTTGGGTGTTGTCTCCATCCTGCATTGTAAGTATTGGAGTTCAGATTATAATTGCGATTAAAATTACCAACAAAATTTAATCACTCAGGGTTGGCAGGGCAATCTTCATGATTCTTTCCACATATTGTACAGAATAGGTCTAATGCCTTAACTTCTTAGGAATCATTACTCATTTGCAAAGATCTCACCATGCTAGTAATATTGGAAATCTCAGCATGGATGGATGTAAGTTCATCTAGCTGTAATTTCCCACCAATTTTAGTCCTGGTCCCAATTCTGGCAATAGGATATTTAAAGTTATTAACTGAAATCCTCTCAAGGATGCCAACTACCTCCGTATCATTTTTTTCAAGTAATGAGCCGTTTGCCAAAGCATTAACAACAGTCCTGCTTTGGGCATTGAGTCTGTTGTAAAAGGTCTGCATCTGGGTCCAATTTGGGAATCCATGTATGGGACACCTCCTCAACAGGTCCTTAAGTCTCTCCTAGGCATCATATAAGGTTTCATCCTCGGCCTGCCTAAATGTAATGATCTCACTCCTGAGCTTAGCATTGAGTGTAGGTGGCTGAAAACACAACAAAAATTTCCGGCATAAATCTTTCCATGAGATGATAGAACCAGGTGGCAAAGAACTTAGCCATGCTTTTGCTCTATCTCTCAAGGAAAAGGTGAACAATTTTAGCTTCATTGTATCCTCTAATACTTTTGGTTGCTGAAATAGCTGGCAAATCTCCATGAATTGCTTCAAGTGTTGCCTCGGGTCTCCAGTAAGTGCTCCATCAAATTGTCCTACATTCAAAAGCGTTTGTATCATTACTGGTTTAAGTTTAAAATTTGGTATATTTACCTCTGGACCAATTAGTCCTGGCATCAAATTGTCTATGTCTGGTGCCGAGTGTTCTACAATAGGTCTCTTCTCCTCCACATTAACTGTTGGGACAACAGGTGCGGCTGGTATCCCATTATGGTGTAGAGGGTTTCCCTGATTGTTTGGGTTACTATCAGCTCCTCTATTACCACGATGTGCCATCTCTCGAGCTTTTCTTTTTAACCTCTGTAAGGTTCTTTCAATTTCTTGGTCGTATGGCCAATCTTCCACCACAGGGTGGCTTCTGGTCATACACCAGTTAAACTAAATAAATAATAAAAGGAATGAAACAAGTAAAGAAAACAAAAAAATTTTGTCACAATCACCGACAGTGGTGCAAAAAACTTGTCGACTATTGCTAACGCCTGGCAAAAGAGTATATTTTTAGTGTAAAAGTATAACAAAGAGCAGTGCCAAGGTGAGTCTTATGCGTGCAAGTATACACGTTCAGCAAGTAATACAACAGTAAGCTAAGTATCGAATCCACAAGGATTGACCAAGAACTTACTTGCTCAACATTTACTTGTTCAGAAGGTTTAAAAGTGTTCAAAATGTTTTGGGATTTTGATTGAAAAGTTAACAAAACAAAGTAGTGAAAATAAGCAGTCTAGCAATGAGTTATTCAAAATGAATAATGAGCATTGGCAAGGGGATGCCGAATTTGCTACTTAAGCTAGCCTTCAATAATGATCTGCCTTGGTTTATTGCCCTGCAGATTAAAGGTCTAACGGAGACTTTGACCGGTTAGCTGACATCACTCCTTTGCCAGTTGGGCTTGGCATTGATTGGTCCTTCTGTGCCAACAACGCCTCAACAATTCTCTAGCTTCCTTTCCTGCATTCTCTTCCAAGCATGCCTGCCTTTTTCCTGCGTCAAAAATAGAAAAATAACCCTTCACACTGGCAAATATAATAGCTTATAAACTCCTTAAGCAAATGCTTGATTTTAATACCTAAATACAACTTAATGTACTAAAAGGGCAAGCAAAGGCATTGTAAAATAAGCATAAAAACAATACTTTTGAGGAGTTAACACATGAACCTGTATTTTGATACCGTATGCTTTACTATATTGCTCGGTGTGGCCTATTTTGTAACTAAATTTTGATATGGTTTAAAGTGATTATCCTAATTTATCTATGTATGGTTTATAATTTCTACTTGATTTGGATTTGTAAACTTAAATGTTTTTATGGAAAGTTTTTGGTATGGAATGTGACCTCCCAGAATTAGACTTAACACATAGGCAGGTCTAGGGGGTACAATATTTGCAGTTAAAATAGAGTATAATACAAGTATCGAACATTTGTATATAGTGTTTTGAACTTTTTTCGTTGGAATATTAAATGTGCCATAAATACGAAAACAATACGAACTTTAGTATGTGTAAAAAATTAAGTGCCCAATATGCAAGAGTCTTTTTCCATACGCAATAGTCTTTCAACAAAAAAACTTTTCCCATACGCAACAGTCTTTTTCGAATCTTTGCCACCCGTTCTGATACGCCATCAACAGATAAGTCCTTTCAATATTTGCATTGGGTGGAACAATTTTTGGATAACTCCAAAAAAATTAGTTTCGAAAACTAAAAATTCCAACTATGCTTGAAATATTGTTTGCAGTTAAAATTCTGAAACCAAGCCAATCAACCCGTTCTGGTAGATTTAAACCCCAAATATTCCTTCACCAAACGTTTTACTTGTTCATTCTCACACAAACACTAGCATTCTTAACATATTATTTGCTTCCTAAGGTAAGAGTAACTACTATGTTGTAATTTAGGGTTTTTGCTTTAAGCGATAATTTTTAATGGCTTTAATGTTTTTTGGTTTAGGGTTTATGGTGTAGTTTTATGGTTATTTGTTTATGAGATTACTTTTTATTACTTTAGGGTTTATTGTCTATGATTTAGGGCTTAAAATTATCATGATAGGCTTTCTGGTTTAGTTTATAGTTAGTTGTTTAAGATATGAATTTGCATGGTTTAGGGTTTAGGATTATACCTATAGGTTATGGCAGCAGTAGGGTTTATGTAACTTCCTTAACCCAGCCTAGCCAAAACCAGACCAAAAGAGTCACATTAGGTTTGCCAAAGCAAAACCGAGCTAAAAACCTAAACCGCGCCCATTTTTTTTTCTTTTTATCTTGTCTAGATGCATATCATTATTGTCCTGTGTGAACTTGCTTCAGCGGTAGCGTTATATTTAAATCAGATTACAAAATAGGGTCCTCAATCTCAACAACTCACATCAAGGACCAAAATGTAATTATTGCAAATTTCAGGGTATTAATCACAATTAGGATTACCCAACCTTAATTATCTCAATTTCATGCTCGTAGGTTAATTTCCATTCCAAAAAAACATCCAATCTCAATCAATAGAATTCATAACAATCGTGGACCAAATTGCAAGATTTCCAAACTCCAGCAATCAGAATAACACGAGGGGTCGATCCAATGCGATATCCCGTAGCTAGAGCCCATACCGATTCAGTACCCAGCGTATCGATACGGTATACTTAAACACGAGGGGTCGATCCAATGCGATATCCCGTGTACCGACACTAGTGCATGTTTTCTCTCAATGAGTACCGATACGATGGCTAAGCGTATCGGTGCCCTATGCTTAAATTCAACAATTTGAACCTTTATCAGACCTCGCGTACCGATCCTGGGATACATGTACTGGTATGCAAAGGCCTGTAATGACTCCTAGGTCCAACATATGACACTTTGGCTCAGTTCAAACAACCTTAACACTTAACTAATCAACATATAACATCACCAACATGCTTGAACATCAACATACCAACATTATAAGCTAACATAAAAAAATCTAGCATATCCAATCACAAAGTCTAGAGGCATGTTTCTTAGTCCACATCCAGAAGCATAAAATCAACCACAACTCAATCACTTTAGGTCACTTAAAAAACTAAAGCAACAAATACAACTTGCCCAAGCAGGGAGTTCATCAAAAACCCTCCCAAAACATCATTTGACACATTGCCCTTATTACTACTATTTAACGTTCCAAACCGTACTTTGAAAATAAGTATTTAGAATTACTTTCCTTGCTTCCTCATTGCCACAATCTTTAATTCTCTGCATTGATGGAAAAGAGAGCGTAAGCACACTAGGCTTAGTGAGGAATGCTCAAATAACAACCACCATCAATGCAATTTAAACCATCTTACATTTCTTCTGAAAAACACTTTCCAAAACGCTTTAAATCAACATCACAACAGCATGCCTTAACAAAACCATGCGCTTAACATTTCCAAAACAGCATATTAAACCATATGCAACATGTATCATGGGTTTTACAACAAAGTCTCATTTGCTACCCTCAATTTAAGCTTTCCCATGCATACCACCAATGCAAGGCTTAAAGAGAAAAACATGTTTAAACCACATTAAACAACATAATCAATCTCATGATACATCATCAATTATATTGGCTTCCAATTGATCACTTACCAAGTTCCCATTTTACAAAACATAACATCGAATACACGGATTCAACAAGTGTTCCCTTAACACTTAACATACAATCTACCAGCATCTCAAGGTTCACACACAGGAGTTTTCAGTACTCATAAACTCCTCCACCATTGGGACACCCATGGTGGAATCTTTGGTACACATAAACCCCTCAACACCACTCATCGGCTAGATGCATAACCCACTAACGAGAGTCTTCAGTACACATAAACTCCTCGACCATTAGAGTACTTAGATGGAGTATATGGTACATCTTATAAACCCCTCAACATCCAATGCGACTTTTTATAGTGCACTATCAATCCTATGGCCGGTCAAATACATCCAGTAACATTTTCAAACATTTTATACCATCACTTTCCAATATAATTCATTTCATTAACCACAACTCACTATTTTCATATGCATCATCAAAATCATTTAACCAATGCAATAAACCTTGCATTAACCAATGTTCATAAACAATAACAAACGTGCATTACTTTCAAATGCATCAACTTCATTATATACTCAATTTCCAGAATTAAACCATGCTCAAAAAATGCATATACAACGAGAACTTAAACCATTTAAAACAAGTGCATAAAACCAATTTCCAAACCAAGTTCAAGAGAGAATTCATCCTTTACTTAGTTTCAAGCTTAGACCTATTTCAAGCTCGATCTAAACTCCCAAACACAACTTTCAAACCTTTGCAAAGCTGTAAAACACATTCTCACTCACCGGCTTGCGAAGCCTCGCGTGTCGATATGATAACCATGCCTCCAAAGCTTCTGAAACCAACGTTCAAGCTTGAGGACCAACTTCCCCTACTTTATTCCACACAAAAATCGAGGGTACATTGCATCAAAATGCAATCAACATCACAACAACACAAATCCTCAACATCCTTTATCCAATATCACTCCACAAAAACCAAAATTAACAACAAACCTCTTCCAAACTTAACCCAGCCACAAACTAACATTTCAACCCATCAATTAACATCAATCAACATCTAAAAACACATCATTAACATCCTTATATCTCTAGCATTCAATAAACCTCCACAACTCCTCAAAAACACATAACTAGCAACCTAGAAAATTAGAGATTCACATAGTTTCGGGATTCCAATGTTAAAACTCACTTATTAACATTACTTAACATCAAAATAATGATTAGAATCAATCAAGAACTCAACAAAATAGAGCCTACATGAAAATCCTTCAACTAAATCAATTAAACCGCAATTTAACCACTATTCCAGGGTTAAATCATCAAATCAAGTTAGAAAACAAGTGTAAAGGATCAATAACTTGGGAATTTCAATAAAGAACCTTGTATTAGAGGAGAATAATGAACCTCACCTCTAATGGGTGCTTTCCCCCCTTAATTAGATGAATTTCCATAGCAAAACAATGAAAAGAACAAATTAATTTTGTTATGAAATCATTAAATTTTCAATTGTAATCAAAAGAAGATTTTACCTGAGAATTTTGAAGATAAAAGAAGTGTTTGGCCAGAGAGAATTGGAGAGAAAATCCTTTTGTGAAAAGTTAGTTACGTCAAATTTGTTTTAAAGATTTTAATTAACCAATTAATTCTCCAAGCCTTTTATATTTTTTTAAAATCATTTAAAATAGCTAATTAAGGGGAAAAGTGTGATATTAGACTTTAGGGTAAATAGCTCCTTAAAGATTCAAAGTTTTGACCCTTTTAAAAAACAGTCACCAAAAAACTTTTGAAACTTTGCATTTTGATCACCAACCAAACTTTCCAATTAAAAGACCCATTTTCTATAAAATTGACTTTACCAAAATCATTTCCATATTAAATAATGATTTTATACAATTTTCCCATAATTTTATCACATCCGATCATATTTATTCCAAATTAAATCTTGAAACTGACTCGAATCCTCTAATCCAATCCAACAGACCGTCTAAACCGCCTAAAAAACTCATAAGCCCAAAATTGGGGCGTTACAGTTTATTATTTAGGGCTGAAATTGAACCACATGCATTTTCATTTATATAATTTTGTCTAATAAAGTAAAGATTGTGTAATTTTTGTTCATTTTTGTCCATAAATTTATTATTTTATCCAAAATTGACCCATATTTATTTCAAGCTTTTGTAATTCCCCCCAAACCCTATAATTTGTGTAAGTTAGTTCAAACAATATAAATTATAAGTCCAGATAATAATTTTTAAACATACAACTCCAATTTCACTTATAACCTAAATTGGGACATGATTGAATTAAATAAACCTTCTAGTGTCTTCCGTGGCATGACATGTAACATCCTCAATGCATATTCGATGATTAAATACACATTGAAGATGTTACTAAATTATTTAGTTGATTTCCTGACTTGTAATTTTTTTTAAACATATGACATAAAACTAGCTTATAAATTAATCAACGAATAAATTGATACATGCCCACTAAAGAATATCATAAATTTAGAATGTCTTACTGAAGTTTGGTAGATTGCAGCTTGATTAACATGCTTGACTCCTCTTCCGGTAAGTTTCCAATAACCTACGTGTGAAACAGCACACGCTAAGTATTCACTTAGTGAGGCAACTATAAATTGAAGTAAAGCATTTCAATGTATAGAAATAACATAAAATAAACTTATTAAAGTCATTCCCCTATCATTTAACAGTGTTATACATTTCCTGCAAAATGGCAAGCAAATCCCAATTATAGTTTATATCATAACATCAAACCTTTATTTTAATAATCAAATATACGTTAAGCTTTTTAACTTAACCGTCTTCATAAATGCATTTCATGTATTATAGCCCAAAGTATAAAATCATGTAATCTGTAATGCAGGAATAATCATGTAAGAAATTTGTACTGCAATAATTCTGTACTGCAAAGTCATGAAACTGTACTGTAAAATCTTATGGTCCAAGGTAAATATCAAGTCATTCCTATGTCATATAACAGTGCAATACAGTTCATGCAAAATGGCAAGCGTGTCCCAATTGCAGTTTATATCATATCATCAAACCTTTATTTTAC
Organism: Hibiscus mutabilis; assembly: GCA_019671005.1. Classification (NCBI taxonomy): domain Eukaryota; kingdom Viridiplantae; phylum Streptophyta; class Magnoliopsida; order Malvales; family Malvaceae; genus Hibiscus; species Hibiscus mutabilis. The sequence goes on along the minus strand of CM033744.1, from coordinate 18,783,352 downwards.
CAATCAAATATATTTTAAGCTTTTAACTTAACTGCCTGCATAAATATATTTCATGTATTATCGCCCAAAGTACAAAATCATGTAATGCTATGGTACGCGAGTCATCACGACACCGTAGTGTCTACGACACTATAACGTCTGCATCACCGAAGTGACTGAGATGATTACATACTCGAGGATACCCTTTGCTCCTCATGCTCGCACATTTTGTGCTATGTAACAATGTAGTGTTTGAACCGACTCTAAAGAATCTATCTTGACCCCGAAGAGTCTATCTCGCACCATAGTGCTATGACGCAGCTGCTAGGACTATATGGATATTCAACTATGCCAAAGATTCTTATGCGATTTCACGTGAACCTATGGTATACGAGTCATCTGACGACACCGTAGTGTCTACAATGCTGTAGCGTCTGATGGTGAGTACGTACTCGAGGATGCTCTTTGCTCCTCATTATAGTATCTTTTTGTGCTAGTCGACACCGTAGTGTCTAAACATCACCGAAGTGACTGCAACGCCGTAGCATCTGATATCAACACCGAAGTGTCTGGATCGCACCGTAGTGCTAGTTTGCAGCTGCTATGACTCTATGGATATCCAATTATACCAAAGACTCTCACACTAGTACTTGGGCATAACAATATATTATTTTCATATTCAATATCCAATCATTCACTACTATTATCCATAATTCAATAATGGGCAGTTCGTACCCAAAATCTAAAAATCTGATTTATCTTAGATAAATCATTATGCCATATCAGTGTATCACATATGCCATTTAACATTTCATGCCATTTACATAACTTTGATCAACATATATTTTCATTAATATTAATGTCGACTTCTCGCAAGTCTCTCTCATGTCATATATATAAAATAAATAAATAAATGCAATCATTCATATCACATATATAATAAATAAGTAAAAACGCACTCACCTGGGCCATTTATTAGCATGCCTCACTAAATTCTACTTGATCCTTTCCTTCATAGTACCTCGAATCTTCTTTTGATTCGGATTTGACTTCATTAACCACATGAATATAGACAAACACTTGTTAAATTCACTTCTAACAATATTTCAATCAAGCTATCTAATCATTTAACATAAAAATTTCTATAATTTTCCTTCCTTCCTTATACTGTCCAATTATTCATTTTGGTCCTTAATGACCAAAATGAACTTCCAATAATTCTTCCGAGCTTGTTATCAAACATTTAGATACAAAATATATCAAATTCTATTTTCTGGCAACTTGTCCTACCCTCAGAGTTTTTCTTCTAAAGATCAAAATACACATTGGATCTTAATATCTTTCATACTGTAAAAACTAGATTTGATAAAGATTCTAACGATATAAGTCACATAAATTAATAAAATCCACAAAAATTGTGAAAATTCTTCAAACTCCCATCACAAAGTTGTCCTGACAGAAACTGCTCTATAAATTTTCTAACCTTCATTCGAATAAAAATTCATATCTTTTAACTCAGAACTCAAATCAGTTTTCTTTTGTTGGAAACGAAACTAGACTAACAAATCTTTACATCGATATAAAATTCATTATCTAATCATTTTTGTAGAATTTACGGTGAATTTTCGAAGTCACTGCCAAAAATTCAATCTTTTACATAGTTTTCCATAAAAAACTTCTAATTTATACTAACTTCTTCTTATTTTTTTACTTTTCAATTTAATCCCATCACTTGCTTCAAACCACCAATTCATCATCTTCTTCATCATACAATTATTTAAAATAATTCCCTCTAATTTTTTTTCTTTGCCAAAATAGTCACTAAAATGCAAAGGTAAGTATTCAAACTTCTTAACTTTGCAATTTAGTCCTCAAATCAACATTACTACCTTAATTCTATTATTTTAACTAAAAATCAGATTTAATCCCCTTCAAATAATTCATTTCCTATTTAGTCACTTGATTTTGACAAATTGTCAAAATGGTCACTAATTCGATTCAATATCAGTTTTGCATTCTAACATCAATTTCACATCTCGTGATCATTAATTACATAAATACACTCAAATTTCATAAAATTTAGATTCGGTCCCTTAACTTTGAAGCTTGCCGAATTGGTCCTATATATTTAACTTAGGGTTTTGCTTCCAAATAACAAATCAAGCTTACTAGATCATTAATCCAACATCACAAACTCTAAGTTAGACTTAAATCCATAAACCCTAATCTTGTCCATACAAACCAAAATATGTAGGGTTTAAATCCTAACTTAAGAACATGATTTTAACATCAAATAAGCTTGATTCCAACTTAAATTCAACCATGGAATCATAAAATTTCAAAAGCCCCAATTTCGTTCATAAACCCTAATTTCTTCCTTGTATCAAATCTCATCAACTAATAAAGTATTCTATAAATTATTTACATCAAAAGATAGAGCTCGAAGACTAGAACAACTTCGTAGTTTGAAATATTACCTTAAAATCGAGATTCGGGGCTTAAATCGAGCTTGGAAAATTTCCTTTTTCTTTCTCCTCTTCCCCACGGTTTTGGAGAGTAATTTGCTGATAATTCCTTCATATTTTCATGTATTTATGCCATTTTATTATAAAAATGAATTTTTAATTTAATAAATTCCACTTTCCAAAAACACCCTCCAACTAGATCTATATTTCTAACTTGCCATTTTGTAACATTCCAACTAGACTTATTTGGATTCTAATTAGCCACTATTCATCAATAAAAGAAATCTCAAAATTCCTACCATGTCCCTTTTGGGCAAAATGACCTAAATGCCATTTATCGATCAACTTATTCACAAAATTGCCATTCCATATCATTTCAATCGATTTAAATTTTTCCTGATCTTTTTAACATCCAAATAGTCATAAAATAATATTTCATGACTCTTCTAAGATCCATGGAACTATCTCTGAAATTTTAGCTCGATTTGATTTACCGATAATTATCGAGAATTTTATCGGCTACTAAATAAATTCCTTAATCATAATAAATCATAGGATTCATCCTGAATCGAACTAAAAATATTTCCAAAACCTAGAAATATTTTTTTATAGCCTTCTTCTATCATATAGTAAAATTTCAAAAAATATCAGTTCGATTCGGATACCCGAATTCCACTTTAAACTTTGACTGTGATTTCTCAACAATCGAAATATCAGTTCAAACCAGAATTCCATATTTGTTCCAAACCCTTAGGTGATCTATCTATTTATGAAATGAAAACCCATAAATTTTGGGAAATTACAACTTTTGTCCTTTAACTTTTCATAATTAGTCTTGTACCACACAAGTTTTGACTGCTTAACATTTTGGTCACTAAATTTTAAACTTCAATTCCATTCCAAATTTCCTTGAATTTTGACCAAACTTTGCAAGTACCCTAATTAACTTGCCCTCTATCATCTAATGCTTTTAAATCTCAGAAATTTCTTTTCCATAACCCATAATCGAAGAAATCCTAACTTTTGCATTTTTGTCATTTTAGTCACTAAGATAACTTTTAAGCTATTATCTTAATAATAAATGATCCTTAATCAAATTAGTAAAATTTAGGGTATTACAATTCTCTCCCCCTTAAGAAAATTCATCCTCGAATTTTTAACACGTACCTGGTTCAAAAAGGTGAGGAAATTGTTTTCTCACATCTCATTTCCTTAATATACAACGCAACATACTTATCCCTAGGGTAATCTGTTCGAACAAGGATAAAGTGTGCTAACTTATTAAATCTATCAACAATCACCCAGATTGAATCCTTCTTATTCGATGTCAAAGATAGTTTTAATACAAAATCCATCATCACTCGTTATCGTTTCCACTGATAAATTAAAATCAGTCATGGCAATTCAGAAGGTACCTGAAGTTCTTCGTTTACTTGTTGACATGTTAGATATTTAGAAACAAACTCAGTTATAACTCTTTTCATGCTTGGCCATCAAGATTGATTCTTTAAATCTTGATACATCGGGTTTCCACCTGGATGTACAATCAAAGGACTATAGCGTACTTCAAAGATAAGTTGTTTCTTTAATTCTTCATCATTTAAAAATAGGTTTTTCCTCGATAATACAAACATTCATCAAACTAATTTCAAAGTCTTCGGTTTCACCTTCTTCTACTTATTCGAACAAAACTTTGATTCTATGACACTTCCCAGAAGGTCACCCATCCTTGAATTTCTCTAGCCTAAGCACGCTTAACTATCTTGTTCGATCCAAATTTAATACCTTCTAATGCATTTTAATTTCTAAATCCGATATCAAAATTCTTATTTCGATCAGATTTATCCTTATACTGACTATCCACCTTCTTACCTTAGGTTCAATTTCTTTTTAGTTAACAGATACTTTAAACTTCTTTAATCTACGTAAATATAGCATCATTCACCATATAAATAATGACGTTATATCTTTAAAGTAAATACAACTATTGCCAGCTCTAAATCAAGAGTAGGATAATTTCCTCTCATGCATCTTGAGTTGTCTCGAAGCATAAACCACTACTTTTCCTTCTTACTTAAGTACACTTCCCAAACCTTTAAGAGAAGCATCGTTATAAACTACATTATCTTTGCCCAATTTTGGTTGTACTAATACCGAGGTTTCATTTAATATCTTCTTTAATGTGTTAAAATTTTATGGGCACATATATTTCTAACTAAATGGCATACCTATCCTCAATAGCTTGGTCAGTGGGGAGGCAATCATCGAGAAATTCTTTACAAACTTTCGATAACAACCAACAAGTCCCAAAAAACTTCGAACATCGGAAACATTCTTCAGAGGTTTCTATTCAACTATAGTTGGTACATTCTTGGGATTAACTCTTATCTCTTCTGCCAAAACCATATGACTAAGAAAAGCAACTTCTTGCAAACAAGATTTACATTTTAACAACTTATCATATAGCTTCTTTTTTCGAAGAATCTGAAGAGTAATGCGAAGATAGACATCACGTTCTTCCTTTGTCTTATAACTGAATAATTCTTCCTTTCAAGTCTACATAAGACTTCTGTCGATCATTAATCTTTTTAAGATTATATTGTATAATCTTTACTTTTTATTCCATTTCTTGTAATAAATCCTACTTAATTAATTTATGATCTTCAACTTGAACTAACTTAATAATGATTTGCCCTTTTGACCGTAGAGAGCCTCGTAAGGTGCCATCTGTATATTTTCTTGATAACTATTACTATAAGCAATTTCTACTAACGGTATATATCTTTACCATGATTTCAAACTCAATTATACATGCTCATAACATATTATCAATAAATCTTTAACAAACCTTCGATAATAACCAATAAGACTTAAGAAACTGCGAGCCTCTGTAATATTTTTAGGATCGACTCAGATCCCTATAGTTGAAGTAATATGACCTAAGAAAGCCACTTTTAATACCCAAACTCACATCCAATCTTTCTGGTTCAGGTTGACTGATAATCCTGATAAAAAAATATATCATTATCTTTTTCTTATTTTCCTTTTATAAATAATCATTACATGGTCGTAAAGAACTATCTTTCTTCTTTACGGATAATTATGGAGCTTCTCACAATAGTACACTGGATTAATTATAACTCCAGTCTAACAATTCTTACAGCTGAGCTATCAGCTCTTTTAACTCCTAGAAAATTTTCAAGGTCACTTCTATTGTAAGTACTACTTTGTGGCATTAATCCACCCAAATACAAACATGTTCCCTTAGGAATAATATTACTTCTTCTAACTTTTCAATATTCATATCTTTCAGACCTTCCAAAATCTTAAAGTAAACCTCAGATCTCGATTAGATACTATCGAGGCTGGTACTCCATATAGTCGATATATTCCCTTATAATCTATGTTGTTATAAACATAAGTGCATGTATAGATGTTAAAAACTAACATCTTATAATTACTGCATTAGCTCCTTAAAATGCAAGTAACTCAACTCAGACTTAAGATGATTACATTAACTATTTTACTTCATTGTATTCGTTGTGAGTCCTTTCTTGACCTCTAAGATTCGTCGATTGATGAAATCCAGTAGCGTCTTACTTTTCTTATTATAATCTTATATCATCTATTACTAATGAGGAGTAGTTCCAAGTCATAAAATCAACACATCAGTAATATGACATTCTAGGGGCATGTATTTACTAACAACTTATAACAAACTCGGTTTAGCATCCAGAACCAGCTAAACCTGTAGCTCTGATACCACTAAATGTAACACCCTCAACGTATATTCGATGGTTAAATACACATTGAAGATGTTACTAAATTATTTAGTTGATTTTCTGACTTGTAAATTTTTTTTAAAACATCTGACATAAAACTAGCTTATAAATTAATAAATGAATAAATTGATACATGCCCACTAAAGAATATCATAAATTTAGAATGTCTTACTAATGTTTCGAAGATTGCAGCTTGATTAACATGCTTGACTCCTCTTTCGGTAAGTTTCCAATAACCTACATGTGAAACAGCACACGCTAAGTATTCACTTAGTGAGGCAACTATAAATTAAAGTAAATCATTTCAGTGTATAGAAATAACATAAAAGAAAATTATTAAAGTCATTCCCTGTCATTTAATAGTGCTATACATTTCTTGCCAAATGGCAAGCAAATCCCAATTACGGTTTATATCATAACATCAAACTTTTATTTTAATAGACAATTATACGTTAAGCTTTTTAACTTAACTGTCTGCATAAATGCATTTCATGTATTATAGCCCAAAGTATAAAATCATGTAATCTGTAATGCAGGAATAATAATGTAAGAAATTTGTACTGCAATAATTCTATACTGTAAAGTCATGTAACTGTACTGTAAAATCTTTTGGTCCAAGGTAAATATCAAGTCATCCCTCTGTCATATAACAGTGCAATACAGTTCCTGCAAAATGGCAAGCTTTTCCCAATTGTAGTTTATATCATATCATCAAACCTTTATTTTACCAATCAAATATATTTTAAGCTTTTTAACTTAACTGCCTGCATAAATAAATTTCATGTATTATCGCCCAAAGTACAAAATCATGTGATGCTATGGTATGCGAGTCATCAGGACACAGTAGAGTCTACGACGCCGTAACGTCCGCATTGCCAAAGTGACTGAGATGAGTACATACTCAAGGACGCCCTTTGCTCCTCATACTCGCACATTTTGTCCTATGTTACACCGTAGTGTTTGAACTGACTCCGTAGAGTCTAACTCGACTCTGTAGAGTCTATCTCGACCCCAAAGAGTCTATCTCGACCCCGAAGAGTCTATCTTGAGGATGCTCTTTGCTCCTCATTATAGCATCTTTTTGTGCTAGTCGACGTCGCAGTGTCAAAACATCACCGAAGTGACTGCAACGCTGTAGCGTCTGATATCAACACTGAATTGTCTGGATCGCACCTTAGTGTTGCCTTGCAGCTGCTATGACTCTATGGATATCCAATTATACCAAAGACTCTCACACTAGTACTTGGGCATAACAATATATTATTTTCATATTTAATATCCAATCCTTCAATACTATTATCCATAATTCAATAATGGGCAGTTCATACCCAAAATCTAAAAATATGATTTATCTTAGATAAATCATTATGCCATATCAGTGTATCACATATGCCATTTAATATTTCATGCCATTTACATAACTTTGATCAACATATATTTTCATTAATATTAATGTCGACTTCTCGCAAGTCTCTCTCATGTCATATATATATAATTAATAAATAATGCAATCATTCATATCACATATATAATAAATAAGTAAAAATGCACTCACCTAGGCCATTTATTAGCATGCCTCACTAAATTATACTCGATCCTTTCCTTTATAGTACCTCGAATCTTCTTTTGATTCGGATTTGACTTCATTAACCACATGAATATAAACAAACATTTGTTAAATTCACTTCTAACAATATTTCAAACAAGCTATCTAATCATTTAACATAAAAATTTCTATAATTTTCCTTCCTTCCTTATACTGTCCAAAAATTCATTTTGGTCCTTAATGACCAATTTGAACTTCCAATAATTCTTCTGAGCTTATTATCAAACATTTAGATAGAAAATGTATCAAATTCTATTTTCTGGCAACTTGCCCTACCCTCAGGTTTTTACTTCTAAAGATCAAAATACACATTGGATCTTAATATCCTTCATACTGTAAGAACTAGATTCGATCACGATTCTAACGATATCAGCCACATAAATTAATAAAATCTACAAAAATTATGAAAATTCTTCAAACTCCTATCACAAAGTTGTCCTGACAGAAACTGCTATGCAATTTTCTGACCTTTATTCGATTAAAAATTCATATCTTTTAATTCGAAACTCAAAATCAGTTTCCGTTTGTTGGAAACGAAACTAGACGAACAAATATTTACATCGATATAAAATTCATCATCTAAACATTTTTGTAGAATTAATGGTGAATTTTTGAAGTCACTGCCAAAAATCCAATCTTCTACATAGTTTTCCATAATAAACTTCTAATTTATACTAACTTCTTCTTATTTTTCTACTTGTCAATTTATTCCCATCACTTGCTTCAAGCCACCAATTCATCATCTTCTTCATCAAACAATTATTCAAAATAATTCCCTCTAATTTTCTTTCTTTGCCAAAATTGTCACTAAAATGCAAAGGTAAGTATTCAAACTTCTTAACTTTGCAATTTAGTCCTCAAATCAATATTGCTACCTTAATTCTATTATTTTAACCAAAAATCAGATTTAATCTCCATCCAATAATTCATTTCCTATTTGGTCACTTGATTTTGACAAATTGTCAAAATGGTCACTAATTCGATTCAACATCGGTTTAGCATTCTAACATCAATTTCATATCTCCAACATAATTAATTACATAAATACACTCAAATTTTATAAAAATCAAATTTGGTCCCTTAACTTTGAAGCTTGTTGTTGCGCGTAATAAGTGCTACGCAAATGTGCAAGTATACACGTCGCAAGTTATAGTATAAAAGATATCGTCTCCACAGGGATTGGTGCTACTTCAAGAATCTAGTCTCTTGCACTGTAAAAAGTAAAAACACAAGTAAAGGATTATAGAAGTTTTAACTAATAACTAATCTAGAAAGCAATTAAGTAAATGAAAAGATGAGATCGAATGAGAGAGAGATAGGCCAGGTTATTGTGAGTTGAGGTGTGATAGCCGATTGGATCATTTTGGTAAAAGAGTGCACGGGCAACTCAGTTGCCGTGGCAACTTGCACAACGGGGTTGCCTTGGCAACTAATCGATGGTTTCCTGGGTAACTAGTTGGGCAACTACTTGGGCGTCTGGGCAGCAACCTTCAAGGTTCGGCAGAGCGTTCTTCAATGGTTTCTTCTTATCCCTAAGTCGAAACTCTAGCTACTTGTGCATGCCTTGATAATACATCCCTGCGTGAATCAAGGGTGAACAACAACCAATCTTGCGCTCCTCTTAGCCATTGAAATCCTTAACTTATTCCTAAGCTGGATTAATCTTCACCATCAATAGATTGAATAAAGATCATATTACTTCGTTTCTTGAATCTAACTCTCCCGATATTAGATAAATAGATGAAATCACGAGATCCTCTCCCAATTCACTCGCAAACAATAATAAGAACCAAGAATGAATAAACCTTGAAATAGAAAAGTGCAAACTCTTATTACCTAAACAAAAACCAATAGTTTCTCACAACCACAAAACACAATAACCATAGCCAAGTAGATTTAGTTCATGGCTAGGTTCCAAAGAAACACAAGATAAACAATCCCTAGCATGAACCCAATCGAACAAGGAAGAAAAGATGAAGCTTGTCGAAAATCCCTTGCCCTAGATGCTTGTCGAAAATTCCCCTTGCTTTCTCCCTTGGACTTGTCGAAATTTCCCCTCTTGCTCTCCCCCAAGTTGTCGAAATCTCCTTGCTATTTATAGGGCTAGGCCAAAGTCCTTCTTTGAGGAGGAGTTTGAGTTGGAATTAAATTATCTTTAAAGAATATAATTCTTTATTATAATTATATTCCTATTAGAACTTCTCCTATCTTCTTGGAATTTAATTCTTATTTAATCTCTACATGGCAATCAAATTCCTTTGGGCTTGGGCCTTGCTCCATGTCATCTTGGGCTTGTATAGTCATCAATTTCGACATCCCTATTGCATTTTCTCTTTGTCGACAATTGCCATGGCAACTGGTTCGGCGTCTCCTTCATGCATTGCCCTGGTAACTAGCTCGGCATTGCTTTGGCAAGTGATCCTGCACATACACACACAAAGCACACCAAAGCAGCATCTTTTCCACAAAAACTACCAAGTTATGTAATCAAGCTCAACGATGGAAGGAAACATGGATTAATGCATGAATGGCTAACTATGCAACTAATATGAGCCTAAGTCTAACAATAATATGAGTAAAAAGGGTAAGAAAAATAGTACTTTTGAACACTTATCACACCCCCAAACTCGAACTATTGCTTGTCCTCAAGCAATGCAAACTCATAATTACCTGCCAAGACTTCAACTTTCACAAACTTAGCTTTGAACTTGATTTCAATTCTCTGAACCGGGGCACAAAGTATGATTGGCTTTTTATTTTTCAGAAAACTGAGGAATTACTCGAAATCAAACTATAATGCTTGTGAGTGTGTGCGGAGTTGTGTGCAAGTTGATTTTTCGGATTCTATGCAAACAATAGGTTTTCAAATTACTTCATTGGGTTCTTTTTAACATGTTTTTTAACTAGAGCCAGTTTTAGGCACCTCTAGTGTTTTGTTTTTAGTTTTATTAGGTTAATTTAATCGACTAGAGCCGGTTTCGGGCACCTCTAGTTAAAATTTTTTAACACATCCTAGAGCCGGTTTCGGGCACCTCTAGTTAAAATTTTTAAAACATCCTAGAGTCGGTTTCGGGCACCTCTAGTGATCAATTTTTTTATGCACATGCTAGAGCCAATTTCGGGCACCTCTAGCATTCATCCAATTTTTATTCTAATCCCCCAATTTGTTAATTATCAACCTAAGTTCACTAGAATTCCTTAAATCAATCAAACCACAACAATGTTTCATCAAATTTAGCATCATAGTAAAATTCTAAGTTTTTCCATGGTTATCCTAGAATAAAAATTCTATCAATTAAGTGCATTGGCAAAGTCATCATCGAATATTCATCAAATCTAAGCAATTCTTGTTTCAACTAAAGGCATGGCAAGCAATTTATGTATCCTAAATGTAATACTTAAGATGAATGTAACTAAACATGGTAACTACTAATAACAATCCCCCCCCAAACTCGAGTGAGGCATTGTCCTCAATGCATGCATAAAAATAACGAAAAAATTAAAAATAAAAAATAAAAATGCATATGAGGACTTACTCCGAGAGTTCGTCATCGTAGATGATTAGTTTCCTTTTGGTCGGTGTCTTTATTCTCTTGCTTGAACGCGATGGTTGTTTTCTTGTTGCCGGGATGTCTTTAGCTGTGGTTGTCGTGGCATCTTCAGGGTTGGTTGTCGGGGCAAGGATCTTGGCAGTAAATTTCCTTAGCATAGTAGTTGTGAGTCTTGTTGTGAAAAAGAAAACTTGAACACTAAAGATAATGAAGAAAAAATAAAATATCTCCTAAAAATAAAAATGAAAATAAAAAGAAAATACTGAAAGGAGAGCATGCTCATGCATCTCCTAAGTTGACCACTTCTTTGTTACGTTCCACATGGGCACCATTGTAGTGCTTCAATCTTTGTCCATTAAATTTGAATTCATGGTTGTCAGAGATGGACTTGATTATCACAGCACCATGGGAGAATGGTTTGACGATCCTGGCCATCTTGATTTCAGCTTTCCCGGGAAAAGTTTTAGCCGAGAATTGAATAGGAGAACTAGTTGCCCTGGCATGAATTGTCGCGGCAATAGTTTCTTGTCGTGCCATCGCTTTGTTTTCTCCTTGTAGATTCGTGATTGTTATAGGGGAGTGCACGGAATTCTTCTATCTCATTGAGATCCATCAAACGCTTTTGTCCGGCACTTTCCCAATCCATATTCACGGTCTTGATTGCCCAGTATGCCTTGTGCTCGATTTCCACCGGTAGATGGCATGTTTTGCCATAGACAAGTCGGAAGGGGGACATACCTAAGGGTGTTTTGAATGCAGTGCGATATGCCCAAAGTGCGTCATCTAGTCTTAATGACCAATCCTTCCTAGAGGGATTTACAACTTTCTCGAGTATTCCCTTCAACTCCCGGTTGGAAATTTCTGCTTGCCCGTTGGATTGTGGGTGATATGTCGTGGCGATCTTGTGTGATATGCCGAAGCGTTGCAACATCTTGGCAATTAGTCTGTTGTCAAAATGCTTGCCTTCGTCGCTGATAATTGCTCTCGGCATCCCAAACCGTGTAAATATGTTCTTCTGCAGGAATCGTTGCACGGTCTTGGAATCGTTGTTGGGAACTGCAGATGCCTCTACCCATTTAGACACATAGTCGATGGAAAGTAAGATGTAGAGGTTGCCGAATGAACATGGGAAAGGTCCCATAAAGTTGATCCCCCACACATCGAACAATTCCACCTCGATGATGTTCTGGAGCGGCATCTCATGTCGTCTAGAGATATTGCCCGTCCTCTGGCAACGATCACATTGCTTGTAAAAGTCTTGGGCATCTTTGTACAATGTTGGCCAATACAACCCGGATTGCAAAACTTTGGCCGCGGTACGAGTTCCTCCAAAATGTCCTCCATGGGGTGAAGAATGGCATTGTCGGAGTACATTATGTTGCTCTTCTTCAGGGACACATCGGCGTATAACCTGATCTGCACATTGTTTAAACAAAAGAGGCTCGTCCCAAAAGTAATGCTTAGTATCATGGCGGAACCGCTTCTTCCCTTGGTGAGTAATGCCATAAGGAAAAATACCACAAACAAGGAAGTTAACTAAATCCGCGTACCAGGGTATTACCGAGGCATGTGTTGTCGTGGCGACTGCTCCCAAAATTGCCGAGGCGTACGCGTCAAAGGCTGCTGTGGCATCGAGAGTTGCCGAGGCGTGTGCATCCATGGTTGTCGAGGCGTCGTGGGTTGTCGAGGCGTCGTGGGTTGCCGAGGCGTCGAGGGTTGCCGAGGTAACTAAAATTTGTTCATCCGGGAATGCATCACATATCTCTAGATCCGCATCCTCCTCCCTATTGCGTTCCAAACGTGATAAGTGATCGGTCACTTGATTTTTTGTTCCTTTCCTATCCTTAATCTCAATATCAAATTCTTGTAAAAGTAATATCCAACGAATCAAACGAGGTTTAGCATCCTTTTTAGCAAATAAGTATTTGATTGCCGAATGGTCCGTATGAACAATTACCTTTGTACCAATTAAATAGGATCAAAACTTGTCAAATGCGAAAACTACAGCTAGTAACTCTTTCTCCGTTGTTGTGTAATTTACTTGAGCACCATTAAGAGTTTTACTAGCGTAGTATATCACATGGAAGGTCTTACCTGTGCGTTGGCCTAGGACTGCTCCTACCGCGAAATCACTTGCATCACACATGAGCTCAAAAGGTAGCGTCCAATATGGTGGAACGACAATGGGGGAACGACAATGGGTGTCGAGGCAAGCTTTTTCTTTAGGGTTTCGAATGCTTGGGTGCAAGAATCATCAAAATCGAAGACTTTATCCTGTTCAAGCAGATTACACAGGGGTTTAGTGATTTTAGAAAAGTTATGAATGAACCTCCTATAAAAACCTACATGTCCGAGAAAACATCGAATTCCTTTAACCAAACTTGGTGGGGGTAATCTCTCGATCACATCCACCTTGGCTTTATCTACTTCAATTCCTTTGGATGAAATCTTGTGGCCGAGCACTATTCCTTCATCTACTGGCATTTCTCCCAATTGAGGACTAAATCTGTTTCTTCGCATCTTGCTAACACCCTCTCTAAATTGTCGCGACAACCGTCAAAGTCATTACCAAAAACCGAAAAATCATCCATGAAGATCTCAAGGAAGTCTTCGACCATGTCTGAAAAGAGTGCCATCATGAATCTTTGGAAGGTTGTCGGGGCGTTACACAATCCGAACGGCATCCTTCGGAAGGCATAAGTACCGTATGGGCATGTGAAGGTTGTCTTTTCTTGATCTTCTGGTGCTATGGCAATCTAATTGTAACCTGAATAACCATCAAGAAAACAATAAAAGGATTTACCTGTAAGACGGTCAAGCATTTGATCAATAAAGGGTAATGGGAAGTGATCTTTCCTAGTGGCTTGTTTAGCTTTCGATAGTCCGTACAAACCCTCCAACCGGTCACAGTCCTGGTTGGGATAAGTTCATTATTTTCATTGCTTACCACTGTTATACCTCCCTTTTTCGGTACACATTGTACCGGACTTACCCACGTACTATCAGAGATAGGGTATATAATACTGGCGTCAAGCCACTTGATAATTTCTTTCATTACAACCCCTTTCATGGCATGATTCAGTCTCCTCTGGGCCTCAATTGAAGGTTTGTGATCATCTTCCAACAAGATCTTGTGCATGCACACCGCCGGGCTAATTCCCTTCAAGTCGGCAATTGTCTACCCTATTGCCTTTTTGTGTAGCTTCAACATCTTAATCAGCTTCTTTTCCTGCTCAGGCTGTAACTTAGAAGAAATAATTATAGGCAATGTATTATCGGTCCCTAAGTATGCATATTTTAGTTGCTCTGGCAATTGTTTCAACTCAAGAATTGGTGGATGTTCAATAGAGGGTTTTTCGAGCTTACCTTCCTTACCTGAGTAGTCCAGTGGTTCAAAGTATGTACCTGGTCGATTGGCTAGCCAATTTGCCTCTTCTTGTTGTTCCTCATCGACCGGTTCTTCATACTCATCATGTTCCTCTTGGTCGGCAATGTAGTTGCCGAGGCAACTAAATTCCTCATCGAAGTTAAACTCTGTCGTGGCATGAAGAAGTTGGCATTCTTCTAGATCATCGGCATGCCTTAGTGTTTGGAACACATTTAGTTTAACTTGTTGGTTATTCACCCTCATTGTGAGTTCTCCCTTTTCAACATCAATCAAGGTTCTCCCTGATGCTAGGAATGGTCTCCCGAGAATGATGGGTGCATGCTCATCTGCTTCACAATCCAAAACAATAAAGTCAGCGGGAAAAATAAATTTATCAACTTTTACCAATATGTCCTCGATTTTTCCCTCTGGATGCACATAGGATCTGTCAGGTAGCTGCAACATGACTGTTGTAGGTCTTGCCTTCCCGATTCGTAGTTTATGGAAAACCGATTTAGGCATCAAGTTTATGCTAGCCCCAAGGTCGCATAATGCTTTCCTGACATAGTGATTTCCAATGGAACAGGGTATTGTGAAACTTTCGGGATCCTTCAACTTGGGTGGCATACGATTGTGCAACATTGCCATGCGTCCCTCTGTTTCGGCAACTGTTTCGAACTCTCCTAGCCTCGTTCTCTTGGACACAATGTCTTTAAAAAACTTGGCATAGTTTGGCATTTATTCAATTGCTTCCACCAATGGCAAGTTGATGTGGACTTGCTTTAGGATATCAAGAAACTTCTTGAATTGGTATTCTTGCTTTTTTCGCTTCAACCTTTGTGGAAATGGTGGTGGAAGTCAGATATCTTCGATCCTTTCATTGGTTTGAAACCTGATTGACAGCATTGCCGGGACATTTGGAGTTGCCGAGGCATTATCAACTGGGGTTGCCGAGGCATGCTTATCGCAAGTTATCGAGGCGTCTTTATCGTCGGTTGCCGAGGCATGCTTATTGCCGGTTGCCGCGGCAATTCCTGGTTCGGCATCTGAGGCTTTGCCGCTAGGTTCGTCTTGATCTTTTTGTGGAGTTTTGTTTGACGAGCGGGTTTGAACCTCTCTAAGTTGTTGGCCACTTCTAGTGGTGATCGCCTTACATTGCTCATGGCCAGTTCCTCTTGCGACTTCAGTATCGCTAGGTAAACCTCCTTGCGGTCTAGTATTCAGATTTTGAGCAAACTGTCCGACTTGATTTTCCAATGATTTGATTGTCGCCTCTTGGTTTTGCAATCTCATCTCGGTCCTGTTAATAAAAGCATCAGTTCTTTTTATGAAATTACTATTCTCAGCCATATAAGATTCAGTTTTCATCATAAAAGCATTTAGAGAATTTTCCAAAGAACTAGATGTTGTCGGTTGTTGCTGCAGCATCTGTTGCCGTGGCATATTCTGCTAGAATCTCGATGCTTGTGTATTCTGATTGTTCTAGTTTAGAGCATTGTTGGGATTACTCCATGAAAAATTCGAGTGCTTCTTCCAAGCTGGATTGTATGTATTGGACATCACATTATTGCTCCGATTGTAATTCCCCACATAGAAGCTGGATTCCGAATTCTGCATACATTTAGAAGAATTATGGTTATCACCACATAACTCACAAAAAGAATCCATTACCTCGACTTCATGTGTGTTGTTTGGTTTTTGCATGTTCTGGACCATCTTGGTTAAAGCGGCCAATTGTGCCGAAATTGAATCTGATGATCCTAGTTCATGTATTATGGCTTGGCGTCTAACTCCTCCTCTTCTAGTAGATGGGAATTGATAGTCATTCTTGGCCAGCCTGTTTAAAATTTGCATTGCTTCTTCCGGCGACTTATCTAGGAGTATGTCATTTGCCGAGGCATCTAGCATCATCCTTGTTGGTGTATTCACGGCGTTGTAAAACATTGTTACTTGAGTCCACACCAGGAATCCGTGTAGGGGGCATTTGTGTAGAAGTTCTCTATATCGCTCCCAAGCCTCGTACATGGATTCATCATCTGCCTTCCAAAAAGAAGTAATGTCGTTACGAAGCTTATCAGTCAAATTTGTACGATTAAATCTAGCAAGGAAATCACGACAAAGATCAATCCAAGATGGTATGGATCCGGCAGGAATGCTATTTAACCACGCTTTCGCCCTATCCCTCAGTGAATAGGGGAATAATCTTAATCGTAGGACATCGGGGGTGACTCCGTGTATCTTGAACGAGTTGCAAATCTTGAGGAAAGATTTTAGATGTTGTCGTGCATCTTCAGTTGCTGAGCCGCCAAATTGACATATTGTATTGATCATATTAAACATTACCGGTTTCAACTCAAAGTGGTCGGCTTCAATTTCAGGTGCGACAACTCATGGATTAAGTCCATCAAGATCTTCTTCAAGATAGTCTCGAATAGTTCTGTTTCGTGCAAGAATCACTCCTCCTGCTCGAACAACTTGATTCATATTGTCGTCTTGATTTGCCATTGCTTCTCTTATCCTTCGTCTAAGTCTTTGTAAGGTTCATTCGATTTTTGGATCAAAGGGATATTCTGGTGAAGTCGGTCTCGCCCTGGTCATATACCAATGCAAAACCAAAGTTTGTTAGCCCTTTGAATTTTTAAACAAGAAAAATAAAAAGAAAGTGCAAGAAAGTAAAAACAAAGTCGCTATTGCCAATCCCCGGCAACGGCACCAAAAACTTGTTGCGCGTAATAAGTGCTATGCAAATGTGCAAGTATACACGTCGCAAGTTATAGTATAAAAGATATCGTCTCCACAGGGATTGGTGCTACTTCAAGAATCTAGTCTCTTGCACTGTAAAAAGTAAAAACACAAGTAAAGGATTATAGAAGTTTTAACTAATAACTAATCTAGAAAGCAATTAAGTAAATGAAAAGATGAGATCGAATGAGAGAGAGATAGGCCAGGTTATCGTGAGTTGAGGTGTGATAGCCGATTGGATCGTTTTGGTAAAAGAGTGCATGGCAAACCAGTTGCTGTGGCAACTTGCACAACGGGGTTGCCTTGGCAACTAATCGATGGTTTCCTGGGCAACTGGTTGGGCAACTACTTGGGCGTCTGGGCAGCAACCTTCAAGGTTTGGCAGAGCATTCTTCAATGGTTTCTTCTTATCCCTAAGTCAAAACTCTAGCTACTTGTGCATGCCTTGATAATACATCCCTGCGTGAATCAAGGGTGAACAACAACCAATCTTGCGCTCCTCTTAGCCGTTGAAATCCTTAACTTATTCCTAAGCCAGATTAATCTTCACCATCAATAGATTGAATAAAGATCATATTCATTTGTTTCTTGAATCTAACTCTCCCGATATTAGATAAATAGATGAAATCACGAGATCCTCTCCCAATTCACTCGCAAACAATAATAAGAACCAAGAATGAATAAACCTTGAAATAGAAAAGTGCAAACTCTTATTACCTAAACAAAAACCAATAGTTTCTCACAACCACAAAACACAATAACCATAGCCAAGTAGATTTAGTTCATGGCGAGGTTCCAAAGAAAAACAAGATAAACAATCCCTAGCATGAACCCAATCGAACAAGGAAGAAAATATGAAGCTTGTCGAAAATCCCTTGCCCTAGATGCTTGTCGAAAATTCCCCTTGCTTTCTCCCTTGGACTTGTCAAAATTTCCCCTATTGCTCTCCCCCAAGTTGTCGAAATCTCCTTGCTATTTATAGGGCTAGGCCAAAGTCCTTCTTTGAGGAGGAGTTTGAGTTGGAATTAAATTATCTTTAAAGAATATAATTCTTTATTATAATTATATTCCTATTAGAACTTCTCCTATCTTCTTGGAATTTAATTCTTCTTTAATCTATGCATGGCAATCAAATTCCTTTGGGCTTGGGCCTTGCTCCATGTCATCTTGGGCTTGTATAGTCATCAATTTCGACATCCCTATTGCATTTTCTCTTTGTCGACAATTGCCATGGCAACTGGCTCGGCGTCTCCTTCATGCATTGCCCTGGCAACTAGCTCGGCGTCTCCTTCATGCATTACCCTGGCAACTAGCTCGGCATTGCTTTGGCAAGTGATCCTGCACATACACACACAAAGCACACCAAAGCAGCATCTTTTCCACAAAAACTACCAAGTTATTTAATCAAGCTCAACGATGGAAGGAAACATGGATTAATCCAAGAATGGCTAACTATGCAACTAATATGAGCCTAAGTCTAACAATAATATGAGTAAAAAGGGTAAGAAAAATAGTACTTTTGAACACTTATCACTTGCCGAATTGGTCATATATATTTAACTCAGGGTTTTGCATCCAAACAACAAATCAAGCTTACTAGATCATTAATCCAATATCACAAACACTAAGTTAGACTTAAATCTATAAACCCTAATCTTCTCCATACAAACAAAAAATGTAGGGTTTAAATCCTAACTCAATAACATGATTTTAACATCATATAAGCTTGATTCCAACTTAAATTCAACCATGGAATCATAAAATTTCAAAAGCCTCAATTTTGTTCATAAACCCTAATTTCTTCCTCATATCAAATCTCATCAACCAAGCAAATATTATATGAATTATTTACATCAAAATATAGATCTCGAAGTATAGAACAACTTTATAGTTTGAAAGATTACCTTAAAATCGATATTCGGGGCTTAAATCGAGCTTGGAAAATTTCCTTCTTCTTTCTCCTCTTCACCACGGTTTTGAAGAGTAATTTGCTGATAATCCCTTCAACTTGTATTATAAAAAATGAATTTTTAATTCAATAAATTCTACTTTCCAAAAATACCCTCCAACCAGATCTATATTTCTAATTTTCCATTTTCTAACATTCCAACTAGACTTAGTTGGATTGTAATCAGCCTCTATTCATCAATAAAAGAAATCTCAAAATTCCTTCCATGTCCATTTTGGGCAAAATGATCAAAATGCTCTTCACCGATCAACTTATTCACAAAATTGCCATTCCATATCATTTCAATCGAATTAAATTTTTCCTGATCTTTTTAACATCCAAATAGTCATAAAATAATATTTATGACTCATCTAAGATCCATGGAGCTATCTCTGAATTTTTAGCTCGATCTGATTTACTGATAAATATCGAGAATTTTATCGGCGACTAAATAAGTTCCTTAATCAAAATAAATCATAGGATTCATCCTGAATCAAACTAAAAATATTTCCAAAACTTTGGAGTAATTTTTTTATATCCTTCTTCTATCATATAGTAAATTTTCAAAATTTTCTAGTTTGATCTGGATACCCGAATTCCACTTAAAATTTAACTACGATTTCCCAACAATCGAAATATCGGTTCAAACCAGAATTCCACATTTGATCCACATCCTTAGGTGATCTATCCATTTATGAAATGAAAACCCCTAACTTTTGGTAAATTACTACTTTAGTCCTTCAACTTTTCATATTTAGTCTTGTACCACACAAGTTTTGACTATTTAACATTTTGGTCACTAAATTTTAAACTTCAATTCCCATTCCAATTTTCCTCGATTTTCGACCAAACTTTGCAAGTACACTAATTAACTTGCCCTCTATCATCTGATGCTTTTAAATCTCAGAAATTCCTTTTCCATAACCCATAATCGAAGAAATCCTAACTTTTTCATTTGTGTCATTTTAGTCACTAAGATAACTTTTAAGCTATTATCTTAATACTAAATGATCCTTAATCAACTAAGTAAAATTTGGGGTATTACAATTCTTTCCCCTTAAGAAAATTTGTCCTCAAATTTTTAACACGTACCTGGTTCAAAATGGTGAGGAAACTGCTTTCTCACATCTCATTTCCTTAATATACAACTCAGCATTTTTATCCCTAGGTTAATCTGTTCGAACAGGGATAATGTGTGCTAACTTAGTCATCTATTAACAATCACCTAGATTGAATCCTTCTTATTCGATGTCAAAGATAGTTCTAATACAAAATCCATCATCACTCGTTCTCGTTTCCACTAAGAAATTAAAATCAGTCACGACAATTCAAAAGGTACCTGAAGTTCTGCTTTTACTTGGTGACATGTCAGATATTTAGAAACAAACTCAGTTATAACTCTTTTCATGCTTGGCCATCGAGATTGATTCTTTAAATCCTGATACATCGGGTTTCCACTTGGATGTACAATCAAAGGACTATAGCGTACTTCAAAGATAAGTTGTTTCTTTAATTCTTCATCGTTTGAAAAATAGGTTTTTCCTCGATAATACAAACATCCATCAGACTAATTTCAATGTCTTCGATTTCACCTTCTTCTACTTATTCGATCAAAAATTTGATTCCATGACACTTCCTAGAAGGTCACCCATCCTTGAATTTCTATGGCCTTAGCACACTTAAAAATCTTGTTCGATCCAAATTCAATACCTTCTAATGCATTTTAATTTCTAAATTCGATATCAAAATCCTTATTTCGATCAGATTTATCCTTATACTGACTATCCACCTTCTCGCCTCAGGTTCAACTTCTTTTTAGTTAACAGATACTTTAAACTTCTTTAATCTATGTAAATATAGCATCATTCACCATATAAATAATGACGCTATATCTTTAAAGCAAATACAACCATTGCCAGCTCCAAATCATGAGTAGGATAATGTTCTCTCATGCATCTTAAGTTGTCTCGAAGCATAAGCCACTATTTTTCCTTCTTACTTAAGTACACTTCCCAAACCTTTATGAGAAGCATCGTTATAAACTACCTAATCTTTGCACTATTCAGGTTGTACTAATATTGGGGCTTCGATTAATATCTTCTTTAATGTCTCAAAATTTTATTGGCACTTATCTGTCCAACTGAATGGCATGCTTTTCCTCAATAGCTTGGTCAGTGGGGAGGCAATCATCGAGAAATTCTTTACAAACTTTCAATAATAACCAACAAGTCCTAAAAAACTTCGAACATCGGAAATATTCTTCAGAGGTTTCTATTCAACTATAGTTGGTACATTCTTGGGATTTACTCTTATCTCTTATGCCAAAACCACATGACTAAGAAAAGCAACTTCCAGCAACCAAGATTTACACTTTAACAACTTAGCATATAGCTTCTTTTTTCGAAGAATCTGAAGAACAATGCGAAGATAGACATCATGTTCTTCCTTTGTCTTCGAATTGAATAATTCTTCCTTTCAAGTCTACATAAGACTTCTGTCGATCATTAATCTTTTTAAGATTATATTGTATAATCTTTACTTTTTCTTGCATTTCTTGTAATAAATCTGACTTAATTAATTTATGATCTTCAACTCGAACTAATTTAATAATGATTTACGCTTTTGACCGTAGAGAGCCTCGTAGGGTCCCATCTATATACTTTCTTGATAACTTTTACTATAAGCAATTTCTACTAACGGTATATATCTTTACCATGATTTCAAACTCAATTATACAAGCTCATAACATTTCATCAAGAAATCATTCATAGACCTTCGATCATAACCAATAAGTCTTAAGAAACTGTGAACCTCTGTAATATTTTTAGGATCGACTCGGATCCCTATAGATGAAATAATATGACCTAAGAAAGCCACTTTTAATACCCAAACTCACATCTAGTCTTTCTGGTTCAGGTTAGCTGATAATCCTGATAGAAAATATGTCATTATCTTTTTCTTATTTTCCTTTTATAAATAATCACTACATGGTCGTAAAGAACTATCTTCCTTCTTTATGAATAATTCTGGAGCTTCTCACAATAGTACACTGGATTAATTATAACTCCAGTCTAACAATTCTTATAGCTGAGCTTTCAGCTCTTTTAACTCCTAGAAATTTTTGCAGGTCACTTCTATTGTAAGTACTACTTTGTGACATTAATCCACCCAAATACAAACATGTTCCCTTAGGAATAATATTACTTCTTCTGACTTTTCAATTTTCATATCTTTCAGACCTTCCAAAATCTTAAGGTAAACCTCAGATCTCTATTAGATACTATCGAGGATGGTACTTCATGTAGTAGATATATTCCCTTATAATCTATTTTTGTTATAAACATAAGTGCATGTATAGATGTTAAAAACTAACATCTTATAATTACTGCATCAGCTCCTTACAATGCAAGTAACTCAACTCAAACTTACGTTGATTACATTAACTATTTTACTTCATTGTATTCAATGTGAGTCCTTTCTTAACCTCTAAGATTCAACGATTGACGAAATCCAGTAGCGTCTTACTTTTCTTATTATAATCTTATCTCATCTATTACTAATGAGGAGCAACTTCAAGTCATACAATCAACACATCAGTAATATGACATTCTAGGGGCATGTATTTACTAACAACTTATAACAAACTCAGTTTAGCATCCAAAACCGGCTAAACCAGTAGCTCTGATACCACTAAATGTAACACCCTCAACGTATATTTGATGATTAAATACACATTGAAGATGTTACTAATTATTTAGCTGATTTCTTGACTTGTAAATTTTTTTATAACATCTGACATACAACTAGCTTATAAATTAATCAACGAATAAATTGATACATGCCCACTAAAGAATATCATATATTTAGAATGTCTTACTGATGTTTGGCAGATTGCAGCTTAATTAACATGCTTGACTCCTCTTCTGGTAAGTTTCCAATAACCTACGTGTGGAACAGCACACGCTAAGTATTCACTTAGCAAGGCAACTACAAATTGAAGTAAAGCATTTCAATGTATAGAAATAACATAAAATAAACTTATTAAAGTCATTCCCCTATCATTTAACAGTGTTATACATTTCCTGCAAAATGGCAAGCAAATCCCAATTATAGTTTATATCATAACATCAAACCTTTATTTTAATAATCAAATATACGTTAAGCTTTTTAACTTAACTGTATTCATAAATGCATTTCATGTATTATAGCCTAAAGTATAAAATCATGTAATCTGTAATGCAGGAATAATCATGTAAGAAATTTGTACTACAATAATTCTGTACAGTAAAGTCATGAAACTGTACTATTAAATTTTATGGTCCAAGGTAAATATCAAGTCATTCCTCTGTCATATAACAGTCCATTACAGTTCCTGCAAAATGGCAAGCGTGTCCCAATTACAGTTTATATCATATCATCAAACTTTTTTTACCAATTAAATATATTTTAAGCTTTTTAATTGAACTGCCAACATAAATATATTTCATGTATTATCGCCCAAAGTACAAAATCATGTGATGCTATGGTGCGCGAGTCATCACGACACCGTAGTGTCTACAATTCCGTAACATCTGCATTGCCAAAGCGACTGAGATGAGTACGTACTCGAGGACGCCCTTTGCGCCTCATACTCGCACATTTTGTGCTATGTAACACCGTAGTGTTTGAACCGACTTCGTATAGTCTAACTCGACTCCATAGAGTCTATCTTGACCCCGAAGAGTCTATCTCGCACCGTAGTGCTATGACACAGCTGCTAGAACTCTATAGATATCCAATTATGCCAAAGATTCTCATGCAATTTCATGTGAACCTATGGTATACGAGTCAACTTACGACACCATATTTTCTACAACGTCGTTGCGTCTGATGGTGAGAAAGTACTCGAGGACGCTTTATGCTCCTCATTATAGCATCTTTTTGTGCTAGTCGACACTGTAGTGTCTAAACATCACCGAAGTGACTGCAACGCCGTAGCGTCTGATATCAACACCGAAGTGTTTAGATCGCACCGTAGTGTTGGTTTCAGCTTCTATAACTCTATGGATAACCAATTATACCAAAGCTCTCACACTAGTACTTGGGCATAACAATATATTGTTTTCATATTCAATATCCAATCCTTCAATACTATTATCCATAATTCAATAATGGGCAGTTCGTACCCAAAATCTAAAAATCTGATTTATCTTAGATAAATCATTATGCCATATCAGTGTATCACATATGCCATTTAATATTTCATGCCATTTACATAACTTTGATCAACATATATTTTCATTAATATTAATGTCGACTTCTCGCAAGTCTCTCTCATGTCATATATATAAAACAAATAAAAAATGCAATCATTCATATCACATATATAATAAATAAGTAAAAATGCACTCACCTGGGTCATTTATTATCATGCCTCACTAAATTCTACTCGATCCTTTCCTTCATAGTACCTCGAATCTTCTTTTGATTCGGATTTGACTTCATTAACCACATGAATATAAACAAACATTTGTTAAATTCACTTCTAACAATATTTCAATCAAGCTATCTAATCATTTAACATAAAAATTTCCATAATTTTCCTTCCTTCCTTATACTGTCCAAAAATTCATTTTGGTCCTTAATGACCAATTTGAACTTCCAATAATAATTTTGAGATGGTTATCAAACATTTAGATACTAAACGTATCAAATTCTACTTTCTGGCAACTTGTCCTACCCTCAAAGTTTTACTTCTAAAGATCAAAATACATATTGGATCTTAATATCCTTCATACTGTAAGAACTAGATTCGATGGCGATTATAACGATATATGCCACATAAATTAATAAAATCTAAAAAAATATTAAAATTCTTCAAACTCCCATCACAAAGCTGTCCTGACAGAAACTGCTCTGTAAATTTTATGACCTTTATTCGATTAAAAATTCATATCTTTTAACTCAGAACTCGAAATCAGTTTCCGTTTGTTGGAAACGAAACTAGACGAACAAATCTTTACATCGATATAAAATCCATCATCTAAACATTTTTTAGAATTTATGGCTAATTTTTGAAGTCACTGCCAAAAATTCAATCTTCTACATAGCTTTCCATAATAAACTTCTAATTTATACTAACTTCTTCTTATTTTTCTACTTGTCAATTTAGTCTCATCACTTCCTTCAAACCATCAATTCATCATCTCCTTCATCAAACAATTATTCAAAATAATTCCCTCTAATTTTCTTTCTTTGCCAAAATAGTCACTAAAATGCAAAGGTAAGGATTCAAACTTCTTAACTTTGCAATTTAGTCCTCAAATCAACACTACTACCTTAATTCTATTATTTTAACTAAAAATCAGATTTAATACTTGTTGCGCGTATTTAGTGCTCCGTAATTGTGCAAGTGTACACGTCGCAAGTTATAGTATAAAAGATATCGTCTACACAGAGATTGGTGTCACTTCAAGAATCTAATCTCTCGCACTGTAAAAAGTAAAAGAACACAAGTAGAAGATTGTATGAGTTTAACTAACAAATAAACTAGAAAGCAAATAAGTAAAAGAAGGTGTAATCAAATGAGAGAAAATAGGCCAGGTTATCGTGAGTTGAGGTGTGATAGCTGATTGGATCGTCTTGGTAAAAGAGTGCAAGGGCAACTCATTTGTCGTGGCAACTTGCGCAGCGGGCTTGGCAACTAATCGACGGTTGCCTGGGAAACTGGCTGGGCAACTGTTTGGGTGGCTGGGCAGTAACTTCAAGGTTCGGCGGAGCGTTCTTCAATGGTTTCTTCTTATCCCTAAGTCGAACCTCTAGCTATTTGTGCATGCCTTGATAATACAACCCTCCATGAATCAAGGGGTAAACAACAACCAATCTTGAAATCCTCTTAGCTATTGAAATCCTTAACTTATTCGTAATCCGTATTAATCTTCACCATCAATAGATTGAATAAAGACCATACTCATTCATTTCTTGAATCTAACTCTCCCGATATTAGATAAATAGATGAAGTTACGAGATCCTCTCCCAATTCACTCGCAAACAAGAATAAAAACCAAGAATGAGTAAACCTTGAATTGAAAGTGCAAACTCTCATTACCTAAACAAAATCCAATTGTTTCTCACAACAACAAAACACAATAACCCCAACCAATCAAGTTAGTTCATGGTTGGGTTCAAAAGATATACAAAGAGTAATCCCCAAACCTTGAATCTAATAGAAGCAAAGAAGAAGAAGACAAAGAAATTGATCAGCCCTCTTTGGAGAATCTCTCAATCGAACTCTCCCTCCAAGCTTTCTCCCAATCAAACTCTCTCTCCCTTGTCGAAATCTCTCCCTTGCTCTCCTTTTGAGTTTGACGGCATGGTCTCCTTTAAATAGGAGATGGCTAGGTTAAAATCCTATTTGAGGAGGAAGTTAAGTTGGAATTAAATACTTTAAAAGAATATAATTATTTATTATATTTAAATTCCTTCTAGATCTTCTCCTATCTTTTTGGGATTTAATTTCTCTTTGACCTTTTCATGGAAATCAAACTCCTTTAGGATTTAACTTTGCTCCACGTCATCTTGGGCTTATCTAGTCATCAATTTCAACTACCATATCATCGTACCCCTTATCGAAAATTGCCCTGACAACTAGCTCAGCATCTCCTTCATGCATTGCCCTGGAAACTAGCTCGGCATCTCCTTCATGCATTGCCCTAGCAATTGGTTCCAGCCTTGCTTTGGCAAGTGATTCTGCACACACACACAAAAACACACCAAAGCAGTATCTTTTTCCACAAAATTAAGCAAAATATGAAATCAAGCATGTCCATCAAGGAAACAATGCAAACATGCATGAATGGCTAGTAATGCAACTAATATGAGCCTAAGTCTAGCAATAATATGAATAAAAAGGGTGAATAAAATAGTACTTTTAGACACTTAACACACCCCCAAACTCGAACTATTTCTTGTCCTCAAGCAATGCAAACTAATTATTACCCGCCAAGACTTCAATTTTCACAAACTTAGCTTTGAACTTGATTTCAGTTCTCAGAACTGTGGCACAAAGTATGATTGGCTTTTCATTTTTTGGAAAACTTAGGAGTTACTCGGAATCAAACTATAATGCTTGTAAGTGTGTGCAGAGTTGTGTGCAAGTTGATTTTTCGGATTCTGTGCAAACAAGAGGTTTTCAAATTGCTTCATTGGGTTCTTTTAACATGTTTTAACTAGAACCGGTTTCGGGCACCTCTAGTGTTTTGTTTTTAGTTTTCTTAAGTTAATTAATTTATTCGACTAGAGCCGGTTTCGGGCACCTCTAGCGATCAATTTTTAGCACATACTAGAGCCAATTTCGGGCACCTCTAGTGATCAATTTTTAGCACATACTAGAACCAATTTCGGGCACCTCTAGCATTCATCCAATTTTTATTCTAATCCCCAAACTTTTTAACTATCAACCTAAGTTCGCTAGAATTCCTTAAATCAATCAAGCCATACAGCGTTTCATCAAGTTTAGCATCATAGTACGATTCTAAGTGTTTCCACGTTTATCCTAGAATAAAAAGTTCTATCAATTAAGTACATTGGCAAAGTCATCATAAGATATTCATCAAATCTAGGCAATTCTTGTTCCAACTAAAGGCATGGCAAGCAATTTATGTATCCTAAATGCAATACTTAAGATGAATGCAACTAAACATGGTAACTAACTAATAACAATCCCCCCCAAATTTGAGTGATGCATTGTCCTCAATGCATGCACAAAGAAAAATAAAAAAAATAAAGAAAAGTGAAATGCAAATGAGGACTTACTCTGAGAGTTCGTCGTCGTGGATGATTAGTTTCCTTTTGGTATGTGTCTTGATTCTTTTGCTTGAACGTGGTGGTTGCTTCCTTGTTTCTGATGGTGGAATTGATCCTCATACGGGGTTGTCCTCATAGTCCTCTTCATTAATGCCATTAGCTTTTCGCTTGGGCTTGGAGGATTCGATTGGTGCGGTCTTTGTTGGTGCAATGGAGGACTCGTCCGAATCTGAAAAATCAGAAAATGATTCAGTACGAGTTGATTCGGGCATAGGTGCTTTACCTTTGGCTTTTGCAGTGGTTGCCGGGGCGTCTTTAGCTTTGGTTGCCGCGACATCTTTAGTGTTGGTTGCCGTGGCAACTGCTTGGGTAGGCGCAGTGTAGGTTGTCGCGGCATCATCTGTTGCGGTTGCCGTGGCAACTGCTTCATTGGTTGTCGTGGCAAGGATTTCAGCAGGAAAGATAGGGAAAGGTACGCGGCTATCTGGGTACTTTTCCAGGATAACTTGGGTGATGGCATTGTTGTGATCCTTCATGTACCGCATGAACATTAGTTGCCGGTCTTCAATTTGCCTAAGGCAATTCGCCAACGATTGTAATAGTGATTCAAGTTGTCTCGGGGTTGCTGTTCGAGTTGCCCGAGCTTCAGTTGCTTGAGCATTAGGAGTTGCTGAGGCAGCAGGAGTTGTCGCGGCAATTGAAGGCGTTGGGGATTTTACCAGTGCCTCTCCCGTTAGCTTTTGAATTTTTGCTCGATTCCAACTAGACTTTGGTTGGGCCTTTTCATCAGTGGACTCACTTGGGACATGCATCTCCTTGCAAAGATTGGAAATTAAGCAAGGGAAGAAAAGAGAACCCTTGGCTTTTGTGCTACATACAAAAATC
Organism: Hibiscus mutabilis; assembly: GCA_019671005.1. Taxonomy (NCBI): domain Eukaryota; kingdom Viridiplantae; phylum Streptophyta; class Magnoliopsida; order Malvales; family Malvaceae; genus Hibiscus; species Hibiscus mutabilis. Next base: position 18,754,243 of record CM033744.1, on the reverse strand, counting down.
TCATCACAAATAATTTTTCCAATGTTAATGATGCGATTATGCAAGATAGAATGTATGAGCAAAAGAATGTATGAGCAAAAGGCAATTTACCATGCCCTTGTATTTACCGTCGTTCCAATGAGTTCCCGTAGAGTGAGTTCTTGAAGCACCTTGTCGAGTTGCATGGGTGTGAGTTGATCAACAAAGGCTTGATGCTCGTTCTTCTCAATGTAGAGCCCGTAAAAGGTGTTAATGTTTTCAGGGCTTATGAGTATAGCCTTGTCACGAACAAAAACATAAGGATCATCCGGGTTAGCTGAGTGAGCATAGAATTATCTTACCCATGAGATGTTACCCGGTTCCGATTGATGGCAAAAGATTTGCCACTTTTGATGTGAAATCCTTTCGAAGATGAATGGTTCATGGCCGAAATCTTGATGAGAGTTGGAGTATTCAAAGCCTTGTTCTTCACAAATCTTCTGGCTTTCAAACTTTGAGTGAAATCTTTCTTGAACCACCGGTGTAGCAAACTTCTTGTATCTTGGTTCTTTGGAGGAACTTAGATGAACCAACAATTCGATTTTGGATGCCATGGATGATCTTGGTTGTGAGTTTGGTAGAAACAAAGAAAAGAAAGAAAAAGAAACTAAAGAGTTGCAAGATGAAAAGTAGGAATAGGTTTCTTGGAAGTTAAGGGTGATGGGTTAAATAGAAAAGATAGGTAGTAAATATTGTGGGTGATTTAATTGGAAAGAAAGAAAACAAGGGTTTTGATTGGGGGAAGGTGACGGCTAGGGGATTTGGGGAAGGGGAAGTGTTTGGCCGGCTATGTAGGGTTTATTTAGGGTAAATTGGAGGCTTAATATAAGCCTTAGATTTAGCCCATTAATTTCCTTGTTGAGGAAGTTTCCTTCTTGAATCAAATTCCTCTTTATCTTGAACTCTTTTCCTACAATTCAAAAACAAATAAAATAAGGATTAAAATTAAAGATAAACTAATAAAAGAAAATAAATAAAGATGTGCAAAGAAATTCTTAAAATTTAAAAACAATTAGATAAATATGAAAGAAAGATGTAGTCTTAATCTTAAAGAAAAAAAATAAATCTATCCTAAAAAGAAAAAAAATAACCGAACTTAATAAATAAATAAAATTAAATAGTTTGAAAAAAATAAAAGGAAAAAGAAAATATCGAAAGGAGAGCATGCTCATGCATCTCCTAAGGTGACCATTTCTTTGTTATGTTCCACATGGGCACCGTTGTAGTGCTTCAATCTTTGTTCGTTGACTTTGAATTCATGTTCATCGGTGATGGACTTGATTATCACGACACCATGGGAGAACGGTTTGACAACTTCGAATGGTCCCGACCATTTTGATTTCAGTTTTCCTGGGAAAAGTTTTAGCCGAGAATTGAATAAGAGAACTAGTTGCCCTGGCATGAATTGTCGCGACAATAGTTTCTTGTCATGCCATTGCTTTGTTTTCTCCTTGTAGATTCATGCATTGTTATAGGCGAGTGAACAAAATTCTTCTATCTCGTTGAGGTCCAACAAACGCTTTTGTCTGGCACTTTCCCAATCCATATTCACGGTCTTGATTGCCCAATATGCCTTGTGTTCAATTTCCACCGGTAGATGGCATGTTTTGCCATAGACAAGTCAGAAGGGAGACATACCTAAGGGTGTTTTGAATGCAGTGCGATATGCCCAAAGTGCATCATCTAGTCTTACTGACCAATCCTTCCTAGAGGGATTTACAACTTTCTCGAGTATACCCTTCAATTCTCGGTTGGAAATTTTTGCTTGCCCATTGGTTTGTGGGTGATATGCCGTGGCAATTTTGTGTGACACGCCGAAGCGTTGCAACATCTAGGCAATAAGTCTATTGTCAAAGTGCTTGCCTTCATCACTGACAATTGCTCTCAGCATCCCAAACCATGTAAATATATTTTTCTACAAGAATCGTTGCGTGGTCTTGGAATTGTTGGTGGGAACTGCAGCTGCCTTAACCCATTTAGACACGTAGTCGACGGTAAGTAGAATATAGAGGTTGCTGAATAAAGATGGGAAAGATCCCATAAAATCGATCCCCCTACATCAAACAATTCCACCTCGATGATGTTTTGGAGCGGTATCTCATGTCGTCTAGAGATATTGCCTGTCCTCTGGCAACGATCACGTTGCTTGTAAAACTCTTGGGTATCTTTGTACAGTGTTGGCCAATACAAACTGGATTGCAAAACTTTGGCCGCGGTACGTATTCCTCCAAAATATCCTCCATAGGGTGAAGAATGGCATTGCTAGAGTACATTCTGCTACTCCTCTTTAGGGACACATCGGCGTATAACTTGATCTGCACAATGTTTAAACAAAAGAGGCTCATTCCAAAAGTAATGCTTAGCATCATAGCAAAACCTCTTCTTTCCTTGGTGAATAAGGACATAAGGTAAAATACCACAAACAAGGAAATTAACTAAATCCACGTACCAGGGTATTGCCGAGGTATGTGTTGTCGTGGCAACTGCTTCCATGGTTGCCGAGGTGTACGCATCAAGAATTTTCGCGGTATACGTGTCAAAGGTTGTCGAGGCATCGAGGGTTACCGAGGCATGCGCATCCATGGTTATCGAGGCAACTCACAGTTGCTCATTCGGGAATTCATCGCATATCTCTAAATCTGCGTCCTCCACCCTATTGCGCTCTAAGCGTGATAAGTGATCGGCCACTTGATTTTCTGTTCCTTTCCTATCCTTAATTTCAATGTCAAACTCTTGTAAAAGCAATATCCAATTAATCAAACGAGGTTTGGCATTCTTTTTAGCAAATAGATACTTAATTGTCGATTGGTCCGTATGAACAATTACCTTTGTACCAATCAAATAGGATTGAAACTTGTCAAATACAAAAACTACGGCTAGTAGCTCTTTCTCTGTTGTTGTGTAATTCACTTTAGCACCATTAAGAGTTTTACTAGCACAGTATGTCACCTGAAAGGTCTTACCTGTGCATTGGCCTGGGACTGCTCCTACCGCGAAATCACTTGCATCACACATGAGCTCAAAAGGTAGCGTCCAATCGGGTGGAACGACAATGGGTGCTGAGGCAAGTTTTTCCTTTAGGGTTTCGAATGCTTGGGTGCAAGAATCATCAAAATTGAAGACTTTATCCTATTCAAGCAAATTGCACAAGGGTTTAGTAATTTTAGAGAAATTATGAATGAACCTCCTGTAAAAACCTACATGCCCAAGAAAACTTAAGATTCCTTTAACCGAACTTTGTGGGGGTAATCTCTCAATCACGTCCACCTTGGCTTTGTATACTTCAATTCCCTTGGATGAAATCTTGTGGCCGAGCACTATTCCTTCATCTACCATAAAATGACACTTCTCCCAATTAAGGACTAAATCGGTTTCTTCACATCTTGCCAACACCTTCTCTAAATTGCCAACTGTCGAAGTCATTACCAAAAATGAAAAAATCATCCATGAAAATCTCAAGGAAGTCTTCGACCATGTCTGAAAATAGTGCCATCATGCATCTTTAGAAGGTCGCCGGGGCATTTCACAATCCGAACGGCATCATTCGGAAAGCATAAGTACCGTATGGGCATGTGAAGGTTGTCTTTTCTTGATCTTATGGTGCTATGGCAATTTGATTGTAACCTGAATAACCATCAAGAAAATAATAAAAGGGTTTACCTACAAGACGATCAAGCATTTGATCAATAAAGGGTAATAGGAAGTGGTCTTTCCTAGTGGCTTTGTTTAGCTTTCGACAATCCATACAAACCCTTCAACTGGTTATAGTCCTGGTTGGAATGAGTTCATTTTTTTCATTACTTACCACCGTTATACCTCCCTTTTTCGGTACACATTGTACCAGACTTACCCATGTACTATCTGAGATAGGGTATATGATGCCGGCATCAAGCCACTTGATGATTTCTTTCATTACAACCCCTTTCATGGCATGATTCAGTCTCCTCTGGGCCTCAATCGAAGGTTTGTGATCATCTTCCAACAAAATCTTGTGCATGCACACTGCCGGGCTAATTCCCTTCAAGTCGGTAATTGTCCACCCTATTGCCTTCTTGTGTAGCATCAACATTTTGATCATCTTCTTTTCCTACTCAGGCTGTAACTTAGAGGAAATAATTATAGGCAATGTATTATCGGTTCCCAAGTAGGCATATTTTAGTTGCCCTAGCAACTGTTTCAACTCAAGAATCGGTGGTTTCAATAGAGGGCTTTTCGAGTTTACCTTTCTTACCTGAGTAATCCTGTGGTTCAAAGTATGTACCTGGTCGATTGACTAACCAATTTGCCTCTTCTTGTTGTTCCTCATCAATCGATTCTTCATTGTCCTTAGGTTCCTCTTGATCAGCAATGTAGTTGTCGAGGCAACTAAATTCCTCGTCGAAGTCAAACTCTGTTGTGGCATGAAGAAGTTGGCATTCTTCTAGACCATTGGCATGCCTTAGTGTTTGGAACACATTTAGTTTAACTTGCTGGTCATTCACCCTTATCGTGAGTTCTCCCTTTTCAACATCGTCAAGGTTCTCCCTATTGCTAGGAAGTGTCTCCTGAGAATGATAGGTGCATGTTCATCTGCTTCACAATCCAAAACAATAAAGTCAGTGGGAAAATAAATTTATCAACTTTTACCAGTATGTCTTTGATTTTTCCCTCTAGATGCACATAGGATCTGTCGGCTAGCTGTAGTATAATTGTTGTAGGTCTTACCTTCCCAATTCCTAGTTTCTGGAAAATTGATTTAGGCATCAAGTTTATGCTTGCTCCAAGGTCACATAATGTTTTCCCGACATAGTGGTTTCCAATGGAACAAGGTATTGTGAAACTTCTGAGATCCTTTAACTTGGGTGGCATGCGATGTGCAACATGGCCATGCATCCCTCTGTTGCGACAACTATTTCAAACTCTCCTAGCCTTGTTCTCTTGGACACAATGTCTTTCAGAAACCTAGCATAGTTCGGCATTTGTTCAATCGCCTCAACCAATGGCAAGTTGATGTGGACTTGCTTTAGGTATCAAGAAACTTCTTGAATTGATATTCTTGCTTTTGTCGCTTCAACCTCTGTGGGAATGGTGGTGGAAGTCAGATATCTTTGATCCTTTCATTGGTCTGGAACCTGATTGACGGCATTGCCGAGGCAACTAGAGTTACCGAGGCATTGTCAACTAGGGTTGACGTGGTGTGCCTATCATTGGTTGCCGAGGCATGCTTATTGCTGGTTGTCGAGGCATGCTTATCGCTAGTTGTCGAGGCATGCTTATCACTGGTTGCCGAGGCATGCATATCGTTGGTTGTCGCGGCAATTCCTGGTTCATCATCTGAGGCTTTGCCGCTGAGTTCGTCTTGTTCTTTTTATGGAGTTTTGTTTGATCGAGCTTGAGCCTATTTAAGTTGTTGGCCACTTCTATGGTGATCGCCTTACATTGCTCATGGCCAGTTCCTCTTGCGGCTTCAGTATCTCTAGGTAAACCCTCTTGCGGTCTAGTATTCAGGTTTTGAGCAAATTGTCTGACTTGATTTTCCAATGATTTGAATGTCGCCTATTGGTTTTGCAATCTCATCTCGGTCCTGTTAATAAAAGCATCAGTTCTTTTTTATGAAGTTACTATTCTCAGCAATATAAGATTCAGTTTTCAACATAAAAGCATTGAGAGAATTTTCCAAAGTACTAGATGTTGTCGGATGTTCCTGCGGAAACTGTTGTCGTGGCATATTCTACTGGAATCCCGATGCTTGTGCATTTTAATTGTTCTGGTTTAGAGCATTGTTGGGATTACTCCATGAAAAACTCGGGTGCTTCTTCCAAGCTGGATTGTATGTATTGGACATCACATTGTTGTTCCGATTGTAATTCCCCACATAAAAGCCAGATTTCGGATTATGCATACATTCAGAAGAATCATGGTTAGCACTACATAATTCACAAAAGGAATACATTACCTTGACCTCCTGTGTGTTGTTTGGTTTCTGCATGTTCTGGACCATCTTGGTTAGAGCGGCCAATTGTGCCGAAATTGAGTCTGATGATCCAGTTCATGTATTGTGGCTTGGAGTCTAACTCCTCCTCTTCTAGCAGAGGGGAATTGATAATCATTCTTGGCAAGCCTATTTAGAATTTGCATTGCTTCCTCCGGTGACTTATCTACGAGTATGTCGTTTGTCGAGGCATCTAGCATCATCCTTGTTGGTGTATTCACAGCATTGTAAAACATTGTTACTTGTGTCCACACTGGGAATCCGTGTAGGGGGCATTTGTGTAGAAGTTCTCTATATCGCTCCCAAGCCTCGTACATGGATTCATCATCTACCTGTCGAAAAGAAGTAATTTCGTTACGAAGCTTATCAGTCAAATTTGTAGGATTAAATCGAGCAAGGAAATCACGACAAAGATCGGTCCAAGATCCTATTGATCCGATAGGAATGCTATTCAACCATGTTTTCACCCTATCCCTCAGTGAATAGGGGAATAATCTTAGTCGTAAAACATCAAGGGTGACTCCTTGTATTTTGAATGAATTGCAAATCTCGAGGAAAGATTTAAGATGTTGTCGTGCATCTTCAGTTGTTGAGCCGCCAAATTGACTAGTTGTGTTGATCATATTGAACATCACCGGTTTCAACTCAAAGTGGTCAACTTCAATTTTAGGTGTGACAACTCCTGGATTGAGTCCTTCAAGATCTTCTTCAAGATAGTCTCGAATAGTTCTGATTCGTGCAAGAATCACTCCTCCTCCTGCTGGAACATCTTGATTCATATTGCCATCTTGATTAGCCATTGCTACTCTTAACCTTTGTCTGAGTCTTTGTAAGGTTCGTTCGATTTTTGGATCAAAGGGATATTCTGTTGTAATCGGTCTCGCCCTGGTCATATACCAATGCAAAACCAAAGTTTGTTAACCCTTTGAATCTTAGACAAGAAAAATAAAAAGTGCAAGAAAATAAAAACAAAGTTGCTATTGCCAATCCCCGACAACGGCGCCAAAAACTTGTTACCTGTATTGAGTGCTCCGCAATTGTGCAAGTGTACACATCGCAAGTTATAGTACAAAAGATATCGTCTCCACAGGGATTGGTGCCACTTCAAGAATCTAATCTCTTGCACTGTAAAAAGTAAAAGAACACAAGTAGAAGATTGTAGGAGTTTAACTAACAACTAAACTAGAATGCAAATAAGTAAAACAAGATGTAATCAAATGAGAGAGAATAGGCCAGGTTATCGTGAGTTAAAGTGTGATAGCCGATTGGATCGTCTTGGTAAAAGAGTTCAAGGGCAATTCAGTTGCCGTGGCAACTTGCGCAGCGGGGTTGACTTGGCAACTAATCGACGGTTGCCTGGGCAACTGTTTGGGCGGCTGGGCAGCAACTTCAAGGTTCGGCAGAGCGTTCTTCAATGGTTTCTTCTTATCCCTAAATCGAAACTCTAGCTATTTGTGCATGCCTTGATAATACATCCCTGTGTGAATTAAGGGTGAACAACAATCAATCTTGCGCTCCTCTTAGCCGTTGAAATCCTTAATTTATTCCTACGCCAGATTAATCTTCACCATCAATATATTGAATAAAGACCATACTCATTCGTTTCTTAAATCTAACTCTCCCGATATTAGATAAATAGATGAAGTTACGAGATCCTATCCCAATTCACTCGCAAACAAGAATAAAAACCAAGAATGAGTAAACCTTGAATTGAAAGTGCAAACTCTTATTACCTAAACAAAATCCAATTGTTTCTCGTAACAACAAAACACAATAACCCCAACCAATCAAGTTAGTTCATGGTTGGGTTCAAAAGATATACAAAGAATAATCCCCAAACCATGAATCTAATGGAAGCAAAGAAGAAGAAGACGAAGAAATCGATCAGCCCTCTTTGGAAAATCTCTCAATAGAACTCTCCCTCCAAGCTTTCTCCCAATCAAACTCTCTCTTCCTTGTCAAAATCTCTCCCTTGCTCTCCTTTTGAGTTTGACGGCTTGGTCTCATTTAAATAGGAGATGGCTAGGTCAAAATCCTTCTTGAGGAGAAAGTTAAGTTGGAATTAAATACTTTAAAAGAATATAATTCTTTATTATATTTAAATTCCTTCTAGATCTTCTCCTATCTTTTTGGGATTTAATTTCTCTTTGACCTTTTCATGGAAATCAAACTCCTTTGGGATTTAAGTTTGCTCCAAGTCATCTTGGGCTTATATAGTCATCAATTTCGACTACCATATCATCTTATCCCTTATCGAAAATTGCCCTGTCAACTAGCTCGGCATCTCCTTCATGCATTGCCCTGGCAACTGGTTCCAGCCTTGCTTTGGCAAGTGATTCTGCACACACAAAAAAACACACCAATGCAGTATCTTTTTCAACAAAATTAAACAAAATATGAAATCAAGCTTGTCCATCAAGGAAACAATGCAAACATGCATGAATGGCTAATAGTGCAACCAATATGAGCCTAAGTCTAGCAATAATATGAATAAAATAGTACTTTTAGACACTTAACAATACCCATCCAATAATTCATTTCCTATTTGGTCACTTGATTTTGACAAATTGTCAAAATGGTCACTAATTTGATTCAACATCGGTTTAGCATTCTAACATGAATTTCACATCTCCTACATCATCAATTACATAAAAACACTCAAATTTCATAAAATTCAGATTCGGTCCCTTAACTTTGAAGCTTGCTGAATTGGTCCCTATATATTTAACTTAGGGTTTTGCTTCCAAACAACAAATCAAGCTTACTAGATCATTAATCCAATATCACAAACCCTAAGTTAGACTTAAATCCATAAACCCTAATCTTCTCCATAGAAACAAAAAAATGTAGGTTTTAAATCCTACCTCAATAGCATGATTTTAACATCATATAAGCTTGATTCCAACTTAAATTCAACCATGGAATCATAAAATTTCAAAAGCACCAATTTTGTTCATAAACCCTAATTTCTTCCTCATATCAAATCTCATCAACCAAGAAAGTATTCTATGAATTATTTACATCAAAAGATAGAGCTCGAAGAATAGAAAAACTTTGTAGTTTGAAAGATTACCTTGAAACCGAGATTCGGGGCTTAAATCGAGCTTGGAAAATTTCCTTCTTCTTTCTCCTCTTCACCATGGTTTTGGAGAGTAATTTGCTGATAATCCCTTCATATTTTCATGTATTTATGCGACTTGTATTAGAAAAAATGAATTTTTAATATAATAAATTCCACTTTCCAAAAATACCCTCCAACTAGGTCTATATTTCTAATTTGCCATTTTGTAACATTCCAACTAGACTTAGTTGGATTCTAATCAGCCACTATTCATCAATAAAAGAAATCTCAAAATTCCTTCCATGTCCCTTTTGGGCAAAATGACCAAAACACCCTTTACCGATCAACTTATTCACAAAATTGCCATTCCATATCATTTCAATCGATTTAAATTTTTCCTGATCTTTTTAACATCCAAATAGTCATAAAATAATATTTTATGACTCTTTTAATATCCATGGAGCTATCTCTGAAATTTTAGCTCTATCTGATTTACCGATAATTATCGAGAATTTTATCGGCTACTAAATAAATTCCTTAATCAAAATAAATCATAGTATTCATCTTGAATCGAACTAAAAATATTTCCAAAACTTGGGAATAATTTTTATATCCTTCTTCTATCATATACTAAAATTTCAAAATTTTCCAGTTCGATTTGGATACCCGAATTCCACTTAAACATTGACTACAATTTCCAACAATCGAAATATCAGTTCAAACCAAAATTCCACATTTGATCCACACCCTTAGGTGATCTATCTATTTATGAAATGAAAACCCCTAACTTTTGGGAAATTACAACTTTAGTCCTTTAACTTTTCATATTTTGTCTTGTACCACACAAGTTTTACTGTTTAATATTTTGGTCACTATATTTTAAACTTCAATTCACATTCCAATTTTCCTCGAATTTTGACCAAACTTGGCAAGTACCCTAATAAACTTGCCCTCTATCGTCTGATGCTTTTAAATCTCAGAAATTCCTTTTCCATAACACATAATCGAAGAAATCCTAACTTTTGCATTTTTGTCATTTTAGTCACTAAGATAACTTTTAAGCTATTATCTTAATACTAAATGATCCTTAGTCAACTTAGTAAAATTTGGGGTATTACAATTCTCTCCCCCTTAAGAAAATTTTTCCTCGAATTTAACACGTACTTGGTTCAAAAAGGTAAGGAAACTGCTTTCTCATATCTCCTTCCTTAATATACAACTCAACATACTTATCCCTAGGGTAATCTATTCGAACAGGGATAATGTGTGCTAACTTAGTCAATCTATCAACAATCACCCAGATTGAATCCTTCTTATTCGATGTCAAAGATAGTTCTAATACAAAATCCATCATCACTCGTTCTCGTTTCCACTAAGAAATTAATATCAGTCACGACAATTTAGAAGGTATCTGAAGTTCTGGTTTTACTTGTTGACATGTCAGATATTTAGAAACAAACTCAGTTATAACTATTTTCATGCTTGGCCATCGAGATTGATTTTTTAAATCTTGATACATCGGGTTTCCACCTGGATGTACAATCAAAGGACTATAGCGTACTTCAAAGATAAGTTGTTTCTTTAATTCTTCATCGTTTGAAAAATAGGTTTTTCCTTGATAATACAAACATCCATCAGACTAATTTCAAAGTCTTCGGTTTCACCTTCTTCTACTTATTCGATCAAAAATTTGATTCCAAGACACTTCCTAGTAGGTCACCCATTCTTGAATTTCTATGGCCTAAGCACACTTAACAATCTTGTTCGATCCAAATTCAATACCTTCTAATGCATTTTAATTTCTAAATCCGATATCAAAATTCTTATTTTATCAAATTTATCCTTATATTGACTATCCACCATCTTGCCTCAGGTTCAACTTCTTTTTAGTTAACAAATACTTTAAACTTCTTTAATCTATGTAAATATAGCATCATTCACCATATAAATAATGAGGCTATATCTATAAAGCAAATACAACCATTGCTAACTCCAAATCATGAGTAGGATAATGTTCTCTCATGCATCTTAAGTTGTCTCGAAGCATAAGTCACTACTTTTCCTTCTTACTTAAGTACACTTCCTGAACCTTTATGAGAAGCATCATTATAAACTACATAATCTTTGCTCAATTCTGGTTGTACTAATATTGGGGCTTCGGTTAATATCTTCTTTAATGTCTCAAAATTTTATTGGCACTTATCTGTCCAACTAAATGGCATGCTTTTCCTCAATAGCTTGGTTAGTGGGGAGGCAATCATCGAGAAATTCTTTACAAACTTTCAATAATAACCAACAAGTCCCAAAAAACTTCGAACATCGAAAACATTCTTCAGAGGTTTCTATTCAACTATAGTTGGTACATTCTTGGGATTTACTCTTATCTTTTCTGCCAAAACCACATGACTAAGAAAAGCAACTTCCGGCAACCAAGATTTAGACTTTAACAACTTATCATATAGCTTCTCTTTCGAAGATTCTGAAGAGCAATGCGAAGATAGACATCATGTTCTTCATTTGTCTTCGAATTGAATAATTCTTCCTTTCAAGTTTACATAAGACTTCTGTCGATCATTAATCTTTTTAAGATTATATTGTATAATCTTTACTTTTTCTTTCATTTCTTGTAATAAATCCGACTTAATTAATTTATGAAATTCAACTCGAACTAATTTAATAATGATTTACCCTTTTGACCGTAGAAAGCCTCGTAGGGTCCCATCTGTATACTTTCTTGATAACTTTTACTATAAACAATTTCTACTAACGGTATATATCTTTACCATGATTTCAAACTCAATTATACAAGCTCATAACATATCATCAAGAAATCTTTCACAGACCTTCGATCATAACCAATAAGTCTTAAGAAACTGTGAACCTCTGTAATATTTTTAGGATCGACTCGGATCCCTATAGCTAAAATAATATGACCTAAGAAAGACACTTTTAATACCCGAACTCACATCCAGTCTTTCTGGTTCAGGTTAACTGATAATCTTGATAGAAAATATATCATTATCTTTTTTCTTATTTTCCTTTTATAAATAATCACTACATGGTCGTAAAGAACTATCTTCCTTCTTTACGTATAATTTTGTAGCTTCTCACAATAGTACACTAGATTAATTATAACTCTAGTCTAACAATTCTTACAGCTGACTTTCAGCTCTTTTAACTCCTAGAAAATTTTCCAAGTCACTTCTATTGTAAGTACTACTTTGTGGCATTAATCCACCCAAATACAAACAAGTTCCTTTAGGAATAATATTACTTCTTCTGACTTTTCAATATTCATATCTTCCAGACCTTTCAAAATCTTAAAGTAAACCTCAGATCTCTATTAGATACTATCGAGGTTGGTACTCCATGTAGTCAATATATTCCCTTATAATCTATGTTGTTATATACATAAGTGCATGTATAGATGTTAAAAACTAACATCTTATAATTACTACATCAGCTCCTTACAGTGCAAGTTAACTCAACTCAAACTTAAGTTAATTACAATTACTATTTTACTTCATTGTATTTATTGTGAGTCCTTTCTTGACCTTTAAGATTCATCGATTGGCGAAATCCAGTAGCGTCTTACTTTTCTTATTATAATCTTATCTCATATATTACTATTGAGGAGCAGCTTCAAGTCATACAATCAACATATCAGTAACATAACATTCTAGGGGCATGTATTTACTAACAACTTATAACAAATTTGATTTAGCATCCAGAACCGACTAAACATGTAGCTCTGATACCACTAAATGTAACATCCTCAACGTATATTCGACGATTAAATACACATTGAAGATGTTACTATATTATTTAGCTGATTTCCTGACTTGTAAATTTTTTTTAAAACATCTGACATAAAACTAGCTTATAAATTAATCAAAGAATAAATTGATACATGCCCACTAAAGAATATCATAAATTTAGAATGTCTTACTGATATTTGGCAGATTGCAGCTTGATTAACATGCATGACTCCTTTTTCGGTAAGCTTCCAATAACCTATGTGTGAAATAGCACATGCTAAGTATTCACTTAGTGAGACAACTATAAATTGAAGTAAAGCATTTCAATGTATATAAATAACATAAAATAAACTTATTAAAGTCATTCCCTGTCAATTAACAATGTTATACATTTCCTACAAAATGGCAAGAAAATCCCAATTACAGTTTATATCATAACATCAAACCTTTATTTTAATAATCAAATATACGTTAAGCTTTTTAAGTTAACTATCCGCATAAATGCATTTCATGTATTATAGCCCAAAGCATAAAATCATGTAATCTGTAATGCAGGAATAATCATGTAAGAAATTTGTACTGCCATAATTTTGTACTGTAAAGTCATGTAACTGTACTGTAAAATCTTATGGTCCAAGGTAAATATCAAGTCATTCCTCTGTCATATAACAGTGCAATACAGTTCCTGCAAAATGGAAAGCATGTCCCAATTGCAATTTATATCATATCATCAAACCTTTATTTTACCAATCAAAATTTTTTTAAGCTTTTTCACTTAACTGCCTGCATAAATATATTTCATGTATTATCGCCTAAAGTACAAAATCATGTGATGCTATGGTACACGAATCATCACGACACCGTAGTGTCTACGACGCCGTAACGTCTACATTGCCCAAGCGAATAAGATGAGTACGTACTCAAGAACGCCCTTTTCTCCTCATACTCACACATTTTGTGCTATGTAACAGCGTAATGTTTGAACCGACTCCGTAGAGTCTAAATCAACTCTGTAGAGTCCATCTCGACCACGAAGAGTCTATATCGACCCCGAAGAGTCTATAAAACATCGTATTGCTATGACGCAACTGCTACGACTCTATGGATATCCAACTATGCCAAAGATTCTCATGCAATTTCATGTGAACCTATGGTATACGAGTCATCTTACGACACCGTAGCCTCTGATGGTGAGTACGTACTCGAGGACACTCTTTGCTCCTCATTATAGCATCTTTTTGAGCTAGTCGACACCGTAGTGTCTAAACATCACCGAAGTGACTGCAACACCGTAGGGTCTGATATCAACACTGAAGTATCTGGATCGCATCGTAGTGCTGGTTTGCAGCTGCTATGACTCTATGGATATCCAACTATACCAAAGACTCTCACACTAGTACTTGGGCATAACAATATATTATTTTCATATTCAATATCCAATCCTTCAATACTATTATCCATAATTCAATAATAGGCAGTTCGTACCCAAAATCTAAAAAGTTGATTTATCTTAGATAAATCATTATGCCATATCAGTGTATCACATATGCCATTTACATAACTTTGATCAACATATATTTTCATTAATATTAATGTCGACTTCTCGCAAGTCTCTCTCGTGTCATGTATATAAAATAAATAAAAAATGCAATCATTCATATCACATATATAATAAATAAGTAAAAATGTACTCATCTGGGCCATTTATTAGCATGCCTCACTAAATTCTACTCGATCCTTTCCTTCATAGTACCTCGAATCTTCTTTTGATTCGGATTTGACTTCATTAACCACATGAATATAAACAAACATTTGTTAAATTCACTTCTAACAATATTCAATCAAGCTATCTAATCATTTAACATATAAATTTCCATAATTTTCCTTCCTTCCTTATACTGTCCAAAAATTCATTTTGGTCCTTAATGACCAATTTGAACTTCCAATAATTATTTCGAGCTTGTTATCAAACATTTAGATACAAAATGTATGAAATTCTATTTTCTGGCAACTTGTCCTACCCTCAGAGTTTTACTTCTAAAGATCCAAATACACATTGGATCATAATATCCGTTATACTATAAGAACTAGATTCGATAACAATTCTAACGATATAAGCCACATAAATTAATAAAATCTACAAAAATTATAAAAATTCCTCAAACTCCCGTCACAAAGATGTCCTGACAGAAACTGCTCTATAAATTTTCTGACCTTCATTCGATTAAAAAATCATATCTTTTAACTCGGAACTCGAAATTAGTTTCCGTTTGTTGGAAAGGAAACTAGACGAACAAATCTTTACATCGATATAAAATTCATCATCTAAACATTTTTGTAGAATTTATGGTGAATTTTCGAAGTCACTGCCAAAAATTCAATCTTCTACATAGCTTTCCATAGTAAACTTCTAATTTATACTAAATTCTTCTTATTTTTCTACTTGTCAATTTAGTCTCATCACTTGCTTCAAACCACCAATTCAACATCTTCTTCATCAAACAATTATTCAAAATAATTCCCTCTAATTTTCTTTCTTTGCCAAAATAGTCACTAAAATGCAAAGGCAAGGATTCAAACTTCAACATTACTACCTTAATTCTATTATTTTAACTAAAAATCCGATTTAATCCCCATCCAGTAACTCATTTCCTATTTGGTCACTTAATTTTAACAAATTGTCAAAATGGTCACTAATTCGATTCAACATCGGTTTAGCATTCTAACATCAATTCACATCTCCAACATCATTAATTACATAAATACACTCAAATTTCATAAAATTAAAATTTGGTCCCTTAGCTTTGAAGCTTTCTGAATTGGTCCCTATAGATTTAACTTAGGGTTTTGCTTCCAAACAACAAATCAAGCTTACTAGATCATTAATCCAACATCACAAACCCTAAGTTAGACTTAAATCCATAAACCCTAATCTTCTCCATACAAACCAAAATATGTAGGGTTTAAATCCTAACTCATAACATGATTTTAACATCATATAAGCTTGATTCCAACTTAAATTCGACCATAGAATCATAAATTTTCAAAAGCCCCAATTTTGTTCATAAACGTTAATTTCTTCCTCATATCAAATCTCATCAACCAATCAAGTATTCTATGAATTATTTACATCGAAAGATAGAGCTCGAAGAATAGAACAACTTTGTAGTTCGCAAGATTACCTTAAAACCGAGATTCGAGGCTTAAATCGAGCTTGGAAAATTTCCTTCTTCTTTCTCCTCTTCACTACGGTTTTGGAGAGTAATTTGCTGATAATCCCCTCATATTTTCATGTATTTATGCCACTTGTATTATAAAAAATGAAATTTTAATTCAATAAATTCCACTTTCCAAAAATACCATCCAACTAGATCTATATTTCTAATTTGCCATTTTGTAATATTCCAACTAGACTTAGTTGGTTTCTAATCAGCCACTATTCATCAATAAAAGAAATCTCAAAAAACCCTATTATATTAATAATTAATTTTTTACGCTTTGTTTCAGTTACGGTTGGTGAAAGACAGTTCCCAGTGGGAACCAAAAATTTTAAATAGTTTCAAACCTAGGAATATTTGTTTCTATATGGGTATAGAAAAACTTAAACTAAAATCGGCAGTAAAACATGTATTATTTTAGGTTTGTCCATAAAAGTTTGATACTGTATATGCAAACGTTTGAGACTCTATTTAAACCCCAAATAATCCTTCATCACATGTTTTACTTGTTTTGTCTCACAAACCTTAGCTTTCTTATACTATTATTTAGTTCCTAATATTTAATTTTTACCCTAATAATTTCAATATGGTTCTTTTTGTGTTCATACCAGTTCGTAAGATTTTATTTTTACCCTAAACCCGACAAAAGCAAAACTAAAATCAGTAAGAGTAACTACTAATGTCTACTACGTTGTAATTCACAGTTGGTGGTTTATGAGAATAATTTTAATAGATTTAAGGTTAATGGTTTAAGATTTAGGTCTTAATGGTTGTGTTTTAGGATTTATGTTGTACTTTATGGTTATTGGTTAATGAGATTAATTTTATGGCTTTAAGATTAAATGATTTAACTTTATGGATTAATGATTAGGGTTTATGCCTTTATGGTTTAGTTTAGGATTAGTGGTTTACGATATTAATTTACATGGTTAAAAATTTAGTGTTTAGCTTAGTGTATGAGATGAATTTCAAGCAATATATTCTCTATATTCTACAATCTATATATAATATACCAAACGTTATGATATTATTATTAATATAGTCTATAGTATGTGTCTCTATGCTCTATAGTCTATTATAATGATACGTTTATATGTTACGTCATGATATATTTTTAGGGGTTATAGGATTATAGCCTATAGGTTGATATCACTAGTTTACGACTGAAATTTAGGGACTAGGAGTTTCGTGTTAAATTAATATTTAAATAAAAGAACAAAATCATGGCTCTGTAATATTTCTATAAAAAATTTGTTAAGAAAATAAAGTAAATGCATAGCATATTACAAGGAAAACCTAAGAGTTTATTTCTTAGAAATCCTCATAACTTGGTGTTTCCCCATACGATCATCATCTCCTATTTATCATTTTTCTCTTTCACTTTATGCAAATTTATCAGTCATTTCATTATTTAAATCATTCATTATAATTTGAGGAGTATATTCGTAATATGGTAAGTATAATGATTTGAATCTTCAAGCAAATAATTTGTAAATCAATATTTTCTTTTAAAGTTTAGAAACTATAACTCTTAATGCTCAGCCTCGCATGTTACAAAGTCATTTACTATTTTACATATGTCAGCTTACATTTATGTCCACTCAATTATATTAGAAACAAAAAGACAATTTCGGGCGGGAATAAAAAATTTTCAATTGTTTCAAACCAATGATAATGGGTTTTGAAGCTAGCCAAGCAAAAAGAAAACTGAAATTGTTATTAAAATATGTAATATTTTAGGTTTCACGTAACAATCTTGAAAGTGTATATGCAGACATTCGATACTTGTTGCATTAACGAAAACACTGCGCACAGTTGGTTTCATTCCTATAGTTATAAATTTTTTAATTACTTGGTATAGTTTATTCTTTAAAGAACCAAATCAAACCAATTACTGATTACTAAACAAACCATCACAAGATATTATCTATCCATAAATTAAGGACTTAGTCACAAGTCGAAAATGTATATAAGACATGACTTCCTTTCCAAAGTTTTAGCTCAATTTCATGATATATAATACTTACAAATTCCTCTAATCAATACATTTATAACCAAAGATCCGGATTGTACCGAGACAAGATGAGCATATCAAAATATGAATTAGGGTATGAAACACCAAAGTAAAGGTTTGATACTAGAAGATTTAATGACCAACATAAAATGTGCGAACAAGAAATAACATTATAGGTTTGTTTTTATGAGTTTCAAACCAACCTCCTCCGGTCTCAAAACGATATGTCTGAATGTTCCACAGCAATTGTCACAGTTTCATTAATGAATTTAAGTTGCGATTGGGATAAGTTCCGCTACAAATTTACCAGTATCGAGATTCATAATCTGAGTTCCCATTTAATTATTGTCCTAGTATATGCAAACATTCTCTTGAATAAACATTATATGTGTACACTAAAATATGTACATAATTATAATTCGACTTATAATTGCATACCTTTCAAATACTCAAAAAAGATGATAGTCTTCTTTCGCAGTTTGAGTGGGATTGTATGAAGATCTACAGTCACTCATCCATATTTCCTCCTGGTCATAATAAGGGCAAACAATAGTTTCACACGTTATAATTAACATGAGAATACACGCAAACATGTAATTTAATAAATAGGGACTGACGTTTTCTTTAATGGGTTGCACGTTGTCCACTGCACTTTCTGAAAATTCCATGTCCAGAGCATAAAAATCATCATGACATGCGGATGATGGTGTTGCCAATCCTAGCTTCAAATAAGGACACGTGACTTTATTGTGCCCTTCTAAATTGCAATTTGATCAATGGTACCTACTCCTGCTTGCAACTTTTTTGTACCCTATATCTGGGCTTTTGCCTTTCTTCCTTGATAGGTCCCAAACTCTTTTCAGTGGTGTGGTTTGATCATGAGAATCATTCAACATACAACTTGCCTTGAGTTCGGTCATAAGTCTATGTGTCTTCACTCGCTAAAAGCTATGTTCTGTGTTTGATGCAACGTGGCAAAGTTTATTTAACCTCGATCAGAGCGAAGAGAACCTAGCCATGTGTTTCACTTCATGAGGAACATTGAAGTCCACAAATGATGGGGCAGCAACCTTCGCATTCTTTGTCCATTGATATAGAATGAATGAATTTAGGATACGTGTGCTATCCAGTATCTTAAGCAAGTATAGTTAATGTCTACATGGAAACCCGAATGTCTCAAATTTACGACAACAATATGTTAGGGCTTTTGTGACAACATCAAACTGTACTTCATAATCCTTGCCCTCATTTTTATATTTCCTCAGATAAATACTGTAAAGACCATTGCCATCATCATCTTGTTGTGATACACTATACAATGTCTCATGTATAAGTTCCTCTTGGAAAATCTTATATGATTTTCTTGAATACAGTTTTGTTGCACCGTCTTCTAGATCTTTCAATTTTGTCAATTGCACCGGCTTTCTCTATCTACAAGCAAAATTTGCTTTCAACTCGTTCAAGCGCATTTGACCTATGGCATCTTCAATTGCACGAATAAACTCCAAATATGTCTTCTTGATCTTAAGGAAAATTGCCAATGACGTATTCATTGATTCACACCTTTGGGTTGACGTCACGTTCGCAAAAAAACATTACCCGTAATATACTCTTGTGCCCATAAGTGTTGGGTCCTGCTCTTCTCCAACACCCATAGATGGTTTTCCACATTAAACTTCTTAGCAGTTCTTTCATATTGTTCATCAAATTCCTCAGGTGTCCACAAGAATGCATGCATGTGCTAAATTACTTTGTAAAATTTGAATCCCTAATATTTGCTTGTGCATTGCGAGCTAGATGCCAAGAACATATTCAATGTTTAACATCGAGAAAAACATTATTGATTGCCCTCTGCATTGCCCTATCTCCATCTGTAACCACTAAAAGTGGAGACTTCTTCAGCATAGCTTCTGCAAAAACTTTTAAGACCCACTTAAACGTATCTGTGGTCTCATTCGTAAGGACAACAATAGCAAACACAATTGTTTGATGGTGGTGATTTACACCAACAATGGGCATAATAGGTCGACCGTATGCATTACCTTTGTAGGTGGTGTCAAATGCAATAACATCACCAAAAATGGCATAGTCAGCTCTAGAAGTTGAATCAGCCCAAAATAGATTGCGTAAACGATTTGAATCGTTGGTTGATAATGTCATGAAAAACCTGAGATCTGTCTTTTTCTTGGCTTCAAAGTAACCTAGTGCGGCATTAACATCCCCATCAATAACTTTATTGGCTTTTATGTTTTGGAAAGCATTGTATAGATCTTTCTTAATAAAACTAACATTTTGATAACCACTAGACTGTTGCATGAAGAATTTCATAATTTTTGATGTTCTGACAACGACATTATACAATGTTGAAGCCTCTGCAATATCGGCCTCCGTCATAGACTGATGTGAATGAAGGAAGGGTGCCATGGATGGTGGAAAAAGTTGATGGTTATGTTCGTTATCAGACAATTTTATAACCCAACTATCCTGATCTTTTGAATAGACCACTATTCTAGCCTTGCAACTGGTCCTTGTTAGTGGACGTAGAGCGCGTAAAAGCTTCGCCTCATCTGCTTTTGATTTCTTTTGCCCTTATTTTGAACAATAAAACTCTTCTTGGTATATAATTCCATTTGTATCAAGACGACTTGTTCTACGACGTGCACTAAATCCATTTTGATTTGCCTATTCCTTATAAAATTCCCATGCTTCTTCAAGTGATGCAAATGGCATGCCAACGATGTTATTCGAACTCTCTACACGATCTACTCATATTTCCGTATCACCTACTATACTCGAAACTTCTGTGATGAGTATACTCTGACACCTAGGTAAATGAATATGAAATAACTAAAACATTGCATGGAATTAAGTTGCATAAATGCAAAAAAAAAAATATTGCTTATTATGAACTTGCTTACCTTCTTATGACCATTGTTGCAGGAAACAAAGTTTATGACCTTCAAAATAAAGAACTTGTTCAATGGGAAGAGGATTAAGTGGAAATAGACGTGTATTGAAGTTGCTATCACCTGCCCTGGGATGGTAGCTACAACATTTATTGAAACTTTTATACAACATTTTGCGAATGGTTGTTGTTGGAGTAAAAAAAATCTATTTTGCATAAAATAACTAAACTTTTTTCAAAAGTTTTGGAATTTCATCTTTACATTTCAATACTGATTAAATGTCTTATGTTTTAGTTCTTGATGTAACGTATCAAAACTGGTATCTAAGATCCGATACTTCAAAAACATTTGAACTTTTGCTTTATGACATTTTCGGTTATTAACTTCAAATATATAACTTTTTTGCTTGATGTTCCCGCTTTTTTGTTACAAGTAGCGAAACTAACAACTGACTTATGGAACAATGCCAGAATACGTTTTGGAAACTAACAATTGCTTCCTTATTGTCAATGTAATTGTACTCCGGCATGACTCACAACTTATGTCAGAAATCTCTTATGCACATCATCTCATTATCAGGCTTCTTTGTTGTACGTGCCTGACACGTCTTCTCTTGTCAAAAATCTTAGTTGTACCTAAAATTAGAGTTTCGATACTCAAACATATAAAATGTACCAATTCTTGTACAGTTTCGAGTCACGTTCATGTATAGTTACATGTTCATATGTAATTGGGAGTAAAGAAATGTATATAAGAGGTTTGATACTTATAATGAGAACGACCACCTTAAATTACCATATCCTGTAAGATTTTATGTTCCTATTGAAGAATATCGAAACACGAAGTATAGTATCGATATTTATCGATGGTAAAACGATGACGAATGTGTTTAATGATATAGTCAACTCTGATTAAGTTGTCATCAAAATCCAATTACATTTGCTACATTTGTTCGTTCGAGGAACCGATGTGTGCTGAGAAATATGATCACCAACACAAACAAAAATTAGATTAAGAAGTTTGGTCTAAAATTTGATACATGGTTCATTTCTCAGTTAAAATGAATAGAAGAAGAGTTTGTTTCTGTGTTGTCGTTGTAATGCCCTGAAATTGGGCCAAGATGTTAGACGGATCGATTAGACAGTTTGGGAGAACTAGATTAGACAATTCGAATTAGTTTTAGGAATCAAATCTTAATAAATTATTTTGGGCTTATATAAAATATGGAAAATGTTGGAAAATACTTAATTAATATTTTAAGTATTTTGGTAAAATCAATTTGAAGAAATTAAATCTGATTTTGGGACATTTTGGTCTTGTGACTAAAATGAAAAGTTTTCAAAACTGTTTTTGGTGACTAAATTGTAAAAGGGTCAAAACTTAGAATCTTTAAGGAGCTAATTGACCAAACTTTTTCATCAGATTTTCCCCCTTAATTTAGGCCATTTTAAAAAGGTTTTTAATTGGTTTTAATAATAAAATAAAGGGGATTAATAAGAAGGATTTTTATTTCCTTATAATCACTTTCTCACGTAACTAACTTTGATATCACTTTTTCTCTCAACTTTCTCAGTAGCCAAACTATTAAAATCTTTCCAAAAATTACAAGAATCAATCTTTTTTTATTTCCTTTTTGTTTTCTAATTGATTACTTTGAATTCTACAACAAAATCTATTTGGATTTTAACCAATCTTTGCCAATTAAGGGAGAAATCAGCAATTAGAGGTAATTTTCATTTCTCTCCTCTAATTAAAGGTTCTTTATTGAAATTCCCAAGTTCTTGATCCTTTGCAACTGATTTTTGTTACAGAATTATGATTAAAACATGGATATGTTATTAAATTGGGTTTTGATATAAAAAATTGATGAACACTGTTTTGGATTTATTTTGTGTTGAATCAAATTGATTTAGATCTTTATTAAGATGTGTTTTAATGTTGAAAGAAGTGGTGAATTAAAGTAATCCCGAAACTATGTGAATTGTTAATTTTTCTAGATTGTAAATAGTTGGATTTGGTGTGATCTTGGTGTTGAAGAGTGGCTGCAGGTATAAGGTCATGGTAAGGATGTTTTGGATGTTAATTGATGTTGTTAAGATGTTAGAATCAATAGATTTTGGCTGGACTTTGTATAGATGAAGTTTGGTGATGATTTCGGTTGTTTTAGAGAGGTGTTTGATGGTTTCTTGTGAGGCAAAGTTGTGTTTGTTGTTTGCCAGGGATTAGATATGCATGGAAGTGCATTAATCCTCTGTTTTTGTTTGGTTAAAGCAAGGGAATCGAATCCTTTAGCTTTTGGAGAGATCGTGAAAGCTTCGAAAGCTTGATCGCATATCGGCAAGTGGAGAGTTTGCTTGTCGGTGAGTGGAAACATGTTTTACTGCTATTAAAAGGTTTAAAGATGGTTGTTGGGAGATTAGATAAAGTTTAAAACACTTATCTAAGCTCGAAAGTAAGCATTGGTTGAGCTCTCTCTCATTTTCGAATTTTGCAAAGTATAATCTCATGCACATGTTTATGGATTTGATTACTTACTATTATATGCATGTTTTGGAAACAAAAGATGTTGCAAATGATTATTCTTGTTGAGCTTTGTGTAAAGCAAATGATTTATGAAAGCATGTTGAGGATGCTAGAATGCATGGTTTAATGTATTGGAAAATGGTTTGAATTGATGCATATATAAAACAGTAAGCTAATATGGTTGTTAATGAGTATATTGGTAAGTTACTGTGGTAAATATTATCGGATATAGTTGGCTAGCCATAGGGTTTAAAGTGCACTATAAAAAGTCACCTCATGTGTGTTGAGGGGTTATGATTGTACCGTTTCCTCTACCACGAGAACCGCAGTGGTCGAGGGGTTAAATGTGCTATATTCTCCCGCTGGACGATTGTGTATCAAAATGGTTGAGGGGTTAAATGGGCCGTTTACTCCCATTGTAGATACTTTACATCGTAACCATCAAGGGATTAAATGTGTCATTTTTTCCAATTAGATGTATGTTAAGTGGTCGAAGGAACCACTTGTGAAATTCGTGTATCTGATGTGTTTTTATAAGTTGGAAAAAAATTAATTTTGAGTCACTTGAATGCCAATATACGAGATGATGTATCATGAGATATGGATTATGTTTTTGTATAATGTGGTTTATACATGTGAGGCTTTTTAAGCTTGCTATCTAGAGATTTTGGCTTATGAAGCTTAAATTGAGGGTTGTGTTGGAATCCATGATACATGTGTTACAAAAGATTTAAATGTGCATTTGAAAGAGATTATAGAAGCATGAGATGTTTTTCCATGAGACTTAAATTCTAGATTTGAATAAAATGGTTTTAAATGCATTGATGAGTGTTTCTTGAGATTCTCTCACTAAGCTTATAGATTACGCTCTTCTTTCTCATCAATGCAGAGAAGTAGACTTTTTCAAACAGTAAGTACGCAAGAGGAGATCTAAGGGTTGAGACCTTTTCAAAGTATGGTTTATAAATGCTAAGTAGTAGTAAGAGAAAATGTGACCAAATTGTATTTGGGAGGTGTATTTTGGGTACTCCCCATTTGTACAAGTTATGTTTGATGTTTTGGACTTGTATGAAGCTTAATGTTTTGTTTTGAGGGGTTGGGGTTGTTTGCCCATTTAGGGAGTTCTTCTACGGGGAAAAGAAATATTAAGTCAGATGTTGGCAGAGATCAGTACAAGAGGCATAGAGATAGAAGGCATCGTTCGGGCCAGAGACGTGGAGGAAGTAATGCTGGACGTAGTCAGCAAGGTTAGAATACCCATCGTGGAGTACCCGAGTGTAGGCATTATGGTAGGTGACATTCGAAAGAGTGTTGGGTGATTATGGTACATGCTGGAGTTGTAGATCGTGGGATCATCTCAGGTGTGATTGTTCGCAGTTAGCCAGGGAAGCTCAGGCTACTGCACCTGCTGTTATGCCACATAGAGGTTGTGGGCGCGATCGTGGATATTTCTAGCATAAAGAGGATGGTTAAAGAACAGTTGTTCATACCGTAGTGGTTCAGCCTGAGGGTGGTGGACTGGCAAGGGTCTTCGTGCATTGTGTGCGAAAGAATGATATCGATATGATTGTAGGTACATTTACTTTACAGTCTATACCATTGTTTTCTTTGATAAATTATGGTTCTACACATTGATACATCTTGCGCGAACATGCATGCTTGCTTGATATACCTGTAGAAGTGTTAGATGTTGGTATGAGAGTAACTAGTTCCCTTGGTGAGACAGCAGTTGCTAGGAGGTTGTATAGGAGATGTCCTTTGTTGGTTTAGGCCATGTGTTTGAGGTCGATTTGCTAGAATCTTCATTTCACAGTTTCGATGTGATCTTGGGAATGGATTGGTTGTCTAAGCATAGGGTTGTGGTTTATTTTGAGACCAAGCGAGTTTTATCGAAACTTGCTAAAGATTACGGAGTGATGGTTGTGGGCGAGAATGTCAAATTCTTGTCCAATGTGATTTCGGCTCTAGAAGCGCTAAGGTTGATGGAATCTGGGGGTCAAGCATACCTAGCTTATGTTATGAACCCTAATATGAAGGAAGTGTATGCTCAGGATATTTGCATAGTTTGCGATTTTCCAAGACTATTTCCGAAAGAGTTGTCCGGTTTGCTGCTGGATAGGGAGATAAAGTTTTGTATTGAGACATATGTTGATACGGCTCTAGTGTCGATTGCATAGTATCGTATGGCACCGAAAGAATTGAAGGAGCTGAAGATGCAGATATAGGAATTGTTGGATCGTGGTTTTATTTGGCCTAATGTTTCACTGTAAGGAGCACCAGTGTTGTTTGTGAAAAAGAATGTGGGCACGATGAGAATGTGCATTGATTATAAGTAACTGAACAAGTTGACGATTAAGAACAAGTATTCTTTGCCGAGGATTAATGATCTATTTGATCAGTTTTAGGGTGATACGGTGTTTTCTAAGATTGATTTAAGGTCTGGGTATTATCAGTTGAAGGTGAAGTATAAAAACGTGTCGAAGATAGCTTTTCGCACACGCTACGAGCATTATCAGTTCTTAGTGATGCCGTTTGGGTTAACAAATGCACTGACAGCTTTCATGGATATGATGAATTGGGTGTTCCATGAATTCTTGGATCAATTTGTGGTGGTGTTCATCGATGATATCCTTGTGTACTCATATACCGAGGAAGATCACGATCGACATCTACGGATTGTGCTGCAAGTTCTGTTGGATAATAAGCTTTATGCCAAGTTGAGCAAATGTTAGTTTTGGATCAAGCAAGTGGTTTTTCTTGGTCATGTGGTTTCAGCCAAGGGTATTCGCATGGATCCACAAAAATTTGAAGCTGTTGTAAATTGGAAGCAGCCGAAGTCAGTGTCAGAAGTTCGTAGTTTCTTAGGCTTAGCAAGATATTACTAGCGCTTTGTGGATGGTTTCTCGAGGATTGCTGCTCCTTTGACAAAGCTGTTGCAAAAGGATGTGAGTTTTAAGTGGATGGAGGGTAGACAACAAGCCTTTGATAAGTTGAAGGAAGCTTTGACGCAAGCTCCAATCTTGATTCAAACTGAGTCAGAGAAGGAGTTGTGGTTTATAGTGATTCATCCTATGTGGTTTTAGGGTGTGTGTTGATGCAGGAAGTAAGGGTGGTGGCTTATGCATCTAGACAGTTGAAGGTGCACGAGCACAACTATCTTACGCATAATCTTGTGCTCGCTGTGGTGGTGTTTGCATTAAAGATAAGGCGGCATTACCTTTATGGTTAAAAGTGTATTGTATACACGGATCACAAGAGCTTGAAATATCTAATGCCCTAGAAGAAATTAAATCTTAGGCAACGGAGATGGTTGGATTTGCTCAAGGATTATGATTTGAAGATAGAGTATCATCCTGGAAAGGCTAATATTGTAGCGGATGCTTTGGGTAGGAAGGTTGCAGTTGAGTTGAGGGTGATGTTTGTACGGTTGAGTATAACACCTAATGGCGAGTTATTAGCTGAGTTGCAAGTAAAGCCATCGTTGTTGCAGATGATTAAGGAAAAGCAGCCATATAATGATTCTTTGGTACCTCATGTTAAGGACAAAATGGATGGCAATCAAACAAATTTTTGTTTTAGTGACGAAGGAGTTTTGTGTTTCAAGAGTCAAGTTGTTGTGCCAAAAGATGAGGAGTTAAGGCATACTAGCACATTTGAGTCCTTTTGCTATGCATCCGAAAAGTACAAAGATGTATCAGGACTTGAAGAAGGAGTATTTCTGGGTTAGTTTGAAGAATGATGTCAAGAATTTTGTTGGTTGTTGTATGGTTTGTTAGTGTGTTAAGGCTGAGCATCAGTTTCCTTTGGAGTTGTTGCAACCGTTAAGGATTATAGAATGGAAGTGTGATAGAATCACCACGGATTTCGTGTCCAGATTGCCTTTAATGCCAATGAAAAAGAATTATGTTTGGGTGATTGTGGATATGTTTACAAAGTGTGCACATTTTCTGGCTGTGCACACGATGTATACTTTGGACAAGTTGGAAGAGTTGTATATTGCTGAGATTGTGAGGTTGCACGGAGTACCTAAGTCTATAGTATCTAATATATGAAGTTTAGTGATAATTTTGGTTGTTTTAGAGAGGTGTTTGATGGTTTATTGTGAGGCAAAGTTGTGTTTTTTGTTTGCTGGGATTAGAGATGCATGGAAGTGCATTAATCCCCTGTTTTTGTTTGGGTAAAGTAGGGGAATCAAATCCTTTAGCTTTTAGAGAGATTGCGAAAGCTTTGGTGAGTGCAAACATGTTTTACTACTATTAACATGTTTGAAGATAGTTGTTGGGAGTTTAGATAAAGTTTGAAACACTAATCTAAGCTCGGAAGTAAGTATTGGTTGAGCTTTCTCTCATTTTCGAATTTTGTAAAGTATAACCTCATGCAAATGTTTATTGATTTGATCACTTACCGTTATATGCATATTTTGGAAACAAAAGATGTTGCAAATGATTATTCTTGTTGAGCTTTGTGTAAAGCAAATGATTTATGAAAGCATGTTGAGGATGCTAGAATACATGGTTTAATGTATTGGAAAATGGTTTAAATTGATGCATATGTAAAACAGTAAGCTAATGTGGTTTTTAATGAGTATATTGCCAAGTGCCAGTGGTAAATGTTATTGGATATAGTTGGCTAGCCATAGGGTTTAAAGTGCGCTATAAAAAGACACCTCGTGTGTGTCGAGGGGTTGTGATTGTACCATTTTCTCTGCATGAGAAACACAACGGTCGAGGGGTTAAATGTATAGTATTCTCTTGCTAGAGGATTGAGTATCACAATGGTTAAGGGGTTAAATATGTCGTTTACTCTCATTGTAGATAGTTTACATCGTAATCGTCGAGGGGTTAAATATGTCATTTTCTTCGGTTAGATGTATGTTAAGTGGTCGAAGGAACTACTTGTGAAATCCGTGTATCCGATGTGCTTTTATAAGTTGGAAGAAAAGATTTTGAGTCACTTGAATGCCAATATATGAGATGACGTACCATGAGAAATGGATTATGTTTTTGTATAATATGGTTTATACATGTGAGGCACTTTAAGCTTGTTATCTAGAGATTTTGGCATATGAAGCTTAAATTGAGGGTTGTGTTGGAATCCATGATACATGTGCTGCAAATGATTTACATGTGCATTTGAAAGAGATTATAGAAGCATGAGATATTTTGCCATGATACTTAAATTCTAGAATTGAAAAAACTGGTTTTAAATGCATTGATGAGTGTTTCTTGAGATTTCCTCACTAAGCTTATAGCTTACGCTCCCCTTTCTCATCAATGGAGAGAAGTAGGCTTTTCCAGACATCAAGTACGCAAGAGAAGATCAAGGGATAAGACATTTTCAAAGTATGGTTTATAAATGCTAAGTAGTAATAAGAGGCAATGTGACGAAGTTTTATTTGGGAGGTGTATTTTGGATACTCCCTGTTTGTACAAGTTATGTTTGATGTTTTGGACTTCTATTAAGCTTAATGTTTGGTTTTGAGGGGTTAGGAAACATTATGCATGCTTGGGTAGAAATCATTCCTATATATTACTTATGTTTGGTTTTGGTATGTTGAGAATGATGTTCTATCATGCTTCTATGTTTGATAAATTGATGTTTGTGAAGTCTTGTGATGATTAGAAGCTGGTTGATGTATGTTATATTGAGAGAAAGTGTCATATGTTGGACCAAGAGGTCATTACAGGTTTGTCTGTACAGGTACGAGTCTTTAGGGATCAGTACGCGGGTACCTGTATCGGTACGCATAGCTGAGAAATCGGCCTAGTGTCGGTACACGAGAAACCATATCGGTACGCCCTTTAGCTACTCGATTTCAATGTTTTCGAACATAGCGTCTTCGTCTATGGAAGGGGGAGAACCTCATGGGATTCTTGATGAACTAACACCTTCATTAAAATTTACAAACGACTCGATGTTGGTACCCCTACATTGTTGTATCTCCTAAACATCTTTCGATGGTCGTTTGCATTACATATCTTTAGCATGTAATGAGCTTCAGGGCTGGGCTCATCAATGGGGATTTTGGCTTCCAATGAAGACAATTTCTTCCTTGTTGATTTGTTAACCTCCGTGGAAATCAACTCAAACAAATCATTCTTCTTGATGTTGTTGTTAAATAAAGTGTTGAGATATGTTCCTAAAAAGAAAGTGGTTGTAGAAAAACTTGCCAAATTTTAAATAAGAAATTCATTTGCAAAATATACCAAGTGTAAAAGTATTTCTAGAAGATTTGTAAGGGTAAGGTTAATATTAGGGTTCGGCACCTATAATGTTATCGATAACCAGTTTGGGGTTCAGCACCTAAAATGTTATCGATAATTAGTTTCGGGTTCGGTACATAAAATGTTACAGATAATCAGTTTCTGGTTCTGCACATAAAATGTTACAGATATTCATTTGGGGTTTGGCACCTAAAATGTTACCAATAATTAGTTTGGAGTTCGACACCTAAAATGTTAATGAAATTCAGTTTGGGTTCGACACCTAAAATGTTAATGAAATTTAGTTTGGGGTTCGGCACCTAAAATATTACCCAAAACGAGTTTCAAATTAGACACCTAAAATGTTACCGAAATTTAGTTGGAATTTGACACTTCAAATGATACCAACAATGAGTTTGGGGTTCTTGACCTATAATGTTACCGAAAATCAATTTTGCGTTCTGAATCCAATAGGTTACAAGAAATCAGTTAGGGGTTCGGACCCTAAAATGTTAATGAAATTCAGTTTTGGGGTTGGCACCTAAAATATTACCTACATTCAGTTTGACTCTAAAATGTTAATGAAATTTAATTTCGGGGT
Source organism: Hibiscus mutabilis (assembly GCA_019671005.1). NCBI lineage: Eukaryota > Viridiplantae > Streptophyta > Magnoliopsida > Malvales > Malvaceae > Hibiscus > Hibiscus mutabilis. Next base: position 18,723,970 of record CM033744.1, on the reverse strand, counting down.
CGGCACCTAAAATGTTACCTACATTCAGTTTAACTCTAAAATGTTAATGAAATACAGTTTCAGGATCAGTACCTAAAATTTTATCTACATTCAATTTTGCGTTAGGGAACCTAAATTATTACCAACATATTGAACTTTTTAAGTTGAGTGAAACATTTCATCCGCTACCTAAAATGTTACCAAAAACTAGTTTCATTGGTTAGGGAACCTAAAATATTACGAATATATTTCACTTCTAAGTTCAAAGGGAAACATTTAAGTCGGCAACTAAAATATTAGAAAAAACCATTTTAGGAGTAAAAAATTCATTAGAAATTTAAAAATGTTAACCAAAACCTGTTTGAATTGATTGGTAACATGTAACTAGGAAAACAGGTGCCGCCATATAGTAGCCGCATTTTAAGCTGCTGCACAGCAGACCTCTTCGAATCTGAGAGAGAAAAAGTGAAGAGAAAATTAGAAAAAAAAAGGATAAAAAATAAAAAGTAAGGGTTCAAAAGAAAATGTCTCACTTTTTTTGAAGATCGGAGTCCATTTTTGTATATTGAAGCGGTGGAGAAAAAGATAGTGGCGTTAGGAACAACATATGTCAGCCACAACTCTAGCAGATGATATGATTCTTTAGAATCAAAGAAGGTATATGAATGGTTCTCATTATAGATCTAGGAGATTCGAGGAGGTTTTAGGGGAAAAGATTTTAGATTAGATTTCAGAAGGAAAAATGAGTCTTTGGGTAATTTTTAAGGTCCTCGACCACTAACGGCGGTGGACGACTGTCGACGTTAACGTCGATATGTGGATGATGCGACCAATGGGTGTCGTCTTCTAGTGACAAAAGAGAAAAAAATTATATGAAATGAGAAGAATGCAAAAAATGAGACTTTTATAAGGTTTCCAAAAAGATATTGTTTTGGGCGTCAGACTCCAGGACAAAAACGATGTCGTTTTGACCACTTCTGACCCGTGCATAACTTGATCCCTCTTAGGATCCGAGTGTTCTGGTGTGTATGGAAAATTTTATTTATTGGTCCTTTTGTATTCTATGTATTCAATTAGGTCCATTTATTTCAGTTTTGTCTTATTTGCAATTTTGCACTTCTAATTATTGTGATTTAAATAATTGCTCTTTAATTTCTTGTTTTTTTAATTTAGTCCACAATTTCTATTCTTTTATTTATTCTTGCATTTTCATTATTATTATTTTAATAATTAATAGTAATATTATTATGTTCATTGTTATTTTATTTATTCTTTCTATAACTATCACGTCACCCAATTAATGACAGCTAACGGTTCAATTACCATTTTCTAACAAAAAACTAAAGTTTAATGCCCATTATATAGCATTTGAATGTTTGATGACCATTTTGTATTTTTAGAGATAGTTTAGTGACCATTTGTGTATTTTACCACTAAATTTTCCTATAAAACTAAGGCAATATTCAAGAAATTTGAGGAGATCACATCCCTAACTCACTGATACATGCATGAGAGGGTCAAATTACTCATATTAGATAATAAGTTGAAGTTGTTCGATGCAAACAACAAGTTCCAAAACGATGCTCGCGTAAGTGGTCTAAAACGATACATTTTAGCCAAGAAACATAAATTGTTTTGCAAGGCTGAAGCATCAGTCAACTTTCTGCGACATTTTGAATAAGATCTGGGAATTTCCAGCTCGAGTTGTCTTCTGATAAATTGACCGACATTCAGTTACCTTTCCAACGCATCTTGAAAAGCATCAATCCGATATCGAGAACTCAATATACGTTTTTTTTTTACCGAAGTCTGCGCAAGCAGAAAACTAGATACAAGTTTATTATGAATTTTCAATTATTCTATTGATTAATTGTAATTCAATTCAACCCAAAACTATCTATATGTATTTATGTTATTTTAATTCTTTAGGATTTAAGAAAATATTAAAATATTAGAGTTTATTTAGGATGGAGTTTCATTCTTTGTTTTAAGCATTGTTTTTGGGAGATGAACTCTACTTGATGTTAAGTCTATAGCCTATTTAAAAAAGCTTCAACCACATTGTAATTCATATTTGATATTATAATAAAAGTATTCTTTGAGTATATATTTGCAAGTATCAATAAACTTGTGCCTTCGAAGTCATCTTCAACGTTTCAACTAGTTTCTGAGAGGGAGAATCTTTACACTCCGGGTTACCTAGTCAATTGCGATTAAGAGGATCGGTTAGAGCCATATCACGGAGGTTGCCTATTCAATTGCGAGTAGGAGGGTTCCATGGGACATCTTACCAATCACACGCCACCTCCATCTTCTTCTTCAAGTGTATTGACGTTATCTCCACCAAAATTTTAATCTGAATTTTCATATTTGTTTTTCTATATTTTATTTTTATCTTTTTCGATCTTTCTTGTTTAATTATTCTTATTTTTCAACTAATTTATCTACCTTGTTTTTATCTACTAGGATTCTTCCAAGCAATTGGCAATTTCACTTGAGTAAGCACTTCTACTTGATTCTTGTTTCTTTTTTTTGAATTTATTGGGAAAGTTTTACCAAATTTTATGCTCAAATCTTTTAAAGAAAAAAATAAAAAATCAAACGAACTAGTTTTAGCCCAAAATTTCCAAATCACATCTACACCATTTGAAGAGTCTCCCATAAAATGTTTGATCGATTGTTAGAAAATTGTGATTCTTGCACAATTCAGCAACTTTTTCGTTTCTTAACTATTTGTTTTCATTTGTTTTACCCACAACTTAACATCATCTAGCACTTTCTTGTTACCATTTAGTAGGAGGGAAAACGATTTATTGGGAATGTTTAACACGCCAAGATCAAGGATAAAAAATTGAAGAAAAAAATATATAAAATTGACAAGGAAAAAAATTTTACCTTGAAAAATTTCCAAATCACATTACACCTTTGAGGTTCTGAACAAAATTTCATCATCAAATGGCAAACACCTCGAACAAAGTGATTCAATTGTTGCAAATTCTAGGTTTTCCTAATTTTTCTATTTAACTATTTGATTCATTTGTTTTACCTTGATTTTTTGTTTGAGTTGCCTTCGATGAAATGAAGAACAATATTTGTTTACAAATGAGAAGGACTTGTACATCAAATTAAAAATTTTGCACAAGGATCCTTAACGACTTCTCTTCCATTACTTTGATGAATTTACTCCATCGGTTTAGATTTGAGAGCGAATCTTTGTGAAGCGGGAATGGTACACTTTCTTTAATGGGCTTCGCTTTTTTCTTTCTTTTTTGGGATGTCACACAAAAATCACCAAATACGTTGCAATATTGGACTAGAAGTATTGAGGTTTGATCAAGATGATATATGGAATGAACTTCGACGACGAACTACTGATGTCAGATATGATATTGATGACTATTAAGATGAGCAACCTCGACGACGTTCTACTTATGCTCAATATGATCGTGATAAGGATTTTCGAGACATGTTACATTGTTCCAAGAAAAGAACATAAACTTAAATATTTTGCAAAAATTAACACAATTGCTGGAAGGCATCGATGGGAAATCACAAACAGACATAATAGAGCGGAATGTTCCATAAGAGCCAATCCACGCAAGATCCAAGGATGAGGAAGAAATTTCTTCTTCTGAGGAACATGGAGAAAATGTTACTATTAAGAGTTTAATCTTGCCATATGACAAGGAAAAAATTATTTATCCTGAAAAATATAGTGAAGACGTTACCTTGCCTTGTTATGAAGAATAATTTGATCATCATCAAATGGCAAACACCTAGGAAGGTACCCCCACAATCAAAAGTTACAATTGACTATTTTCATAATTCTATTTATGCTTGTGATTCCTCTTCTAGCATTGATAATGATTTTGAAGATGAGAATGAGTTGCCTTGCGATGAAAAGAAGAACAATATTAACATTACAAATGAGAAGGAACTTGTACATCAAATTAAAAAATTATACTCGGCACAAGGATCCTTCAATACGACTTCTCTTCCATGGTACTTTGATGAATTTCCTCCACTCATCGGTTTAGATTTGAGAGCGAATCTTTGTGAGGAGCGGGGAATGGTACATGCATGGGAGGGGTCAAATTACTCATATTGGACTAGAAGTTGAAGTTGTCTTTTGACGATGCTCGCATAGGAGGTCTAATACAATACATTTTAGACAAGAAACATAAACTATTTTGCAAGCTTGGAGCATCAGTCAACTTCTAACGGCTTTTCAAATGGGATCCGGGCATTTTTGGGTCGAGTTGTTGTCTAACAAAGTGACCTTCATTCAGTTACCTTCCCAACACATCAATCGGACATCAGAAACTCAAGATACGTTCGTTCTACAGAAGACTGCGCAAGCATAAGACTATATACAAGTTTATTACAAGGTTTTTGAATTATTAAGAATTTTAAATTATTTTATTGATTAATTGTAATTCAATTCATCCCAAAAGTATCTTTATGTATTTATGTTATTTTAATTCTTTAGGATTTAAGAAAATATTAAAATATTAGAGTTTATTTAGGATAGAGTTTCATTATTTGTTTTAAGCCATGTTTTTAGGAGATGAACTCTACATTCTGTTCAAGTCTTTAGCCTATTTAAAGAGGCTTCAACCACATTGTAATTCAGATTTTTTTTTGCTCAAAAAATATGATTTTATTGATATAATCATACTAGCCTAATCTGGTTGAGAGCTTCATTAAAAGTTCCCTAAGCCTAGTTGGAGGAAAAGAGTACTCAACAACCAGGGAATATGGGTGATAACGAGCCAAGCTTGCTATTAGGCTCAGCTCGGGCCCACTCGAGGCTCGTCAAGCTCAAAATTTTAGGCTCGAGCTCAGCTTGAAAACAATACTATTGGGACTAGCTCAGGCTCGAAGCTCACCGGGCTCGGCTCAGCTCGAAATGGACAATTTCGCTATAGTTTTTTATAAAAGATGGGGCCTCGTTAAAAGCCCCTTTCATAACCAACACTGAAACGAAATTCAATGTCGGGAAAGGGGAAAAGAGTGCCCAAAAATTAGATTAATCCAAATAACCAAGAAATATTCTTACAATACAAACACATAATCAAAGAAAATAAAAATCGAACAACAACCAACTAAGGAAAATGCCCAATTTATTTTAGTTAATCTATTTTTAATGGATTTTCCCCTAATTTATTTTATTGCTTTTTTTGCTAAACAAATTACTTTTAGTGCATATATAGTGTATATATATATAATTATTTCGAGACTGTTCACAAGCTTTTCGAGCCGAGCTTGGGTCGGCTCGGCTCAGCTTGTTAAGGTCTCGAGCCGAGCACGTGCCCTAGTCGAGCTCATTCAAGTCGAGTTTTGATCGAGCTAAGCCCAAGTAGCTTGCGAGCAGGTAAAGCTCATTATCACCCCCTACCAGGGAATACAAAGCTGAATTCGCCTTCCACAAAAAACAAAACACACCTACTACAGCCTTACAAACATGAAATGACTCACAACAGCTATACTGAATATACCCAATACACCACAATCAACAAGATAAAATAAGTAGAATCTCATGATCAAAACATCCAATCACCAGAAAAACAAACATGACATAAACATCTCCTGATTCATTATTGTGCACAACAAGCTTTTGAGAATCCCTTCTTTATCGGATGTAGTAGTATAATAAAAGTATTCTTTGAGTACATGTTTGCAAGTATCCATAAACTTGTGCCTTCGAAGTCATCTTCAATGTTTCAACTAGTTTGTGCAATGGGGAATCTTCACACTCCGGGTTGCCTAGTCATTTGCGATTAGGAGGGTCAGTTAGAGCCATATCACGAAGGTTGCCTATTCAATTGCGAGTAGGAGGATTCCGCAGATATCAACTAAATCACACGCCACCTTCATCTTCTTCTTCAACTCCATTAACACCATCTCCACCAAAATTCAAATATGAATTTTCAGATTTGTTTTTCTATTTTTATTTTTTATCTTTTTCAATCTTTCTCGTTTAATTCTTCTTAGTTTTCATCTATTTTATCTATTTCATGTACTTTCTTTAACCTTTGATTATTATTTTTAGAAATTTCAGGAAATACCTATGTAGCGACCTTTTTTTTTTAAATTCAATTTTTTAAAAGTCGAATGAGATCGCTAAAAAAGGAGTAGTAGGTTTCCTTTATTTTTTTGGGAAAATATTTGGAAAATGGAAAATTCTTTAAAATTCAAGTTTTTTAAAAAAGGTAAAACTTGGAGTCGCCATCGGCCACTAGGGTAGGCCAGACACTATAAAACCAGAGATTCGATAAAAAATATGGCTCGAGAGTCGGTTACGGATGGGGAAGGTTTTGGCACCCCCACACCACCCAAAGATTGGTACCGTAAAAAGAAAATAAATAATTACCGCTTTATTAATATTAAATTTTCTAAATTAAAGTGAAAATTAAATTAAAATCCGGTTATACGTGCGAGTAAATTTTAAGGGCCTCGTTATTTGAAAGTAAACAACAAAACCACCATCACCACGTTTGATATTGGCCGCTTTTACCCCTGAATAACAAGGCACTGTATTAATAGTTCATATATCTGAATGTGAGAAAATAAAGCAAATATATATATATGCAAAATAAGAGCATAAATAAAGGCGGAAATAAAATGTCCGGAAAAAGGACCGGATCGAACAAAAGATTAAAAAAGAGCGAAAATATAAATATTCAAAAAAGGATCTGATCAAACATAAAAGAAATGCGTAAAATAAATAAGGAAATTAAAATGCGAGAAATTAAATTGCGGGAAAATTAAATTACGAGAAAAATAAAAGCTAGAATTAAAAAGAATTCGGAAAGGGATCGGATCGAAAAAAGCAATCTGAAAAAAAGGACCGGATCAAACAAAGCAATCCGAAAAAAGGATCGGATCGAACAAAAGGAATAAAAGGCAAAGAGATCCGAAAAAAGGACTAGATCAAACATGAAAAGAAATACAGAAATTAAATAGCAGAAAATAAATGTTAGTTGCGGAAATTAAATGTTAGGTGTTATATATATATATATATATATATATATATGTACTATACATATGTAAATATTATATTATACTAGTGATAATATGGATAATATATAATAATATATAACATATATGATATAAATTAGTAATATAATATATACTATAAGATAGGTAACACTATAATATATAGTAATAATAAGATATAATATAAACATAATACTTATAATATACAATACGACATGTAAACATATATATAAGCAAATAATAAATTAAACCACTCCAACAAGTAAAATAAAACACATATCATAAACAAAAAATTAAAGAAAATAAAATACATAAGGGAAAAACTAACATAAACAACAAAGGTTACCAATAAAATCATCTATATTCCATTAAACCATAAGAATGGATTATACATAAATAAAAGAGGGAAGAAAATACCCAAGCTCGATCAATCAATCCACCTATCGTTGTCAATGAGGTTGAAAAGCTTGATTTAAGGGTTGATGGTCGAATGAGCATGGGTTTTGGGTGTTGTGGCTATGAAACAACAAAATCCGTGGGAATTTTGGTTTTGGGAAAAAAATCAAGCAATGGGGTTTTTGGGTTGCCGAGTGTGGCAGCAGTGTGAGGGGGTTGCTGAAATTTGATGATGGAATGAAAATGAGGTGTAGAAAAAAATAGGTGAACAGTGGATTTGTGGGGGTGGGGGGGAAGAATAACAATGGCAGTAGAGGGTTGGTTGTGTTTTTGTGGCTGTGGGTAAAAATGATTTTCGGAATACAATTGGCTAGGAAAAAAATAAAATCTGCCGTGGGGTTGGGGGTTCAGGGGAATTGAAAATCAAAATTTCTTTGGGTTTTAGGATAAATATATATAGGGGAAGAAGGGTATTTTGTGGGAATAAAAATGGGATCTAGGTTTTAATATATAAGATGATAAGGGGTATTTTTGGGTTATCTCTTTAAAAAAATGAGAACCAATAAAAATTAAGGTCACAGGCCTCAAGTACTTTCCAACCAATGGGTGTAAAAGCCTTAATGAGGAAGGAGTTGGGATTTTTATTTTTATTTGTATTTTTTATTGTGTAAAATCATATATAATGGGCCATGTAATTTTGAGCTTAGGATATAAGGTTTTGGGTATTAAAAGGGTGATGTGGATTGATCTTATTTTGAGCATTTTAATTAAATCGGAAAACATTTAGTGTCTACAGCTGCCCCTCTTTGCTCATTGCTGTGAAACAAGAATAGAGCAAAGACTAAAGAGGCAAATTTTGTCCCCACTTTCATGGCCGAAGATTTCGACCTGCGAGTTCCTCCTATATAAAATTGTCCGCCTTTCATCTCCATGAAATTCTCGCTTTGAAACTCCTGAAAGATGATGTCCCGATTTTTGGTCGCCTTGGCACCGAATGATATATCGCTTAGAGACTATTGAATGCCCTCAATCTTCGTCGCCTCAGATGGGGTGGTACTCGCCTTGAGGATTCCGGCGGATGATGTCCCAATTTTTTGTCGCCTTGACACCGAATGACATTGGCCTAGAAACTATTGGAATGACCTCGATCTTTATCACCTTGGCATGGGGTGGTACCGCCTTGAGGATCTCGAAAGATGATGTCCCAATTTCTGGTCGCCTTGGCACCGAATGATATCTCGCCTAGAGACTATTGGAATGCCCTTTGACTTCTATTCATCTTGGCATAAGATTTTCGTTGCTCCCAAACAGTTAGAGATTGGTGAACTTTTGAACAAGTTAAAAGATTCTTGAGTCTTTGTTGGTATCTACTCCTTCTTTCCTTAAGCATAAGATCCACTTGTTGTTGTTTTTCAAATATCTTCTCTCTTGGCTTCTTGTTTCAGCTTTCTTTTCGCTTTCTTCTTCGTCTTTGCATATTTGTTGTTTCTCCTTGTGTTGAGACACAACCCCCGTCTGACCCTCTTTATCATATTCTCCATAACTTTGCTCCAAAGCGCCCTTTCGGGTTTTTGCTTTAGAGATGTATTTTTTTCTTTTTTTCCCCTTTTTTTCTTTTTGAAATGGGTCAAATTTAAAGAATGAAAGCTCGTCCTTGTGAAAGGATCAAATTGAGAACTTGGTTTTGAGAAAAATATCCTTAAGAAAATATCAAAATTGAGAAATTTGCGTTTTTAGAAAAAAAACATCCTTGAGGAAGGGATAAAATCGGGGAATTTGAGTTTTGAGAAAAACATACTTGAAGAAGGGATAAAATCAGGGAATCTGAGTTTAAAAAAAACAACCTTAAGAAAGGTTAAAATCGAGGAATCCGAGTTTTAAGAAAAACGTCATTAAGAAAGGATCGAATTGAGAAATTTTTTTAGAAAAAATCCTTAAGAAGGAATCGAATTAAGAAATTCTTTTGTTTTAAGAAAAACATCCTTAAGAAAGGATCGAATTAAGAAATTCATTGTTCTAGGAAAATATCCTTAAGAAATGATCGAATTAATAAATTCGTTGTTTTAAGAAAACATCCTTAAGAAAAGATCAAATTAAGAAATTTGTTGTTTTAAGAAAACATCCTTAAGAAAGGATCGAATTAAGAAATTTGTTGTTTTAAGAAAAAAAATCCTTAAGAAATGATCAAATTAAGAAATTCTTTTTAAGAAAAACATCCTTAAGAAAAGATAAAATCGAGAAATTTGAGTTTTAATATAAAATGGTATCTTGCTTTGAGACTATGAGAATACCTTGACTGGAAGTGGTAACTCACTTAGAGAGTACCAGAATACCTCGACTGAATGCCCCAACTTCATATCGTCTTGGCATAAAAAGATGCTCGTCGTTCCCGAATAATCAAAGATTGAAAGACCTTTAGAAATCCTAATTATGCAAATCAAAGGACTCTTGATTCTTTGTTGAGATCTACTTCTCCTTTATTGAAGCTACAGATCAAATCTTTTATCAATCTTCAAATACCTATTTAAAATAAACAAAATGCTATGATGGTATGAGTTAGCATGCTCCTAACATAAGGACGTCTAACTACAAATGATGCATGAGTGGAGTCATTTTTAGAACTATTAGGGAAAATCCTTGCTTTCTAGTCGATCACCCTTAGCTTCCATGAGATTTTCGTCTTCGTTGAATCTTCACCTTTTGTCTCATCTTGAAAGGAGATTGATGACTTGTTAGAACAAACTCTATCAAATCTTAAAGCTCAATTATGAAACATTGCCCCACTCCACTTGGGCTTAGATGTTGCCTCTTTTACGACTCTTCATGACGAACCTTCTTCCATCTAGTCGTTGGAGTGAATACCATGCCCCCAAGTCTCTAAACTTTTCAATCTTGGTAAGGTCTTATCTTGATTTTTCCAACCAAACAAAACATTATGGCAGAAACTTACTTCAACTCTCTGAACTATCTAGGATATGAAATCTTGTTGTAGTACTGGTTCACTGATAAATCACTCATTTATGCTAGGTCGACCATGTAGACCTAAATCTCTATCCCTGAAGTCATATTCTTCTACTTTTTGATATTAGTATTACCTCATCTCGCCTTTGGGTTTAACTATTATTTTGCCCCGACCCATCGGTACGGTCTTCTCTCTATCTCAACGGTAGGCTGAAAACATGCCCCTTGAGTCTCCAAAATTTCATTTCTTCAATAAAATCGGTCTTTTTCTTATCCGACTAAGGTATCATGGCGGACACTCACTTTGAACCTTTGAATTGTGTACCACACTAAGTCTTGCGATTATTCTCTTCGTAATCCTTTGGTAGGTTTTGTATTAGGTCGATCATGTACATTCTTGACCTTGCATTCTAAACTCTATTATTACAACAATACCTTATTCTTTCTATTTCTCTCTCTCTTTTTTCTCATTTCTTTCTTTTTTTTCTCTTATTTTTCTCTTTCTTTTTTTTCTTTTCATCTATATGTCGGTTTGTTGACCATTACTTCAACAAATGATGCTTTTTCTTTACAAAATCAAAGTCAAAAAAAAAAGAATAGAATGCCCCGGATATCAAGTGCAAGAGCGTCTTAGATTCAATCCCTCGAATATCAATGGCTTGCCTTTGAATGTTGTGGCGATATTTAAAGTTATGAAATTCCTCCCATATTGCTCGGTTCATCCTCGTGATTATGGTATTTGCTTGATCTATTCGAAAACTACTCCTTTTAGTTCTCATTATTTTTCTCCAAAATATGTTCGTTGTTTCTAAATTTGCTTAACTCATTGAGTGAAAAAAATCAATTCGAGAATTTTAGTACAAGTGTATTCTTTCGTGTTAATGCCTTCAAAGAGTCATCTCTCGACGCTAGGGTATTGAATGTGGAGCGTATCTTCTTATTAGATTTGTTTCCCCCCCCCCCACAACTCCATCAGGATGCCCCGAGACTTATTTGATTATCCATTCATTTCTTAATTTTTGAAAATTTATTTCTTCTCGAGAATTCAACTCATCACAGTCCTTTGTCTCGAGAATAATGATGGAGCATACAACAATACCCCGAGTTACTCTAAGATAGTCATGATTTGAAAACTTGCTCATACAGCCAAGGCTTTTGACTCAATTAGAGTAAGTGGAGCAAAGTATCCTTATTTAGCCCTTTTGCTATAAGGAGCACCCTTCTAATTTAATTAATTTTAAAAAATTTTTACATGTGATCATAAAAGATTCCCTATATTCAAGTAACTCCATTGGGCTTTTCCGGGAGATTTTTTATATCATCGAACATTATCAAAGGAGTAGTAATCTTGCGTCTCACGCTTTACCGACTGTGAGCGGGCTAGCAGAAATCATACTTCATCGTGATCACAACATTCGATTGATCTTTTATTAGAATCAATGCCACATCATGCACGTGATATGGGAATTTACGAGGGTAAAAAGGATATACATATATATTTTTTACTCAAAAGATGCATCCTTTCATTGAAATGAAAAAGGCAAACATAACATATGCCCTTACAAAAAGATCCTTGCTACCTTGGACAAACAAGAACAAAGTTAATTTCACACATTACTTCAAAAGAAAATGCAAGATGCAGGGAACAAATTAACTTCTATGAAGGAAAACTAGGAATCAAAGACCCACAAAAGTCATGCCCATCATTCTTTCTTCTTAAAACCTCAAAAGGTCGATCTTAATCAGACTTTGAACCTTGTTTTTTAGGGCTCCACAATTCTCCGTAGTATGGCTCGTACTACCCACATGGTATTCACATATAAAATTAACATCATAACCCTCGGGATAAGGAGAATCTTTCAGTTTTTGATTGAACTGGGGTCAAGCTTTCTTTCAATAAGCATTGGGAGCAAATTAGTGTACGAGATTAGAACTGGATGAAGAACCTTTAGAGGCTTTTGCAGGACCATGACGGTCAATTACGGTAGTGGCCTTGAGGCTGATTGGTTGAGTGGGAACCCATCATAAGAACGTGAGAGTCACTTCTCTTCTAAGGGTAAGGGTTGTTTATCTTTTCCTTTTTTAAAGCGTCCTCGATGCGCTCTTCTGTCATGACCAATTCTGTAAAGCTAACGGCAGTGTGGCTTATCAAGCGATCATACAACGCTACCTTTAAAGTATCCATAAACATATGAGTGATTTCTCTTTCCTATATTGGGGGTTAAACCTGAGCTACCATGTCTCGCCATCGTTGAGCATATTGGTGAAAACTCTTATCAGGCGTCTGTTCCAAACTTTGCAGTAGGAATCAATTTGGGATCAACTATGTTATATGTTTGTACTGTTCTATGAAGTCTTTGGCTAAACCTTTCCATGACTTGATTTGAGCCTTTGTTAGCTGATTATACCATCTCATGGCAGACGCTATCAAAATGTCATGGAAATAGTGGATCAACAACTTCTCATTGTCAATAAACCCCACCATCTTACGGCAAAACATGGTTATGTGGGCAATAGGGCAAGTCGTCCCATCAAATTTCTTAAATTCTGGGGTCTTGAACTTGTACGGGATCTCCACATCAGGAACCAAGCTGAGATCCCTAGCATACAGCCCATAAGAACCATCATCATCCTCTTTTGTCCGAAATTTTTCTACGAGATCCTTCTTGGTTTGCTCTAATTACTTGGAGAACTCTGCCTTGACCTGGTTCAATCTTTCCAACTCATCAAAGTTTGGGATGCTATCTACGACGTTTTTGATAATTCCAAAGGTCATGCTCAGTTGAACTTGGGCAGAGGTGTCGGCCTGATGAGATGAGGATACCCCTTGCGGAGGGTTCGGTGTAGGGTTGATAAAGATCGGGGAATACAAAGAGTCTTTCAGGTTCTGAGTGGGATTTTCAACGGCACCCTTTCCTCTTGGGTCCCCTCCACGACTGAGCTGTAACATCTAAGATATCTCTTTCATCATATCCTGTTGGGATTTAATGATGGTGTCCCTCAATTATGACTGAGCGCGCTCTAATTACCCCCTAAGATCAGCATCTATCTTGGCAAAACTTTCTTCCATTTGCCTTTTTTGATGTCGGGTGAAGTGTGAATGCAAAATCTTTAATTATTGTCATGAAACCCCACAATTAAACTTGTTGTTCAATTACTTAATGCATGATACATGCCTTATGCAATGCATGGAAAAAATAAAATGCATGGATGTATGCAAATAAAGGCATTGCTTCCTTGGGTGATCACCCTAGAGCAACTCTCATTGGCTTGAAAAAGGTTCTCGACACAAAGGAGGCACCAATAAATCTCGACCCTAACTTCTAATTCTTTAATAGTTCTGAGTAGATGCAAGGATCTTGATGTCTTCTCCATCCATGGGTCCATGCAAGAAATGAAGAACTTTGTCTTTCGCGGCTGATGTTTCCACATATTGGGCTACCTCTTGCACCCAAATTGTCAATCATGTGTTGTATCAGTCTAGGCCTTGAATAAATCGGCTAGCATCACGAAGATGGGTAAATAACCTTGAATTGCAACTTCAAGTCTTGATCGAAATTTGAAATACATTCTTCTAATTCTGACTGGCTCAATGAGGAATTCATTCTGATTGCGATGTTCTTGGAAAGACTGGCCGACTCTCTCGTATGTCTTTCGAATCCCCAAAAGGTTATCTTGTTAAGATCGCCTGGGTATACTCCGTTATCATGCGCTCACTTGGTAAACTATCATATCGATCCCTTTGGTTGACCTTGGACCACTGTTTCACCGTTGAACTAGTGTCCCCCTTCTTGAGATACACCTCATCCATAATGAAAGATCTCAAATTGGGCAAACCACTCGAATCAACACCTTAATGTCATGCAATGTAGATGCAAAGATATGCAAAACAAAATAAAACACAAAAAGAAACAAGTCAATACTGGATCAATGGATATAAAAATAAAGCGAGAAATTACATCAAGCATCAAACAAAGCAACCCTATTTACATTCTTTCTAAAAACCTAGGTTTAACCGCATGGCTCTAAAGATGTGGGTTTTCTATGTTTTTACATGCAATTTTGGTTCTAAAAGGTACGAACTATCCTCGTTGTCCCCTTCTAAGGGGTAGCAAGGCCCCCGGTCATCACCCATTATAGGCTCCTCCCAACCGAGATCAATTGAAGGGGACCCTTTCACTATGTCCTTATGGGGAAACAATATTCCCACGAAAACATAGGGTAGTCGAGCCCCGAATGTACTTATTAGGCCTATACGGAGGAACAATATCCACACGAAAGCACTAGCGTTTCCCCCCACTTAAAAAGGAGGGTTTAAATGCCAAACTTTAAATACGTTAAAATAAACTCACATTTATAAACAAATATTAATTTAATCATCACTTTAATTCACAACTTTCGATATTAATAAAGCGGTAATCACATTTTATTTTTCCTAAAAAATGGCCTGACTCACTTTTGGTTTAAAAGCCAAAACCGGTCTCTATCGGAGTCGCCAGCTGTAGCAACCTAATTTTTTTGAAATTTGATTTTTTAAAAGTCGAATGAGATCGCTAAAAAGGAGTAGTAGGTTTCCTTTGTTTCTTTCGGGAAAATATTTGGAAAATGGAAAATTCCTTAAAATTCGTGTTTTTTAAAAAAAAGGTAAAACTTAGAGTCGCCACCGGTCACTAGGGTATTTGGACACCATAAAACTAGAGATTCGATCAAAATTGGGTTCAAGAGTCGATTACGGATGGGAAGGTTTTGCACCCCACACCGCCCAAAAATTGGTACCAGAAAAAGAAAATAAATAATTACCGCTTTATTAATATTAAATTTTATAAATTAAAGTGACGATTAAATTAAAATCCGGTTATACGTGGAGAGTAAATTTTAAGGGCCTCGATATTTGAAAGTAAACAACAAAACCACCATCACTATGTTTGATATTGTTTGCGTTTTACCCGAATAACAAGGCACCGCATTAACGATTCATATATCCGAATGTGAGAAAATAAAGCAAATTTATATGCAAAATAAGAGCATAAAAGCGGAAATAAAATGTCTCAAAAAAAGGACTAGGATCGAACAAAAGATAAAATAAAGAGCGTAAATTTAAATATTGGGAGAAGGACCAATCGAACATAAAAGAAATGCGTAAAATAAATAAGGAAATTAAAATGCTAGAAATTAAATTGCAGAAAATTAAATTATGAGAAAAATAAAAGTTGGAATTAAAAAGAATTGGAAAGGGACAGGATCGGAAAAACAATAAAAAAAGGACGGATCGAACAAAGCAATCCGAAAAAAATGATCGGATTGAACAAAAAGCGTAAAAGGGAAAAGAGATCCAAAAAAAGGACCGGATCAAACATGAAAAAAAATGCATAAATTAAATAGCGAGAAAATAAATGCTAGTTGGAAATTAAATGTTAGATGTTAGATATATATATATATGTACTATACATATGTAAATATTATATATAATAATAATAATAATAATATAAAGTAGTAATATAATATATACTCTAAGATAGGTAATACTATAATATAAAGTAATAATAATATATAATATAAACATAATACTTATAATATACAATACGACATGTAAACATATATATATAAGCAAATAATAAATTAAATCACCCCCAACAAGTAAAATAAAACACATCATAAACAAAAAAATTAAAGAAAATAAAATACATAAGGGAAAAAACTAACATAAACAACAAAGGTTACCAATAAAATCACTCACATTCCATTAAACCATAAGAATGGATTATACATAAATAAAAGAGGAAACCAAAAATACCAAAAACTCAAATATCTTTTGATCAATCAATCCACGACGTTGTCGATGGGTTGAAAAAGCTTGATTTAAGAATAGATGGTTCGAATGGGAATGGTTTTTTTGGGTGTTGTATATGAAACAACAAAAAACCGTGGGAATTTTGGTTTTGGGGAAAAAATCAAGCAATGGTGTTTTGGGGGTTGCTGGAGTGTGGCAGCAATGTGAGGGGGGTTAGTGAAATTTGATGATGGAATGAAATGGGGTGTAGAAAAAAAAAAAAAAAAAAAGGTGAACAGTGGATTTTGGGGGAAAAATACTTAATGGCAGTATAGGGTTGGTTGTGTTTTGTGGCTGTGGGTAAAATGATTTTGGGAATACAATTGGCTAGGAAAAACTGAAAATCTGCCGTTGGGGGTTCAGGGGAATTGAAAATCAAAATCTCTTTGGGTTTTAGGATAAATATATATAGGGTGAAGAATGGTATTTTTGTGGAATAAAATGAGATTTAAGTTTTAACATATAAGGGTATTTTTAGGTTATTCCTTTAAAAAATGAGAATCATTAAAATTAAAGTCTTTGGTCCCAAGATTTTCAACTAATGAAGGTGAAATTCGAGGAAGGAGTTGATTTATTTTTATTTGTATTTTTTATCATGGTAAATCATATATAATGGCTGTTTAATTTTTGAGCTTAGGATATAAGGTTTTGGGTATTAAAGGGTGATGGATTGATCTTATTTTGAGCATTTTAATTAAATCGAAAACATTTAGTGTCTATTAATGCTCTTCTTGCTCATTAAGCCGTGGAAACAAGAATAGAGTGAAAGACTAAAGAGGCAAACTTGTCTCACTTTCATGGCCAAGATTTCGACCTCATGAATTATATAAAATTGTCCGCCTTTCATCTCCATGAAATTTCGCTTGAAACTCCCCTCGAAAGATGATGTCCCGATTTTTGGTCAGCTTTGGCACCGAATGATATATCGCAGACTGGTTGAATGTCTTCAATTCGCCGCTTCAGCATGGGGTGTACCGCTGGGAGTAGATTCCGCCGCATGATGTCCTAATTTTTTGTCGCTTTGACACCGAATGTGACATTGGCCTAGAAACTATTGGAATGACTTTATCTTTTATCACTTTACATGGTGGTACTGCTTGAGGATCTCGGAAAAGATGATGTCCTACCGTCGCTTTTGGCACCGAATGATATTTCGCCATCATCGAATGCCTGACTTTATTCATCTTGGCACAAGAGATTTTCGCTGTTCTAAAACAAGAGATTGCAGAACTTTTGAACAAGCAAGATTCTTGAGTCTTTGTTGGTATCTACTCCTTCTTTCCTACATATGATCCACTTGTTGTTGTTTTTCAAATATCTTCTTGGCTTTTGTTTCAAAGCTTTTCGCTTTTCTTCTTTCTGCTCTTGCATATTTGTTGTTTCTCCTTGTGTTGAGACACAACCCCACCGACCTCTCTTTATCATATATTCTCCATAACTTGCTCCAAAGCCGCTCTTCGGTTTTTGCTTTGTAGATGGCTTTTTCTTTTTCCTTTTTTCTTTTTTGAATGGGTCAAATTTAAAGAATTAAAGCTCAGCCCTTGTGAAAGGATCAAATTGAGAACTTGTTTGAGAAAATATCCTTACAAAAATATCAAAATTGAGAAAATTTTAAAGTGAAAAAACATCCTTGAGGAAGGGATAATCGAATTTGAGTTTTGAGAAAAACATACTTAAAGTTATGGATAAAATCAGTAATCGATGTTTAAAAACAACCTTAAGAAAGGTTAAAATCGAGAATCCGAGTTTTAAGAAAATCACTATTAAGAAAGGATCGTAATTGGAGAATTTTTTAGAAAAATCTCAAGAAGGAATCAATTAAGAAATTCTTTTGTTTTAAGAAAAACATCCTGTGGCAAATGATCAATTAAGAAATTATTGTTCTAGAAAATATCCTAAAGAAATGATCGCACTAATAAATTCGTTGTTTTAAGAAAACATTCTAAGAAAAGATCAAATTAAGAAATTTGTTGTTTTAAGAAAAACATCCTTAAGAAAGGATCAATTAAGAAATTTGTTGTTTTAAGAAAAAAATCCTTACAAATGATCAAATTAAGAAATTTTTTAAGAAAAAACATCTCAAGAAAAAGATAAATCAGAAATTTGAGTGCTTTAATATAAAATGGTATTCTGCTTTGAGATCATGAGAATACCTTTTTTGACTGGAAGTGGTAATCACTTAGAGAGTACTGTATCGACTTCGACTGAATGCCCCAACTTCATACTGCCTTGCATAAAAAGATGCTCGCCGCTCCCGGTAATAATCAGCATTGTTACATCTTTGTGGAAATCCTAATTACGCAAATCAAAGGACTCTTGATTCTTGTTGAGATCTACTTCTCCTTTATTGAAGCATGATCAAATCTTTTATCAATTCAAATACCAATTGTTTAAAATAAACAAAATGTTATGATGGTATGAGCAAAGACTGCTCCCAACATAAGGACGCCTAACTACAAAAACGCATGCATGAGTTGAGTCATTTTAGAACTATTAGGGAAAATCCTGCTTCTAGTCGATCACCCTTAGTTTCCATGATTCGCCTCGTTGAATCTTCACCTTTTGTTCCCATCTGAAAGGAGATTGATGACTTGTTATGGAACAAACCTATCAAATCTTAAAGCTCAATTATGAAACATTGCCCCCACCTACTGGGCTTAGATGTTGCCCTTTAATACTTACTCTTCATGATCAACCCTTCTTTCCATCTAGTCGCTGGAGTGAATACCATGCCCCTGCTCTAAACTTTTCAGCACCTTTCAAGAAGGTCTTATCTGATTTTTCTCAACCAAACAAAACATTATGGCGTAAACTACTTCAACTTCTCTCAACTATCTAGGATATGAAATCTTGTTGTAGTACCTGCTCACTGATAATCACTATTTATGCTAGGTCTAATTAGCGTAGACTCCAAATCTCTATCCTCAAGTCGTTATTCTTTCTACTTTCTTTTGGATATTGCATTACCTCTGTTATCTCGCCTTTGGGTTTAACTATTTTGCCCCTCACCCATCGGCACGGCCTTTCCTTCTATCCCAACGGTAGGTCAAAATACGCCCTCGAGTTCCAAAATTTGGCTCTTCACTAAAATCGGCCTTTTTCATCCTGACTAAGGTATCATGTAAGGCATACTCACTTTGAACCTTTGAATTGTGTACTACAATGCTGGGTCTTCTTATATTGCCTTCGTAATCATCTGTTTTGTATTAGGCTCCATCACAAAAGCATTCTCACCTTGCATTCAAACCTATTATTACAATACCTTATTCTTCATTTCTCTCTTTTTCTCTCTATTTTTCATTTTTTCTCTATTTTTCTCTTCTTTTTCTTTCATCTATATGTCGGGCTTGTTTTGACCATTACTTCAACAAATGATGCTTTTCTTTACAAAATCAAAGTCAAAAGAAAAAGAATAATGCCCCGACTATCAAGTGCAAGAGCTGCTCTTTGGGATTCAACTCTCCTCGAATATCAATGGCTTGCCTTTGAATGTTGTATGAAGGCTTTGTGTTATGAAAATTCTCCCATATTGCCCGGTTCATCCTCGTGATGGTATTTATGATCTATTCTGAAACTACTCCTTTAGTTCTCATTATTTTTCTCCAAAATATGTTCGTTGTTTCTAAATTTGCTTAACTTATCGAAAGAAAATCAATTCGAGAATTTTTAGTAAGGTGTATTCTTCGTGTTAATGCCTTTCAAAGAGTCATCATCTTCCTACGCCAGGTATTGGAACAGGAGCGTATCTCTTATTAGATTTGTTTCCAACTCCATCGTGATGCCCGAGACTCTATTTGGATTATTCATTCATTTTTAATTTTTAGGCTCTATTTCTTCTCGAGAATTCAACTCATCACACCCTTGTTCTAGAATAATGATGAGCATAACACACCTCTATGTCATCCTAAGATAGTCATGATTGAAACTGTTCATGTACAAACAAGAAGCTTTGACTCACTAGAGGTGTTGGAGCAAAGCACCCTTTATTTAGCCCTTTTCACAGAAGAGCACCCTTTCTAATTTATAATTAATTTTAAAAAAATTTTTACATGTGATCATAAAAGATTCTCATATTCAAGTAACCCACTGGGTTTTTCTCGGGAGATTTTTTATATCATCAACATTATCAAAGGAGTAGTAATTCATGTCTCACGCCATCGTACTGTGTGAGCTGTGGCTAAGGTGAAATCATACTTCATCGCGGATCACAACATTCGATTGATTTTATTAGAATCAATGCCATTACTTCACGCACCGTGATATCTGAATTTACGAGGTAAAAAAGGATATATACATATTTTTTACTCAAAAGATGCATCCTTTCATTGAAATGAAAAAGGCAAACATAACATATGCCCTACAAAAGATCCTCATACCTTCGTGCAAACAAAGAATAAAGTTAATTTCACACATTACTTCAAAAGAAAATGCAAGATGCATGGAACAATTAACTTCATGAAGAAATTAGGAACCAGCACCCCATGCGTCATGCCCATCATTCTTTCTTCTTAAAACCCTCAAAAGGTCGATCTTAATCGACTTTGAACCTTGTTTTAGGCTCCACACCTCCGTAGTATGGCCTTCGCACTACCCACTACGGTGAGACCACATATAAAATTAACATCATAATTCTCGGATAAGGAGAATCTTTCACTTGACTGAACTGGGGTCAGGCTTTCTTTCACAAGCATTAGAGCAAACCATAGGTACGCAGATTAGAACCGATGAAGAACCTTTGTGAGGCTTTTAAGTGCACCATGACTACTAATTACTTAGTTACCTCGAGGCCGATTGGTTTAGTGGGAACTCCATCATAAGAACGTGGAGAGTCACTTTTCTAAGGGTAAGGGTTGTTTATCTTTCCTTTTAAAGCTGCCCTCGGCGCGCTTTCTCATGACCCAATTCTGCAGTTAACGCAGCAGGCTGGCCTGGCCATCATACAACGCCACTTTTAAAGCGTCCATAAACATACGGAAGGATTTCTTTCATATTGGGTTAAACCTGAGGCTACTATGTCCTCAATATCATGGCGCATATTGGTGAAAAACTTTTATCAAAGGCTCTGTCTAAATCTCTGGGCAGAGGGAATCAATTTAGATCAACTATGTTATATGTTTCGCAACGTCTACGGTTTTGGCTAAACCTTCTATGACTTGATTCTGAGCCTTGTTAAATGATTATACCATCTCATGTAGCAGACGCTATCAAAATGTCATGGAAATAGTGGATCAAATAACTTTTATTGTCAATAAAACTCACCATCTTTACCCAAGAAACATGGCTATGGGCAATAGGGCAAAACGTCCCATCAAATCTAAATTCTTGTCTTGGAACTGTAGACGGGATTCCACATCAAAGAAACTCAAGTCTAGATCCCTAGCATGTTTCATAAGAACCACTTCACTATCCTCTCTTTGTCCTAAATTTTTCTACTTGTGATCCTTCTGGTTTGCTCTAATTACTTGGAGAACTCGCTCTTGACCTCAAGTCTTTTTTTAATCTTCTTTCCAACTCATCAAAGTTTGGGACGCTATCTACGACGCTTTTGATAATTCCAAGGTCATGCCGCTTGAATCCCAAGCGAGGTGTCGTCAAGGAGATGAGGATACTCATGGAGGGTTCGTAAAGACAAGACGAACAAGCAAAGAGTCTTCGTAGTTCTGAGTGGATTTTCAATCCCACTCTTCTCGTGGGTCCTCCACGATCGAAATAATATCTAAGATATTCTTTCATCATATCCTGTTGGGATTTAATACAGTGTCCTCAATTATGACTGAAGGCCTAATTACCTCCCTAAGACGAAAGATCTATCTTGGCAAAACTTTCTTCCATTTGCCTTTTTGGATGCTTCCGGGGTGGAAGTGTGAATGCAAAATCTTTAATTATTGTCATGAAACTCCACAATTAAACTTGCTGTTCAATTACTTAATGCATGATACATGCCTTATGCAATGTATGGAAAATAAAATGCATGATGTATGCAAATAAAGGCATTGTTTCCTGCGATCACCCTAGATAAATTCTTGGCTTGAAAAAGGTTCTCGACACAAATAGGCAATTAACAAATCTCGACCCTAACTTCTAATTTTTATTGTTCGAGGTAGATGCAAGGATTCCTGATGTCTTCTCCATCCATGGTCCATGCAAGAATGAAGAACTTGTCTTCATGGGCTGATGTTTCCACATATTGGGCCACCTCTGCACCCAAATTGTCAATCATGTGTTGTATCACTCAAAGCCTTGAATAAACCTACTAGCATCACTTAAGATAGTAACAACCTTGAACTGCAAATCTCAAGTCTTGATCAAATTTTGAAACACATTCTTCTAATTCGATCGCCCAACGGTAATTCATTCTCGATTGCATAACGGAAAAGATCGTTTACTCTTCGTGCATGTCTTTCAATCTCAAAAGCGTTATTCTCAGCATGATCGCCTGAAGTACTCGCTGCTATCATGCGCCTACTTGGTAAACTATCATATCGATCCCTTTGCTGACTCTTGACCATCAAGCCACCGCTGAACTAGTGTCCTCTTCGAGATACACCTCATCCATAATGAGATTCAATTGGGGCAAACCACTTAATCAACACCTTAATGTCATGCAATTATTGCAAAGATATGCAAAACAAAATGAAACACAAAAGAAACAAGTCAATACCGGATCATGGATATAAAAATAAAGCGAGAAATTACACTGCTATCAAACAAAGCAACTCATTTACATTCTTTTCTAAAATTTAGTTTAATCAAGATGGTTTCTAAAGATGTGGGTTTTCTATACTTTACATGCACTTGGTTCTAAAGGTATCTGATCCATCTCTCGTTGTCCTTTTCTAGGTGGGTAGCAAGTGCTCTCATTATCACTCCATTATAGGCTCCTCCCAACCGAGATCAATCTGAAGGGACCTTCACTATGTGTCCTTATGGGGAAACAATATTCTATCGAAACATAGGGTAGTCGAGCTTCAATGTGTACTATTAGGCTTCATACTGAGGAATAATATTCACACGAGTTACTTTGAATATTTCCCTCACTTAAAAAAAGTGAGGGTTTAAATGCCAAACTTTAAATACGTTAAAATAAACTCACATTTATAAACAAATATTAATTTAATCACTTAATTACAACTTTCGATATTAATAAAGCTGCATCATATTTTTGTTTTTCCTTCCAAAATGGCTCGACTTCCACTTTTGGTTTAAAAGCCAAAACCGTCTCTCATCGGAGGTCACAAAACTGTAGCAACTTAATTTTTTTGAAATTTGACTTTTGCAAGTCTAAACTAGATCGCTGGGTGGCTGAGTAGTAGTTTTTGTTTCTTTCGGGAAAATATTTGGAAAATGGAAAATTCTAAATTCGTGGTTTTTTAAAAAAGGTAAAAATTTAGAGTCACACCGTCACTGTGTAGAATGGGACACTCATAAAACTGTAGACTGACCAAAATTGGGTTCAAGAGTCACATGGACGGGGAAGGTTTTTGCACCCCACACCGCCCAAAAATTGGTAATTTAGTGAAAATAAATAATTACCGCTTTATTAATATTAAATTTTATAAATTAAAGGACGATAAATTAAAATCACATACGCATAGTAATTTTAAGGGCTTTATATTTGAAAGTAAACAACAAAACCACTATCAATACTATGTTTGATAATGGGGCCGCTGTTTACCCCGGTACTAACAAGGCACCGTGACACAAGCCATATATATCCGGAACAGGAGAAAATAAAGCAATTTATATGCAAAATAAGAGCATAAAGTGAAATAAAATGAAATCAAAAATAGACCGATTTAATAAAGATAAAATAAAGAGTGCAATGAATATTGGGAGAAGGACCGAATTTGAATATAAAAATAAATGCGAAAATAAATAAGGAAATTAAATGCGAGAAATTAAATTACAGGAAAAATTAAATTATGAGAAAAATAAAGTTGGAATTAAAAGAATCTCTGAAAGCGATGGATCGAAAACAATTCAAAAAAAGACCGATCGAATAAAGCAATCAAAAATGTCGGATTGAACAAAAGCGAAAAATGGAAAGAGATCCAAAAAAGACTTGATCAAACATGAAAAAAATGCATAAATTAAATAGCGTAAAAATAAAATGCTAAAGGCGGAAATTAAATGTTAGATGTTAGATATATATATATATGTACTATACATATGTAATATTATATAACAATAATAATAATAATAATATAAAGTAGTAATATAATATATACTCAAGATAGGTAATACTATAATATAAAGTAATAATAATATATAATATAAACATAATACTTATAATATAATAATACGTATGCAAACATATATATACAAATAATAAATTAAACCACTCCAACAAGTAAAATAAAATTATTATATCATAAAACAAAATTAAAGAAAAGCAAAATACATAAAGTGGAAAAAACTAATACAAACAACAAAGGTTACTAATAAAATCATCTATATTCCATTAAACCATGTGGTAATGATTATGTTATAAACAAGAGGGAAGAAAATATCTAAGCCTGAATAATCAACTACCTATCGTTATCAAATGAGGCTGGAAAAGCTTGATTTAAGGTTGATGGTCTGAATGATACGGGTTTTTTGGTGTTGTGGCTTATGTGAAAACAACAAAAACTGCGGGAATTATTTTGGGAAAAATCAAGCAACGTTTTGGGTTGCCGAGGTGGTAGCAGTGTGAGGGGTTGGTTGAAATTTGATGATGGAATGAAAATGAGGTGTAGGAAAAATAGGTGAACAAAGGGATTTGTGGGTGTGGGGAATAATAACAATGGCAAGAGAGGTTGGTTGTGTTTTTGTGGTCAGGTAAAATGATTTTCGGAATACAACTGGCTAGAAAAAATAAAATCTGCCAGTCAGGGGTTCAGGAATTGAAAACTCTAAAAATTTCTTCTTGGGTTTTAGATAAATATACATAGGGAAGATGGTATTTTGTAAGTGGAAATAAAATGGGATCTAAAAACTAATATATAAGATGATAAGGGGTATTTTTGGGTTATCTCTTTAAAAAAATGAGAACCAATAAAAATTATGTCCTGTCTCAAGTACTTTCCAACCAATGGTAGCCTAACGAGGAAGGAGTTGATTTATTTTTATTTGTATTTTTTATCATGGTAAATCATATATAATGGCTGTTTAATTTTTGAGCTTAGGATATAAGGTTTTGGGTATTAAAGGGTGATGGATTGATCTTATTTTGAGCATTTTAATTAAATCGAAAACATTTAGTGTCTATTAATGCTCTTCTTGCTCATTAAGCCGTGGAAACAAGAATAGAGTGAAAGACTAAAGAGGCAAACTTGTCTCACTTTCATGGCCAAGATTTCGACCTCATGAATTATATAAAATTGTCCGCCTTTCATCTCCATGAAATTTCGCTTGAAACTCCCCTCGAAAGATGATGTCCCGATTTTTGGTCAGCTTTGGCACCGAATGATATATCGCAGACTGGTTGAATGTCTTCAATTCGCCGCTTCAGCATGGGGTGTACCGCTGGGAGTAGATTCCGCCGCATGATGTCCTAATTTTTTGTCGCTTTGACACCGAATGTGACATTGGCCTAGAAACTATTGGAATGACTTTATCTTTTATCACTTTACATGGTGGTACTGCTTGAGGATCTCGGAAAAGATGATGTCCTACCGTCGCTTTTGGCACCGAATGATATTTCGCCATCATCGAATGCCTGACTTTATTCATCTTGGCACAAGAGATTTTCGCTGTTCTAAAACAAGAGATTGCAGAACTTTTGAACAAGCAAGATTCTTGAGTCTTTGTTGGTATCTACTCCTTCTTTCCTACATATGATCCACTTGTTGTTGTTTTTCAAATATCTTCTTGGCTTTTGTTTCAAAGCTTTTCGCTTTTCTTCTTTCTGCTCTTGCATATTTGTTGTTTCTCCTTGTGTTGAGACACAACCCCACCGACCTCTCTTTATCATATATTCTCCATAACTTGCTCCAAAGCCGCTCTTCGGTTTTTGCTTTGTAGATGGCTTTTTCTTTTTCCTTTTTTCTTTTTTGAATGGGTCAAATTTAAAGAATTAAAGCTCAGCCCTTGTGAAAGGATCAAATTGAGAACTTGTTTGAGAAAATATCCTTACAAAAATATCAAAATTGAGAAAATTTTAAAGTGAAAAAACATCCTTGAGGAAGGGATAATCGAATTTGAGTTTTGAGAAAAACATACTTAAAGTTATGGATAAAATCAGTAATCGATGTTTAAAAACAACCTTAAGAAAGGTTAAAATCGAGAATCCGAGTTTTAAGAAAATCACTATTAAGAAAGGATCGTAATTGGAGAATTTTTTAGAAAAATCTCAAGAAGGAATCAATTAAGAAATTCTTTTGTTTTAAGAAAAACATCCTGTGGCAAATGATCAATTAAGAAATTATTGTTCTAGAAAATATCCTAAAGAAATGATCGCACTAATAAATTCGTTGTTTTAAGAAAACATTCTAAGAAAAGATCAAATTAAGAAATTTGTTGTTTTAAGAAAAACATCCTTAAGAAAGGATCAATTAAGAAATTTGTTGTTTTAAGAAAAAAATCCTTACAAATGATCAAATTAAGAAATTTTTTAAGAAAAAACATCTCAAGAAAAAGATAAATCAGAAATTTGAGTGCTTTAATATAAAATGGTATTCTGCTTTGAGATCATGAGAATACCTTTTTTGACTGGAAGTGGTAATCACTTAGAGAGTACTGTATCGACTTCGACTGAATGCCCCAACTTCATACTGCCTTGCATAAAAAGATGCTCGCCGCTCCCGGTAATAATCAGCATTGTTACATCTTTGTGGAAATCCTAATTACGCAAATCAAAGGACTCTTGATTCTTGTTGAGATCTACTTCTCCTTTATTGAAGCATGATCAAATCTTTTATCAATTCAAATACCAATTGTTTAAAATAAACAAAATGTTATGATGGTATGAGCAAAGACTGCTCCCAACATAAGGACGCCTAACTACAAAAACGCATGCATGAGTTGAGTCATTTTAGAACTATTAGGGAAAATCCTGCTTCTAGTCGATCACCCTTAGTTTCCATGATTCGCCTCGTTGAATCTTCACCTTTTGTTCCCATCTGAAAGGAGATTGATGACTTGTTATGGAACAAACCTATCAAATCTTAAAGCTCAATTATGAAACATTGCCCCCACCTACTGGGCTTAGATGTTGCCCTTTAATACTTACTCTTCATGATCAACCCTTCTTTCCATCTAGTCGCTGGAGTGAATACCATGCCCCTGCTCTAAACTTTTCAGCACCTTTCAAGAAGGTCTTATCTGATTTTTCTCAACCAAACAAAACATTATGGCGTAAACTACTTCAACTTCTCTCAACTATCTAGGATATGAAATCTTGTTGTAGTACCTGCTCACTGATAATCACTATTTATGCTAGGTCTAATTAGCGTAGACTCCAAATCTCTATCCTCAAGTCGTTATTCTTTCTACTTTCTTTTGGATATTGCATTACCTCTGTTATCTCGCCTTTGGGTTTAACTATTTTGCCCCTCACCCATCGGCACGGCCTTTCCTTCTATCCCAACGGTAGGTCAAAATACGCCCTCGAGTTCCAAAATTTGGCTCTTCACTAAAATCGGCCTTTTTCATCCTGACTAAGGTATCATGTAAGGCATACTCACTTTGAACCTTTGAATTGTGTACTACAATGCTGGGTCTTCTTATATTGCCTTCGTAATCATCTGTTTTGTATTAGGCTCCATCACAAAAGCATTCTCACCTTGCATTCAAACCTATTATTACAATACCTTATTCTTCATTTCTCTCTTTTTCTCTCTATTTTTCATTTTTTCTCTATTTTTCTCTTCTTTTTCTTTCATCTATATGTCGGGCTTGTTTTGACCATTACTTCAACAAATGATGCTTTTCTTTACAAAATCAAAGTCAAAAGAAAAAGAATAATGCCCCGACTATCAAGTGCAAGAGCTGCTCTTTGGGATTCAACTCTCCTCGAATATCAATGGCTTGCCTTTGAATGTTGTATGAAGGCTTTGTGTTATGAAAATTCTCCCATATTGCCCGGTTCATCCTCGTGATGGTATTTATGATCTATTCTGAAACTACTCCTTTAGTTCTCATTATTTTTCTCCAAAATATGTTCGTTGTTTCTAAATTTGCTTAACTTATCGAAAGAAAATCAATTCGAGAATTTTTAGTAAGGTGTATTCTTCGTGTTAATGCCTTTCAAAGAGTCATCATCTTCCTACGCCAGGTATTGGAACAGGAGCGTATCTCTTATTAGATTTGTTTCCAACTCCATCGTGATGCCCGAGACTCTATTTGGATTATTCATTCATTTTTAATTTTTAGGCTCTATTTCTTCTCGAGAATTCAACTCATCACACCCTTGTTCTAGAATAATGATGAGCATAACACACCTCTATGTCATCCTAAGATAGTCATGATTGAAACTGTTCATGTACAAACAAGAAGCTTTGACTCACTAGAGGTGTTGGAGCAAAGCACCCTTTATTTAGCCCTTTTCACAGAAGAGCACCCTTTCTAATTTATAATTAATTTTAAAAAAATTTTTACATGTGATCATAAAAGATTCTCATATTCAAGTAACCCACTGGGTTTTTCTCGGGAGATTTTTTATATCATCAACATTATCAAAGGAGTAGTAATTCATGTCTCACGCCATCGTACTGTGTGAGCTGTGGCTAAGGTGAAATCATACTTCATCGCGGATCACAACATTCGATTGATTTTATTAGAATCAATGCCATTACTTCACGCACCGTGATATCTGAATTTACGAGGTAAAAAAGGATATATACATATTTTTTACTCAAAAGATGCATCCTTTCATTGAAATGAAAAAGGCAAACATAACATATGCCCTACAAAAGATCCTCATACCTTCGTGCAAACAAAGAATAAAGTTAATTTCACACATTACTTCAAAAGAAAATGCAAGATGCATGGAACAATTAACTTCATGAAGAAATTAGGAACCAGCACCCCATGCGTCATGCCCATCATTCTTTCTTCTTAAAACCCTCAAAAGGTCGATCTTAATCGACTTTGAACCTTGTTTTAGGCTCCACACCTCCGTAGTATGGCCTTCGCACTACCCACTACGGTGAGACCACATATAAAATTAACATCATAATTCTCGGATAAGGAGAATCTTTCACTTGACTGAACTGGGGTCAGGCTTTCTTTCACAAGCATTAGAGCAAACCATAGGTACGCAGATTAGAACCGATGAAGAACCTTTGTGAGGCTTTTAAGTGCACCATGACTACTAATTACTTAGTTACCTCGAGGCCGATTGGTTTAGTGGGAACTCCATCATAAGAACGTGGAGAGTCACTTTTCTAAGGGTAAGGGTTGTTTATCTTTCCTTTTAAAGCTGCCCTCGGCGCGCTTTCTCATGACCCAATTCTGCAGTTAACGCAGCAGGCTGGCCTGGCCATCATACAACGCCACTTTTAAAGCGTCCATAAACATACGGAAGGATTTCTTTCATATTGGGTTAAACCTGAGGCTACTATGTCCTCAATATCATGGCGCATATTGGTGAAAAACTTTTATCAAAGGCTCTGTCTAAATCTCTGGGCAGAGGGAATCAATTTAGATCAACTATGTTATATGTTTCGCAACGTCTACGGTTTTGGCTAAACCTTCTATGACTTGATTCTGAGCCTTGTTAAATGATTATACCATCTCATGTAGCAGACGCTATCAAAATGTCATGGAAATAGTGGATCAAATAACTTTTATTGTCAATAAAACTCACCATCTTTACCCAAGAAACATGGCTATGGGCAATAGGGCAAAACGTCCCATCAAATCTAAATTCTTGTCTTGGAACTGTAGACGGGATTCCACATCAAAGAAACTCAAGTCTAGATCCCTAGCATGTTTCATAAGAACCACTTCACTATCCTCTCTTTGTCCTAAATTTTTCTACTTGTGATCCTTCTGGTTTGCTCTAATTACTTGGAGAACTCGCTCTTGACCTCAAGTCTTTTTTTAATCTTCTTTCCAACTCATCAAAGTTTGGGACGCTATCTACGACGCTTTTGATAATTCCAAGGTCATGCCGCTTGAATCCCAAGCGAGGTGTCGTCAAGGAGATGAGGATACTCATGGAGGGTTCGTAAAGACAAGACGAACAAGCAAAGAGTCTTCGTAGTTCTGAGTGGATTTTCAATCCCACTCTTCTCGTGGGTCCTCCACGATCGAAATAATATCTAAGATATTCTTTCATCATATCCTGTTGGGATTTAATACAGTGTCCTCAATTATGACTGAAGGCCTAATTACCTCCCTAAGACGAAAGATCTATCTTGGCAAAACTTTCTTCCATTTGCCTTTTTGGATGCTTCCGGGGTGGAAGTGTGAATGCAAAATCTTTAATTATTGTCATGAAACTCCACAATTAAACTTGCTGTTCAATTACTTAATGCATGATACATGCCTTATGCAATGTATGGAAAATAAAATGCATGATGTATGCAAATAAAGGCATTGTTTCCTGCGATCACCCTAGATAAATTCTTGGCTTGAAAAAGGTTCTCGACACAAATAGGCAATTAACAAATCTCGACCCTAACTTCTAATTTTTATTGTTCGAGGTAGATGCAAGGATTCCTGATGTCTTCTCCATCCATGGTCCATGCAAGAATGAAGAACTTGTCTTCATGGGCTGATGTTTCCACATATTGGGCCACCTCTGCACCCAAATTGTCAATCATGTGTTGTATCACTCAAAGCCTTGAATAAACCTACTAGCATCACTTAAGATAGTAACAACCTTGAACTGCAAATCTCAAGTCTTGATCAAATTTTGAAACACATTCTTCTAATTCGATCGCCCAACGGTAATTCATTCTCGATTGCATAACGGAAAAGATCGTTTACTCTTCGTGCATGTCTTTCAATCTCAAAAGCGTTATTCTCAGCATGATCGCCTGAAGTACTCGCTGCTATCATGCGCCTACTTGGTAAACTATCATATCGATCCCTTTGCTGACTCTTGACCATCAAGCCACCGCTGAACTAGTGTCCTCTTCGAGATACACCTCATCCATAATGAGATTCAATTGGGGCAAACCACTTAATCAACACCTTAATGTCATGCAATTATTGCAAAGATATGCAAAACAAAATGAAACACAAAAGAAACAAGTCAATACCGGATCATGGATATAAAAATAAAGCGAGAAATTACACTGCTATCAAACAAAGCAACTCATTTACATTCTTTTCTAAAATTTAGTTTAATCAAGATGGTTTCTAAAGATGTGGGTTTTCTATACTTTACATGCACTTGGTTCTAAAGGTATCTGATCCATCTCTCGTTGTCCTTTTCTAGGTGGGTAGCAAGTGCTCTCATTATCACTCCATTATAGGCTCCTCCCAACCGAGATCAATCTGAAGGGACCTTCACTATGTGTCCTTATGGGGAAACAATATTCTATCGAAACATAGGGTAGTCGAGCTTCAATGTGTACTATTAGGCTTCATACTGAGGAATAATATTCACACGAGTTACTTTGAATATTTCCCTCACTTAAAAAAAGTGAGGGTTTAAATGCCAAACTTTAAATACGTTAAAATAAACTCACATTTATAAACAAATATTAATTTAATCACTTAATTACAACTTTCGATATTAATAAAGCTGCATCATATTTTTGTTTTTCCTTCCAAAATGGCTCGACTTCCACTTTTGGTTTAAAAGCCAAAACCGTCTCTCATCGGAGGTCACAAAACTGTAGCAACTTAATTTTTTTGAAATTTGACTTTTGCAAGTCTAAACTAGATCGCTGGGTGGCTGAGTAGTAGTTTTTGTTTCTTTCGGGAAAATATTTGGAAAATGGAAAATTCTAAATTCGTGGTTTTTTAAAAAAGGTAAAAATTTAGAGTCACACCGTCACTGTGTAGAATGGGACACTCATAAAACTGTAGACTGACCAAAATTGGGTTCAAGAGTCACATGGACGGGGAAGGTTTTTGCACCCCACACCGCCCAAAAATTGGTAATTTAGTGAAAATAAATAATTACCGCTTTATTAATATTAAATTTTATAAATTAAAGGACGATAAATTAAAATCACATACGCATAGTAATTTTAAGGGCTTTATATTTGAAAGTAAACAACAAAACCACTATCAATACTATGTTTGATAATGGGGCCGCTGTTTACCCCGGTACTAACAAGGCACCGTGACACAAGCCATATATATCCGGAACAGGAGAAAATAAAGCAATTTATATGCAAAATAAGAGCATAAAGTGAAATAAAATGAAATCAAAAATAGA
Source organism: Hibiscus mutabilis (assembly GCA_019671005.1). Classification (NCBI taxonomy): domain Eukaryota; kingdom Viridiplantae; phylum Streptophyta; class Magnoliopsida; order Malvales; family Malvaceae; genus Hibiscus; species Hibiscus mutabilis. The sequence goes on along the minus strand of CM033744.1, from coordinate 18,691,484 downwards.
CCGATTTAATAAAGATAAAATAAAGAGTTAATTTAAATATTGGGAGAAGGACCAATTTGAACACAAAAGAAATGCTGTGAAATAAACATGAAATTAAAATGCTAGAAATTAAATTATGTAAAAATTAAATTATGAGAAAATAAAAGTTGGAATTAAAAAGAATTGAAAGTGATGTGGATTTAAAACAATCAAAAAGGACCGATCAACAAAGCAACCAAAATGATCGATTGAACAAAATAGAAAAGGAAAGAGATCCAAAAAGGACCGATCAAACATAAAAATGCACAAATTAAATAGCAGAAAATAAATGCTAGTTGCGAAATTAAATGTTAGATGTTAGATATATATATATATAAAATATATACATAAATATTATATAATACAACAATACAATAATATAAAGTAGGTTATAATATATACTTAAGATATGGGTAATACTATAATATAAAGTAATAATAATACATATAATAATATAAACATAATACTTATAATACATAATACGATATGTAAACATATATATATAAGCAAATAATAAATTAAATCACCCCCAACAAGTAAAATAAAACACATCATAAACAAAAATTAAAGAAAATAAAATACATAAGGGAAAAACTAACATAAACAACAAAGGTTACCAATAAAATCATCTATATTCATTAAAAACCATAAGAATGGATTATACATAAATAAAAGAGGAAGAAAATCCCAAGCTCGATCAATCAACCCACCTATGTTGTAAATGGGTTGAAAAGCGTTAAGGGTTGAGGGTTGTGACATTTTTTGGGTGTTTCTGGAAAAAACAAAATCCGTGGGAAGGTTTTGGGAAAAATCAAGCAAGGGGTTTTTTTGGGTTGCCGGGTTCAGCATGTGAGGGTTGGGAAATTTGATGATGGGAAAATGGGTGTAAAAAAAAATGGGTGAACATGGTTTTGGGGGGGGGGAAGATAAAATGGAAGGGGGTTGGTTTTTTTTTGTGGCTGTGGAAAAAATGATTTTGGGAATACAATTTAAAAAAAAATAAAATCTGCCGGGGGGTTGGTTCAAAATTGAAAATAAAAATTTCTTTTTTGGGTTTTAGGATAAATATATATGGGAAGAAGGGTATTTTGTGGGAAAAAAAAATGGGGATCTAGTTTTAATATATAAGATGAAAAAGGGTTTTTTGGGTTATCTCTTTAAAAAATGAAAACCAAAAAAAATTAAGGCCCCGGGCCTCGTATTTTCCCAACCAATGGGTGAAACCCTTAATGAGGAAGGTTGGTTTTTATTTTATTTGTATTTTTCTTTTGTAAAATATATAATGGGCCATGTAATTTTAGCTTAGGTTTAAAGGTTTTGGGTTTTAAAAAGGGTGATGGATTGATTTTTATTTTAGCATTTAATTAAATCGGAAAAAAAGTGTCTACAGGCCCCTCTTTGTCATTTTTTTAAACAAAAATAGAGCAAAGACAAAAAGGCAAATTTTGTCCCCCTTTCATGGAAGTTTTACCTGCAGTTCCTCCTATAAAAAATTTCGCCTTTCATCTCCATAAATTTTTTTAAAAACTCCAAAAGATGATGTCGTTTTTTGGTCCCCTTTGGGCCCCAAAATGATATATAAAGTATTGGAATCCTCATCTTCTCGCCTGGGTGGTCCCTGTTGGGGATTGGCGGATGATTCCCAATTTTTTTAATTGACACGAATGACATTGGCCCCAAACTATTGGAATGACCTCTCTTTATCACCGGCATGGGGGTCCCTTGAGGATCTCGAAGATGATGCCCCAATTCGGTGCCTTGAAATGATATCTCGCCTGAACTTTTGGGAATGCCCTTGCTTCTATTCATCTTGGCATAAGATTTTGTTGCTCCCAAGCGTTAAATTGGTGAACTTTTGAACAAGTTAAAAGATTAGTCTTTGTTGGATCCTTTCCCTTCTTTTTTGCATAAGATCCCCTTGTTTTGTTTTCAAATATCTTCTCTCTTGGGCCCTTTTTGGGTTTTTTTGCTTTCTTCTTTCTTTGCTATTTTTGTTTCCTTGTTTTTAGACACAACCCCGTCGACCCTCTTTTTATTTCTCCTTTTGCTCCAAAACCCTTTGGGGGTTTTCTTTAGAGATGTATTTTTTTTTTTTCCCCTTTTTCTTTTTAAAAGGGTCAAAATTTAAAAAAGGCCTCCTTGAAAGGATCAAATTGAAATTTTTTGAAAAAATATCCTTAAAATATAAAATTGGGAAATTTCGTTTTTGAAAAAACATCCTTGGGAAGGATAAAAAAATTTGAGTTTTGAAAAAAAATACTTGGAAGGAAAAAACGGGAATACAGTTTAAAAAAAAAACCTTAAAAAAGGTTAAAATGGGGGAAACCGGGTTTTAAAAAAGTCATTAAAAAAGGATCAATTGGGAAATTTTTAGAAAAATCCTTGAAGGAATCAATTAAAAAATTCTTTTTTTTTAAAAAAAAACATCCAAAAAAGGTAATTAAAAATTCATTGTTCTGGAAAATATCCTTAAAAAATGATAATTAATAAATTGTTTTTTGAAAACATCCTTAAAAAAAGATCAAAATTAAAAAATTTTTGTTTTTTGAAAACATCCTTGAAAAAGGGTCAATTAAGAAATTTGTTGTTTTAGAAAAAAATCCTTAAAAATGATCAAATTAAAAAATTTTTTTTAAAAAAAAACATCCTTGAAAGATAAAATCAGAAATTTGAGTTTTTAAAATTAAAAAGATCTTGCTTTGAGACTTTAGAATACCGTGGAATGTACTAAGTCGAATACCCTTTTAATAAATTCTTAAAACCGGGATAAAAAAATGCTCTGTTCGAATAATCAAAGATTGAAAGATTTGAAATCCCAATTTCAAATCAAAAGGGCTCTTGATTCTTTTTGAGATCTACCCCCTTTATTGAAACTCGATCAAATCTTTTTTAATCTTCAAATACTTTTAAAATAAACAAATCTATGATGGTATGAGTTAAAACTCCAACATGGGCTCTAACTACAAATGATTTAGTGGGTCATTTTGAACTATTAGGGAAAATCCCTTTCTTGATCCCTTAGCCCCGGATTTTATCTTCGTTGAATCTTCACCTTTTTCCAAAGAAAGGGGGATTGATGACTTGTTAGAAAAAACTCTATCAAATCAAAAACTCAATTATGAAACATTGCCCCCTCCCCTTGGGGTTAGATGTTGCCTCTTTTGACTCTTCTGGGAATTCTTCCATCTATCGTTATGAATCCCCTCCCCAAGTCTCAAAATTTTAATCTTGGTAGTCTTTTCTTGATTTTTTAACCAAACAAAACATTATGGGGAAAATTACTTCCTCTAAAAATATCTAGGATGAAATCTTGTTGTAATCTTGGTTCCCATAAATCACTCATTTATTATACCATGTGGGCCTAAATTTTATCCCGAAGTCATATTCTTCTCTTTTTGATATTGGGATTACCTATCTAGTTTTGGTTTAATATTATTTTCCCCACCCCTTGATAGTCTTCTCTTATCTCACGAAAATGAAAACTGCCAGTCTAAAAAATTTCATTTCTTCAATAAAATGGTCTTTTTCTTTCGACAAAGGTATCATGGGGACCTCATTTTGAACCTTTGGATTGTACCTAAGTCTTGATTATTCTCTTAGAACCCTTTTGGTAGGTTTGTATTATGATCATGTACATTCTGCCCTTCATTCTAAACTCATTACAAACCTTATTCTTTCTTTTCTCTCTCTTTTTTTTTCTCTCATTTCTTTATTTTCTTCTTTTTTTTTCTCTTTCTTTTTTTTTTTCATCTATTTTGGGTTTTTCCATTACTTCAACAAATGATCTTTCTTAAAAAATCAAAGTCAAAAGAAAAAGATAAATCCGGATATCAAGTGCAAAAGCGTCTTAGATTCAATCCTCGAATATCAATGGCTTGCCTTTGAATTTTAGGCGATTTTTAAAAATTTAAATTCCCCCCATTTTGGTTCTCCCTGATTATGGTATTTGTTGATCTTTGGCTTTTCCTTTTTAGTTCTCTTTTTTTTTCCCCAAAATTTTTCGTTGTTTCTAAATTTTAACTCTTATAAAAAAATCAATTAGAATTTTAGTACAAGTTATTTTTTCGTGTTAATGCCTTAAAAGGAGTATCTGGCTAGGGTATTGACAGTGGGGTATCTTCATTAGATTTTTTTCCCCCCTCCTGGGGATGAGAGACTTATTTGATTATCCATTCTTTCTTAATTTTGAAATTTTTTCTTCTGAATTAAACCCACCCCAAGTCCTTTGCTAAGAATAATGATGGAGCTAAACAATCCCCGATTTAAACCCATAGTCATGATTTAAAAACTTGCTCTCCCCAAAAACGATCTTTAAAGGAAAGTGACAAATACCCTTTTTTACCCTTTTCTTCGGAACATTCAATTTAATTAATTTTAAAAATTTTTCTTGATCATAAAAAATTTTTTCAAGTAACTCCATTGGGCAAAGGAAAATTTTTTTATCTCGAACATTATCAAAGGGTAGTAAACCGTCCCTTTGCAGGCCGGGCTGCGAAATCATCTTCTTTATCACAACATTCGATTGATCTTTTTTTAATCAATGCCACATCATGCCCCTGTATCGGGGTTTACGAGGTAAAAGGATATCATATATTTTTTTTACTCAAAAGATGCATCCTTTCATTGAAATGAAAAAAGGGAAACATAACATTCCCCTTTCAAAAGATCCTTTTCCCCGAAAGGTAACAAAATTAATTTCCCCATTCTTCAAAGAAAATGCAAGATGCAGGAACAAATTAAATTCTATGAAAAAACTGAAATGACCCCAAAAAGTCATCCCATCTTCTTTCTTTTAAAACCTCAAAGGTGATCTTAATGGACTTTGAACCTTGTTTTTTGGGCTCCAAATTTTCCCTGTAGGGCCGTACTACCCATGGTATTCACATATAAAATTAACATCAAACCCTCGGGGTAAGGGGAATCTTTTTATTTGGATTAGGGGGGGGTCGGGAAGCTTTTTTTCAATAACATTGGGACAAATTATTAGAGTTGGGGATGAAGCCTTTAGAACTGCGGGCCATGCGGTCAATTTCGGTAGTGCCGAGGCTGATTGGTTGGTGGAACCCTCCAGACTGAGTCCCCTTTTCTTCTAAGGGTAAGGGGTTTTTATCTTTCCAAAAAAGTCCTCGTCCTTCTGTTAGTAAAAGCAGGGTGTGGTTTTCAGCGATCATACACCTACCTTTAAAATATCCTAAACATATGAGTGATTTCTCTTTTTTATATTGGGGTTAAACCGACTCCTTTTTCCCAAACGTTGGCATATTGGTGAAAACTCTTATCAGGTCATTTAAACTTTGCGTAGGAATCAATTTGGGACAATATATTTATATTTTGTCTTTTTCTAAGTCTTTGGCTAAACCTTTCCATGACGTTTGAGCCTTTGTTTGCTGATTATACCATCTCATGCAGGCATCAAATGTCATGGGGAAAAAGTGGATCCCTTCTCATTTCAATAAACCCCCCCCCATCTTACGCAAAAACAGGTTTTGGGGGAAAAGGCCGTCGTCCCATCAAATTTCTTAAATTCGGGTCTTGAACTTTCGGGATCTCCCCGGGGAAAAAAGGGGGGCCCCAAACACCCCAAAAACCTCTCATCCCTTTTTCCCAAATTTTTTCAGATCCCCTTTTGGTTTTTCTCTAATTTTAGAACTCGCCGCGGGTTTAATCTTTCCAACTATCAAAATTTTGGGGTGCTATCTCGCGTTTTTTATAATTCCAAAGGGCTCTGGTTGAACTTGGGGGGTGCTGATGAGATGAGATCCCGCGGAGGGTTGGTGTAGGGTTGATAAAAATGGGGAAAACAAAAGGAGTCTTAGGGTTTAATGGGATTTTCAAAGGGCCCCCCCTTTTTGGTCCCTCCGGAGTGTAACATCTAAGATATCTCTTTATCATATCTGTTGGGATTTAATGATGGTGTCCTCAATTATGTGGATTTATTACCCCTGATCGATCTATTTTGGGCCTTTCCTTTCCCTTTTTTTGTTCGGGTGAAGTGTAATAAAATCTTTTTATTGTCAAAACCCCAATTAAACTTTTTTTCAATTTTAATGCATATCATTTAAATATGGAAAAATAAATGCATGGATGTATGCAAAAAAAGGCATTGTTTCCCTTGGGTGATCACCTGAAACTCTCATTGGCGAAAAGGTTCTCGACACAAAAGGCACCAATAAATCCCCTAATTTTAATTCTTTTATTAGTAGATGCAAGGATCTTGATGTCTTTCCACCCAAGGTCCATGAAATGAAGAACTTTTTTTCTTTTTTCCTTTTGGGATTTTTGTCAATCATGTGTTGTAGGGTCGGGCCCTTTGAATAAATGGTAGCTCAAAGATGGGTAAATAACCGTTGCAATTTAGTCTTGTTTTTGAAATACTTTTTCCTATTCGTGGCTCAATGAAAATTCATTGTTGGTGTTTTTGGGAAAAGGGGGATTTCCCATTCTTTGCCCCCAAAAGTTATCTTTTTAAAGATCCGGGTATACTCCGTTATCGCCCCCTTGGTAACTACCCTTCCGTCCCTTTGGTGCCCTTGGACTTTTTTACCTTGAACTAGTGTCCCCTTTTTGGGTCCTTCCAAAATGAAAGATCCCATGGGAAAACCCCACTCGAATCAACACCTTAATGTCTCAATGTAGATGCAAAGATATAAAAAACAAAATAAAACACAAAAAAACAATAATTTTTGGATAAATGGATATAAAAAAAAGGAAATTACATAAGCATCAAACCCCCCTATTTACATTCAAAACCTAGGTTTACAGCATGGCTCTAAAGATTGGGTTTTCTTGTTTTTTTGCAATTTTGGGTTCTAAAGGTCCCCAAAATTTCCCGTTGTCCCCTTTAAAGGGGAAAAACCCCCTCATCACCCATTATACTCCCCCCAAAGATCAATTAAGGGGCCCCATATGTCCTTTTGAAACTATTCCCCCGAAAAAATGGGGGGTAGCCCCAAATTTTTTAAGGCCTATCGGGGAACAATATCCACCAAAAGCATAAGCGTTTCCCCCATAAAAAGGGGGTTTAAATGCCAAACTTTAAAACGTTAAAAAAAACTCCCTTTATAAACAAATATTAATTTAATCATCCTTTAATTCCCAAAATTTGTATTAATAAGCGGTAATAAGTGAAAATTAAATTAAAATCCGGTTATACGTATGAGTAAATTTTAAGGGCCTCGTTATTTGAAAGTAAACAACAAAACCACCATCACCACGTTTGATATTGGCCTTTTACCCCTGAATAACAAGGCCTTTGTATTAATAGTTCATATATATCGAATGTGAAAAAAATAAAGCAAATATATATATATGCAAAATAAGAGCATAAATAAAGCGGAAATAAAATGTCGGAAAAAGGACCGGATCGAACAAAAGATTAAAAAGAGCGAAAATATAAATATTCAAAAAAGGATCCGATCAAACATAAAAGAAATGCGTAAAATAAATAAGGAAATTAAAATGCGAGAAATTAAATTGCGGGAAAATTAAATTACGAGAAAAATAAAAGCTAGAATTAAAAAGAATTCGGAAAGGGATCGGATCGAAAAAAGCAATCTGAAAAAAAGGACCGGATCAAACAAAGCAATCCGAAAAAAGGATCGGATCGAACAAAAGGAATAAAAGGCAAAGAGATCCGAAAAAAGGACTAGATCAAACATGAAAAGAAATACAGAAATTAAATAGCAGAAAATAAATGTTAGTTGAGGAAATTAAATGTTAGGTGTTATATATATATATATATATATATATATATGTACTATACATATGTAAATATTATATTATACTAGTGATAATATGGATAATATATAATAATATATAACATATATGATATAAATTAGTAATATAATATATACTATAAGATAGGTAACACTATAATATATAGTAATAATAAGATATAATATAAACATAATACTTATAATATACAATACGACATGTAAACATATATATAAGCAAATAATAAATTAAACCACTCCAACAAGTAAAATAAAACACATATCATAAACAAAAAATTAAAGAAAATAAAATACATAAGGGAAAAACTAACATAAACAACAAAGGTTACCAATAAAATCATCTATATTCCATTAAACCATAAGAATGGATTATACATAAATAAAAGAGGGAAGAAAATACCCAAGCTCGATCAATCAATCCACCTATCGTTGTCAATGAGGTTGAAAAGCTTGATTTAAGGGTTGATGGTTCGAATGAGCATGGGTTTTTGGGTGTTGTGGCTAAGGAAACAACAAAATCCGTGGGAATTTTGGTTTTGGGAAAAAAATCAAGCAATGGGGTTTTTGGGTTGCCGAGTGTGGCAGCAGTGTGAGGGGGTTGCTGAAATTTGATGATGGAATGAAAATGAGGTGTAGAAAAAAATAGGTGAACAGTGGATTTGTGGGGGGGGGTGGGGGGGGAAGAATAACAATGGCAGTAGAGGGTTGGTTGTGTTTTTGTGGCTGTGGGTAAAAATGATTTTCGGAATACAATTGGCTAGGAAAAAAATAAAATCTGCCGTGGGGTTGGGGGTTCAGGGGAATTGAAAATCAAAATTTCTTTGGGTTTTAGGATAAATATATATAGGGGAAGAAGGGTATTTTGTGGGAATAAAAATGGGATCTAGGTTTTAATATATAAGATGATAAGGGGTATTTTTGGGTTATCTCTTTAAAAAAATGAGAACCAATAAAAATTAAGGTCCTGGGCCTCAAGTACTTTCCAACCAATGGGTGTAAAGCCTTAATGAGGAAGGAGTTGGGATTTTTATTTTTATTTGTATTTTTTACTGTGTAAAATCATATATAATGGGCCATGTAATTTTGAGCTTAGGATATAAGGTTTTGGGTATTAAAAGGGTGATGTGGATTGATCTTATTTTGAGCATTTTAATTAAATCGGAAAACATTTAGTGTCTACAGCTGCCCCTCTTTGCTCATTGCTGTGAAACAAGAATAGAGCAAAGACTAAAGAGGCAAATTTTGTCCCCACTTTCATGGCCGAAGATTTCGACCTGCGAGTTCCTCCTATATAAAATTGTCCGCCTTTCATCTCCATGAAATTCTCGCTTTGAAACTCCTGAAAGATGATGTCCCGATTTTTGGTCGCCTTGGCACCGAATGATATATCGCTTAGAGACTATTGGAATGCCCTCAATCTTCGTCGCCTCAGCATGGGGTGGTACCTCGCCTTGAGGATTCCGACAGATGATGTCCCAATTTTTTGTCGCCTTGACACCGAATGACATTGGCCTAGAAACTATTGGAATGACCTCGATCTTTATCACCTTGGCATGGGGTGGTACCTCGCCTTGAGGATCTCGAAAGATGATGTCCCAATTTCTGGTCGCCTTGGCACCGAATGATATCTCGCCTAGAGACTATTGGAATGCCCTTGACTTCTATTCATCTTGGCATAAGATTTTCGTTGCTCCCAAACAGTTAGAGATTGGTGAACTTTTGAACAAGTTAAAAGATTCTTGAGTCTTTGTTGGTATCTACTCCTTCTTTCCTTAAGCATAAGATCCACTTGTTGTTGTTTTTCAAATATCTTCTCTCTTGGCTTCTTGTTTCAGCTTTCTTTCGCTTTCTTCTTCGTCTTTGCATATTTGTTGTTTCTCCTTGTGTTGAGACACAACCCCCGTCTGACCCTCTTTATCATATTCTCCATAACTTTGCTCCAAAGCGCCCTTTCGGGTTTTTGCTTTAGAGATGTATTTTTTTCTTTTTTTCCCCTTTTTTTCTTTTTGAAATGGGTCAAATTTAAAGAATGAAAGCTCGTCCTTGTGAAAGGATCAAATTGAGAACTTGGTTTTGAGAAAAATATCCTTAAGAAAATATCAAAATTGAGAAATTTGCGTTTTTAGAAAAAAAACATCCTTGAGGAAGGGATAAAATCGGGGAATTTGAGTTTTGAGAAAAACATACTTGAAGAAGGGATAAAATCAGGGAATCTGAGTTTAAAAAAAACAACCTTAAGAAAGGTTAAAATCGAGGAATCCGAGTTTTAAGAAAAACGTCATTAAGAAAGGATCGAATTGAGAAATTTTTTTAGAAAAAATCCTTAAGAAGGAATCGAATTAAGAAATTCTTTTGTTTTAAGAAAAACATCCTTAAGAAAGGATCGAATTAAGAAATTCATTGTTCTAGGAAAATATCCTTAAGAAATGATCGAATTAATAAATTCGTTGTTTTAAGAAAACATCCTTAAGAAAAGATCAAATTAAGAAATTTGTTGTTTTAAGAAAACATCCTTAAGAAAGGATCGAATTAAGAAATTTGTTGTTTTAAGAAAAAAAATCCTTAAGAAATGATCAAATTAAGAAATTCTTTTTAAGAAAAACATCCTTAAGAAAAGATAAAATCGAGAAATTTGAGTTTTAATATAAAATGGTATCTTGCTTTGAGACTATGAGAATACCTTGACTGGAAGTGGTAACTCACTTAGAGAGTACCAGAATACCTCGACTGAATGCCCCAACTTCATATCGTCTTGGCATAAAAAGATGCTCGTCGTTCCCGAATAATCAAAGATTGAAAGACCTTTAGAAATCCTAATTATGCAAATCAAAGGACTCTTGATTCTTTGTTGAGATCTACTTCTCCTTTATTGAAGCTACAGATCAAATCTTTTATCAATCTTCAAATACCTGTTTAAAATAAACAAAATGCTATGATGGTATGAGTTAGCATGCTCCTAACATAAGGACGTCTAACTACAAATGATGCATGAGTGGAGTCATTTTTAGAACTATTAGGGAAAATCCTTGCTTTCTAGTCGATCACCCTTAGCTTCCATGAGATTTTCGTCTTCGTTGAATCTTCACCTTTTGTCTCATCTTGAAAGGAGATTGATGACTTGTTAGAACAAACTCTATCAAATCTTAAAGCTCAATTATGAAACATTGCCCCCACTCCACTTGGGCTTAGATGTTGCCTCTTTTACGACTCTTCATGACGAACCTTCTTCCATCTAGTCGTTGGAGTGAATACCATGCCCCCAAGTCTCTAAACTTTTCAATCTTCGGTAAGGTCTTATCTTCGATTTTTCTGAACCAAACAAAACATTATGGCAGAAACTTACTTCAACTCTCTGAACTATCTAGGATATGAAATCTTGTTGTAGTACTGGTTCACTGATAAATCACTCATTTATGCTAGGTCGACCATGTAGACCTAAATCTCTATCCCTGAAGTCATATTCTTCTACTTTTTGATATTAGTATTACCTCATCTCGCCTTTGGGTTTAACTATTATTTTGCCCCTGACCCATCGGTACGGTCTTCTCTCTATCTCAACGGTAGGCTGAAAACATGCCCCTTGAGTCTCCAAAATTTCATTTCTTCAATAAAATCGGTCTTTTTTCTTATCTGACTAAGGTATCATGGCAGACACTCACTTTGAACCTTTGAATTGTGTACCACACTAAGTCTTGCGATTATTCTCTTCAGAATCACTGGTAGGTTTTGTATTAGGTCGATCATGTACATTCTTGACCTTGCATTCTAAACTCTATTATTACAACAATACCTTATTCTTTCTATTTCTCTCTCTCTTTTTTCTCTCATTTCTTTCATTTTTTCTCTCTTATTTTTCTCTTTCTTTTTTTCTTTTCATCTATATGTCAGTTTGTTGACCATTACTTCAACAAATGATGCTTTTTCTTTACAAAATCAAAGTCAAAAGAAAAAGAATAGAATGCCCCGGATATCAAGTGCAAGAGCGTCTTAGATTCAATCCCTCGAATATCAATGGCTTGCCTTTGAATGTTGTGGCGATATTTAAAGTTATGAAATTCCTCCCATATTGCTCGGTTCATCCTCGTGATTATGGTATTTGCTTGATCTATTCGAAAACTACTCCTTTTAGTTCTCATTATTTTTCTCCAAAATATGTTCGTTGTTTCTAAATTTGCTTAACTCATTGAGTGAAAAAAATCAATTCGAGAATTTTAGTACAAGTGTATTCTTTCGTGTTAATGCCTTCAAAGAGTCATCTCTGACGCTAGGGTATTGAACAGGTGGAGCGTATCTTCTTATTAGATTTGTTTCCCCCCCCCCCACAACTCCATCAGGATGCCCCGAGACTTATTTGATTATCCATTCATTTCTTAATTTTTGAAAATTTATTTCTTCTCGAGAATTCAACTCATCACAGTCCTTTGTCTCGAGAATAATGATGGAGCATACAACAATACCCCGAGTTACTCGGCATAGTCATGATTTGAAAACTTGCTCATACAGCCAAGGCTTTTGACTCAATTAGAGTAAGTGGAGCAAAGTATCCTTATTTAGCCCTTTTGCTATAGCGGAGCACCCTTCTAATTTAATTAATTTTAAAAAAAATTTTTACATGTGATCATAAAAGATTCCCTATATTCAAGTAACTCCATTGGGCTTTTCTGGGAGATTTTTTATATCATCGAACATTATCAAAGGAGTAGTAATCTTGCGTCTCACGCTTTACCGACCAGAGCGGGCTAAGCAGGAAATCATACTTCATCGTGATCACAACATTCGATTGATCTTTTATTAGAATCAATGCCACATCATGCACGTGATATCTGGGAATTTACGAGGGTAAAAAAGGATATACATATATATTTTTTACTCAAAAGATGCATCCTTTCATTGAAATGAAAAAGGCAAACATAACATATGCCCTTACAAAAAGATCCTTGCTACCTTCGGGCAAACAGTAACAAAGTTAATTTCACACATTACTTCAAAAGAAAATGCAAGATGCAAGGGAACAAATTAACTTCTATGAAGGAAAACTAGGAAATCAGCACCCCACAAAAGTCATGCCCATCATTCTTTCTTCTTAAAACCTCAAAAGGTCGATCTTAATCAGACTTTGAACCTTGTTTTTTAGGGCTCCACAATTCTCCGTAGTATGGCTCGTACTACCCACATGGTATTCACATATAAAATTAACATCATAACCCTCGGGATAAGGAGAATCTTTCAGTTTGGATTGAACTGGGGGTCAGAAGCTTTCTTTCAATAAGCATTGGGAGCAAATTAGTGTACGAGATTAGAACTGGATGAAGAACCTTTAGAGGCTTTGCAGACCATGACGGTCAATTACGGTAGTGGCCTTGAGGCTGATTGGTTGAGTGGGAACCCATCATAAGAACGTGAGAGTCACTTCTCTTCTAAGGGTAAGGGTTGTTTATCTTTTCCTTTTTTAAAGCGTCCTCGATGCGCTCTTCTGTCATGACCAATTCTGTAAAGCTAACGGCAGTGTGGCTTATCAAGCGATCATACAACGCTACCTTTAAAGTATCCATAAACATATGAGTGATTTCTCTTTCCTATATTGGGGGTTAAACCTGAGCTACCATGTCTCGCCATCGTTGAGCATATTGGTGAAAACTCTTATCAAGGCGTCATTCCAAACTTTGCAAAGAGGGAATCAATTTGGGATCAACTATGTTATATGTTTGTACTGTTCTATGAAGTCTTTGGCTAAACCTTTCCATGACTTGATTTGAGCCTTTGTTAGCTGATTATACCATCTCATGGCAGACGCTATCAAAATGTCATGGAAATAGTGGATCAACAACTTCTCATTGTCAATAAACCCCACCATCTTACGGCAAAACATGGTTATATGGGTAGTGGGGCAAGTCGTCCCATCAAATTTCTCAAATTTTGGGGTCTTGAACTTGTACGTGATCTCTACATCAGGAACCAAGCTGAGATCCTTAGCATGCAGCCCATAGGAACCGTCATCATCCTCTTTTTTCTGAAATTTTTCTTCGAGATCCTTCTTGGTTTGCTCTAATTGCTTGGAGAACTCCGCCTTGACCTAGTTTAATTTTTCCAACTCATCAAAGTTTGGGATGCTATCTACGACATTTTTTATAATTCCAAAGGTCACGCCCGGTTGAAATTGGTCAGAGGCGTTAGCTTGATGAGATGAAGATACCCCTTGCGGAGGGTTCGATGTAGGGTTGATAAAGATCGTGGAGTACAAAGGGTCTTCCAGGTTTTGAGTGGGATTTTCAACTGCATCCTTTCCTCTTGGGTCATCTCCACGACTGAGCTGTAACATCTGAGATATCTCTTTCATCATATCCTGTTGGGATTTGATGATGATGTCCCTCAATTATGACTGAGCGCGCTCTAATTACCCCCTAAGATCAGCATCTATCTTGGCAAAACTTTCTTCCATTTGCCTTTTTTGATGTCGGGTGAAGTGTGAATGCAAAATCTTTAATTATTGTCATGAAACCCCACAATTAAACTTGTTGTTCAATTACTTAATGCATGATACATGCCTTATGCAATGCATGGAAAAAATAAAATGCATGGATGTATGCAAATAAAGGCATTGCTTCCTTGGGTGATCACCCTAGAGCAACTCTCATTGGCTTGAAAAAGGTTCTCGACACAAAGGAGGCACCAATAAATCTCGACCCTAACTTCTAATTCTTTAATAGTTCTGAGTAGATGCAAGGATCTTGATGTCTTCTCCATCCATGGGTCCATGCAAGAAATGAAGAACTTTGTCTTTCATGGGGTGATGTTTCCACATATTGGGCTACCTCTTGCACCCAAATTGTCAATCATGTGTTGTATCGGTCTAGGCCTTGAATAAATCGGCTAGCATCACGAAGATGGGTAAATAACCTTGAATTGCAACTTCAAGTCTTGATCGAAATTTGAAATACATTCTTCTAATTGATGGTGGCTCAATGAGGAATTCATTCGATTGCGATGTTCTTGGAAAAGACTGGCCGACTCTCTCTCGTATGTCTTTCGAATCCCCAAAAGGTTATCTTGTTAAGATCGCCTGGGTATACTCCGTTATCATGCGCTCACTTGGTAAACTATCATATCGATCCCTTTGGTTGACCTTGGACCACTGTTTCACCGTTGAACTAGTGTCCCCCTTCTTGAGATACACCTCATCCATAATGAAAGATCTCAAATTGGGCAAACCACTCGAATCAACACCTTAATGTCATGCAATGTAGATGCAAAGATATGCAAAACAAAATAAAACACAAAAAGAAACAAGTCAATACTGGATCAATGGATATAAAAATAAAGCGAGAAATTACATCAAGCATCAAACAAAGCAACCCTATTTACATTCTTTCTAAAAACCTAGGTTTAACCGCATGGCTCTAAAGATGTGGGTTTTCTATGTTTTTACATGCAATTTTGGTTCTAAAAGGTACCCGAACTATCCTCGTTGTCCCCTTCTAAGGGGTAGCAAGGCCCCCGGTCATCACCCATTATAGGCTCCTCCCAACCGAGATCAATTGAAGGGGACCCTTTCACTATGTCCTTATGGGGAAACAATATTCCCACGAAAACATAGGGTAGTCGAGCCCCGAATGTACTTATTAGGCCTATACGGAGGAACAATATCCACACGAAAGCACTAGCGTTTCCCCCCACTTAAAAAGGAGGGTTTAAATGCCAAACTTTAAATACGTTAAAATAAACTCACATTTATAAACAAATATTAATTTAATCATCACTTTAATTCACAACTTTCGATATTAATAAAGCGGTAATCACATTTTATTTTTCCTAAAAAATGGCCTGACTCACTTTTGGTTTAAAAGCCAAAACCGGTCTCTATCGGAGTCGCCAGCTGTAGCAACCTAATTTTTTTGAAATTTGATTTTTTAAAAGTCGAATGAGATCGCTAAAAAGGAGTAGTAGGTTTCCTTTGTTTCTTTCGGGAAAATATTTGGAAAATGGAAAATTCCTTAAAATTCGTGTTTTTTAAAAAAAAGGTAAAACTTAGAGTCGCCACCGGTCACTAGGGTAGGCTGGACACCATAAAACTAGAGATTCGATCAAAAATTGGGTTCAAGAGTCAGTTACGGATGGGGAAGGTTTTGGCACCCCACACCGCCCAAAAATTGGTACCGTAAAAAGAAAATAAATAATTACCGCTTTATTAATATTAAATTTTATAAATTAAAGTGACGATTAAATTAAAATCCGGTTATACGTGCGAGTAAATTTTAAGGGCCTCGATATTTGAAAGTAAACAACAAAACCACCATCACTATGTTTGATACTGGCTGCGTTTACCCCCGAATAACAAGGCACCGCATTAACAGTTCATATATCCGAATGTGAGAAAATAAAGCAAATTTATATGCAAAATAAGAGCATAAAGGCGGAAATAAAATGTCTGAAAAAAGGACCGGATCGAACAAAAGATAAAATAAAGAGCAGAAATTTAAATATTGGGAGAAGGACCGAATCGAACATAAAAGAAATGCGTAAAATAAATAAGGAAATTAAAATGCGAGAAATTAAATTGCAGGAAAATTAAATTATGAGAAAAATAAAAGTTGGAATTAAAAAGAATTCGGAAAGGGACAGGATCGGAAAAACAATCTGAAAAAAGGACCGGATCGAACAAAGCAATCCGAAAAAATGATCGGATTGAACAAAAAGCGTAAAAGGAAAGAGATCCAAAAAAAGGACCGGATCAAACATGAAAAAAAATGCATAAATTAAATAGCAGAAAATAAATGCTAGTTGCGGAAATTAAATGTTAGATGTTAGATATATATATATATGTACTATACATATGTAAATATTATATAATAATAATAATAATAATAATATAAAGTAGTAATATAATATATACTCTAAGATAGGTAATACTATAATATAAAGTAATAATAATATATAATATAAACATAATACTTATAATATACAATACGACATGTAAACATATATATATAAGCAAATAATAAATTAAATCACCCCCAACAAGTAAAATAAAACACATCATAAACAAAAAATTAAAGAAAATAAAATACATAAGGGAAAAACTAACATAAACAACAAAGGTTACCAATAAAATCACTCACATTCCATTAAACCATAAGAATGGATTATACATAAATAAAAGAGGAAAGAAAATACCAAAAACTCAAATATGCTCGATCAATCAATCCACGTATCGTTGTCGATGGGGTTGAAAAGCTTGATTTAAGAATAGATGGTTCGAATGGGAATGGGTTTTTTTGGGTGTTGTGGCTAAGGAAACAACAAAAAACCGTGGGAATTTTGGTTTTGGGAAAAAAATCAAGCAATGGTGTTTTGGGGGTTGCCGAGTGTGGCAGCAATGTGAGGGGGTTGGTGAAATTTGATGATGGAATGAAATGGGGTGTAGAAAAAAAAAAAGGTGAACAGTGGATTTTGGGGGGAAAAATAGCAATGGCAGTATAGGGTTGGTTGTGTTTTGTGGCTGTGGGTAAAAATGATTTTGGGAATACAATTGGCTAGGAAAAACTGAAAATCTGCCGTGGGGTTGGGGGTTCAGGGGAATTGAAAATCAAAATCTCTTTGGGTTTTTAGGATAAATATATATAGGGTGAAGAATGGTATTTTGTGGGAATAAAAATGAGATTTAAGTTTTAACATATAAGGGGTATTTTTAGGTTATTCCTTTAAAAAAATGAGAATCAATAAAAATTAAAGTCTTTGGTCCCCAAGTACTTTTCAACTAATGGGTGTAAAGCCTTAATGAAGAAGAAGTTGAGATTTTTATTTGTATTTTTTTATTATATAAAATCATATATAATTGACCATATAATTTTGGGCTTAAAATATAAAGTTTTGGGTATTAAAAGAGTAATGTAAATTAAACTTACTTTAAGCATTTTAATTAAATCGAACAAAAATTAGTATATACATCCTAATTAGTTTCCTTTGAAATTCAAAAGAACCTTGTTTGATCAAGTCTAACGCATAGAATTTCTACCAAGCAACTTGATTGGCGATTCCAGAACCACGCCAGGCACTCCTATCACTCACAAGGATGTGACTTTCTAGATGACCCTAAATAAGAGAATGCCCTCTTAAACATTTGTAATCATCGAAAACATTAAGTACGATATTCAAGGCAATAATATTTTATTAGAACATTAGATGTGGTGTCCTTGATTCACTAGGGTGTTATCAATTAGTGTTCGAAAAGAAGACCATGTTTAAAAAAGATTAAGCAAATAATTATTATTTTTAATGAATTTAAGGATCACATTTTAAATTATACTCGAATTTATAATCTATATTTTAAGACATTAAATAATCGATTTAGTACTAACTTTAGGCTTTACAAGGTGGTAATCCTTCTTTGTAAGTAATCCACTTCTGTACCTAATTTTTTTCTTTTGTGGATCAAACTTTTTTAATAAAAATAAAATTTTATTATAGATGATTCAACCACACTTCAAGCGAAAAATATTTTTGACAACTTTGCCAGTTTATTTTTAAATTAGGGCCGAAGCTTAAAGAATATTCTGACAATTTGGTGACTCTATTGAGAAAACTTGTTTAATATAATCAAACAACAAGTCGATTATCTTTTGTCTTAGTAGTTAGAAATTGTGAATTCAGTTTAATTTAAATTAGGGTAAACCTAATGAATTGCCACCTAAGAGGGAGGTTTTATTTTGACCATCATACTTTCACTTTTGCCAATAAGACAACATAACTATTTAAATAATATCAATCAAGCCACTAACAGTTAAAATCTAATAAGGAATTGACGTAGAAATTAACAAGAATTTATATAATTATATATTTAGTTCTATTATTTACATGTTTTATCAATTTAGTCTATATTTTAATTTAATTCAATAAATTTAATTGTAAGCACCCAAATTCGTCCGGTGCTGCTTTTATTCGTTTCATTTCTTGTTTTCAAAACGCCTGCCCTATTTAGAAATTAATGTGGAGTCGTCACCGATCATTTTAAAATAAGTAGACCAAACACCAAAATAAAACCAAAAATTAAAAAATTCAAGTCCGGGGGTCAGTTACAGCTGAAGAAGGATTAGTACCCCGCACCACCCAAAATTGGTACCTGATCGATTATTTAATGTCTTGGTATAGAAATTACGAATTCGATAAAAATTTAAAATACAATCCTTAAATGCCAAAAATATCGAGAGAACCGCATCCCTGTACGCCCGGGACACAACTTCTCACTTTCTTGGGAAAATTTAAAAAAAATCGCATCCCTATACGCTCGAGATATGATTTATCAAGGTTTAAAAAAACTTTGATTTAAAATTCAAAATTTATTTCTATAAAAATATTTTTTTGATGATGTAAAAAAATAGATATGATACAAATAAATTAAAATGTGTGAATATAATATGATGCATACAATGACTATGACACTTATACAATTTACATATTAAATATATATAAAAAACTATAATATAAAATAATAAAACTATATTATATCAAAATATATGTAGCAAATAATACAAATATATATACATACCCTACATATGATAATAATATATATTAATATGCAAATATTATACGTAAAATATGAATAATAAATATGAAAACATGTACACATATATCTTATTTAATATTAATATATAATAAAAAATAAGTTTGCATAATAATAATAGAATAATAATAATAATAATAATAATAATAAACCAATAGACATAAAATATATCATGAAACTAAATGTTAAAGGCTAAAAATGTACATGGCATGCATGGAAAACATTATAGGACTATAATAAAACAAATTTAAAACATAAAGAAATAAACTTAAAATAACAGAAAAACATGCTAGAAATTAAAGGCTAAAATACAGTGACTAAATTGAGCTAAAATATAAACTATAAGCCACAAAAAAACGAAAAAAAGATGATAATAAACACGCATAAAAAAGGAGAGACCAAAAACGTAATTATCCTATGACCATAACGAAAGCAAAAAATAAGCTCAAGGGCCTGCAGGGTTATTTACCCAAAACACAAAAAACGGATCCTCCTGGATCCGGGTCACCGCACAGGTAAAGGGCATTGAAACTGCGCCGTTTTAATACTATTTAAAAAAAAAACTTCATTTTAATTAGATCTAACCTAAAACTCTTAACTTCCTCTTTCTCTCTACCCCCAATACCTGACGGCGCCGCTCAAGGGAGCTGCCACTCTCGGCCGTCCATTGCACGCCGTTTGCTGGTGGCGAGGTACCGTGGCGTCACGGCAAGGCTTTCAACACTCCGAACTACCAGGTAAGATCAAAACTTCCTTTTTTGAGTTCGGTTTTAAAAAAACCTTGATTCGAATCTTTTAAAAACAAATCTAAGTAAAAAAAAATGATTTCTGATGGATTTTTAAAAAATAAGAACAAGGTTTTAATTTTTTTTGAAATCGAAGAACCCTTTTTTTGATTTCGAAATACCCTTTAAAAATTTGCTTTGAATTGAAAATAAAAAGAATATGATACTCTGAATTTTTTTGTATTATTTCCTTTCCCTTTACACTACAATATTTTTAGCCGAATCATCCCCTTTTTTTCAGATCTGATTCGGGTTATATAACCCCAAATATACAATAAAAAATATTAAAAAACTTTCTTGCTTGTTGCAGTTGATTGTCAGTGGAGAGATGTGGCCGGATTTTCTGGGATTGTGATTGCTGGGTGGTTGAGGTTAGGGGTAAGGTTGAGATATAGGTAGGGTCTGTTAGGGTTAGATTTAAGTTATTTTATTTTTAGGGTTAGATTTGAGGTTTCAGGATTAGGAATTTATTTAGTGTTTGATTTTGATTTAGGGGCTTCAGGATGGTTGCCGGTGAAGCGACGGCGGCAGACGGACGGCGTCGGTAGAAGGACGGCGGCAACACTGGCGGCAGCTGATGAAGTTTGGCTGGCTAGGTTTGAGTTAGGGTTATGGTTTATTTTTAGGTTTGGGTTATTGGGTTTTGGTTGTTTGTTTGGGTCGATTTTAGTTTAAGGCTTAAAACGGGTTATTACATTAATAATCTAATTAGATGATAATACATGTCGTTATCTAATTAAAAGATTTGGCTCAAATTTTAATTTATATAATTTAATAAATTCATGTGAGAGACAAGAAGAGGCCTTAACCATTGATCCAGACTCATTTCCTTGTCTTAGAGTTTACAAGAACTTTTATTAAATGGTGCTTTTTCTTGTTCATTGACCGCAATGGAACACAATGTTTATCGTTACTGCATGACCATGACAAGCGGATAGCTTTGACTTCACGATAAACAGATTCACTCAGTCACAAGAAAAAACTCTTCCCATTAATCGCTTTAATAATTGCCTTACATCTTTTAGAATTACTTGTTGCCAACCTTATTCTTTTTTTTTTTAAATTTGAACCTAAACTTATAGTCGAGGCCTAAGCCAGAAGTGCAGGATTTGTGATGTGAATGGTTATAAAGAAGTGAAGGAAATAGAAATTATTAACCCCAAACAAGACGAAGAAGGTTAGAATTACAAGAGAAAAGGTGAGGAAAGAAACAACCAATTACACTAGAATTTGGATAACCCTCTGTTACACATCTCCCCCTCCTAAACATTCACTGACTTTGGTATTTTGTTACCCTCAAGGATGACGTGGCAGTAGCCCAAAGTCAGTATACTTGGTAGGAAATTGAGAATTGCTTCGTATAGCTGGGTTGCAGTCCAAGATAACCGTGAGTACGTGGGAAGTTGATCCAATGCTGATGTGGTTATATTCATAATCATAACATTACCTCCCCATTCACCGGAACCTTGTCCGCAAGGTGTAGAGTAAGAAAAGATTTCAACGATCGGCCTTTATCCTCCTAAGTGGTTGATTTTGCAGAAAAAACTTCCCAACTAACTTCCCATTGATCCACTAGATGTTCCGATCTCGAAAGCAAAAAAAATTGAGTTGCCAGAATAGGCGCAAGCCAAGTTTCCGAACAGACAGCCACAAAGTAACACAAGTACATCTCCGAGCAACAATTAAGAGCCTCAGTTTGTCTGTTAGTTTGAAGATGATAGTTCGTTCCCATGGCCAAAGTAGTACCTAGCAAGGGGTGAAGTTCGTGCCAAAACCATGTCATAAACTAACTACCTCGATCGATGACAATTTCAGTTAGAATTCCATGAAGGAGTACTATCGCCGAAACAAAAGAAACAACCACCATAGCGCTCATGAAATGATAAAGTGGTATAACTTTTTTATTAGGTTGAATGAATACTCCTTCCAATAAATTCTGAGCCTCCTATACCAAGCAGATTGTTTCCCAGAAACACGTTTGGATAGCTTGGCCACGAAATGATGCTCATGTTGTAATTAAAACACAAGTCGGACATGACACAAGTGTTCTTCCCATGTCGCACTGTACACAAATGGCATGACAAGAAATTTATAGTGGTTGTCTTGAATGCGAAAAGTTATTTTCGCCTCATCATCTGCCCTAATGCGGATTTGGTAGTTTCCAGCTAAGAAATCCAGTTTTGAAAAGAAAACAACACCATGAAGTTCATCAAATAGTTCATCAATGGTGGAATTCGAAAAACGATCACATACCATGATAGTGTTGAAGGCCCTGTAATCCACGCGAAAGCGACAAGGACCATCTTTCTTTCAAACCAAAAGGGCTGGAGATGAGAAATGGATGTTGCTTGGACGAATAATCCTGTATTGAAGCAATTCCAACACAAGGTTTTCAATTTCTTGTTTCTGATCATTCAAATAATGGTAAGGTCGTACATTGACAAAGGAAGTATTGGTAGAGAGCTTGGTATCCTTCAAATGATGCAACTCTTGCCCAAATTCAGTCATAAACCGAGCGTTGTTATCAATCTCAATTCCAATGGCAATGTAACAAAGACAAACAACTTCCAAAACAATTATTTCAGCAATCAATTGGCTGATAAAACTACTCGGTGACCCAACAAAATGTTCATATTTTAACAAAGGATCATTAATAACCATGAGAATAGTCTTACCATGAGGAGATGGCAGGTTGGTAAAGAAGTCTATGCCAATTTCTTCCGAGACCAACATATGTATGTGTAAGGATTGCAATAACCCACCATGAGGCAATATTGAAGCATTCATTTGCTGAAACACTTGACAATCAGTCACAAACTGCTGAACATCACCCTTCATGTATTTCCAATAAAAGATAAAGGAAAGTCGATGAAACATATGAGCTATTTCTGAATGACCTCCCATAAGTGATGAATGAAGTTCTTGGAAAAGTTGTTGACGTACAAAATTAAAATTATAAGTCGATCATGAAATAGCATTAACACGTTTTGAAACATATAACTCAGAAAAGTAGAAGGATCGGCTTGCCAACGACATCCAAGGTTCAACAACTCCGAATGGTGCTGATTAGCATCCTAAATATCGACCACCACGCCAAACTCGAGATGAGAACAAGCTATAAGGTATGGCAAGGCTCCACTTCAAACGTTAAATACAGAAATTTAACAAAGATAGTTTGCATAGAACTATGGGTGTTACCCCATCAAATAAGACTTGCACTGACTTACCATGAACATTACCACTAAAACACAATATCTGGAGGAAATAAACTTTAGCCAATGCATTGTAGGAAATTGCTGAGTGAATTTGAACACTTGCTGTGGGCAAGGTGTTAATCCCAAGTTCAACAATATTCATCAAAGGATCAGGCGTTGGAGGAATCGGAGGAGGATCAAGATCGCCATCACCCAAAAGCAGTCGGGAAGTAGATTTGCATTGGTGTTCCCAAGTGCATTTATCATCACAACGATAGCAGAGGCCTTGAATCCGACATTGCACCCCTTCAAGTGACTGTAGAGTTGCAGCTTGAACCGACAGAGGCAAACCATGAATTTCAAATGAGACCAATGTGGAAGATCCAACCAAACGAACATGCTGATTAAGGGAGGAATAATCTCGCACAACATCATTGATCGAATGAACTACCACATCATTAACTCTTGCTGGCATTTCACTATTCCTACAGAAGGCACCATTTCGGGAGCTGATAAAATGGGTTTAGAATTACCTAATGAAGGTCGATCCATTCCTTTCGTCCACTTGATTGGCTGCTTATATAATTGAGGAGAATTACCCAATATGGAAGTTTGTTGCGCAAGAGACTTTCTGATTCTTCAAGATTTGAGAAGTAAATATTTTCGTGCTCTGCTTGAGATTCCTATCTTTCCGGGTACATACCAGAGGAGCGAGCAATTTGAACCGGAGTTGATTTTTTTGGCCTAAAATACTCGAACCAACCTGAAAATTCAAATGACTACATTCATCTCGTGATGGAATCACCACTGGTTTTTGAGATGTTAAAGTCGATAACTTGTCGAATGTCTCTTGAAGCATCATTTCTCACTCATTAAGAGAAAATGAGACTTTATCGAAATCACGACGGAGCAGGAATTGAGAGTTTTGTAGACCTTGCACATTGTCATCAATTTGCTTGAGTCGAGTATAGTCGATCATCTTTATCGCGGATCAATGAAAGCACCAATGTTGTGAATGTTATAAAGAAGTGAAGGAAATGGAATTTATTAACCCAAACCAGAAGAAGAAAAGGTGAGGAAAGAAAGAAACAAACAATTAGACTAGAATTTGCATAACCCTCTGTTACACCTCACCCCATCCTAAATATTCACTGACTTTGGTATTTTGTTACCCTCAAGGCTGACGTGGCAGTAGCCCAAAGTCAATATACTTGGTGGGAAATTGAGAAGTGCAGGCTTTGTTAGAACTTGGGCGTTGGTTCCTATTAATATTGCCCCATTTAAATTCCTTCATATGGCAAAACGAAGTTCATATTCTAATCTTGAATATTTCAGATTTGGTTGATTTTTTTTCTTATTGGTTTTAGCAGCCTTTAGTTTTTCCTGTAATTTTCTGCTAACGTAGTCATGCATTTTGTAGTCTACACGGAAACTTGCATCTTTACATTATTGATTATGACGCAACTCGAGCAAAGAGTCAACAATGTCGAAAAGTTTTAGTTGACTACAAATGATATGGAGTTGACTAATTCGAAATTTAATTAGGCTTGTAAAAGGTTAAAGGAAAACAATTGACTGGTATTGAGAAGTAGTACCAAGAAGCACCACATAGAGAAGCTACTGCTCTTAAGAGAATGCAGGAAATTATGCGCCAATTTTACCTTAGCCAAGTCTAAATATTTTGAATCTTGTTTAGAGGTTCCGGTCGGATTCCACCTATTTTGAAAGCATGTGTATTCCTAAAAGTTTCTCTCTTATATATTTAAATTTTGTTCACAAATTGATTACAATAGTTGTAGACTTTAGACAAAGAAATGAGTTTGGCTCAATGGTTAAGGCTTCTTCATGCCTCATACAAGTTAAGGGATCAATTCCCATATGATGATCCCTTTCGTTTTCTAATTTTTGTATCCATTCAGTTGGTGACATGTGTCACCAGTTGATTGGATAGAAAATTTATTAAATTATATAAGTTAAAATTTGAGTAAAATTTTTGAATCAAATGATGACACGTAAATTAAATAGGGATCAAATTGATAGAACATATCCATTCAGTTGGTGACATGTGTCACCAGTTGATTGGATAGAAAATTTATTAAATTATATAAGTTAAAATTTGAGTAAAATTTTTGAATCAAATGATACACGTAAATTAAATAGGGATCAAATTGATAGAACATATAAATAACATGAACCAAATGTATAACTATACAAATTCTTGTTAACTGCCACATCACCCTCTCCGTTTGGTTTTAACGATTGGTGGCTTGATGATATCACTTAAATAGTCAAGTGTTCTTATTGACAAAATAAAAAAATATGGTGGTCAAATTAGAACTTCCCCATAGGTGGTCATTCATGTAGTTTACCCTTTAAATTATGATTCCTTCTTCACTTAGTGCATTTACTTATTTCTGAGTTTAAACCAGCGTTTGAAGCTAATTTTAAACTCCCATAAACTACCTTTAAAATATTCCAAAGCTGGAATCCACGTTCTCACTCACCGATCGCTAAACCTCGATTCGCCGATGCGAAATCAAACGTCTGAAGCCTCCAAAACTTCACCGATCACTTCCGGATCAACCTCCCCTGTTTTAACCACATTACAACAGAGGATTAATGGATCTCAATGCATTCAAAACACTGCAACAACAAATCCTCACGGACTTCCACAATCCTCTCAAAATTACCCAACCACAACAACCGAAATCATCATCTAATCCTTTCCAAACACAACCCAGCCACAACCTAACAATCTAACACTTCCATAATCATCAATTAACACCCAAAAACAGGATTAACACATCCAAATACTTCCAGCAATTAAACAGACACTACAACTCCACAAAAACACCAATCTAACAACCTAAACAACTAGGATTCAAGAGTTTCGGGATTCTATTCTTAAAAGCAACTTATCAACATAAAAATACTTCCAAAATATGATTAAAATCAATCTTTATCACTGGAAAACAGATCCAATACGTATCTCTCACTATTTCACCAAAATCACTCAATTACATCAATTAATTCAATATAAAAACATAAAATCAGATTATAAACCATAAATCAAGGATCAAACACTTGGGAATATCAATAAAGAACCATTCAATAGAGGAGATCACGGACCTTACCCCTATTGTGTGATTTCTCCGTCAATTGGCTTGTTTAAAGCTAAGAAAACACAAGATTTCAATGAGGTTTTGTAAATCAAAGTTAAAGAATCAATTACAAATCGTTAAAATAAGTAAAATGATCTCACACCTCTAATTTTTTATGAAAACTTGAGTGTTTGGCAGAAGAAAAGTGGTGAGAAAAGTTGAAAGAGAAGTTACTTCAATTTTCTTGAAAATGATAACTAACTTTATAATAACCAAGTCCCTTTTAATTAACCTTTAAAACACATGTTAAAAAGACTTAATTGATAGGAGAAATCACCAAAAAAAACTTGGTAAAATAGCCCTTTAAGGATTCTAAGAGTTTGATCCTTTTCATTTTAGTCACCCTTAAAACAGTTTTCAAAAATTGCATTTTGGTCACTAACCAAAATATCATACTTCCAAAACCCATTTCCAAAATTGTTTTCACCAATATTAATCATATATTAAAATATGATTTTTAGTAATTTTTCCACATTTTTATCTTATCGAAAAATATTTACTCCTGAATCTGACGCGAATCCCTAACCCGGTCCACTAGACCGTCTAACCAAACCACAAAACCACTAGGCCCAAAATCGGAGCGTTACAATTCTCCCTCACTCAAGAAATTTCATCCTTGAAATTTTACTTGGAGGAAACAGGTGCAGAAACTGTTCCAATATATCCGACTTGTGTTCCTACGTGGCCTCATTAACACCGCGGTGCCTCCACAACACCTTAACAAGCTCGACCGTCTTGCCATGCAATAACTTACTGCTAGTATCAAGAATCTCTACCGGTTCTTCATCATAAGATAGATCTGGCCTCAACTCAATATCCTTCACTGGCATTACATGCGAGGGATCCGACCGATACCTCCGCAACATCGAAACATGGAACACATCATGAATCCTCTCCAACTCAGAAGGTAACCTCAAACGGTACGCAATAGGACCCACACGCTCAACAACCTTGTATGGTCCAATAAACCTCGGGCTAAGCTTCCCTTTTCGCTCAAACCGTATCTCCTTCTTCCAAGGCGATACCTTCAAAAACACTCAGTGACCAATATCATACTCTATATTTCTAAACCTCAAATCTTTGTAGGATTTATGACGATCCGAAGCCGCTTTCAAGCGTTCACATATCAGCTTCACTTTCTCGTTCATGCCTTTCAATACATTAGGCAGGGAAAGATGCTTCTCCCCAACCTCATCCCAACACACGGGCGTACGACACCTCCTTTCATACAACGCCTCATATGGTGCCATCTATATGCTAGCCTGGTAACTGTTATTATAAGCAAACTCCACCAATGGCAATTGCTTCTCCCATGTTCCCTGGAACTCAATAATACAACATCTCAACATATCCTCGAGAACCTGAATCACGCGCTCTGACTGACCATCCGACTGAGGATGATACAAAGTACTGAAATTCAGTGTAGTTCCCAGAGCACGATGCAAGCACACCCAAAACCTTTCCGTGAAATGCGGATCACTATCTGAAACTATGGATTTAGGCACCCCATGCAAACGCACAATCTCAGAGATGTACAAATCGGCCAACCTGTCCAAGGTATACGTAGTATGCACTGACACAAAATGCGTACACTTCGTAAAATGATCAACAATCACCCAAATGGAATCCTTTTTGGTCGGCATCAACGGTAGCCCAGACACAAAATCCATGGTGATTCTTTCCCACTTCCATTCCAGTATCTTCAATCGTTGCAACAACCCAGATGGAAATTGATGCTCAGCCTTCACCCGCTGACATACCAAGCATCGAGAAACAAAATCAGCCACATCTTTCTTCAGCCCAACCCAATAATATTCTTCCTTCAACCTATGATACATTTTAGCACTATCGGGATCCATAGCAAAAAGACTAGCATGCCCTTCGGTCAGAATAGTACGCCTCAACTCATCATTTTCAGGCACCACAATTCAACCTTTAAAACACAACACCCCATCATCATTGAAATGAAAATCCGTAGGATTCCCATCCATGATATCCTTCAAATGCATAACCAAACTCTCATCATGCGGTTGCTTTTCCTTGATCAACTGCGACAAGAACGGTTTCACTTGCAACTCAGCCAACAATCCACCATCACTCGTCAAACTTAACCGAGTGAACATAGCTCTCAACTCCACAGCATCATTCATACTCAAAGCATCCGCTACAACATCAGCTTTACCTGGATGATACTCAATGGTTAGATCATAATCTTTAAGCAACTCTAACCACCTTCATTCCTAAGATTCAGCTCCTTCTGGGATATCAAATACTTCAGACTTTTTGTGATCCGTATAAACTGCACACTTCTCGCCATAAAGGTAATGCCTCTATATTTTTAAGGCAAACACAACTGCGACAAGCTCAAGATCATGAGTAGAGTAATTATGTTCATGCATCTTCAACTGCCTAGATGCATACGCAACTACCTTAGCTTCCTGCATCAACACGTATCCAAGCATAACATACGACGCATCACTATAAATAACAAACTTCTTCCCCGATTCAGGTTGAACCAAGACTAGAGCTCGTGTCAAAGCGTCCTTCAACCTTTCGAAAGCTCGCTATCTAACCTCCATCCACTCAAACCTAGCATTCTTCTCCAACAACTTGTTTAAAGGAGCTGCCAAACTAGAGAACCCTTCCACGAACCTACGGTAATAACCAGCCAACCCAAGGAGATTCCTAAATTCTGTCACCGACTTAGGCACCTTCTAACTTATCACAACCTCAACCTTGTACGGATCAACACGAATTCCCTCGGCCGACACAACATGCCCAAGGAAAACAACCTCCCTAAGCCAGAACCCACATTTTCTTAACTTGGCATACAACTGATTAGCCAACAACGTCTGAAGCACAATATGCAAATGTCTATCATGATCCTCCTCGGTATGAAAGTATACAAGGATATCATCGATAAGCACAACCACAAGCTGGTCCAAAAACTCATGGAACACACAATTCATCATGTTCATGAAAGCAGCCGGTGCATTGGTCAAACCAAACGGAATCACCAAAAACTCATAATGTCAGTACCTCGCACGAAAAGCTATTTTGGGCACATCCACATCCTTCACCTTCAACTGATAGTACCCAGACCTCAAATCTATCTTAGAAAACATCGAGGGACCCCTAAACTAATCAAATAGATCATCTATCGGCGGCAAGGGATACCTGTTCTTTATCGTCAACTTGTTTAGTTGCTGATAGTCTACACACACCCGCAATATACCATCCTTTTTCTTTACAAACAACACCGGTGCACCCCACGGTGAAATACTAGGTCTAATAAAGCCTCGATCAAGAAACTCTTGCAGTTGTGTCTTCAACTCCTTTAACTCCTTCGGAGCTATACGATACGGAGCTATAGACACTGGTGTCATATATGCAAAGACCTCGATGCCAAACTCAACCTCGCAGTCTAGTGGAAACCTTGGCAACTCCTCTAAAAAAACACCTCGAAACTCACATACAGTGCCAATATCTTGCACCCTCAACTCCTTTGAACCATGATTCATAACATAGGCCAAGAAAGCCTGACAAACAGAATCGATCATTCATCTTGCTTCCAAAGTCGAAATAGTATTAGACATAAACTTAACATTCTCACCAACAACTACCTCCTCAAAATCATCTGATAACCTCAAAGATATCCGTTTGGTCTCAAAATCCACCACAAACCTATGTTTAGTTAACCAATCCATACCCAAAATCACATCAAAACTATGGAATGGAAACTCCATCAAGTCCACGACAAACTCATGTCCCTGAACCATCAGCAAACACATACGAGACAACCTCCTAACCACGACCGTCTCCCCAAGAGAACTAGTCACTCTAACACCCACATTAAGAATTTCAACAAATATATCAAGCAACTGTGCATGCTTACTCAAGATGTATGAATGGGTATAACCAGAATCAACCAACGAATACAACGACAAAGACTGTAAGGTAAAAGTACCTGCAATCACATCGGTGTCATTGTGACCCTCTCAGTGTGCATACACCCTAGCCGGTCCACCTTCCTAAGGATGGATAGCAACTTTATGAGCCATAGTCCTCTGCCGCCATCTCTACGCTAAAACGATCCACGACCTCGGCCTCTCTATGGAGCAACAACAGGTGCAGTACTCTACCCACCTCCAGCCAACAAAGGATAATCATGCCTCAGATGGTCACCAGACCCACAACTCCAACAAGCATTCGCCACAACAAGCGTAGGTGCTTGACCTTCGCTGGCCAAACGGGGGCAATCTCGCCTCAGATGATCTCAGGATCCACAAACCCAACAGGTGTTAAACGGAGCTCTAACCTGGGCACCCTACCCCTGGATTCCACATCCAACAACACCTTCGCCACACCTCGGCTCTAGGCAAAACCTCCGATCACGGTGTCTATTAGACTGACCACCACCACTACTGGAATCAATGCCTTTTTACCAGAGTTAAAGCCCCGAGACCCAGAAGCCATACCCAAATTATGCTCAACATCTTTAGCTCTCAAAACCAACACATCAAAATCTGTGTAATCAGTAGCAAGCATGTATGTCTTAACCTCCTGCACAAGCCTGTA
Source organism: Hibiscus mutabilis (assembly GCA_019671005.1). Taxonomy (NCBI): domain Eukaryota; kingdom Viridiplantae; phylum Streptophyta; class Magnoliopsida; order Malvales; family Malvaceae; genus Hibiscus; species Hibiscus mutabilis. The sequence goes on along the minus strand of CM033744.1, from coordinate 18,660,458 downwards.
GCAGAATCGATCACATCGCATACGCTCGTTAGAAACTAACTTAGGTGCATACTGGCTCAACCTCACTAACTGCACCTCATACTCAGCAACAGACATACTGCCTTGCACCAAAGCCATGAACTCATGCTTCCTATCGTCCTGATATCGGACTCCCAGGTACTTCTTTAGGAAAGCACCACAAAAAAACTCCTAGGTTACATCCTCAGTCTCCATACCGGATATCGTGGTATTCCACCATGTATACACATCATCCTGTAATAGGGACACAACACAACCTAGCTTACGGGCATCAGAATAGCCTATTTAGCCTAGTATCCTCTCAGTACTGGCCAACCATCCCTCAAAAGCCTCAAGCGACAAGCCTCGGGACTCAACTCTGCCCAAAATGCAAAGACGCTCTACTGACAATCCTTGCCCAACCAATGGTGGTGTCAGCACATGAACACCCGTAATTGCTACCTGAAAAGCACCGGTCATGGACTAAATCAACGGTGCCATATCACCCATCCCTGGCCCAGCTGGCACAGGTGGTACTTGCTCCACTACCTCAGGTGGATTAGGTGGGGGTGGTGGCAACCCTCCAGGAGGTATAACATTCTTCTCAATCTCCTGCCAGTGGCAGCAATAATCATACCAGATCGTAACTCTCTCCTCGGTTCCATCGTGCTAACAATATATCTAAGGCGTGATAATCATTCAAATACAAAACAATTAGGCCAGCTTCAAGCAAGGATCCAAGACTTCCATTTCAAAATCATAACATTTCATACTATAATAATAAGGCAATAGGTTTCCTAAATTCCCCCCAACATGGTATAAAGCAATCACCGTGCATATTAAACATCAGAGAACAGTTCACAATAACATCACAACAACCAAACCAACTCCCAACTATCCAAACCTGGCTCTGATACCACCAAATGTAACCCCCTAGACCTGACCTAGTCGCAAGACCAAACCGAGCAAGCTACATTAGGTTTACCGAAGTAAACCGTAAAGGTACAACTCAAACACGCCCATTTTTCCTTTTTATCTTGTCTAGATACATAATTATTACCTTATGTGTATATACTGATCTCTGGTGAAAACCCAACTCAATCGGGCATCGAATTGACATCCAATTGAACCCAAATGTAATTTCGGGACCAAATTGCAAATCCTAAAAATTTTAAGGACTTAGCCAATTTTAAGTTTCCAACCTTTAATTAGAGAGGTTACATGCTTACACGTCAAAATTTAGCTCAAAACGATCATCCGACCTTAACCAATTGCATCTACAATATTCAGGGACTAAAATGCAAGAAAATAGAGTTTAAGAAGATTCCAAATAACATACTTAATGGTCACAGTACCGATAGGCAAGGGGTGTTTCGATACGCGTACCATCATTTGGAATCCCATAATTCCAATGACCAAATACCATTTTGATACGCCTTGAGCGCATCGAATCACCTCTCTTAAAAACCCCTAACCGTATCAAAACTCCTTCCTGTGTACCGAAATGCTGGCCATTTTTGCCTTTGTCCCTACTAAAACGATTGCCTGCGTACCGGTACGCTAAGCCTGAAATGGCTTACCTGTTCTGAAACGGAGATACTTGTACCGGTACGCCTGGACCTCTATTTTTGCTAGTTTAACAAGCATTCAACCATACCAAAACATTCTAACATGCCCCTAACATACAACCAACATAATCTAAAATCCAACCATAACATTACATCACAGATTCAACATCATTTCATGGAATTTTGCATCAAATGTAAATCTATAGGCATGCAACCTAGAAAACCATTCAAGTAAAACATGAAACTCTAAACCATCACCAAAATCAAACCATAAAGGCCATTTACAATTCTAGAGTAGCTAAACAAACTTGCCCAAATAGGGAGTTTATCAAAATCTCTCCCAAAACAACAACGAAACCCCCATTACCCTTATTACTTATAGTATAGTTCAAACATACTTTGGTTACCATGTCTTGTACTGATCCCTTGCTTCTCGCTACCTTCCCAAGCTTTTAATTCTCTGCATTGATGGACAAAGAGAGCGTAAGCACACTAGGCTTAGTGGGGAGTGCTCAAAACAACACACCATCAATGTATTAAAATCATTTCTCAACATTACATTAAAATATCATTTCAATCATCTCTTAAAACATTATCATGCCTTTAGAACATGCACTTAACATCTTTAAAACCAGCATATTAAACCATATGCAACATGTATCATTAACCAACAACAAGTCCCATTGCTCAACCTCAATTTAAGCCTTCCCATGCATAACAACCATATGCAAAGCCTAAAGAGTAAACATGTATAATTCACATTATACAACATAAACTTTCCAATGACACATGAACAATTGTATTGGCTTAAGAGTGATCATTAACCAAGTTTATTTACCAAACGAGTTCATCGGAATCATGGATTCAACAAGTGTTTACCCAACACTTCAAGCCATCTCAATTGGAAATAGCGATACAATCAAAATCGCGGTACCTAACAACCGGGTACACTTTCAACCCATAGGGAAACCAACCCCTTACCTCGGTTAGATGCTTAATCCACTAACGGGAGTATATGGTACTGTAAAACCCCTCTACCGTTAGGGTACTCGGATGGACTTTTTGGTATACGGATCTAAACACCTCAACGTCCAAGGCGACTTATTATAGTGCACTATCAATCCTATGGCCGGCCAACTATATCCGATGGCAATTTTAAAACCACATCACTTGCCAATATAATTAACCATTTACCATTTACCTCACTATTTTTAACAAGTATTAAACCAAATCATTTTCCAAAGAAACAACCATGCTTTAAACCACAAGTATAAACCATGTACTTACAAGGATCACTTACCATGTGCATCCTTCAGCATTTCATGCTTAAAATGAGTATCCCAAATACTTTAAAACATGCTTAAACAATAGGTAACATGTAATTCAAAACAAGTGCATAAAACCATTTCAATCTAGCACGATTGAGAGAGAAAAACCATATTTACTTACTTCCGAGTTTAAACCAGTGTTTCAAGCTAAGTTTAAACTCCCATAAACCACCTTTAAAATATTCCAAAGCTAGAATCCACGTTCTCACTCACCGGTACGCAAAACCTCGATTCACCGATGCGAAATCAAGTGTCCAAAGCCTCCAAAGCTTCACCGATCACTTCCGGATCAACCTCCCCTATTTTAACCACATTACAACAGAGGATTAATGCATCTCAATGCATTCAAAACACTGCAACAACAAATCCTCACAGACTTCCACAGTCCTCTCAAAATTACCCAACCACAATAACCGAAATCATCATCTAATCCTTTCCAAACACAACCTAACAATCTAACACTTCCATTATCATCAATTAACACTCAAAAACAGGATTAACACCTCCAAATACTTACAACAATTAAACAGCCACTACAACTCCACAAAAACACCAATCCAACAACCTAAACAACTAGGGATTCAAGAGTTTTGGGATTCTATTGTTAAAAACAACTTATCAACATAAAAATACTTCCAAAATATGATTAAAATCAATCTTTATCACTAGAAAACAGATTCAATACGGATCTCTCACCATTTCACCAAAATCACTCAATTACATCAATTAATTCAATATAAAAACATAAAATCAGATTATAAACCATAAATCAAGGATCAAGCACTTGGGAATGTCAATAAAGAACCATTAAATAGAGGAGATCACAGACCTTACCCCTATTGTGTGATTTCTCCTTCAATTGGCTTGTTTAAAGCTAAGAAAACACAAGTTTTCAATAAGGTTTTGTATATCAAAGTTAAAGAATCAATCACAAATCATTAAACTAAGTAAAATGATCTCCCACCTCTGATTTTTGATGAAAACTTAAGTGTTTGGGAGAAGAAAAGTGGAGAGAGAAGTCGAGAGAGAAGTTACGTCAATTTTCTTGAAAATGATAACTAACTTTTTAATAACCAAATCCCTTTTAATTAACCTTTAAAACACATGTTAAAAAGACTTAATTGATAGGAGAAATCACCAGCAAAAACTTGGTAAAATAGCCCTTTAAGGATTTTAAGAGTTTGATCCTTTTTATTTTAGCCACCCTTAAAACAGTTTTCAAAAATTGAATTTTGGTTACTAACCAAAATGTCATACTTCCAAAACCCATTTTCCAAAATTGTTTTCATCAATATTAATCATATATTAAATATGATTTTTAGTCATTTCCCACATTTTTATCTTATCGAAAAATATTTACTCCCGAACCTGACTCGAATCCCTAGGCCCAAAACTGGAGCATTACACACAACAACCGAAATCATCATCTAACCCTTTCCAAACACAACCCAGCCACAATCCACTGGACCATCTAACCAAACCACAAAAATGCTAGGCCCAAAACCGGAGCATTACACACAACAACCGAAATCATCATCTAACCCTTTCCAAACACAACCCAGCCACAATCTAACAATCTAACACTTCCATTATCATCAATTAACACCTAAAAATAGGATTAATTCATCCAAATAATTCTAGCAATTAAATAGGCACCACAACTCCACAAAAAACACAATTCTAACAACCAAAACAATTAGAGATTCATGAGTTTCGGGATTCCATTATTAAAAAGACTTATCAACCTTATAATACATCCAAAATATGTTTAAAATCAATCCTCAACACTGAAAAACAGATCCAATACGGATCTTTCACTTCTTCATTAATTAAACCCAATTAAATCAATATAAAAACACAAAATCAGATTATAACTATAAATCAAGGATCAAATACTTGGGAATATCAATAAATAACCATCAATATAGGAGAAGAATGAACCTTACCTATATTGTGTGATTTCCCCTCTCAATTGATTGTTTAAAGCTAGGAAAACACAAGATTTCAATGAGGTTTTGTAAATCAAAGTTAAAGAATCAAATACAAATCAAGAATCCAAGTAAAAAGATCTTTCACCTCTGGATTTTGATGAAAACAAGAGTGTTTGGCAGAAAAAAGTGGAGAGAAAAGTTACGTCAAATTTCTTTAAAATGATAACTAACTTTAATATCCAAAATCTCTTTTAATTATCTTTTAAATCACATGTTAAAATAACTCAATTGAAAGGAGAAATCACCAGCAAACACTTGGTAAAATAGCCCCTTAAGGATTCCAAGAATTTGACCCTCTTCAATTTAGTCACCTTTAAAAAACAGTTTTCAAAAATTACATTTTGGTCATTAACCAAAATGTCACCCTTCCAAATCTCATTTTCCAAAATTGATTTCACCAATATTAATCACATATTTAAATATGATTTTTAACCATTTTCCCATATTTTTATCTCACCGAAAATATTTACTCCTAAATCCAACTCGAATCCCTAACCCGGTCCACTAAACCATCTAATAAACCTCAAAACTGCTAGGCCCAAAAACTGAGGCGTTACAACTCTCCCCCACTTAAGAATTTTTTTTCCGCAAAATTTACCTGGAGGAAAAAGATGTAGAAACTACGCCAGCATCTCCGATTTGCGTTCCCATGTGGCTTCCTCAACACCGCGGTGCCTCCACAACACCCTAACAAGCTTAACCGTCTTGCCACGCAGAACCTTACTGTTGGTGTCAAGAATGTCCACCGGTTCCTCATCATAAGACAAATATGATCTCAACTCAATATCCTCCATCAGCATAACATGCGATGGATCTGACCGATACCTCCACAAATCGACACATAAAACACATCATGAATCCTCTCCAACTCAGGAGGTAACCTCAATTGATAAGCAACAGGACCCACATGCTCAACAATCTCGTATGGTCTAATAAACCTCGGGCTAAGCTTTCCCATACGCCCAAAACGCATCACCTTCTTCCAAGGCGACACCTTAAAAAACACTCGGTCACCAACAACATACTCCACATCTCTACGATTCAAATCCGCGTAGGATTTCTGATGACTCGCAGCCGCTTTTAGACGCCCACATACCAACTTCACTTTCTCATTGGTTCATTTCAACACATTAGGCATGGAAATGTGCTTTTCTCCAACTTCAGCCTAACACACGGGTGTACGACACTTCCTACCATACAACACCTTGTAAGGTGCTATCTGAATACTAGCATGATAACTGTTATTATAAGCAAACTCCACCAAAGGCAACTACTTTTCCCACGTTCCCTGGAACTCAATGATACAACATCTCAACATATACTCTAAAACCTGCATCACACGTTCCGACTGACCATCCATATGAGGATGATATGAAGTACTGAAATTCAGTCGAGTTGCCAGAGAACGATGCAAGCACACCCAAAACCTTGCTGTAAATGCAGATATCTATCCGAAACTATGGATTTGGGCACCCGTGCAAATGCACAATCTTAGAGATGTACAGCTCAGCCAACCTATCAAAGGTATACGTCGTATGCACTAGCACAAAATGTGCACACTTCATAAACCGATCAACAATCACCCAAATGGAATCTTTTTTGGTCGATGTCAAAGGCAACCCCGTCACAAAATCCATGGTGATTCTTTCCCACTTCCATTCCGGTATCCTCAACGGCTGCAACAAACTAGAAGGAAACTGATGCTCAGCTTTCACCCGCTGACACACCATTCATCTTGCTACAAACTCAGCCATATCCTTCTTCAAACCAACCCAATAGTACTCTTCCTTCAACCCTCAATACATCTTTGTACTACCAAGATGCATAGTAAAAGGACTAGCATGCGCTTCGGTCAGAATGGTATGCCTAAACTCTTCATATTTAGACACCACAATTCGACCCTTGAAACACAAAACTCCATCATCATTAAAATGAAATCCGTAGGATTTCCATCCATGATATCCTTCACATGTGGCACCAAACTCTCATCATGCGGTTGCGTCTCATTAATCAACCGTGACAAGGACGGTTTCACTTGCAACTCCACCAACAACCCCACCATCACCCGTTACAGTCAACTGAGCAAACATAACTCTCAACTCCACAACCGCTTTCTTACTCAAAGCATCCGCCATAATATTAGCTTTCCCCGGATGGTACTCTATGGTCAAACCATAATCATTAAACAACTCCAACCATCTACGTTGCCTAAGATTCAACTCCTTATGGGACATCAGATACTTCAAACTCTTATGATCTGTATAAACCACACATTTCTCGCCATAAATGTAATGCCTCCAAAATTTCAAGGCAAACACAACTGCGGCGAGCTCAAGATCATGAGAGGGTAATTACATTCATGCACCTTCAATTTTCTAAACGCATATGCAACTACCTTACCCTCCTGCATCAACACGCAACCAAGCCCAACATAGGACGCATCACTATAGACAACAAACTCTTTCCCTGATTCAGGCTGAACCAAGACCAGAGCTCGCGTCAAAGCTTCCTTCAACCTTTCAAAATATCGCTGCCTATCCTCCATCCACTCAAAACGAACATTCTTCTGCAACAACTTGGTCAAAGGAGCAACCAAACTGGAGAACCCTTCCACGAACCTACAGTAATAACAGGCCAACCCAAGGAAACTCTGAACTTCTGTCACTAATTTAGGTACTTTCAAAATCACCACAACCTTAATCTTGTGCGGATCAACACGAATTCCCTCGGCCGACACCACTTGCCTAAGGAAAGAAAATTCCCTAAGCCAAAACTCACACTTACTTAGCTTGGCATAAAGCTGATTAACCAACAATGTTTGAAGCATAATCTGCAAATATCTATCATGATCCTCCTTGATACGAGAGCACACAAGGATATCATTGATGAACACGACCATAAACTGATCTAAAAATTCATGGAACACCCGGTTCATCATGTCTATGAAAGTAGCTGGCGCATTGGTCAAACCAAACGGCATCACCAGAAACTCATAATGCCTGTACCTCGTACGAAAAGCTGTATTGGGCACATCCACATCCTTCACTTCAATTGGTAGTACCTAGGCCTCAAATCTATCTTAGAAAACATCGAGGCACCCCTGAACTGATTAAACAAGTCATCTATCAATGACAAAGGATACTTGTTTTTTATCGTCAACTTGTTCAGCTGACGATAACCTATACACAACCGTAATGTACCATCCTTCTTTTTCACAAACAGCACCAGAGCACGTGAAATACTAGGTCTAATTAACCCTCAATCAAGCAACTATTGTAGTTGCGTTTTAAGCTCCTTCAATTCTTTCGGGGCCATGCGATACAGAGCAATTGACACAAGTGTCGTATCTGCAAAGACCTCAATGCCAAACTCCACTTCACGATCTAGTGGCAACCCCATCAACACTTTCAGAAAAATATCCAAAAACTCGCATACCGTGCAAATAGCCTGCACCGTCAACTCCTTTAAACCAGGATTCATTACATAGGACAAGAAAGCCTGACATCCGAAATCCATTATCCTACTCGCTTCAAGAGCCGAAACATCATTAGACAAGAACTTAGCATTCTCTCCTACAACCACCACTTCAAAATCATCAAACAACTTCAATGATGTCCGTTTGGTCTCAAAATCAACTACAGCCCCGTGCTCGGTCACCCAATCCATGCCCAGAATAACATCAAAGCCATAGAATGGCAACTCCATCAGATCCAAATCAAACATGTAACCTTAAACCATCAACGGACACCTACGATACAACTTCCTAACCACAACCATCTCCCTAAGAGAATTGGTCACTCTAAAACCCACATTGAGAATTTCAACAGGTATATCAAGAAACTATACATGCTCACTCAAGATATATGAATGGGTAGAACCAGAATCAACCAACGAATACAACAGCAAGGACTACAAAGAGAAAGTACCTGCAATCACATCAGTGTTATTGCGACCTTCACGGTCTGCATACACTCTCGCCGGTCCACCTCCCTCTGGTTGGATTGTAACGGTGTATGCCACAGTTTTTGCCCACCATCTCTGCGTTAAAACGGCCCACGACCACGACCTCAGGCTCTCTACTAAGTAATAACAGGTGCAACACCCTGCCCACCTCTAACCTACAAAGGACAATCATGTCTGAAATGGTCGCCAGACCCATAACTCCAACAAGCATTGGCCACAACAGCCGCAGGTGCCTGACCCTCTCTGGCCAAATGCGGGCAATCACGCCTCAAATGATCACGTGATCCACAAACCCAACAGTCACTAAACTAAGCTCTAGCCTGGGTACCCTCCCTGGACACCACGGCCAACCGCACCTCTGTTACGCCTCGTCTCAGGGCAAAATCTCTTCTTACAGTGTCTCTTAGCTTGACTGCCGCTAAAATATAATCTGTCACTCTCTTGCCCGGGCTAAAGCCTCGAGACCCAGATGCCAAACTGAGATTCTGCTCAATATCTCTGGCTTGCGTGACCAACAAATCAAAATCTGTATAATCAGCAGGAATCATGTATGTCTTAACATCATGAACCAACCCATAGCGAAACCAATCACATCGTTGTCGCTCATTAGGAACCAACTCAGGTGCGTACTGACTCAACCTCACGAACTGCACCTCGTCCTCAAAAATAGACATACTGCCCTACACCAGAGACGTGGACACTCGTTTCTTTTCGTCTTGATATCAGACTCCCAGATACTTCCTCTGAAAAGCGGTACAAAATAACTCCCAAGTTACATCCCTAGGTATCATCCCAGCTATCGTGGTCATCCACCAACTATATGCATCACCTTGTAACAGGGACACAACACAGTCCAGCTTATGGGCATCCGAACAATCAATTTGACCCAATATCCTCTCAGTACTGGCCAATCAATCCTCGGAAGCCTCAGGTGCCAAACCACGAAACTTAACTCTGCCCAGACTGCAAAGACGCTCTAATGGCAAACCTTGCCCAACCACTGGTGCTGGCACATGAACACCCGCAACAGCTACCTGGAAAGCACCAGTCATGGCTTGAATCAACGATGCCATATCACCCATCCTTGGCCAAGCTGGCGCAGGTGGTACTTGCTCTACTCCCTCAGGTAGATTAGGTGGGTGGCAACCCTCCATGAGGTACGACATCCTCTTCAACTCTCTGCCTAGATGCAACAGCAATCGTACCCAATCGCAACTCTCTCCTCGGTCTCATCATGCTAAAAATATATCTAGGGCATGATAATCATTTCAGAACAAAAACATTCAGGCCAGCTTCAAGCAAGGATCCAAGACTTCTATTTCAAAACAAAACATTTTAGATTATAATAATAAGGTAATGGTTTCCCGACTTTCCCCCCAACATGGCATAAAGCAATCAACGTGCATATTACAATCACCGTGCATATTAAACAACAGATTACAACTCACAATAACATCACAAGAATCATACCAACTCCTAATTATCACAAACCTGTCTCTGATACCACCAAATATAACCTCCTCGACCCGCCTAGTTGCAAGACCGAACCAAGTGAGCTATTTTAGGTTTACCGAAGTAAACCGTAAAGATGAGACTCAAATACGATCATTTTTTCTTTTATCTTGTCTATATGCATAATTATTATCCTACATGTACATACTGACTTTAGATGAAAACCCAACTCAATCAGGCATCAACTTGACATCCAATTGAACACAATTGCAATTTAGGGACCAAATTGAAATTTTTAGAAAACTTTAAGGACTTAGCTCATTTTCATGTTACCAACCTTTAATTAAGCAGGTTTCATGCTTATACGTAAAAAATAACTCAAAAGGATCATCCATAATCATTCAATTGCATCCACAACATTCAGGGACTAGAGCGTAAGAAAATAGAACTTCAAAATCTTCTAAATAACTTATTTAACTACCATCGTATATGTACAGGCAATGGGTGTTTCGATACGCCTTCATTATTTTAACCTCCAAAATTTCAGTAGCCAATTTCCGTTCTGATACACCTATGCGTATCAAAACACCCTTCAAAAAGTTACTGTACTGTATCAAAATGTCTCCCCGTGTATTGAAACACTAGGCAGTTTTGCCTTGGCCCGTACCAAAATAGTTACCCGCGTACCGGTATGCTAAGCCTGGAATGGCTTATTCCTATCAAAACAGGGACACCTTTACTGGTACGCCTGGACCTGTAATGTCCAACTTTGCTGGTTTAACATACCTTCGAACATACCAAATCACTTTAACATGCTTCCAACATACATCCAACATATTCTAGGATCAAACCACATCATATCAACTCAGTTTCAACATCAATTCATGGCATTATACTTCAAATATAAATATATAGGTATGCCTCATAGGATACCAATCAAGCAAAGCATGAAGCTTCAAACCATCACCATAAACAATCTATAATGGCCATTTAAAATCCAAGAGCATCGAAATAAACTTGCTCAACTAGGGAGTTTAGCAAAACACCTCCCAAAACAACATCAGAAACCCTATTGCCCTTATTACTTATAGTCTAATTCAAAAACATACTTTGTATACCAAGTCTTGCAAGATCCCTTGCTTCCCGCTACCTTTCAAGTCTTTAATTCTATGCAATAAGGGACAAAGAGAGCATAAGCACACTAGGCTTAGTGAGGAGTGCCCAAAAACAAAACACCATCAATGCATTAAAAGTCATTTCTCAAATATACATTGAAATCCCATTTCAATACATATTTAAACAACCCTTAAACCATCATGTCTTGAAAACCACACACTTAACACTTTCAAAAACCAGCATACTAAACCATATGCAACATGTATCATTAACCAACAAAAATCTCAAGTCTAAACCTCAATTTATGCATTCCCATGCATAATGACCATATGCAAAGCTTAAAGAGTAAACATGTATAAATATTATTATACAACATAAAACATTTCAATGATACATCAACAATTATATTGGCTTACAAGTGATCATTAGCCAAGTTCCATTAACCAAAAGAGTTCATCGGATACACGGATTCAACAAGTGTCCTCTCAACACTTCAAGCCATCTCAACCAAAATAGCGATACAATCATAATCACGGTACAATAACAATCAAGTACTATCACAACCCCTCACCAGTTAGATGCTTAACCCACTAACGAGAGTTTTCGGTACCATATAATCCCTCGACCGTTAGGGTACTTGGATGAAGTATTCGGTACACCGTATAAACCCCTCGACATCCAAGGTGACTTATTATAGTGCACTATCAATCCTATGGCCGGCCAACTATATCCAATAACAATATAAAAACAACATCACTTGCCAATATAATTAACCATTTTCCAATTACCTCACTATTTTTACAAGCATTATACCAAATCATTTTCCAAGCAACGTAACATGCTTTGAACTCAAGTATAACCTATATACTTACATGGATCACTTACCTCGTGCATCCATCATCATTTCATTAGCAAAAACAGTATCTTATATACTTTAAAACATGCTTAAGCAGTAGGTACAGTGTAGATCAAAACAAGTGCTTAAAACCATTTCCTTAAAGCACGACCGAGAGAGGAAACCTCATTGTACTTACTTTCAAGTTTAAACCAACATTTCAAGCTCAGTTTAAACTCCCATAAATCATTTTTAAACATTCCAAAGCTGGAATCCATGTTCTCACTCGCCGATACGCGAAACCTCGATTTGTTGACGCGAAATCAAGCGTCCTAAGCCTCTAAATCTTCACCAATCACTTATGGATCAACCTCCCCTATTTTATCCACATAACAACAGAGGATTAATGCATCTCAATGCATTCAAAGCACTGTAACAACAATTCCTCATGGACTTCCATAATCCATTAAAAATTACCTAACCACAAAACTGAAATCATCATCTAACCCTTTTCGAACACAACCCAGCCATAATCTAGTAATCTAAAACTTCCATTATCATCAATTAACACCTAAAAACAAAATTAATTCATCCAAATAAACTAAATAGCCACCACAATTCCACAAAAAACACAATTCTAACAACCTAAACAATTATATATTCAAGAGTTTTGGGATTCCATTAGTAAAAAAGACTTATCAACATTATAATACATCCAAAATATGTTTAAAAACAATCCTCAACACTAAAAAATAGATCCAATAGGGATCTTTCACATTTCATCAATTAAACCCAATTAAATCAGTATAAAAACACAAAATCAGATTATAACTATAAATCAAGGATCAAATACCTAGGAATATCAATAAAGAACCATCAATAGAGGAAAATAACAAACCTTACCTCTATTGTGTGATTTCCCCCCTCAATTGATTGTTTAAAGTTAGGAAAACATAAGATTTCAATGAGGTTCTGTAAATCAAAGTTAAAGAATCAATTACAAATCAAGAATCCAAGTAAAAAGATCTCTCACCTCTGGATTTTGATGAAATCAAGAGTGTTTGCAGAAAAGAAGTGGAGAGAAAAGTTACGTCAAAATTCTTTAAAATGATAACTAACTTTAATATCCAAAATCCCTTTTAATTATCTTTTAAAACACATGCTAAAATAACTCAATTGAAGGGAGAAATCACCAGCAAACACTTGGTAAAATAGCTCTTTAAGGATTCTAAGAATTTGACCCTTTTTCAATTTAGTCACCTTTAAAAATAGTTTTCAAAAATTACATTTTGGTCACTAACCAAAATGTCACCCTTCCTAATCTCATTTTCCAAAATTGATTTCACCAATATTAATCACATATTTAAATATGATTTTAACAATTTTCCATATTTTTATCTCACCAAAAAATCATTACTCCTGAATTCGACTCAAATTCTTAACTCGGTCCACTAAACTGTCTAATAAACCTCAAAACTGCTAGGCCCAAAAACTAGAGCGTTACAGCTTAGTCCTTTTGAGGCAATGGAGCAAAGCAATGATATTTTGGGCGGCCTAATGGCTCATCTAAAGCATCATATAGACCTGAAACCAAGTCTTCTGCAGAACTGTATCACGTGAGGAGCAATGAGGAGGAAAATGATCCTGATATCATTGAATTATATTCATGTTCTGTCTATGCATTGTTTGATCCTGGATCTACCCATTCCTTTATAAGTACCGTAACTAATCCCTTGGGTGACTGTGTCACTATAAGCCTTTTGTGCAAGCTTTATCCCTTAATGATTCAAGGGATTCCTTTTTCGGGCAACTTGTTGGCATTATCGATTCACGAGTTTGATGTTATACTGGTATGGACTAGCTGAGTGAACATCAAGCTTGGGTAGACTATTGCAAGAAGAAGTTATACCTCCGAGGTCTGGGAAAAAAACATCACCTTGATGAATTCAAGAACTCTATCGTTGTACGTTCTATCCTTGGAGGCCAAGGAAGAACCCCAACTGCAAAATATCGATACCAAATATGAATAACCTGACATTTTTCCTGATGAACTTCTGGGTTTACCTCCTACCCGTGAAGTAGTGTTTGGCATCGAAGTGCAACGTAGAACAACCCAGTTTTCATTGCACCTTATCATATGGCAGCAATTGAACATAAGGAGCTGAAGGCTTAAATTCAAAATTTGTTATATAAAGGTTTTATTCGGCCGAGTTCCTTACCTTGGGGATCTTCGGTCCTCTTCGTAAAGAAGAAAGATGGTTCTATGAGACTGTGTATTGATTATCGACAGTTGAATAAGGTGACCATCAAGAATAAATATCCCTTGACAAGAATTGACGACCTATTCGATCAACTTAAGGATGCCTCTGTGTTTTCTAAGATCGATTTAAGGTCTGGATACAATCTGTTAAATGTTAAAGAATGTGATGTACTCAAAACTGCCTTCTATACACGATACGACCACTACGGATTCTTAGTAATGCCCTTTAGGCTAATCAATGCACCAACAACATTTATGGACTTAATGAACCGGGTTTTTAGACCCTATTTGGATAAATTCATAGTGGTATTTATTGATGATATTTTGATCTATTCTAAGAATGTTAATGAACACCATGATCACCTTCGTATTGTGCTTCAAACCTTACAAGAAAAGCAGTTGTACGCCAAGTTTTCCAAATGTGAATTTTGGCTATATGAAGTTGTCTTTCTTGGGCATATCATCTCTGTCTCGAGAATCCACGTGGATTCAAAGAATATTCAAGCTATCCTAGATTTAAAGCCATCGAGAAATGTTGGAGAAGTTAGAAGCTTTCTTGGTCTAGCTAGTTACTGTAGAAGATTCGTTAAAGGATTCTCTATATTAGCAGCCCCTCTAACTATGCTATTGAGAAAAGAAACTCATTTAATGGGTCAAGGAACAATAGAGAAGCTTCGGCCAGTTAAAGCAAGTTTTGACTCATACTTTAGTCCTAACCCAACCCGAGTCTGGAAATGACAACACAATATACAATGATGCCTCGCATCTCGGGTTAGGATGTGTTCTGATGCAAGAAGGTAAGGCCATTTCCTATACTTCAAGACAACTCAAGCCACACGAGATGAATTATCCTACCCATAATTTGGAGTTGGCTGATGTTGTCTTCGCATTGAAAATTTGGACATTATCTCTATGGAGAAAAATATTACCTCTTTACAGATCATAAAAGCCTCAAATATCTCCTGAATCAAAAAGAGTTGAATCTTTGACAAAGGAGATGGATGAAACTCCTCAAAGATTATGATCCTATCATTGACTACCATATGGAAAATGCCAACATTGTAGCTGATGCACTCAGCCGCAAACCTCTGCCTAATAAGTATTGTTATTAACTACTGAATCCTAAAAAATGTTGTTTTCTTGTAAACTCAACTAAAAGTTTTGTCTACCATAGTATCGAGAATTAAGACATTGCGTTTAATCAAGACGTTAGTGTCTTGTTCAAGAACTCCAAGTTGTGTCCAAATTGCATGATGATAAGATATTTTGAATCAAGTGGTTGACCTAGAAAGCTTTTGTGTCCAAATTTTTGATGAGAATTCTAATTTTGTGTACCTAATGATGAACCCTTTCATATCGACATCCTAAAAAAGCTCATTCAAGTCCCTTCTCTACACACCCAGGCTTTATAAAGATGTATAAAGATCTTTGGGAACTATATTGGTGGCCAAACATTAAATAAGCTATAGTTGACTTTGTGTCTAAATGCCTCACATGTCAACTTGTCAAAGTAGAGCATCGTATCCCTATTGGGTTATTGCAACCTATCGATTTACTGCAATGGAAGTAGGAGAGGATCACCATAGATTTTGTTAGTGGTCTACCTCTAACTCCTGCAAAACACGATGCTATTTGGGTCATTGTAGACTGCTTCACCAAGTCAGCACATTTCTTACCAGTCATAATGGATTATGGGCTTCCTATATTAGCTGGCTTGTATATTAAGGAAGTTATTCGACTCTATAGAGTACCAAAGTCTATCATCTTTGATCGAGACCCTTGTTTTGCCTCTCATTTCTAGAGGACCTTGAAAGAGGCTTTGGGTGCCAAAGTTAATATTAGTACGGCTTTTCACCCTCAATCTGACGGCCAATTAGAAAGGGTAATTTAGATTTCGGAAGACATGTTACGAGCATGCATTATTGATTTGGGGGATCTTGGGAGAAATCCCTACCTCTTATCGAGTTTGCCTACAACAACAATTATCAAGCTTCCATCAAAATGGCCCCGTATGAGGCATTGTATGGTAGGCGATGTAGAACTCCCTTATGCTGGTCTGAACTAGGTGAAGGCAAGATGTTGGGCCCTGATTTACTTCAGGAAACTGAGGAGGGGGTCGCCATCATCTATGATCATTTAAAGGCCGACTTCGACCACCAGAAACCCCATGTTAATCTTAAAAGAAGGGATATACAATATGAAGTTGGTGAGAAAGCCTTCCTTAAGGTTTCTCCGTGAAAGAAGATTATGAGGTTTGGTAAAAAGGGGAAATTGAGTCCTCGATATCGAGAGAGTTGGTCCTGTGGTATATCGTCTGGCTTTACCTTCAGAATTAAGTAAAATCCATGATGTATTCTATGTTTCAATGCTCTAAAAATACCGCTCTGACCCTTCATACGTTATCGAGCCAGAATCTGTGCAGACCCAACTGAATTTGACCTACGAGGAAGAACCAGTTCAAATCCTTGTAAGAGAAGTTAAGAGGCTCCGTAATTAATCCGTATCGTTAGTAAAAGTTCTTTGGATGAGCCATACCATTGAAGAGGCTACTTGGGAACCGGAGGAAACAATAAGACAGCAATACCCTCATCTCTTCAGTTCAGGTAAAAATTTAAGGACGAATTTTTAAGGGGTGAGAGTTGTAATACCCCAAAAATTGGTCTAGTCGGAATTAAGTTTCGGTGATCGAAAAATCTATATCAGAAAGGTCCAAATATTATATCAACCCTAATTGTGAAATCAATTATACCGTATTAGACTATAATTAATTCAATTTAAAGACATTGGACCTAATTGAATTCTTTAGAAACAATTTAATGGCTAAATTGTGAAAATTAAAAGTTTAGGGGGCAAAAGTGTAAAATTTGGAAAGTTAGGGGACTACCTTTGTAAATTTCCAATTTGAGGGGTGACTCACCTCCTAGCTTGCCGCCCACTTCACATGGGATTGCTAGGAGATGATGTCAATTATTGGCTTAGTCATTGTGAAAAGATGATGGCTTGGGTGGCTAAATTAATTTTGATAAGAAAAGAAAAGAATAAAATAGTATAGTATAGCTTACCCTCCTTGAAGGGAAACCCTGTCGGTTTACTCTTCCAAAGATAAGGAATGTTTTAAGATAGCATAAAGTGTGTCGAGTCTCCTTTTTCACTCCATCTCATATTTTTCCTCAAAATAAGCAAGCACCTCCATTGTCATCCCCTACCTCTAGCTTAAGTAAACATCTCTCTTATTTGTGCAAGCTTTCCTTGATTTCTCTACACTACTAGATAGCCATTGATTAGGTAAGTAAAAGCCCCAAACAAATTCAAAAATCCATGGATAGTTATTAATTAATTTTAAGTTAAAACTATTGAGCTTCTAATTTAAACCCATGTCCTCAAGTTTAAAATCCATGGAAGATTGTTAGCTAATGGCTATGTTAAGCTTAAATATTGATTTTGAACCCATTGTATTGATTCTAACATCTCCCTTTGTTTTACCTAGGTCAAGTGTTGGAGAAAGAAGGACCATCATCTCCTTCAAAAGCTATGAACAAGGGAATTGTCATCTGAGAGCCTTGAGAGCTTCAAAATCTAAGGTGAGAGTTGTCGAAGTCTTGGGAGTAGGCTAGATGCCTTTCCCGAACCTTTGAATATTGATTATTGCATTGCTAACCTTGTGTATTAAGGTTATTGAATAAAAACATTGATGATGGCTATATTGGTAAGTACTTCATCGATTCATTGTCCAAAGCACCATTGTTATTGTCACCTGAATCATTAAAGCATTGATATGTAGAATCATTGGTCATTGAACATTCAATATTGCTATTGAAATATTGAAATTGAATTATTTCCATTGAATATTGTATTGAATTATTGTTATTGCTCATTGGCTTAAGACATGACTATTGAACTATTGCTATTGATCCATTAATATGGAAATAATGCTATTGAATTATTGTATAGAATCATTGCTATTGAAATTATTGTTACCGGACGATTGTTATGGAACCTTGGATTCGAGTAGGATTGGATATAATTGGCATGCCATAGAATTCATGAGCTCATTGGTATGGGTAGATTATGGTCCTTAGGCTATGACCATTATTGTGGTGCGGCAAAGGTATGATGTGGTTTTGTCATATTTGTGCGACGGAAGGACTAGACCACTATTGATTTTGGTGTAGCGTAGGAATTCGTGTATCCATACTCCTCACATCGATCCAAGGAAACTTATTGATACATAGTATAAATTACCATTGATTATTGCTATCGCATCGAGTATCGTTTTCGCATTTGACTATTGATATCATGTAAATTTGCCATTGAAGTACATGCCAATGTTATCATTGTCCTTAATACTATTGAAGCATGCTAGAATGCATTCCTTAATTAATTCATTGTTTATGACTACCTCACTAGGCAAAGTATGCCTAATCCATTTCATCTTTCATGCATTTTAGGTTAAAAAGATTTTTAGATTGAGATCGGGGTTGGTGAAGGTTTTTCACAAGTCACCTTGTTGCTAAAGTAAAGTATATCAAGTCTATAGACTCCTAGTACGATGGCATAAGCGTTGCACAAGTCATTTCTAGCCCTTTTGATATGTATGTAATGTGGTTGGCTTGTGTAGGTTTTTAGGCTTAAGTTTGACCTTTTTGAAAATGGTTCAAAATGACCAAATATGCATAATAGGCTTAAAAGAGGGAAACGTAGTAAATGGATTCATTTAGCTTTGAAATTTTGGTTACTCATAGAATTGGACTAAATAAACTCGCTGGTAAAATTTCATTGAATTATACATGGTTTGGATGGGTAAAATGCTATTAAACCTAATAAAAATATACATTACAAACACTGCCGTACTGATACGAGTGATGGCGTATTGGTACGGGCTTGCATATTTGGAATTAAATTAAAGGGCATACCGATACAGTTTGAGCTGCACAGGTACGTGATTTTGAAATTGAAAAATTATTGTTGCTCGGTACCGATACGGTACCGATACGCCTTATCAAAACCCAAAAATACTAAATAATTATTAGATACGTACCGACACCCAGCATCGGTACGGGTGTAGTGTGTTTAACCATATTAACAATCATGGTTAGGGCATATCGATACAGTTGTACCCATATCGGTATGGGCTTTCAATTCTATAAAATCCCTAAGTCTTGCTAAGCATAACGTATCGATACGATAGAGCCCGTATCGGTACGACTACCCTTAATTTGTAACTAATTTACCGAACCACATAAAGGCCATGGCGTATCGATACCCTTAGTGTTAAAACTATTATAAGATTAAATTAAAATTTGATATTGTGCAGATTGGTCACTGAAACTTATGAGCTCATATTAAGTTGGTTAATGAAGTCTGATTGACATGAAAATTCACAGACATACTGTTTATAGCTCGAATTGCATTGTGGTATGTTTAATTTCAACATTGGATCCTTAATTTATCAAAATTATAGTTTAGTCCCTAAAACTTATAAAAGTTTAAAATTAGTCGAAAATTGCATAAGACTGTATCGTATCAATTTACCAGTAATAATGTTTTAATCATTGTATCATGCAAACACTGACTTACCGTTTATCAACTAAAATACTGAATTGAACATCATTTATTCATCGGTAACACTTCTCGACCCAGATTCCTACCAGACCGAGAAGGGGGTGTTACATCACACACTCTTTTTTTGCAGCCAATAAATGAGCTTTTCCCTAGCCATTCCCTTTCTAAAGGGAGCATTTTACCCAAATGCCCTTTCCTCTTCCCCCTCTCAACCCAAGATCCCAAGCCTAACAACATAGAGGAAGTTCATTAAGGATTCCTTAAGCACCCAAAGGCTCAAACTCAAGGCCCATAATGCCAAGCCCATAACACGAGTTAAACTGGAACACAGATTCTAAAATCCAGGTCATCACAACTCTCCCCCTCTTAAAGAAAATTTTGTCCTTGATATTTTCTTAATGGAAGAATGTGTGGGTAGAGAAACTTCATGTCTTCCTCAACCTCCCACATGGCTTGCTCAACTCCGTGGTTCTTCCACAACATCTTCACCAAGGGTATACACTTGTTGCGCATTTTCTTAACTCCTTTATCAAGAACTTTTAATGGCTCTTCCTTATAGGTCAAGTCGGTGTTGATTTCAATCTCTTCAAGCAAAATAATATGTGAAGGGTCAGAACGGTAATGTCTGAACATAGAAACATGGAACACATTATGGATCTGTGGCATCTCCAGAGGCAAGGCTAATCGGTAAGCTACAGGTCCAACCCACTCAAGAATCTTATATGGTTAAATAAACCTTAGGCTCAACTTGCCCTTTTTCCAGAGCAGATTACCCTTTTCTACAGTGACACCTTGAGAAACACCTTGTCACCAACCTCATACTCGATGTTCTTACACTTTCGATCCGTGTAAGCCTTCTGACGATCTAAGGCCACTTGCAATCTTTCTTTGATGATTTGAACTTTCTCCTTGGTCTGTCTAATCAAATCTAATTCCATAATCCTTCTCTCATTGAGCTTGGCTGTAACACCCCCTTCCTGTCCCGGTAGCAATTCGGGTCAGATAGTGATACCGGAACAAAATGGTGATAGGTACGATATTTTTGTCTGGAGGTCTATACAAATTACAGTATTATAGGGAGAACGATGAATCAATACGTCAAGAATTAGGCCAAATTTAAACTTTTATAAACTTAGGGAAACTAAACGATAGTTTTTAGGAGGTTGATAGGGGGATTATTAAATTTATAAGCATGCGTATCGATACACCATTGGGGGTTATCGATACGCTATGGCTGAAATGTTTGCCAAAATTCTAGAGACGAAGGCCCGTACCGATACAGTTCCAGCAGTATCGGTACGCCCAACAATGACCGTTAAAAATGGTTAGGTCCCATGATCTCGTATCGATATGGGGTCAAGTCGTATCAATACACGATTAACTTTATTTTATAGATACGCCATCACCCGCATTAGTATGCCCCTTAATTCGATTCCAAAAATGTAAGTCCGTACCGATATGTTGTCACCCATATCGGTACGACAATGACTGAATGTCAAATTTTATTTGGTTTATTAACATTTTACCCAACTAAACCATGTCAAAATTCAATCAAACTTTACCAGCAAGTTTATTAAGCCTAAATCTATTAACATGTCAAATTTTAGGACCGAATTAATCCGTTTACTATGTTTTCCCTAATTTGGGCCAAATACACATATATTGCCAATTTTAGTTACTTTTAAAAGGTCAAGTCTAAACCTTTAAACTTATACAAGCCCAATATACTATATACATATCAAAAGAGGTAAAAACAACTTGTACAACACTTATGCCACCTTGCTAGGAGTTTATAGATTTGATGCACTTTACTTTACAACGAGGTGACTTGCCAAAAACCTTCACCAACCTCGATCTTGAACTCAAAACCTTCTTAACCTGAAATGCATGAAAAATGAATGCATTAGGCATACTTTGCCTAGTGAGGTAGTATAAACAAAGGATTAATCATATAATGCATTCTATCATGCTTCAATGTTAACTAGGACAATAATAACACATGCATATAATTTTATGGCAATTTTACACATTGTCAATGATCAATGCAACAACAATAATCAATACAATAACCATATTCAATAGCAATCTATAGTGCATAACAATAAGTTTCCTTGGATCGATATAAGAAGTATGGATAATTGAAATCCTACACTGCACCAAAATCAATAGTGGTCTAGTCCCTTCGCCGCACCAATATGACCAAAACACATCATACCTCTGCCGCACCACAATAAAGGTCGTAGCCTAAGGACCGTAGTCCACCCGTACCAATGAGATCATGAATTCTATGGCATGCCAATTGTACCCAACCCTATTCGAATCCAAGGTTCAATAACAATAGTCTGGTATCAATAGTTTCAATAGCAATGATTCAGTACAATGATTCAATATCGATATTTCCATAACAATAGATCAATGGCTATAGTTAAATAATCGTTTTTAAATACTGATCAGCAATAAAAATAATTTTATATTGCATCCAATGACAATAAATCAATACCAACATTCGTTTAGCTTTATTCAATGCTTAATGATCAATGGTTCGACATGGCAATGCTTCAATGTTTTTTTATAACAATAAAAAATGCTACGAACAATAAATCGATGTAGTACTTACCAATACTTTCTCATATAGCCATCAACAATGTTTTATGCAACATCCTTAATACACAAGGTTAGTAATGCAAAAACTAATATTCAAGGTTCGAGAAAGGCACCTAGCCTATTCCCAAGACTCCGATTACGCTCACCTTAGCTTCCGAAGCTTTTGAAAGAGATGATGGTCCTTCTTTCTCCAACACTTGAGCTAGGTAAAATAAAGGGAGATGTTAGAATCAATACTTTTGGATTCAAAATCAAAATTTAAGCTTAGTAGAGCTTTTAGCTAACAAAATTTCCATGGATTTAAGCTTGCAATACATGGTCTCAAACCATCAAGCTCAAGCTTTTAATTTGAAACTACTCAAAATCCATCCATGGAATCGATAAATTGTTTGGGGGCTTTAGCTTACCAATACAATGGCTATTCAATGGTGTTAAGAAACCAAAGAAACTCGAGCTTTAGAAAACTAGTAACGGAGTTGCTAGCTTGGAGGTAGGAGATAAAGTGAGGTGCTTGCTTTTTAAACTTGAAGAATATAATATCTTAAAGAGGGAAAAGGTTCGGTGGTGGGAAATAAGTAAGGGAAAATTTGTTTAAAGCTTCCACACAAGCTTTGTATATCCGTAGAGGTTTCCACCCTATGAGGGAAATCTTCCACCTTTTTTTATTTAATCAATATGCTTACTTTTAGAAAAACTAAACTTAATAATTAGTTTCTATCCACATTGTCTTCTTTTATGACAAAAGGATTCATGTTCACGTGGATTTAAAGAAGCAAGGAGGTGATTCAAAATCAAAATTAAAAATTATGAGGCTAGTCCCCCAATTTTCCAAACTTTGCACTTTTTCTCCCAAACTTTAAATTTTCAAAATTTAATTGTTTCCAAAGAATTTAATTAGGTCTAACGTCTTTAAATTGACTCAAATAGAGTCTAATACAATTTAATTGATTTCACCATTAGGTTGATATAATATTTAGACCTTTTCGATATAGATTTTTCAATCACCAGAACCCAATTCCGGCTAGAGCAAATTTTGGGGTGATATAACTCTCTCACTTAAGAAAAAAAAATCTCCTCAAATTTTACCTAAACCGAAGAGGTGAGGGTATTGCTATCTCATTAATTCCTCCAGTTCCCAAGTAGCCTCCTCGACGATATGGCTTCTCCAGATAACTTTTACTAATGGTATAGATTTGTTGCGAAGCCCCTTAATTTCTCTTGCAAGGATCTAAATCGATTCTTCCTTGTAGGTCAAATCTGGTTGGATCTGTATAGATTTTTGCTCGATAATGTGTGAAGGGTCATAATGGTATTTTCGGAGCATTGAAACATGGAACACATCATGGATTTTGCTCAACTCTGAGGGTAAAGCCAGACGATATTCCACAGGGCCAACTCTCTTGATAATTTCAAAGGGGCCAGTGAATTGGGGACTCAATTTTTCCTTTTTACCAAACGTTAAATTTTTCTTCAACAGAGAAACCTTAAGGAAAGCTTTCTCGCCAACTTCATACTGTATATCCCTTCTTCTAAGATCCGCATAAGACTTTTGGCGATCAAAGGCAGCCTTCAAACGATCATATATGATGGTGACCCATTCCTCGGTTTCCCAAAGTAATTCAAGGCCCAACATCTTCCCTTCGCTAAGCTCAGACCAGCACAAGGGAGTTCTACATCACCTAGCATACAATGCCTCATACGGGGCCATCTTGATGGAAGCTTGATAACTGTTACTGTAGGCAAACTCAATAAAAGGTAGGGATTTCTCCTACTTCCATTGTGGTAAATCGATAAGTTGCAATAATCTGGTAGGGATACGATGTTCAACTTTAACACGTTGGCATGTAAGGTATTTAGACACAAAATCAATTATGGCTTGCTTCATGCCTGACCACCAATATAGTTCCCAGAGGTCTTTATACATCTTCATAGAACTCGGGTGTACAGAGAAGGAACTTGTAAAGGCTTCTTTTAAGATGTCTATACGAAGGGTTTCATCATTAGGTACACAAATCTTTTCATAGAAATACAACAGTCCATCAAGATTAAACTTGAAGTCAGAATCCTCATCATCATGTAATTTGGACACAATAGCTTAAAGCTCATGATCATAACTCTACAACGTCTTATTTCTCGATACGATAGTAGATTGAACATGGAGTTCAACTACAAAACTGATGTTTCTTTAAAATGAGGTGAGCATTAATGGCACGATGGGATACAATGCAAAGGTCTTATGTTGAGTTTGGGACAATAACTTTGTTCATAATTCAATAGTCAATAACTATACTTACCATGCAGAGATTTACGGTTGAGTGCTTCAGCTACAACATTGGCCTTGCCTGGATGGTAGTCAATAGCAAGATCATAATCTTTGAGGAGTTACATCCATCTCTTTTATCAAAGACTCATCTCCTTTTGAGTCAGGAGATATTTGAGGCTTTTATGATCAATAAAGAGGTAACATTTCTCCTCGTAGAGATAATGTCTCCAAATTTTCAATGCGAAGACAACTGCAGTCAGCTCTAAGTCATGGGTAGGGTAATTCATCTCATGTGGCTTGAGTTATCTTCAAGCATAAGCAATGACCTTACCTTCCTGCATCAAAACACATCCTAACCTGAGATACGAAGCATCACTATATACTGTGTAGTCCTTCCCACACTCAGGTTGGGTTAGGACTAGAGCATGAGCCAAAACTTGTTTTAACTGGTCAAAGCTTCTATGTTGGTCCTCGATGCAGATAAACGAAGTTTCTTTTCTCAGTATCTTAGTCATAGGAGTTACTATCATAGAAAATCCCTTAACGAATCTTCTATAGTAGCCAACTAGACCAAGGAAACTTCTAACTCTCCAAAGTTTCTAGGTAACCTCCAATCTAGGATAGCTTGGATTTTCTTTGGGTCCACCTGGATTCCCGAAGCTAAGACAATATGCCCAATGAAGGCAACTTCAAAGAGCCAGAATTCACACTTGGAAATTTTGGCGTACAATTGCTTTTCCTCCAGGGTTTGAAGCATAATACGGAGGTGGTCACGGTGTTTAGCAGCATTCTTAGAGTAGATCAAGATGTCATCGATGAATACCACTACGAGCTTATCCAGGTAGGGTCTAAAAACCCAGTTTATTAAGTACATGAAAGTTGTCGATGCATTGGTTAGCCCAAAGGGCATTACCAATAATTCGTAGTGGCCGTAACATGTACAAAAGGCCATATTAGGTACATCACATTCTTTAACTTTTATCTGATAGCACCCAGACCTTAAATCTATCTTAGAAAACATGGAGGCATCTTTAAGTTGATCGAATAAGTCATCAATTCTTGGTAAGGGGTACTTATTCTTGAGGGTCACCTTATTTAACTGCGATAATTAATACACAATCACATAAAACCATCTTTCTTCTTCACAAAGAGAACTGAAGCTCCCTAAGGTGAGAAACTCGGTCGGATGAAACCTTTATCTAATAACTCCTAAATTGGACCCTTCAGCTCCTTAAGCTTAACTATGCCATACAATAGGGTGCAATGAAAACTGTGGTAGTTCTAGGTTGCACTTCGATGCCAAACTCTACTTTACGAGGAGGTAAACTTGAAAGTTCTGCTAGAAAAACGATATTTACCCACGGTATCGATGTTTTGCTGTTGGGATTCCTCTTTGGCCTCCAAAGATAGGGTGTACAACGATGGAGTTCTTAAATTTATCAAGGTGATGCTTTTTTGCTAGACCCGAAGGTA
Source organism: Hibiscus mutabilis (assembly GCA_019671005.1). Lineage (NCBI taxonomy): Eukaryota > Viridiplantae > Streptophyta > Magnoliopsida > Malvales > Malvaceae > Hibiscus > Hibiscus mutabilis. The sequence continues at coordinate 18,634,046 of CM033744.1, read as the reverse complement.
TAACTTCTTCTTGCAACAGTCTACCCAAGCTTGATGTTCACTGAGCCAATCCATACCTAGTATAACATCAAATTTGTGGATCGATAATGCCAACAAGTTGGCCAGAAAAGGAATCCCTTGAATCATTAAGGTATAGAGCTTGCACATAAGGCTTATGGTGAGACAATCACCCAAAGGATTGGTTACGGTAATCTTTGATGCAATAGGTTCACAAGATAGTTTGTAATGTTTCACTAACACGGTACTTATAAAGGAATGGGTAGATCCAGGATCAAACAATGCATAGATAGGACCTGAATATAGTTCAATGGTACCTGCAATGATGTTGGGATCATCTTCTTCTTTCTTGCTCCTCACGCGGTACAATTGTACAAGATCCTTGGTTTCATGTTTGAATGATGCTTTAGACGAGCCACTAGGCTTCCATGAAGATCCTTGCTTTACTCCCTTGCCTTAGAAGGACTAATCATGGGATAGACTTGATGGTGTTCTTGGGGTAATCTTGAATGAGATGTCCCATCTCACCACAGAAAAAGCATGCTCCATACTTCTTACGATATTGTCCCACAAGATGCCTGTGCAGGCATAAATTGCAAACTGGGAACTGTGTTTGAACCACTGGTGCTGTTAATAGAGTTTGTCCTAGGAAAGGACTGAGTTACAACTTGAGTTCTAGAAATATATCCATAACGGGGAGGCTGTGAATACATATTCTGTTTCAGACCCTGATACTTTCCTTTCTTGAAAGACTGCAAAGAATGAGAATCTTCTCGATATCTCTTCTCAGACTTGACTGATGCACTTGCCTTCTGGGCTTTCTGAGCAACTTCATTAACTTTAACTGTAACCCCCTCGACCTGGCCTAGTCGCAAGTCCGAACTGAGCGAGCTATATTAGGTTTACCGAGGTAAACCTTTAAGAAAGAACTCAAAACGCGACCATTTTTTTCCTTTTACCTTGTCTAAATGCAAAATCATTAACCTATATGTTCATACTGGCATCGGGTGAAAACACAACTCAATCGAGCGTCGATTTGACATCCAATTGGCTCAATTGCAAATTAGGGACCAACTTGCAATTTGATCAAACTACAGGGATTTAGCACATTTTTAAGTTACAAACCTTTAATTAAGTAGGTTTCATGTTCTCATGTTAAAAATCAGCTCCATTCAAACATTCAAACTCATTCAATTGCATCCATAACATAAGGGACCAAAACGCAAGAAAACATAACTCCATTTCAATAACATTAACTGAATTAACAGACAACCATACCGATACGTGTGCCACCGTATCGATACGCTGCCTTACACAAGCATGTACTATTTCGATACACTATAACCCGTTTCGATATGCTTAGCTGGCAGTTCAAAAATGTTTGACAATCGTACCGGTACGATATGGTAGTTTTTTGGTACTCGAGTTTTGTCCCCAAAAGGAAAATCTAGTAAAGAAAGTTTGAACTGAAACACCCAAGCCCGTATCGAAACAAAATGCTTATTTTTACCTAGCCGTATCGATACACACAAGCCCGTATCGAAACAACATTATTGATTTTGCCTAACTGTACCGATATGGTGCCTCGCGTATCGGTACGCCCTAACAAGCTTTTAGTCTATCCAAAACACCCTAACATGCTTCTAACATACATCCAACATATTCAGGGTACAATTCACATCATAGTATCACAGGCTCAACATCAATTCATGGTATTTTGCAACAAATGTAAATCTATAGGCATGCAACCTAGAAAACCCTTCAAGTAAAACATGAAACTTCAAACCAACACCAAAAACAAACCATAAAGACCATTTTCAACTTTAGAGCAATCAAACTAACTTGCTCAAACAAGGAGTTCATCAAAACATCTCCCAAAAACCAAAACAAGTACCCTATTGCCTTTATTACTTATAGTCTAGTCCAACATACTTTGTAAACAAGTCTTGCTAGGATCCCCTGCTCCCCCTGCTCCTTCCTGCCTCCAAAGCTCTTAATTCTCTGCATTGATGGACAATAAGAACGTAAGCACACAAGGCTTATTGAGGAGAAACAAAACACCACCAATGCATTTAAAACCATTTCTCAACATTACATTGAAACTTATTTCAAACAACCTTTAAAACATTATCATGCCTTTAAAACCATGCACTTAACATCTTTAAAACAAGCATATAGACCATATGCAACATGTATCATTAACCAACAACAAGTCCCATTGCTCAACCTCAATTTAAGCCTTCTAATGCATAACTACCATATGCAAAGCTTAAAGAGTAAACATGTATAAATCACATCATACAACATAACCCTTTCAATGATACATTAACAATTATATTGGATTGCAAGTGATCATTAAATAAGACCATCAACAAGAGAGTTCATCGGATACGTGGATTCAACAAGTGTTCAACCAACACTTCAAGCCATCTCAACCAGAATAGCGATACAATAACAATCGCGGTACATTACCAACCGGGTACACCTTTCAACCCACAGGGACACCAACCCCATTCATCGGTTAGACGCTTAATCCACTAACGAGAGTGTAAGGTTCTATTTAACCACTCTACCATTAGGGTTCTCAGATGGAGTTTTCGGTACACGAATCTAAACCCTCAGCATCCAAGGTGACTTATTATAGTGCACTAAATCCTATGGCCAGCCAACTATATCCGATAACAATTTTAAAACCACATCACTTGGCAATATAATTAACCATTTAACATTTACCTCACTATTTTTAACAAGCATTAACCAACCCATTTTTCCAAAGCAACAACCATGCTTTAAACCACAAGTATAAACCATACTTACAAGGATCACTTACCATGTGCTTCATTCAACATTTTATGCTTATAAAAAGTATATCAAACACATTAAAACATGCTTAAATAGTAGGTAACATGTAAATCAAAACAAGTGCATAAAACCATTTAACACTAGCACGAACGAGAGAGGAAACCACTTTATACTTACTTTCGAGTTTAAACCAGCGTATCAAGCTAAGTTTAAACTCCCATAAACCACCTTAAAACATTCCAAAGCTGGAATCCACATTCTCACTCACCGATAGGTGAAGCCTTGATTTGCCGACGCGAAATCAAGTGTCTGAAGCCTCTAACGCCACACCGTTTGCTTCCAAAACAACCTTCCATGTTTAAACCACATAACAACAGAGGATTAATGCATCTCCATGCATTTACAACACTGCAACAAAAGATCCTTACGGACTCTTGCATTCACTTCACAATTATCCAACCACAACAACCAAACACTTCAACTAATCCTTTCCCACTTCTATTCTGGTATCCTCAATGGCAACCCCGTCAAAGGCAAATGGAATCCTTTTTGGTCGGTGTCAAAGTTAACCCCGTCACAAAATCCATGTTGATTCTTTCCTACTTCTATTCCGGTATCCTCAACGGCTGCAACAAACTAGAAGGAAACTGATGCTCAGCTTTCACCCGCTGACACACCATACATCTTGCTACAAACTCAGCCACATCCTTCTTTAAACCAACCCAATAGTACTCTTCCTTCAACCCTTGATACATCTTTGTACTACCAGGATGCATAGCAAAAGGACTAGCATGTGCTTCAGTCAGAATGGTATGCCTCAATTCTTCATCTTTAGACACCACAATTCGACCCTCGAAACACAAAACTCCATCATCATTAAAATGAAAATTCGTAGGATTTCCATCCATGATATCCTTCATATGTGGCACCAAACTCTCATCATGTGGTTGCCTCTCTTTAATCAACTGTGACAAGGATGGTTTCACTTGCAACTCTACCAACAGCCCCACCATCACCCGTCACAGTCAACCGAGCAAACATAGCTCTCAACTCCTTAGACGCTTTCCTACTCAAAGCATCTGCCACAGTGTTAGCTTTACCCAAGATGGTACTCTATGGTCAAATCATAATCCTTAAGCAACTCCAACCACCTACAATGCTTAAAATTCAACTCATTATGCGACATCAGATACTTCAAACTCTTATGATCAGTATAAACCACACATTTCTCACCATAAATGTAATGCCTCCAAATTTTCAAGGTAAACACAACTGCGGCGAGCTCAAGATCATGAGTAGGGTAATTATGTTCATGCACCTTCACTTGTCTAAACGCATATGCAACTACCTTACCCTCCTACATCAACACGCAACCAAGCCCAACATAGGCGCAACACTATAGACAACGAACTCTTTCCCTGATTCAGGCTGAACCAAGACCGGAGCTCGCGTCAAAGCTTCCTTCAACCTTTCAAAATCTCGCTACCTATCCTCCGTCCACTCAAAATGAACATTCTTCTGCAACAACTTGGTCAAAGATGCAGCCAAACTGGAGAACCCTTCCACGAACCTACATTAATAACAGGCCAACCCAAGGAAACTCGAAACTTTTGTCACTGATTTAGGTGCTTTCCAAATCATCACAACCTCAATCTTGTGCAGATCAACACGAATTCCCTCGGCTGACACCACATGCCCAAGGAAAATAAATTCCCTAAGCCAAAACTCACACTTGCTTAGCTTGGCATAAAACTGATTAACCAACAACGTCTGAAGCACAATCTGTAAATGTCTATCACGATCCTCCTCGATGCGAGAGTACACAAGGATATCATTAATGAACACAACCACAAACTGATCTAAAAACTCATGGAACACCCGGTTCATCATGTCTATGAAAGCAGCTAGTGCATTGGTCAAACCAAACGGCATCACCAAAAACTCATAATGCCCGTACCTCGTACGAAAAGCTATATTGGGCACATCCATATCCTTCACCTTCAATTGATAGTACCCAGACCTCAAATCCATCTTAGAAAACATCGAGGCACCGCTAAACTGATTAAACAAGTCATCTATCCACGACAAAGGATACTTTTTTTTTATCGTCAACTTGTTCAGCTGAAGATAATCTATACACATCCGCAATGTACCATCCTTCCTTTTCACAAACAGCACTAGAGCACGTGAAATACTAGGTCTAATGAACCCTCGATCAAGCAACTCTTATAGTTGCATTTTAAGCTCCTTCAATTCTTTCGAGGCCATGCGATATGGAGAAATTGACACAAGTGTCGTATCTGTAAAGACTTTAATGCAAAACTCCACTTCACGATCTGGTGGCAACCCCATCAACACTTTCAGAAAACACCCAAAAACTCGCATACCGTGCAAATATCCTACACCCTCAACTCCTTTAAACCAGGATTCATCACATAGGACAAGAAAGCCTGACATCCAGAATCCATCATAAGACTCACTTCTAGAGCTAAAACATCATTAAATAAGAACTTAGCATTCTCACCTACAACCACCACTTCAAAATCATCAGACAACTTCAATGATATTCGTTTGGTCTCAAAATCAACTACAAACCTATGCTCGGTCACCCAATCCATGCCCAAAATAACATCAAAGCCATAGAAAGGCAACTCTATCAGATCCACATCAAACACGTGACCCTGAACCATCAATGGACACCTACGATACAACTTCCTTGCCACAACCATCTCCCTAAGAGAACTGGTCACTCTAAAACCAACATTGAGAATTTTAACAGGTACATCAAGCAACTATACATGCTCACTCAAGGTATATGAATGGGTAGAACCAGAATCAACCAGCGAATACAATAGCAAGGACCGTAAAGATAAAGTACCTGTAATCATATCTGTGTCATTGCGACCTTCACGGTTCGCATACACTCTCGCCGGTCCATCTCCCTCAGGATGGATTGTAACGGTGAATGGCACAGTCATCTGTCCACCATCTATGCGCTAAAATGGCCCACGACTACGACCTTAGCCTCTCTAAAAAGAATTAACAGGTGCAGCACCCTACCCACCTCCAGCCAACAAAGGACAATCACGTCTCAAATGGTCGCCTGACCCATAACTCCAACAAGAATTGGCCACAAAAGCTACATGTTCCTGACCCTCTCTGGCCAAATACAGGCAACCACGCCTCAAATAATCACGCAATCCACAAACCCAATAGTCACTAAACTAAGCTCTAGCTTGGGTACCCTACCCTAGGACACCGCGACCAACCGCACCTCCGCCATGCCTCGACTCAGGGCAAAATCTCCTATCACAGTGTTTCTTATCTTGACTACCGCTAAAACTAGAATCTGTTGCTCTCTTGCCTGAGATAAAGCCTCGAGACCCAGTTGCCAAACTGAGATTCTGCTCAATATCCGTGGCTCGTGTGACCAACAAACCAAAATCTGTATAATCAGTAGCAAGCATGTATGTCTTAACATCCTGAACCAACCCATAGCGAAACCGATCACATCACTGTCGCTCATCAGGAACCAACTCAGGTGTGTAGTGAAACAACCTCACGAATTGCACCTCGTCCTCAGTAACAGACATACTGCCCTACACCAGAGACATGAACTCTCGTTTCTTTTCGTCTTGATATCGGACTCCCAAATACTTCATCTGAAAAACGGTACAAAAGAACTCCCAAGTTACATCCACATGTACCATCCCAGCTATCGTGGTCATCCACCAACTATAAGCACCACCTTGTAACAGGGACACAACGCAGTCTAGCTTACGGGAATCCAAATAATCCATTTGACCCAATATCCTCTCAGTACAGGCCAACTAATCCTCGGAAGCCTCAGGTGCCACACCACAAAACTTAACTTTGCCCAGACTGCGAAGATGCTCTAATGGCAAACCTTGCCCAACCACTAGTGCTGGCACATGAACACCCGCAACAGCTGCCTGGAAAGCACTAGTCATGGCTTGAATCAACGATGCCATATCACCTATCTTTGGCCCAGCTGGAGCAGGTGGTACTTGCTTCACTCCCTCAGGTGGAATAGGTGGGTGGCAACCCTCTAGGAGGTACGACATCCTCCCCAACTCCCTGCCTAGCAGCAACAACAATCATACCCAATCACAACTCTCTCCTCGGTCCCATCGTTCTAAAAATATATCTAGGGCATGATAATCATTTCAAAACAAAAACATTCAGGCCAGCTTCAAGAAAGGATCAAAGACTTCTATTTCAAAACAAAACATTCCAAACTATAATAATAACGCAATGGTTTCCCGACTTTCCCCCAAACATGGCATAAAGCAATCAACGTGCATATTACAATCACCGTGCATATTAAACAACATATTACAACTCACAACAACATCACAACAATCATACCAACTCCCAATTATCGCAAACCTATCTTTCATACCACCAACTGTAACCTCCTCGACCCGGCCTAGTCGCAAGAACGAACCAAGCGAGCTATATTAGGTTTACCGGAGTAAACCGTGAAGATGAGACTCAAAACACGATCATTTTTTCTTTTATCTTGTCTAGATGCATAATTATTATCCTACATGTACATACTAACTTTAGATGAAAACCCAACTAAATCGGGCATCAATTTGACATCCAATTGAGCACAATTGCAATTTAGGGACCAAATTGAAATTTTTAGAAAACTTTAACGACTTAGCTCATTTTTATGTTACCAACCTTTAATTAAGCAGGTTTCATGCTTACACGTCAAAAATCAACTCAAAAGGATCATCCATAATCATTCAGTTGCGTCCACAACATTCAGGGACTAGAGCGTAAGAAAATAGAACTTTATAATCTTCCAAATAACTAATTTAACTGCCTTTGTATCGGTACAGGCAATGGGTGTTTCGATATGCCTTCATTATTTTAATCTCCAGAATTTCAGTAGCCAATTTCTATTCTTATACACCTATGCATATCGAAACACCCTTCAAAAAGTCATTGTACTTATCGAAATGTCTCCCCGTGTACTGAAACACTAGCCAATTTTTCCTTGGCCCATACCGAAATAGTTGCTTGCATACCGATACGTTAAGCCTGGAATGGCTTATTCGTACCGAAACAAGGACACCTTTACCGGTACGCCTGGACCTGTAATGTCCAATTTTACTAGTTTAACATACCTTTGAACATACCAAATCACTCTAACATGCTTCTAACATACATCCAACATATTCTAAGATCAAACCACATCATATCAACTCAGTTTCAACATCAATTCATGGCATTATACTTCAAATATAAATATATAGGTATGCCTCGTAGGATACCAATCAAGCAAAGCATGAAGCTTCAAACCATCACCACAAACAATCTATAATGGCCATTTACAATCCAAGAGCATCGAAATAAACTTGCTCAACTAGGGAGTTTAGCAAAACACCTCCCAAAACAACATTGGAAACCCCATTGCCCTTATTACTTATAGTCTAATTCAAAAACATACTTTGTATACCAAGTCTTGCAAGATCCCTTGCTTCCCACTGCCTTTCAAGTCTTTAATTCTCTGCAATGATGGACAAAAAGAGCATAAGCACACTAGGCTTAGTGAGGAGTGCTAAAAAACAAAACACCATCAATGCATTAAAAGCCATTTCTCAACTATACATTGAAATCCAATTTCAATTCATATTTAAACAACCCTTAAACCATCATGCCTTGAAAACCATACACTTAACACTTTCAAAAACCATCATACTAAACCATATGCAACATGTATCATTAACCAACAAAAAATACCATTTCTAAACCTCAATTCATGCCTTCCCATGCATAACGACCATATGCAAAGCTTAAAGAGTAAACATGTATAAATCTCATTATACAACATAAACCATTTCAATGATACATCAACAATTATATTGGCTTACAACTGATCATTAACCAAAAGAGTTCATCGGATACACGAATTCAACAAGTGTCCTCTACACACTTCAAGCCATCTCAACCGGAACAGCGATACAATCATAATCGCGGTACAATAACAATCGGGTACTATCACAACCCCTCATCGGTTAGATGCTTAACCCACTAACGGGAGTTTTCGATACCATATAATCCCTCGACCGTTAGGGTACTTGGATGGAGTATTCGGTCCACCGTATAAACCCCTCGACATCCAAGGCGACTTATTATAGTGCACTATCAATCCTATGGCAAGCCAACTATATCCAATAACAATTTTAAAACAACATCACTTGCCAATATAATTAACCATTTTCCAATTACCTCACTATTTTTACAAGCATTATACCAAACCATTTACCAAGCAACGTAACATGTTTTGAACTCAAGTATAACCCATATACTTACATGGATCACTTACCTCGTGCATCCATCACCATTTCATTAGCAAAAACAGTATCTCATATACTTTAAAACATGCTTAAATAGTAGGTACAATGTAAATCAAAACAAGTGCTTAAAACCATTTCCTTAAAGCACGACCGAGATAGAAAACCCTGTTATACTTATTTCTGAGTTTAAACCAGCGTTTCAAGCTCAGTTTAAACTCACATAAATCTTTTTTTAAACATTCCAAAGCTAGAATCCAAGTTCTCACTCACCAATACGCGAAACCTCGATCCACTGACACGAAATCAAGCGTCCTAAGCCTCCAAAGCTTCACCAATCACTTCTGGATCAACCTCCCCTATTTTAACCACATAACAACAGAGGATTAATGCATCTCTGCAACAACAATATCCTCACGGACTTCCATAATCCAATCACAATTACCCAAGCACAAAAACTGAAATAAGCATCTAACCGTTTTCGAACACAACCAGTCACAATCTAGCAATCTAACACTTCCATTATCATCAATTAACACCTAAAAACAAAATTAATTCATCAAAATAAACTAAACAGCCACCACAGTTCCACAAAATCACAATTCTAACAACCTAAACAATTAGAGATTCAAGAGTTTCAGGATTCCATTATTATAAACGACTTATCAACATTATAATACATCCAAAATATGTTTAAAATCAATCCTCAACACTGGAAAATAGATCTAATACGGATCTTTCACCTTTTCATCAATTAAACTCAATTAAATCAATATAAAAACACAAAATCAGATTATAACGGTAAATGAAGGATCAAATACTTGGGAATATCAATAAAGAACTATCAATAGAGGAGAAGAACAAACTTTACCTCTATTGTGTGATTTCCCCCCTCAATTGATTGTTTAAAGCTAGGAAAACACAAGATTTCAATGAGATCTTGTAAGTCAAAGTTAAAGAATCAATTACAAATCAAGAATCCAAGTAAAAAGATCTCCCACCTCTGGATTTTGATGAAAACAAGAGTGTTTGGCAGAAAAGAAGTGGAGAGAAAAGTTGAGAGAAAAGTTACGTCAAATTTCTTTAAAATGATAACTAACTTTAATATCCAAAATTCCTTTTAATTATCTTTGAAAACACATGTTAAAATAACTCAATTGAAGGGAGAAATCACCAGCAAACACTTGTTAAAATATCTCCTTAAGGATTCTAAGAATTTGACCCTTTTCAATTTAGTCACCTTTAAAAATAGTTTTCAAAAATTACATTTTGGTCACTAACCAAAATGTCACCCTTCCTAATCTCATTTTCCAAAATTGATTTCACCAATATTAATCACATATTTAAATATGATTTTTAACCATTTTCCATATTTTTATCTCACCAAAAAATATTCTCCCGAATTCGACTCAAATCCTTAACCCGATCCACTGATCTGTCTAATAAACATCAAAACTGCTAGGCCCAAAAACCAGGGCATTACAACTTTGTCCTTTTGAGGCAAGGGAGAAAGAAATGATATTTTGGGAGGCCTAGTGGCTCATCTAAAGCATCATATAGACCCGAAACCAAGTCTCATGCACAACTGTATCACGTGAGGAGCAAGGAAGAAGAAGATGATCCTGACATCATTGATGGTACTATTGAATTATATTCATGTCCTATCTATACATTGTTTGATACTGGATCTACCCATTCCTTTATCAGTACCGTAACCAATCCTTTGGGTGACTGTGTCACTATAAGCCTTTTGTGCAAGCTTTGTCCCTTAATGATTCAAGGGATTCCTTTTTCGGCCAACTTGTTGGCATTATCGATTCACGAGTTTGATGTTATAGTGGGTATGGATTAGCTGAGTGAACATCAAGCTTCGGTAGACTATTGCAAGAAGAAGTTATACCTCCGAGGTATGGGAAAAAAGCATCACCTTGATGAATTCAAGAAATCCATCGTTGTACGCTCTATCCTTGGAGGCCAAGGAAGAACCCCAACTGCAAAATATTGATACCAAATGTGAATAACCTGACATTTTTCCAGATGAACTTCTGAGTTTACCTCCTACCCGTGAAGTAGTGTTTGGAATCAAAGTGCAACCTGGAACAACCCAGTTTTCATTGCACCCTATCGTATGTCAACAATTGAGCTTAAGGAGATGAAGGCTCAAATTCAAAAGTTGTTATATAAAGGTTTCATTCAGCTGAGTTCCTCACCTTGGGGAGCTTCGGTCCTCTTCGTAAAGAAGAAAGATGATTCTATGAGACTTTGTATCGATTATCGACAGTTGAACAAGGTAACCATCAAGAATAAATATCCCTTGCCAAGAATTTATGACCTATTCGATCAACTTAAGGATGCCTCTGTGTTTTTCAAGATTGATTTAAGGTCTGGATACTATCAGTTAAATGTTAACGAATATGATTTACCCAAAACTGCCTTATGTACACGATACGACCACTACAAATTCTTAGTAATGCCCTTTAGGCTAATCAATGCACCGACAACATTTATGGACTTAATGAACCGAGTTTTTAGACCCTACTTGGATAAATTCATATTGGTATTTATCGATGACATCTTGATCTACTCTAAGAATGCTGTTGAACACAATGATCACCTTCATATTGTGCTTCAAACCCTACGGGAAAAGTAGCTGTACGCCAAGTTTTCCAAATGTGAATTCTGCTATCTAAGGTTGCCTTTCTTGGGCATATCATCTTCGCCTTGGGAATCTAGGTGGATCTGAAGAAAATTCAAGTTATAATAGATTGAAAGCCACCGAGAAATGTTGGAGAAGTTAGAAGCTTTCTTGGTCTAGCTAGCTACTATAGAAGATTTGTCAAAGGATTCTCGATATTAGCAGCCCCTCTGACTATGCTATTGAGAAAATAAAATCCATTCAATTGGATCGAGGAACAATAGAGAAGCTTTGACCAGTTAAAGCAAGTTTTGACTCATGCTCCAGTCCTAACCCAACCCGAGTCTGGAAAAGACTACACAGTATATAGTGATGCCTTGCATCTCGGGTTAGGATGTGTTCTGATGCAGAAAGGTAAGGTCATTGCCTATGCTTCGAGACAACTCAAGCCACACGAGATGAATTACCCCACCTATGATTTGGAGTTGGCTGTAGTTATCTTCGCGTTGAAAGTTTAGAGATATTATCATAAAATGAGTTGAATCTCCGACAAAGAAGATGGATGGAACTCCTCAAAGATTACGATCTTGTCATTGACTACCATCTAGGCAAGGCCAACGTTGTAGCTGATGCACTCAGCTACAAACCTCCATCTGCCCCTCGAGCCATTAAGGCTCACCACTGTTTAAGGAAACATCAGTGTCTTGTAGATGAACTTCAAGTTTAGTCTACCATCGTTTAGAGAATTAAGACATTGTAGAATCAAGATCCCGAGCTTCAAGCTATTGTGTCCAAATTGCATGATGATGAGAATTTTGACTTTAGGGTTGACCTAGAAGGGCTCTTGTATTTTTGTGACCGGGTCTGTGTACCTAATGATGAACCCCTTTGTATCGACATCCTAAAAGAAGCTCATTCAAGTCCCCTCTCTACACACCGGACTCTGTAATGATGTATAAAGATCTCTAGGAACTATATTGGTGGCCAAACATTAAACAAGACGTAGTTGACTCCGAGTCTAAATGCATCACATGTCAGCATGTCAAAGCAGAGCATCGTATCCCCACTGGCTTATTACAACCTATTGATTTACCGCAATGGAAGTGGGAGAGGATCACCATAGATTTTGTTAGTGGTCTGCCTCTAACTCTTGCAAAACACGATGATATTTGGGTCATTGTAGACCGCTTCACCAAGTCAGCACATTTCTTACCGGTTAGAATGGATTATGGGCTTCCTAAATTAGCTGGCTTGTGTATCAGGGAAGTTGTTCGACTCCATGGAGTACCAAAGTCCATCATCTCTGATGAAGACCCTCATTTTGCATCTCGATTTGGAGAACCTTGCAAGAGAATTTGGGTACCAAAGTTAATCTTATTATAGCTTTCCACCCTCATTCTGACGGCCAATCAGAGAGGGTAATTCAGATTCTGAAGACATGTTGCGGGCATGCATGGTTGATTTTAGGGGATCTTGGGAGAAATCCCTACCTCATATCGAGTTTGCCTACAACAACAATTATCAAGCTTCTATAAAAATGGCCTCGTATGAGGCGTTATATGGTAGATGATATAGAAATCCTTTATGCTGGTCTAAACTCGATGAATGCAAAATGTTGAGCCCTAACTTACTTCGGGAAACTAAAGAACGAGTCACCGTCATCTATGATCGTTTGAAAGCCACCTTCGATCGTCAAAAGTCTTATGCTGATCTTAGAATAAGGGATATACAATATGAAGTTGGTGAGAAAGCCTTCCTTAAAGTTTCTCCCTGGAAGAAGATTATGAGATTTGGAAAAAAGAAGAGTTGAGTCCCCGATTCATTGGCCCCTTTGAAATTACTGAGAGAGTTAGCCCATTGGCATATTGTCTGTCTTTACCTTCAGAATTAAGCAAAATCCATGATGTATTCCATGTTTTAATGCTTCGAAAACACCACTCTGACTTTTCGCACGTTATTGAGCTAGAATCTGTGTAGATCCAACTGGATTTAACCTACGAGGAAGAACCGTTTCAGATCATTGCAAGAGAAGTTAAGAGGCTCCACAACAAATCTTTACCATTAGTAAAAGTTCTATGGAGGACCCATACCATCCAAGAGGCTACTTGGGAATCAAAAAAGACAATGAGACAGCAATACCCTCATCTCTTTGGTTAAGGTAAAATTTGAGGACGATTTTTCTTAAGGGGAAGAGTTGTAACACCCTAAAAATCAGTGTAGTCAGAATTAGGTTTCGATGATCGAAAGAATTTTATCAGAAAGGTCCAAATGTTGTATCATCCCTAAGTGTGAAATCAATTATATTGTATTGGACTCTAATTGAGTCAATTTAAAGATGTTGGACCTAATTGAATTCTTTAGAGACAATTTAGTGGCCAAATTGTGAAAATTAAAAGTTTAAGGGCAAAAGTGTAAACTTTGGAAAGTTGGGGACTACCTTTGTAAATTTCCCATTTGAGGGGTGACTCACCTCCTAGCTTGCCACCCACTTCACGTGATTGCTAGGAGATGATTTCAATTGTTGGCTTAGTCATCTTGAAAAGATGATGGCTTGGGTGGCTAAATTAATTTGGATAAGAAGAGAAAAGAAAAAATAGCATAGTATAGCTTACCTCCTTGAAGGGAAACCCCATGGTTTACATTTCCAATGATAAGGAATATTTTAAGATAGCCTAAGTGTACCGAGTCTCCCTTTTCACTTCATCTCATCTTTTTTCTCAAAATAATCAAGCACCTCCATTGTCATCTCCTACCTCTAGATCAAGCAAGCACCTTTCTTATTTGTGCAAGCTTTCCTTGATTTCTCTACACTACTAGATAGCCATTGATTTGGTAAGTAAAAGCCCCAAACAAATTCAAAAATCCATGGATAGTTATTTATTAATTTCAAGTTGAAGCTATTGAGCTTCTATTCTAAACCCATGTCCTCAAGTTTAAAATCCATAGATTATTGTTAGATAATGGCTATGTTAAGCTTAAATATTGATTTTGAACCCATAGTATTGATTCTAACATCTCCCTTTGTTTTACCTAGCTCAAGTGTTGGAGAAAGAAGCACCATCATCTCATTCAAAAGCTAGGAACAAGGGAATTGTCATCTGAGATCCTTGAGAGCTTCAAAATCTAAGGTGAGTGTAGTCAAAGTCTTGGGAGTAGGCTAGGTGCCTTTCCTGAACCTTTGAATATTGATTATTGCATTTCTAACCTTGTGTATTAAGATTATTGCATAAAAACATTGTTGATGGCTATATTGGTAAGTACTTCATCAATTCATTGTCCAAAGCACCATTGCTATTGTCACCGGAATCATTAAAGCATTGACATGTAGAATCATTGGTCATTGAGCAATCAATATTGCTATTAAAATATTGAAATTGAATTATTGCCATTGAATATTGTATTGAATTATTGTTATTGCTCATTGGCTTAAGATATGACTATTGAACTATTTCTATTGATCCATTATTATGGAAATACTGCTCTTGAATTATTGTATTGAATCATTGCTATTGAAATTATTGTTACTGGACTATTGTTATGGAACCTTGGATTCGAGTAGGATTGGATATAATTAGCATGCCATAGAATTCATGAGCTCATTGGTATGGGTAGACTACGGTCCTTAGGCTATGACTTTTATTTTGGTACGACAGAGGTATGATGTGGTTTTGTCATATTGGTGCGGCGGAAGGACTAGACCACTATTGATTTTGGTGCAGCGTAGGAATTTGTGTATCCATACTCTTCACATCGATCCAAGGAAACTTATTGATACATAGTATAAATTGCCATTGATTATTGCTATCGCACCGAGTATCGTTGTCGCATTTGACTATTGATATCATGTAAATTTGCCATTGAAGTACATGCCAATGTGATCATCATCCTTGATACTATTGAAGCATGCTAGAGTGCATTCATTAATTAATTCATTGTTTATGACTACCTCACTAGGCAAAGTATGCCTAATGCATTCATCTTTCATGCATTTCAGGTTAAAAAGATTTTTAGATTGAGATCGGGGTTGGTGAAGATTTTTCGCAAGTCACCTTGTTGCTAAAGTAAAGTATATCAACTCTATAGACTCCTAGTATGGTGGTATAAGTGTTGCACAAGTCATTTCTACCCATTTTGATATGTATGCAATGTGGTTGGCTTGTGTAGGTTTTTAGGCTTAAGTTTGACATTTTTGAAAATGGTTCAAAATGACCAAATATGCATAATAGGCCTAAAAGAGGGAAAACGTAGTAAATGGATTCATTTAGATTTGAAATTTTGCTTACTCATAGAATTGAACTAAATAAACTCGCTGGTAAAATTTCATAGAATTTGGACATGGTTTGGATGGGTAAAATGCTATTAAACCAGATAAAAATATACATTACAGACACTACCGTACTGATATGAGTGATGGCGTATTGGTACGGGCTTGCATATTTGGAATTAAATTAAAGGGCATACTGATACAGTTTGAGCTATACCGATATGTGATTTTGAAATTGAAAATTTATTGTACTCGGTACTAATACGGTACCGATACTCCTTATCGAAACCTAAAAATATTAAATAATTATTAGATACGTACCGACACCAAGCATCGGTACGGGTGCAGTGTGTTTAACCATATTAACGATCATGGTTAGGGCGTATCGATACGGTTGTACCCATATCGGTACGGCCTTTCGATTCTGTAAAATCCTTAAGTCTTGCTAAGCATAAAGTATCGATACGATAGAGCCCGTATCGGTACAAATACCCTTCATTTGTAACTAATTTACCGAACTACATAAAGGCGTATCGATATGACCCCATGGCGTATATACCCGTAGTGTTAAAACTATTATAAGATTAAATTAAAATTTGATGTTGTGCAGATTGGTCACTCAAACTTATGAGCTCAGATTAAGTTGGTTAATGAAGTCTGATTGACATGAAAATTTATAGGAGATACTGTTTATAGTTCGAATTGCATTGTGGTACGTTTAATTTCAATATTGGATCCTTAATTTATCAAAATTATAGTTTAGTCCCTAAAACTTTTATAAGTTTAAAATTTGTCAAAAATTGCATAAGACCGTATCGCATCAATTTACTAGTAATAATGTTTTAATCATTGTATCTTGCGAACACTGACTTACCATTTACCAACTAAAATACTGTATTGAACATCATTTATTCATCGGTAACACTTCTCGACCCAGATTCCTACCAGACCAGAAGTGGGTGTTACATCACACACTCTTCTTTTGCAGTATAAAAATGAGCTTTTCACTAGCCATTCCCTTTCAAAAGGGAGCATTTTACCCAAATACCCTTTCCTCTTCCCCCTCTCAACCCAAGATCCCAAGCCTAACAACATAGAGGAAGTTCATTAAGGCTTCCTTAAGCACCCAAAGGCCCAAACTCAAGGCCCATAATGCCAAACCCACAGCTCCAGTTAAACTGGAACACGGATTCTAAAATTTGGGTCGTCACAACTCTCCCCCTCTTAAAGAAAATTTTGTCCTTGATATTTTCTTAATGGAAGAAGTGTGGGTAGAGAAACTTCATGTCTTCCTCAACCTCCCACGTGGCTTGCTCAACTCCGTGGTTCTTCCACAACATTTTCACCAAGGGTATACACTTGTTGCGCAGTTTCTTAACTCCTTTATCAAGAACTTTTAATGGCTCTTCCTTATAGGTCAAGTCGGTGTTGATCTCAATCTCTTCAAGCAAAATAATATGTGAAGGGTCAGAACGGTAATGTCTCAACATAGACACATGGAACACATTATGGATCTGTGGCATCTCTAGAGGCAAGGCTAACCGGTAAGCTATAGGTCCAACCCACTCAAGAATCTCATATGGTTAAATAAAACTCAAGCTCAACTTGCCCTTTTGCCCAGAGCGGATTACCCTTTTCTACAGTGACACCTTGAGAAACACCTTGTCACCAACCTCGTACTCGATGTTCTTACACTTTCGATCCGTGTAAGCCTTCTGATGATCTAAGGCCGCTTGGAATCTTTCTTTGATGATTTGAACCTTCTCTTTGGTCTGTCTAATCAAATCTGATTCCACAATCCTTCTCTCATTGAACTTGGCTGTAACACCTCCTTCTCATCCCGGTAGGAATTTGGGTCAGATAGTGATACCAGAACAAAATGGTGACAAGTACGATATTTTTATTTGGAGGTCTATACAAATTACAGTATTATAGGGAGAACAATGAATCAATACGTCAAGAATTAGGCCAAATTTAAACTTTTATAAACTTAGGGAAACTAAACGATAGTTTTTAGGAGCTTGATAAGGGGGATTATTAAATTTCTAAGCATGCGTATCGATACACCATTGGGCCGTATCGATACACTACGGCTAAAATGTTTCCCAAAATTCTAGAGACGAAGGCCCGTACCAATACACTTCCAACAGTATTGTTACGCCCAACAATGACCGTTAAAAATGGTTAGGTCCTATGATCTCGTACCGATACGGGGTCAAGTCGTATCGATACACGATTAACTTTATTTTATAGATTCGAGAAGGGGTATCGATACACCCCTAACCGTATCGATACCAAACTATTCCTAGGATTCTAGATTCAGAATACAGTACTGATACGCCATCACCCGCAATAGTACGCCCCTTATGCCGATTCCAGAAATATTAGCCCGTACCGATATGCTGTCACCCATATCGATACGACAATGACTGAGTGTCAATTTTTATTTGGTTTATTAACATTTTACGCAACTAAACTATGTTAAAATTAAATGAAACTTTACCAGCAAGTTTATTCAGCCTAAATCTATTAACATGTCGAATTTTAGGACCGAATGAATTCGTTTACTATGTTTTACCTAATTTGGGCCAAATACACATATATTGCCAATTTTAGCTACTTTTAAAAGGTCAAGTCTAAACCTTTAAACTTATACAAGCCCAATATACTACATACATATCAAAAGAGGTAAAAATGACTTGTACAACACTTATGCCACCTTGCTAGGAGTTTATAGAGTTGATGCACTTTACTTTACAACGATATGACTTGTCAAAAACCTTCACCAACCTCGATCTTGAACTCAAAACCTTCTTAACTTGAAATGCATGAAAAATGAATGCATTAGACATACTTTGCCTAGTGAGGTAGTATAAACAAAGGATTAATCATATAATGCATTCTACCATGCTTCAATGTTATCTAGGACAATAATAACACGGGCATATAATTCAATGGCAATTTTACACATTGTCAATGATCAATGCAACAACAATAATCAATACAATAACCATATTCAATAGCAATCTATAGTGCATAACAATAAGTTTCCTTGGATCGATGTAAGAAGTATGGATAATTGAAATCCTACGCTGCACCAAAATCAATAGTGGTCTAGTCCCTTCGCCGCACCAATATGACCAAAACACATTATACCTCTGCCGCACCACAATAAAGGTCGTAGCCTAAGGACTGTAGTCCACCCGTACCAATGAGATCATGAATTCTATGGCATGCCAATTGTACCCAACCCTATTTGAATCCAAGGTTCAATAACAATAGTTTGGTATTAATAGTTTCAATAGCAATGATTAAATACAATGATTCAATATCGATATTTCCTTAACAATAGATCAATGGCTATAGTTCAATTATCGCTTTTCAATATCGATGAGCAATAACAATGATTTTATATTGCATCTAATGACAATAAATCAATACCAACATTCTTTTAGCTTTATTTAATGCTCAATGATAAATGGTTCTATATGCCGATGCTTCAATGATTTTGATAACAATAACAATGATTCTATGAACAATAAATTGATGTAGTACTTACCAATACTTTCTCATATAGCCATCAACAATGTTTTATGCAACATCCTTAATACACAAGGTTAGTAATGCAAAAACTAATATTCAAGGTTCGAGAAAGGCACCTAGCCTATTCCCAAGACTCTGATTACACTCACCTTAGCTTCTGAAGCTTTCAAGGCTCTCGGATGACAATTCCCTTATTCCTAGCTTTTGAAAGAGATGATTGTCCTTCTTTCTCCAACACTTGAGAGAGGTAAAATAAAGGGAGATGTTAGAATCAATACTTTTGGATTCAAAATCAAAATTTAAGCTTAGTAGAGCTTTTAGCTAACAAAATTTCCATGGATTTAAGCTTACAATACATAGGCTCAAACCATCAAGCTCAAGCTTTTAATTTGAAACTACTCAAAATCCATCCATGGAATCGATAAATTGTTTGGGGGCTTTATCTTACCAATACAGTGGCTATTCAATGGTGTTAAGAAACCAAAGAAACTCGAGCTTTAGAAAACTAGTAACGGAGGTGCTAGCTTGGAGGTAGAAGATAAAGTGAAGTGCTTGCTTTTGAAACTTGAAGAAGATAATATCTTAAAGAGGGAGAAGGTTCGGTGGTGGGAAATAAGTAAGGGAAAATTGTTTAAAGCTTCCACACAAGCTTTGTATATCCGTAGAGGTTTCCTCCCTATGAGGGAAATCTTCCACCTTTTTTTTATTTAATCAATATGATTACTTTTAGAAAAACTAAACTTAATAATTAGTTTCTATCCACATTGTCTTCTTTTATGACAAAAGGATTCATGTTCACGTGGATTCAAAGAAGCAAGTAGGTGATTCAAATTCAAAATTGAAAAATTTTGAGGCTAGTCCCCTAATTTTCCTAACTTTACACTTTTGCTTCCAAACTTTAAATTTTCAGAATTTAGCCACTAAATTGTTTCCGAAGAATTTAATTAGGTCTAACGTCTTTAAATTGACTCAAATAGAGTCTAATACT
This sequence comes from Hibiscus mutabilis, assembly GCA_019671005.1. Taxonomy (NCBI): domain Eukaryota; kingdom Viridiplantae; phylum Streptophyta; class Magnoliopsida; order Malvales; family Malvaceae; genus Hibiscus; species Hibiscus mutabilis. The sequence goes on along the minus strand of CM033744.1, from coordinate 18,613,488 downwards.
GTTTAATTGATTTCACCATTAGTTCGATATAATATTTAGACCTTTTTGATATAGATTTTCCAATAACCAGAACCTAATTCCGACTAGAGTAATTTTTGGGGTGATACAACTCTCCCCCTTAAGAAAAAAGTTCGTCCTCAAATTTTACCTGAACCGAAGAGGTGAGGGTATTGCTATCTCATTGATTCCTCTGGTTCCCAAGTAGCCTCCTCGACGACATGGCTTCTCTAGAGAACTTTTACTAACGGTACAGATTTGTTGCGAAGCCTCTTAATTTCTCTTGCAAAGATCTAAACTGATTCTTCCTTGTAGGTCAAATCTGGTTGGATCTGTATAGATTTTGGCTTGATAATGTGTGAAGGGTCATAATGGTATTTTCGGAGCATTGAAACATGGAACACATCATGGATTTTGCTCAACTCTAAGGGTAAATCCATACGATATGCCACAGGGCCAACTCTCTTGATAATTTCAAAGGGGCCAATGAATCGGGGACTCAAATTTTCCTTTTTACCAAATGTCAAAATTTTCTTCCATGGAGAAACCTTAAGGAAAGCTTTCTCGCCAACTTCATACTATATATCCCTGCTTCTAAGATCAGCATAAGACTTTTGGCGGCCGAAGACGGCCTTCAAATGATCATATATAATGTTGACCCGTTCCTCAGTTTCTCGAAGTAATTCAAGGCCCAACATCTTGCCTTCGCTGAGCTCAGACCAATACAAGGGAGTTCTACATCGCCTAGCATACAATTCCTCATACAGGGCCATCTTGATGGAAGCTTGATAACTGTTGTTGTAGGCAAACTCAGTAAGAGGTAGGGATTTCTCCCACTTCCATTGTGGTAAATCGATAAGTTGCAATAATCCGACAGGGATACGATGTTCAACTTTAACACGTTGGCATGTAAGGTATTTAGACACAAAATCAAATATGGCTTGCTTCATGCCTGGCCACCAATATAGTTCCCAGAGGTCTTTATACATCTTCACAGAACTCTGGTGTACCGAGAAGGAACTTGTACGAGCTTCTTTTAAGATGTCGATACGAAGGGTTTCATCATTAGGTACACAAATCTTTTCATAGAAATACAATAGTCCTTCAAGATTAACCTTGAAGTCAGAATTCTCATCATCATGTAATTTGGACACAATAGCTTGAAGCTCAGGATCATGACTCTACAACGTCTTAATTCTCGATACGATAGTAGACTGAACATGGAGTTCAACTACAAAAACTGATGTTTCTTTAAAAGGAGGTGAGAATTAATGGCGCAATGGGCTACAATGCAAAGCTCTTACGTTGAGTTTGGGACAATAATTTTGTTCAGAATTTAATAGTCAATAACGACACTTACCATGCAAAGATTTACGGCTGAGTGCTTCAGCTACAACATTGGCCTTGCCTGGATGGTAGTTAATAGCATGATCGTAATCTTTGGGGAGTTCCATCCATCACTTTTATCAAAGATTCATCTCCTTTTGAGTTAGGAGATATTTGAGGCTTTTATGATCTGTAAAGAGGTAACATTTCTCCCCGTAGAGATAATGTCTCCAAATTTTCAATGCGAAGACAACTGTAGTCAGCTCTAAGTCACGGGTAGGGTAATTCATCTCATGTGGCTTGAGTTATCTTGAAGCATAAGCAATGACCTTACCTTCCAGCATCAAAACACATCCTAACCTGAGATGCGAAGCATCACTATATACTGTGTAGTCCTTCCCAGACTCAGGTTGGGTTAGGACTAGAGCATGAGCCAAAACTTGTTTTAACTGGTTAAAGCTTCTCTGTTGGTCTTTGATCCAGATAAACGGAGTTTTTTTTCTCAGTACCTTAGTCATAGGAGTTGCTATCATAGAAAATCCCTTAACCAATCTTCTATAGTATCCAACTAGACCAAGGAAACTTCTAACTTCTCAAACATTTCTAGGTAACCTCCAATTTAGGATAGCTTGGATTTTCATTGGGTCCACCTGGATTCTCGAAGCTAAGACAATATGTCCAAGGAAGGAAACTTCAGAGAGCCTGAATTCACATATGGAAATTTTGGCGTACAACTGCTTTTCCTCCAGGGTTTGAAGCATAATACAGAGGTGGTCACAGTGTTCAGCAGCATTTTTAGAGTAGATCAAGATGTCATCGATGATTATCACTACGAGCTTACCTAGGTAGGGTCTAAAAACCCAGTTTATTAAGTACACAAAAGTTGTCGATGCATTGGTTAGCCCAAAGGACATTACCAAGAATTTGTAGTGGCCGTAACATGTACGAAAGGCAATTTTAGGTACATCACATTCTTTAACTTTCATCTGATATCACCCAAACCTTAAATCTATCTTAGAAAACATGGAGGCATCTTTAAGTTGATCGAATAAGTCATCAATTCTTGGTAAGGGGTACTTATTCTTGATGGTCACCTTATTTAACTGCGATAATTAATACAGATTCTCATAAAACCATCTTTCTTCTTCACAAAGAGAACTGAAGCTCCCCAAGGTGAGAAACTCGGTCGGATGAAACCTTTATCTAATAACTCCTAAATTGGAGCCTTCAGCTCCTTAAGCTTAACTATGCCATACAATAGGGTGCAATGGAAACTGTGGTAGTTCCAGGTTGCACTTTGGTACCAAACTCTACTTTACGGGTAAGAGGTAAACTGAAATGTTCTTCTAGAAAAACGTCAGGATATTTACCTACGGTATCGATGTTTTGTAGTTGGGATTCCTCTTTGGCCTCCAAAGATAGAGCGTACAATGATGGAGTTCTTCAATTTATCAAGGTGATGCTTTTTTCCTAGACCCGAAGGTATAACTTCTTCTTGCAACAGTCTACCCAAGCTTGATGTTCGCTGAGCCAATCTATACCTAGTATAACATCGAATTCATGGATCGGTAATGCCAACAAGTTGGCTAGAAAAGGAATCCCTTGAATCATTAAGTGATAGAGCTTGCACATAAGGCTTATGGTGAGACAGTCACCCAAAGGATTGGTTACGGTAATCTTTGATGCAATAGGTTCACAAGATAGTTTGTAATGTTTCACTAACACGGTACTTATAAAGGAATGGGTAGATCCAAGATCAAACAATGCATAGATAGGACATGAATATAATTCAATGGTACCTGCAATGATGTTGGGATCATCTTCTTCTTCCTTGCTCCTCACGTGGTACAATTGTGCAGGAGCCTTGGTTTCAGGTGCAAATAATGCTTTAGATGAGCCACTAGGCTTCCCTGAAGATCCTTGCTTTGCTCCCTTGCCTCAGAAGGACTAAGCATGGGATAGACTTGACGGTTTTCTTGAGGTAATTGCGAATGAGATGTCCCATCTCACCACAGAAAAAGCGTGCTCCATACTTCTTACGACATTGCCCCACAAGATGCCTGTACTGGCAGAAATTGCAAACTGGGAACTGTGTTTCTCGCTCAGAACCCCCAGTGCTGTTAATAGAGTTTGTCCTAGGAAAGAACTGAGTTACAACTTGAGTTCTAGAAATATATCCAGAACGGGGAGGCTGTGAATACATATTCTGTTTTAGACCCTGATACTTTCCTTTCTTCAAAGACTGCGGAGGATGAGAATCTTCTCGATATCTCTTCTCAGACTTGCCTGATCCACCTATCTTTCTGAGCTTTCTGAGCAACTTCATTAACATTAACTGTAACCCCCTCGACCCGGCCTAGTCGCAAGTTCGAACTGAGCGAGCTATATTAGGTTTACTGAGGTAAACCTTTAAGAAAGGACCCGAAACGCGACCATTTTCTCCTTTTACCTTGTCTAAATGCAAAATCATTAACCTATATGTTCATACTAACATCAGGTGAAAACACAACTCAATCGAACGTCGATTTGACATCCAATTAGCTTAATTGCAAATTAGGGACCAACTTGCAAATTGATCAAACTACAAGGATTTAACACATTTTTAAGTTACCAACCTTTAATTAAGTAGGTTTCACATTCTCATGTTAAAAATCACCTCCATTCGAACATTCAAACTCATTCAATTGCATCCATAACATAAGGGACCAAAACGTAATAAATAGAACTCCACTTCAATGACATTAACTGAATTAACAGACAACCGTACCGATACGTGTGCCACCGTATCGATACGGTGCCTTACACAAGCCAGTACTGTTTCGATACACTATAACTCGTTTCGGTACGCTTAGCTGGCAGTTCAAAAATGTTTGACAATCGTACTGTAGGGTATGGTAGTTTTTCGGTACGCGAGTTTTGTTCCAAAAAGGAAAATCTAATTAAGAAAATCTGAACCAAAACACCCAAGCCCGTATAGAAACACCATGCTTATTTTTGCCTAGCCGTATCGATACACACAAGCCCGTATCGAAACAACATTCTTGATTTTGCCTAACCATACCGATAGGGTCCCTAGTGTATCGGTACGCCTGGGCCTGTAATGTCACATTTAGTTGGTTTAACAAGCTTTTAGTCTATCCAAAACACCCTAACATGCTTCTAACATACATCCAACATATTCAGGCTACAATTCACAGCATAGTATCACAGTTTCAACATCAATTCATGGCATTTTGCAACAAACGGAAATCTATAGGCATGCAACCTAGAAAACCCTTCAAGTAAAAAATGAAACTTCAAACCAACACCAAAAACAAACCATAAAGGCCATTTACAACTTTAGAGCAATCAATCTAACTTGCTCAAATAGGGAGTTTATCAAAACATCTCCCCAAAACCAAAACAAGTACCCATTGCCTTTATTACTTACAGTCTAGTCCAACATACTTTGGTAAACAAGTCTTGCTAGGATTCCCTGCTCCCCCTGCTCCTTGCTGCCTCCAAAGCTCTTAATTCTCTACATTGATGGACAATAAGAACATAAGCATACAAGGCTTAGTGAGGAGAAACAAAACACGACCAATGCATTTAAAATCATTTCTCAACATTACATTGAAACTTATTTCAAACAACCTTTAAAACATTATCATGCCTTTAAACCATGCACTTAACATCTTTAAAACCAACATATCGACCATATGCAACATGTATCAATAACCAACAGCAAGTCCCATTGCTCAACCTCAATTTAAGCCTTCCCATGCATAACTACCATATGCAAAGCTTAAAGAGTAAACATGTGTAAATCACATCATACAACATAACCCTTTCAATGATACATTAACAATTATATTGGCTTGCAAGTGATCATTAAACAAGACCATCAACAAGAGAGTTCATCAGATACGTGGATTCAACAAGTGTTCAACCAACACTTCAAGCCATCTCAACCAGAATAGAATACAATAACAATCGCGGTACATTACCAACCGGCTACACCTTTCAACCCACGGGGACACCAATCTCATTCATCGGTTAGACGTTTAATCCACTAATGAGAGTCTACGGTACTGTTTAACCACTCTACCGTTAGGGTTCTTAGATGGATTTTTTAGCATACGAATCTAAACCCCTCAACATCCAAAGCGACTTATTATAGTGCACTCAATCCTATGGCCGGTTGGCTATATTCGATAACAATTTTAAAACCACATCACTTGCCAATATAATTAACCATTTAACATTTACCTCATTGTTTTTAACAAGCATTAACCAACCTATTTTTCCAAAGCAACAACCATGGTTTAAACCACAAGTATAATCCATACTTACAACGATCACTTACCATGTGCATCCTTCAGCATTTCATGCTTATAAACAGTATATCAAATACATTAAAACATGCTTAAACAGTAGGTAACATGTAAATCAAAACAAGTGCATAAAACCATTTAACTCTAGCACGAACGAGAGAGAAAATCACTTTATACTTAATTTCGAGTTTAAACTAGCGTATCAAGCTAAGTTTAAACTCCCATAAACCACCTTAAAACATTCCAAACCTGGAATCCACATTCTCACTCACCGGTATGCGAAGCCTAGATTTGCGATGAGAAATCAAACGTCCAAAGCCTCTAATGCCACACCGTTTGCTTCTAAATCAACCTCCCATGTTTAAACCACATAACAACAGAGGATTAATGCATTTCCATGCATTTAAAACACTGCAACAACAGATCCTCACGGATTCTTGCATTCACCTCACAATTACCCAACCACAACAACCAAAAACTTCAACTAATCCTTTCCAAACACAACTCAACCACAACCTAACAATCTAACACCTCTTTTAGCATCAATTAACATCTAGAAACAGAATCAAATCAACCTAACACCCTCAGCAACCACACAACCACCATAACACCTCAAATACACAAATCTAGCAACCTAAACAATTAGAGATTCAAGAGTTTCGGATTCCATTGATAAAATTGACTTATCAACATCATTAAGCATCCAAAATATGTTCAAAAACAATTCATAACACTGGAAATCAGATGCAATTCGAATCTTTCATCATTTCATCAAATTTACCCAATTAAATTTATATAAAACATAAAATCAGATTATAAACCATAAATCAAGGATCAAATACTTGGGAATATCAATAAAGAACCATTTAACATAGGAAATCACGGACCTTACCCCTGCTATGTGATTTCTCCCTCAATTTGCTTGTTTAAAGCTAAGAAAATTTAAATTTTCAATGAGATTTTGTAAAACAAGGTTAAAGAATCAAGTTAGAATCAATAATATGAGTGAAAAGAATCACCCACCTCTGGATTTTGATGAAATTCTGAGTGTTTGGAAGAAAAGAAGTTGAGAGAAAACGTTTAGGAAAAAGTTACGTAAAATTTCTTTAAAAGCAAATAACTGACTTAGATATTTTAACCCCCTTAAACCACCTTTAAAACACATGTTTAAAATGATTTAATTGAAGGGAGAAACCACCAGCAAAAACTTAGTAATTTAGCTCCTTAAGGATTCTAAGAATTTGACACTTTTCATTTTAGTCACTTTAAAACAGTTTTCAAAAATTACATTTTGGTCACTAACCAAAATCTCACATTTCCAAATTCCATTTTCCAAAATTGATTCCACCAAAAATAAATATATTTTAAAAGATGATTTTTAACTATTTTCCACTTTTTTATCTTACGAAAAAATATACGGTCCCGAATCTGACTCGAATCTCTAACCTGGTCCACTAGACCGTCTAATAAACCTCAAAATCGCTAGGCCCAAAATCGGGGAATTACAACTGTCCCCCACCTAAGAAATTTCGTCCTCGAAATTTACCTAGAGGAAATAGATGCGAAAACTACTCTAGCATCTCCGACTTACGTTCCCACGTGGCTTCCTCAACTCTGCGGTGCCTCCACAACACCTTAACTAGCTCAACCGTCTTGCCACGAAGAACCTTTCTGCTGGTATCAAGAATCTCTACTGGTTCTTCATCATAAGATAGGCCCGGCCTCAACTCAATGTCCTCCATTGGCATAACATGCGAGGGATCCGACCGATACCTCCGCAACATCGAAACATGAAACACATCATAAATCCTCTCCAACTCAGGAGGTAACCTCAACCGATAAGCGGCAGGACCCACACGCTCAACAACCTCGTACGGTCCAATAAACCTCGGGCTAAGCTTCATTTTCCGCCCAAAACGTATCACCTTCTTTCAAGGCGATACCTTCAAAAACACTCGGTCACCAACAACATACTCTATATCTCTACGCCTCAAATTCGCGTAGGATTTTTGATAGTCCAAAGCCGTTTTCAAGCGCTCACATATCAACTTTACTTTCTCATTCGTGCTTTTTAAAACATCAGGCAAGGAAAGATGCTTCTCCCTAACCTCAACCCAGCACACGGGCATACGACATCTCCTTTCATACAACGCCTCATACGGTGCCATTTGTATACTAGCCTGATAACTGTTATTATAAGCATACTCCACCAATGGCAATTGCTTCTCCCATGTTCCCTAGAACTCAATAATGCAGCACCTCAACATATCCTCGAGAACCTAAATCACGCGCTCTGACTGACCATCCGACTAAGGATGATAGAAATGCTGAAATCCAGTCTTGTCCCAGAGCACGATGCAAGCACATCCAAAACCTTGCCGTGAAATGCGGATCTCTATCTAAAACTATGGATTTAAGAACCCCATGCAAACGCACAACCTCGGAGATGTATAGATCGGCCAACCTATCCAGGGTATACATAGTATGCACTGGCAAAAAATGCGCACACTTCGTAAACCGATCAACAATCACCCAAATGGAATCCTTCTTGGTCGGTGTCAAAGGCAATCCAGACACAAAATCCATGGTGATCTTTTCCCACTTCCATTTCGGTATCCTCAACGGTTGCAACAACCCAGAAGGAAACTTATGCTCAGCCTTAACCCTCTGACATACCATGCAATGAGAAACAAAATCAGCCACATCTTTCTTCAGCCCAACCCAATAGTACTCTTCCTTTAACCCACGATACATCTTAATACTACCGGGATGCATAGCAAAAGGACTAGCATGCACTTCGGTCAGAATGGTACGCCTCAACTCTTCATCTTCAAGCACCACAATTCGACCTTTAATGCACAACACCTCATTGTCATTGAAATAAAAATCTGTAGGATTTTCATCCATGATATCCTTCACATGAGGCATCAAACTCTCATCATGCGGTTGCCTTTCCTTGATCAACTGCGACAAGGACAGTTTCACTTGCAACTGAGCCAACAAACCACTGTCACCCATCAGACTCAAACGAGCAAACATAGCTCTCAACTCCACAGCTGCTTTCCTACCCAAAGCATCCGCCACAACGTTAGGTTTTCCCAGATGATATTTAATGGTTAACTCGTAATCCTTAAGCAACTCAATCCACCTCTGTTGCCTAAGATTCAGCTCCTTCTAGGACATCAAATACTTCAAGCTCTTATGATCCGTATAAACCACACACTTTTTGCCATAAAGGTGTGCCTCCAAATTTTCAAGGCAAACACAACCGCGACAAGCTCAAGATCATGGGTAGGGTAATTACGCTCATGCACCTTCAATTGCCTAGATGCATACGCAACTACCTTACCTTCTTGAATCAACATGCAACCAAGCCTAAAATATGATTCATCACTATAAACAATGAACTCCTTTCCCGATTCAGGTTGAACCAAGACTAAAGCTCACGTCAAAGCTTCCTTAAACCTTTCAAAAGATCGTTGTTTATCCTCCATCCACTCAAACTGAACATTCTTCTGTAACAACTTGGTTAAGGGAGAAGCCAAACTCGAGAACCCTTCCACAAACCTACGGTAATAACTAGCCAAACCAAGAAAACTCTAGACTTCTATTACCGACTTAGGCACCTTCCAACTCATCACAGCCTTAAGCTTATGCGGATCAACACGAATTCCCTCGGTCGACAAAACATGCCCAAGGAAAACAACCTCCTTAAGCCAAAACTCACACTTGCTTAACTTGGTATACAACTGATTAGCCAACAACGTCTGAAGCACAATCCGCAAATGTCTATCATGATCCTTCTATGTACGTGAGTACACTAGGACATCATCGATAAACACCACCACAAATTGATCCAAAAACTCATGGAACACCCAGTTTATCAGGTCCATAAAAGTTACTGGTGCGTAGGTCAAACCAAACGGCATCACAAGAAACTCATAATGCCCTACCTCGTGCGAACAGCTATCTTGGGTACATCAACATCCTTTACCTTCAATTGCTAGTACCCAGACCTCAAATCGATCTTAGAAAACATCGAGGCACCTCTGAACTGATCAAACAAGTCATCTATCTGCAGTAATAGATATTTGTTCTTTATTATAAACTTGTTCAACTGCCAATAATCTATAGACATCCGCAACGTACCATCCTTATTCTTTACAAACAACACCGGCACACCCCACGGTGAAATACTAGATCTAATGAACCCACGATCAAGCAACTCCTACAATTGTGTCTTCAACTCCTTTGGGGCCATGCGGTACGGAGCAATAGACACCGGTGTCGTATTCACATAGGTTTTAATGCCAAACTCTACCTCACAATCAGATGGCAACCCCGACAATTCTTCCCGAAAAACACCCAGAAACTCACATACGGTGCGAATATCCTGCACCCTCAACTCCTTTGAACCAGGATTCATCATATAGGCCAAGAAAACCTAACATCTAAAACCTAACATCTGACTCACTTCCAAAGCCGAAACAGCATTAGACAAGAACTTGGCATTCTCGCCAACAACCACCAGTTCAAAATCGTCTGACAACATCAAAAATATCTATTTGGTCTCAAAATCCACTTTGGCTCGATGCTCGGTCAACCAATCCATGCCCAAAATAACATCAAAGCCATAGAATGGCAACTCCATCAGATCCACAGCAAAAACATGGCCTTGAACCATCAATGGGCACCTACGATACAACTTCCTAACTACAACTATCTCCCCAAGAGAACTGGTCACTCTAACACCCACATTTAGAATTTCAACAGGTATATCAAGCAACTGGGCATGCTCACACAATATGTACGAATGAGTAGAACCAGAATCAACCAACGAATACAATGGCAAGGACTGTAAAGAGAAAGTACCTGCAATCACATCAGTGTCATTACGACCCTCGCAGTGCGCATACACCCTAGTCGGTCCCCTCCCTCAGGCTAGATAGCAACAGTATGAGCCACAGTCCGCTGCCCATCATCTCGACGCTGAAATAGCCCATGACTACGACCACTACCTCGTTGTGGAGCAACAACAGGTGCAGCACCCTGCTCACCTCGGGCCAACAATGGACAATCACGCCTCTAATGGTCGATAGACCCACAACTCCAACAAGCATTGGCAACAATAGGCGTAGGGCCAGATGCAGACAATCTTGCCTTAGATGATCTCGGGATCCACAAATCCAATAGGTGTTAAATGGCGCTCTAACCTGGGTGCCCTGCCCTTGGGCTCCACGTCCCACAACACCTCCGCCATACCTCAGCTCCGGGTGAAACCTCCTGTCATGGTGTCTCTTAGCCTGACCACTACTAGAACCAAAATCAGCAGCTCTCTTACCCAAGCTAAAGCCTCACGACCCAAAAGCCAAACCTAGATTCTACTCCACATCCTTGGCCCGCAAAACCAACACATCAAAATCGGTGTAATCAGCTATAGGCATGTATGTCTTAACCTCCTACACAAGCTCGTAGCAGAAATGATCACATCGCTGACGCTCGTCAGGGACTAACTCAGGTGCGTACTGACTCAGCTTCACAAACTGCACCTCATACTCTGCCACAGACATACTGCCCTACACCAAGGCCATAAACACCTGTTTCCTATCGTCCTGATATCGGACTCCCAAATACTTCTTCCGGAAAACACCATAGAAGAACTCCCAGGTCACATCATCAGTGACAATACCAAAAATTATGGTAGTCCACCATGTATAGGCATCACCTTACAACAGGGAAACAACACAACCCAACTTACGGGCTTCGGTACACCCCATCTGGCCCAATATCCTCTCAGTACTGGCCAACCAGCTCTCAGAAACCTCAGACAACAAACCTCAAAACTCAACTCAACCCAAACTACAAAGACAATCAAGCAAAAAACCCTGCCCAACAACCAGTGGGCCAGCACATGAACACCCGCAACTACTGCCTGAAAAGCACAAGTCATGGCCTAAATCAGCGGTGCCATATCACCCATCCCTGGCCTAGCTGGTGCAGGTGAAACTTTCTCCACACCCTCAGGTGGAATAGGTGGGGGCGGTGGCAACCCTCTATGAGGTACAACATCTCCCTCAACATCTTGCCCAGTGGCAGCAACAATCGTACCAGATCTTAACTCTCTTCTTGGTCCCATCGTGCTAAAGTATATCTAAGCCATGGTAATCATTTCAAAACAAAACAGTCAGGGCAGCTTCAAGCAAGGATCCAAAACTTCTATTTCAAAAATCAAACTTTCCAGACTATATTAATAAGGCAATGGGTTTCCTAAATTTCCCCCAACATGGCATAAAGAAATCACCGTGCATTTTAAACATTAGATAACAACTCACGATCATATTACAACAATCAAACCAACTCCCAGCAATCACAAACCTGACCCTAATACCACCAAATGTAACCCCTCGACCCGGCCTAGTTTCAAGTCTGAACCGAGCGACCTACATTAGGTTTACCGAGGTAAACCTTTAAGAAAGAACCCGAAATGCGACCATTTTTTTCCTTTTACCTTGTATAAATGCAAAATCATTAACCTATATGTTCATATTGACATCAGGTGAAAAACAACTCAATCTGGCATCGATTTGACATCTAATTTGCTCAATTGCAAATTTGAGACCAAATTGCAATTTGATCAAACTACAGGGATTTAGCGCATTTTTAAGTTACCAACCTTTAATTAAGTAGGTTTCATGCTCTCATGTTAAAAATCAGCTCGATTCGAACATTCAAACTCATTCAATTACATCCATAACATACATGGACCAAAACACAAGAAAATAGAACTCCACTTCCGTGACATTAACTGAATTAACAGACAACTGTACCGATACGTATGCCACCGTATCGATATGATACCTTACACAAGCCTATACTGTTTTGATACACTATAACCCATTTTGGTAAGCTTAGCTGGTAGTTCAAAAATGTTTGACAATTGTACCGGTACGGTATGGTAGTGTTTTGGTACGCGAGTTTTGTCCCAAAAAAATAGAATCTAGTAAAGAAAATCTGTACCGAAATACCCAAGCCCGTATCGAAACACCATGCTTATTTTTGCCTAGCCGTACCGATACACACAAGCCCGTATGGAAACAACATTCTTGATTTTGCCTAACCATACCGATACGGTCCCCCGCGTATCAGTACGCCTGGCCTATAATGTCACATTTAGCTGGTTTAACAAGCTTTTAGTGTATCCAAAACACCCTAACATGCTTCTAACATACATCCAACATATTAAAGGTACAATTCAAAATATAGTATCACAGACTCAACATCAATTCATGGCATTTTGCAACAAACGTAAATCTGTAGGCATGCAACCTAGAAAACCCTTCAAGTAAACCATGAAACTTCAAACCAACACCAAAAACAAACCATAAAGGCCATTTACAACTTTAGAGCAATCAAACTAACTTGCTCAAATAGGGAGTTTATCAAAACATCTCCCAAAAACCAAAACAAGTACCCCGTTACCTTTATTACATATAGTCTAGTCCAACATACTTAGGTAGACAAGTCTTGCTAGGACCCCCTGCTCCTTGCTACCTCCAAAGCTCTTAATTCTCTACATTGATGAACAATAAGAACGTAAGCACACAAGGCTTAGTAAGGAGAAACAAAACTCCACCAATACATTTAAAACCATTTCTCAACATTACATTGAAACTTATTTCAAACAACCTTTAAAACCATGCACTTAACATCTTTAAAACCAGCATATCGACCATATGCAACATGTATCATTAACCAACAGTAAGTCTCATTGCTCAACCTCAATTTAAGCCTTTCCATACATAACTACCATATGAAAAGCTTCAAGAGTAAACATGTATAAATCACATCATACAACATAACCCTTTCAATGATACATTAACAATTATATGGCTTGCAAGTGATCATTAAACAAGACCATCAACAAGAGAGTTTATCGGATACACAGATTCAACAATTGTTCAATAACACACTTCAAGCCGTCTCAACTGGAATAGCGATACAATAACAATCGCGGTACATTACCAACTAGGTACACCTTTCAACCTACGGGGACACCAACCCCATTCATCGGTTAGACGCTTAATCCACTAACAGGAGTCTATGGTACTATTTAACCCCTCTACCATTAGGGTAATCAGATGGAGTTTTCGATACACGAATCTAAACCCCTCAACATCCAAGGTGACTTTTTATAGTGCACTCAATCCTATGGCCTGCCAACTATATCTGATAACAATTTTAAAACCACATCACTTGCCAATATAATTAACCATTTAACATTTACCTTAATGTTTTTAACAAGCATTAACCAACCTATTTTTCCAAAGCAACAACCATGCTTTTAAACAACAAGTATAAACCATACTTACAAGGATCACTTACCATGTGCATCCTTGAGCATTTCATGCTTATAAACAGTATATCAAATACATTAAAACATGCTTAAAATAGTAGGTAACATGTAGATCAAAACAAAGTGCATAAAAACATTTAACACTAGCACGACCGAGAGAGAAAATGACTTTATACTTACTTCTGAGTTTAAACTCCCATATCAAGCTAAGTTTAAACTCCCATAAACCACCTTAAAATATTCCAAAACTGGAATCCACGTTCTCACTCACTAATACGCGAAGCCTTGATTTGCCGACGTGAAATCAAGCGTTCGAAGCCTCCAATGCCACACCGTTTGCTTCCAAAACAACCTCCCCAGTTTAAACCACATAACAACAGAGGATTAATGCATCTCCATGCATTTACAACACTGCAACAACAAATCCTCACAGATTCTTGCATTCACCTTACAATTTCCCAACCACAACAACCGAAAACTTCAACTATTCCTTTCCGAACACAACCAAACCACAACCTAACAATCTAACACCACTTTTAACATCAATTAACATCTAGAAACAGAATCAAATCAACCTAACACCCTCAGCAACCACACAACCACCATAACACCTCAAATACACAAATCTAGCAACCTAAACAATTAGAGATTCAAGAGTTTCGGGATTCCATTGATAAAATCGACTTATCAACATCATTAAACATCCAAAATATGTTCAAAAACAATTCATAACAATGGAAATCAGATGCAATTCAAATCTTTCATCATTTCATCAATTTTACCCAATTAAATCTATATAAAACATAAAATCATATTATAAACCATAAATCAAGGATCAAATACTTGAGAATATCAATAAATAACCATTTAACAGAGGAAATCACAGACCTTACCCCTGTTATGTGATTTCTCCCTCAATTTGCTTGTTTAAAGCTAAGAAAACATAAGATTTCAATGAGATTTTGTAAAACAAAGTTAAAGAATCAAGTTAGAATCAATAATCTTAGTGAAAAGAATCTCCTACCTCTGGATTTTGATGAAATTTTGAATGTTTGGCAGAAAAGAAGTTAAGAGAAAAAGTTTAGGAAAAAATTGCATAAATTTTCTTTAAAAGCAAATAACTAACTTAGATATTTTAATCCCTCTTAAACCACCTTTAAAACACATGTTTAAAATGATTTAATTGAAGGGAGAAACCACCAGCAAAAACTTGGTAATTTAGCTCTTTAAGGATTATAAGAATTTGACACTTTTCATTTTAGTCACTTTAAAACAGTTTTCAAAAATCGCATTTTGGTCACTAACCAAAATGTCACATTTCCAAATTCCATTTTCCAAAATTGATTCCACCAAAAATCAATATATATTAAAAGATGATTTTTAACTAAGTTTCCACATTTTTAAATTACCGAAAAATATACGATCCCAAATCTGACTCGAATCTCTAACCCGATCCATCGGACCTTCTAATAAACGTCAAAACTGCTAGGCCCAAAATTGGGGCATTACATTAACCCTGTTGACCAAATCCTAGAAATCAATGATGCCCAATGTCGTAAACATCGGACGTAGGTCATCATTCAGCCCATTAATGAACATTCTACATTTCTCTTTTCCTTCTTGATATATTCAGCTCCATATATGCAGTACTTGAAGAAATCATGAATGTACTGTTCCACAGGCCATCCACCTTGCTTCAAGTGAAGAAAGATGTAACCCCCTTGAACTGGTCTAGTCGCAGGATCGAATCGAGCAAGTTACAATAGGGTTTGCCGAGACAAACTTAGAAGATTTACATTAAAATAGTCCATTTTTTCCTTTATCTTATCTAAATGCATATTTAAGTCATAAGGTGATCATACTGGTTATGGTAAAGGTTAAAACTCAATCGGGCATTGAATTGACGTCTAATTGTTCGAATTCACATTTCAGGGATTAAAATGAAATTTCTAAATATTAAGAGGATACTTGTGAAATTAAAGTTACCAATCCTTAACTAGTCATATTTCGTACCATCAGGTTAAATCTCATATTAAAATAACCATCCAAACTCATTTAATTGCATAAACAAGTTATAGAGACTAAATTGCAAAGAATACAAACTTCAGGAATCATTCTAACTGATTTAACGACTAACGTACGGGTACAGTGCCCATCCGTATTGCAACGGGGTCAAAATACAAAGTCATACAAATACGGTCCTTAAGCGTATCGGCACGGGTAGGTGCTCTAAAAATATGGAATTCCAGTAGCTAAAGGTTGTACCAATACGGTTACCTGTGTATCGAAACCATGCTTATTTATTAGCTACGCGTATCGATACAGTTACCAGACGTATCGGTACACCTAAGCAATTTTGCCCAGATTAAATTGAGACAGGTCCCCGCATACCGATCCCTAAGGACCCATATCAGTACGAACATACCTGTAATGACCTCTTGGTCCAACATATGACACTTTGGCTCAATCAAACACAGTCCAAACAACAAAAAACAACATATAACTTCATAAACACCAATTTCTCAAACATAGCAGCATGGTAGAAGATTAAACACAACATCTTAAATCCAAATATAACTCTTATATGCATGGTTTCTACCCAATCATGCATTATGTTTTCCAAGCCCTCAAAACCCAACAATAAGCATGACACAAGCCCAAAACATCAAATCAAACTTGTACAAAGAGGGAGTACCCAAAATAGACCTCCCAATTATAACATGGTCATATTGCCTCTTATTACTACTAAGCTTTTATAAACCATACATTGAAATTATTCCAACCCTTGGATCTTCTCTTGCACACTTGTTGTCCAGAAAGGCTTATTTCTTTGCATTGACGAGAAATGAGAGCGTAAGCCATAAGCTTAGGGAGGGAAATCTCAAGAAAATACACATCAATGCATTTAAAACTATTTTATTCAAATATAGAATTTAAGTCTCATGACAAAACATCTCATGCATCTATAATCTCTTTCAAATGCTCATTTAAATCCATTGCAACACATGTATCATGGATTTCGTCTCTACCTCAATTTAAGCTTCATTTGCCAAATTATTTATGTAATACCCCAATTTTTGGTTAGTGACTATTTTGCAAAGAATTAAAAGTTCGTGGTTTTAGTTCAGTGACTAAAATGAAAAATGTTAAAGTTTGGTGACTAAAGTGAAAAGTTAAAAAATATTCAAGGACCAACATGGTAATTTTCCCAATAATTACTTTTTATTTTATAGTTAAATATTTCACATAAGGGTTTGAATCGAATATAAAATTGTTGGTTTGATTCGATGTTTCAATTATTGGAAAATTATAGTTAAAGTTTAAATGTGATTCGGGTAATCGTATAAGCTCGAAATGTGATGAAATTTTGAAGGGAGTTGTAAGAAGATTTGAGGAGTATGAAATTTTGTTTTGGAATCGTTTTTAATCAATTTAGATTCGATTGAAGACAATATTTTGAAATAGTGCACAAATGGCATTTTGTGAATACATGGATTCATTAATGGCATTTTTGTCATTTTGCCCTTACTTTTTAATTAAAGATGATTATGGAAAAGTGATAAGGGTTAAGGTTAGGTGTCAACAACTAATTGGTCATAATTGAGGGGTAAAATGATAATTTTACTATTGATGGAGATTTTTATATTGCACTTAAAGGATTAAAATGTCATTTGTCATGTTAATTTAATGAAGAAAAAACTAGAATTTCTCTCATCTTTTTCCTCCAATTTCGAAAGCACCATAGCCAAGGTAAGAAGATTTTTGATTCAATTTCTAGCTCGATTCGATTGGTTTTTGGTTTAAGACATGAAATAGATAATTAATCTCCATTGAATTCTCTTTCATTTGGTATAATTTTTGCATAGTTTCCATGCTTATATGTTGAGATTGGAGATTAGGGTTTATGAAGAACAAGTTGGGAATTCATGTTTTATGGGTTGTTTAAGTTGGATTTGAGGTTGTAAGGTTGTTTTTATGCTTAGATTGATGAAAACAACACGATTCTTGTTTTAGGTATTATTTGGAAAAATTTAAAAATTAGGGGAAACTATTGCAAAAATTTTATTTGAATTGGAAGTGATGTAAGAAGCTTGAATATGATGTTAGAAGGTTAAATTTATGCTTGAATCAAGTTGGAAAAAATTTGGAGAGTGACCCTTGGTATTCGGCATATAGGGAAAAATTTGGGGAAAATTATGAAAAATTTTCCTAAGGTTAGAAATGGTGTAAGGATGATTTTGTAAGCTTTGGAATGTTAATTGGACTAATATGGAAGTTTGTAAAGTGTTGAGGACTAAATTGTAAAGTTGGGAAAATATGTGATTAAAGTGAAAAGTTGAATTGAAATTGAAGTTGTGTGGTAGAGGATTATTTTGAAAGATTTGGAAGTATAAGGGTTAACTTATGTTGGAAGATAATATTTGTAATGAAAGTATATGTAGGAATATTGTTATTATTCCTAATGTATATCAAAGTTAGAATGATACTAACATATACTTGAATTGTATATATTGGTGAATTGTTGTAGATTATAATCGTAATCCAAACCGGGAGCCGAGCAATTCTAAAGAGAAGGAAAAAGTGCAAAAGTGAAGTTGTGTATAAGGGTAAAGCTTTCTAGTGAGGCAACATGTGAGTGCATTTCTATTATTTTATTTGATATGAGAAAGACTTGCGATGAGTCTATCTCGAATGTCAATTTACAAATGATACCTTTTCACAGATTTTTGAAAAGAACTATGAATGATTTTTGGGTATGAACTGCCCAATGCACATTTTTATAATAATGTGGAATGTTAATATCTTTTGATATTTTAAATAAGTGAATGATATATGATAGTGAATGTTAAAGCCCATTGTTTGCATTATGAGATTTCTTGGTATAATTGGCATGCCAATGAGGTGGGAGTATAATGATACAGTGATGTTGTACAAATGTACATCCGTTATATAGTGATTCAGTGACGTTGTGTTCTACAGCTATGACCTAGTGATATAGTGATGTTGTATAAGTTTACAGCAGTTATAAAGTGATACAATGTTTTATTTTGGCACAACAATATAATTGATGCCTCACATGTGCATACTTAATAGTGACTCGCATACCATACATTCTCATTTATCTTACATTGGGCTATGATTTAAATAACAGTGAAAAGTGCAAATGAAAGTGACATAAATTTTTAAACGGTGGTTTTTAATTTGAACTGTCTTATTTATATAAACTATTATTTTCAATGTTATTTATTGAATTATTAGTTACCTCTCTAAGATTATTCTTAGCGTGTGAATGTTTCACGCGTAGTTAAAGATCGTAAGGAGTAAGGAGCTGTGATAAGAGACATCATCTATTTTGGAAGAGGTACATCATTATCATTAAGACATCCCCGATGTCCCTTTTGATATTATTAGTTGGCATGTAACTTATAAATGTTTTGGTTACTCTGATATGAAAATATTGGAAATGGTTGTATTGTTATAAACATGAATATAAATACTTTTAATGGATATTATTAATTAAATATGTTGAAATCGTATTTTATTAGCTAATCGAATGATTTTTAAATCATGTAGTTTTTAGACAGTTTTATTATTTATATAAAGGAGAATCGAACTGCCAAGTTGCTGCCTGAATCTAGGTTCATATCGAACTTAGAAATATTAATTTTAAATTTTACGCGATTAAATATTATTTTAGTTAAAGAGTTTATTGATTATAATTTAACGAAACAAAATGGCAATTCAATTCTAATATAAATAATTAAGTAAACAGCCTAAATCTCCTTAAATTAAAAATCATTTAAGTAGCTAATAAAATACGATTTTAAACATACTTAATTTATAATATCCACTATAAGTATCTATATTCATTTATAACATTACAACCATTTCAAAACATTTTCTTATCAAAATAACCCAAAACATTCATAAGATACATGCCAACTAATAATATCAAAAGAAATATCGAGGATGTCTTACTGATAATGATGTATCGTTCCGAAAATAGATGATGTCTTCTCTTGCAGCTTCTTACTCCTTACGATCTTTTACCTACGCGTGAAACACTCACACGCTAAGTAAAAACTTAGTGAGGTAACTAATAATTCAATAAATAACATTGAAAGTAATAGTTTATATAAAAAGACAGTTCATATCAAAAACCACTGTTTAAAAATTTATGTTACTTTCATTTGCACTTTTCACTGTTATTTAAATCATAGCCCAATGTAAGATAAATGAGAATGTATGGTATGTGAGTCACTATTGAGTATGCACATGTGTAGCATCAACTAATTTGTTGAGCCAAAATAAAACATTGTATCACTTTATCACTATATAACTACTGTAAACTTATACAACATCACTGTATCACTAGGTCATAGCTGTAGAACACAACGTCACTGTTCACTTAATAACTGTTGTACATTTATACAACATCACTGTATCATTACACTCCCACCTCATTGGATGCCAATTATACCAAGAAATCTCATAATATAAACAATGATCTTTAACATTCACTATCATATGTCATTCACTTATTTAAAATATCAAAAGATATTAACATTCCACAGTATCATATAAAAGTGCATTGGGCAGTTCATACCCTAAAATCATTCATAGTTCTTTTCAAAAATCATTGAAAAGATATCATTTGTAAATTGACATTTGAGATAGACTCATCGCAAGTCTTTCTCATATCAAATAAAACAATAGAAATGCACTCACATGTTGCCTCACTAGAAAGCTTTACCCTTATACACAGCTTCACTTTTGCACTTTTTCCTTGTCTTTAGAATTGCTCGGCTCCCGGTTTGGATTACGATTATAATCTACAACAATTCACCAACATATACAATTCAAGTATTTGTTAGTATCATTCTAACTTTAATATACATTAGGAATAATAATATTCCTACATATACTTTCATTACTAATCCTATCTCCCAACATAAAAGTTAACCCTTATACTTCCAAATCTTTTAAAATAATCCTTTACCACACAACTTCAATTTCAATTCAACTTTCCATTTTAATCACATATTTTCCCAACTTTACAATTTAATCCTCAACACTTTACAAACTTCCACATTAGTCCAATTAACATTCCAAAGCTTACAAATCATCCTTACACCATTTCTAACCTTAGGAAAATTTTCCAAAATTTTCCCCAAATTTTTTCCTATATGCCGAATACCAAGGGTCACTCTCCAAAATTTTTCCAACTTGATTCAAGCATAAATTTAACCTTTTAACATCATATCCCATTCAAATAAAATTTTTGCAAGAGTTTCCCCTAATTTTCAACATTCCCAAAATAATACCTAACACCAAAATCCATGGAATTTTCATCATATCATGCATGAATCATCATCACAACCTCAAATCTAATTAAAACAATCCTTAAAACACAAAATATCTACTTGTTCTTCATAAACCCTAATCTCCAATCTCAACATATATTCATGGAAACCACTAAAAAATTATACCAAATGAAAGCGAATTCAATGGAGATAAATTTTCTATTTCATGTCTCGAACCAAAAAACAATCGAATCAATAAAAAATTTGAATAAAAAATTTCTTACCTTGGATATGGTGGATTTTGAATTGGAGGAAGAAGAGGAGAAAGTTTCTAGCTTTTTCTTTAATTAATTAACAAGAAAATGGCACATTTTTATCTTTAATCCTAATATAAAAATCTTCATCAAAAGTGAAATTACCATTTTACCTCTCAACTATGACCAATTAGGTGTTGACACCTAACCTTATCACTTTTCTATAATCATCTTTAATTAAAAAGTAAGGGCAAATGACTAAAATGCCAATAATGAATCCATGTATTCACAAAAATGCCATTTGTGCACTATTTCAAAATATTGTCTTCAATCAAATCTAAATTGATTAAAAACGATTCCAAAACGAAATGTCATACTCTTCAAGTCTTATACAACTCCCTTCAAAATTTCATCACATTCCGAGCTCATACAATTACCCGAATCACATTTAAACTTTAACTGTAATTTCCTAATAATAGAAACATATAATCGAACCAACAATTTTATATTCGATTCACGCCCTTATGTGAACTATTTAACTATAAAATAAAAATAATTATTGGGAAAATTACCATGTTGGTCCTTGAACTTTTCTTAACTTTTCACTTTGGTCATCAAACTTTAACATTTTTCATTTTAGTTATTGAACTAAAACCACCAACTTTTAATTCTTTACAAAATAGTCACTAACCAAAAATTGGGGTACTACAATTCTCCCCCTTAAGAAAATTCGTCCTCGAATTTTTAGAACGTACCTAATTTGAATAGATGAGGAAACTATTTTTTCATATCTTTTTCTCCTTCCCATGTTGCTTCTTCCACTTTGTGATTTCGCCAAAGAACTTTAACAAGTGGAATCGACTTGTTTCTCAGTTTCTTGACCTCACGTGCTAAAATTTTGATTGTTTCCTCTTCATACATCAAATCTGGTTGAATCTCGACTTCTTCTAGAGTAAGGATATGGGAAGGATCTAATCGATACTTTCTGAGCATCGATACATGAAACACATTATGAATCTTATCCATTTCCGGAGGTAAAGCAAGTTGATAAGCCACCGGACCAACTCATTTTACAATCTCATATGGTCCAATAAATCTCGGACTCAGCTTTCCTTTTTGTCCAAAACGCATTATCTTTTTCCAAGGTGATACTTTAAGAAACACTTTATCACCTGCTTGAAATTCAATTTCTTTTCTCTTCAAATCTGCATAAGCTTTCTATTTATCGGCGGCTATCTTGAGATTATCTTGAATGATCTTTATCTTGTCTTCAGCCTCTCTAATTAGATTAGGTCCCAAAACGTCATGATCTTTAAACTCGTACCAATTCAAATGAGTCATGCACCTTCTCCCATATAAGGCTTCATAAGGTGCCATTTTGATACTTACTTGATAGCTGTTATTATAAGAAAATTCTGCTAATGGCAAGTATTTCTCCCATGATCCTTTGAATTCAATCACACAAGCTCTTAACATATCCTCCAAGATTTGAATGGTTCGCTCTAATTGTCCATCTGTTTCAGAATGAAAGGTTGTGCTAAAATTAAGTCGAGTACCCAGAGCTTTATGCAAATACTTCCAAAATCTAGAAGTAAACCTTGGATCTCTATCAGAGACAATTGAGACTGGTACACCATGAAGATGAGCTATATCCTTAATATATAATTTAGCATGCTTATCCATAGAGAAATCAGTTCGGACAGGAATGAAATGTGTCGATTTAGTCAATCTATCAACAATCACCCAAATGGAATCCTTTTTGCTTGAAGTCAAAGGTAGTCTTGTTACAAAATTCATAGTTACTCGTTCCCATTTCCACTGAGGAATGGAAATTGACTGCAATAAAGCATAAGGCACCTGATGCTCCACTTTTACTTGTTATCATGTCAGGCATTTGGAAACAAACTCAGTTATAGCTCTTTTCATTATTGGCCACCAATATCGACTCTTTAGATCTTGATACATCTTGTTTCCACCTGGATGCATAGTCAAAGGACTATAATGTGCTTCAAAGAGAAGTTTTTTCTATAATTCTTCATCCTTGGGAATAACAATTCTTCCTTGGTAATACAAGCATCCATCAGGTTTAACTTCAAAATCTTTATTCTCATCATTTTCGACTTGTTTGAATTTCTCATATCCTTTTTTTGGAGCTCCTTTATCCGATCTACTAAAGCATGTGTTAAACTTAATTCGGCAATCAAAACGCCATTTTCTTTCAAAGCTAGCCATGCATTTATAGCTCACAGGGCAGCAAAGGTCTTTCTGCTAAGGGCGTCAGCTACCACGTTCGCTTTTCCTATATGGTAATCAATAACCACATCATAATATTTTAGGAGCTCAATCCACCTTCTCCACCTTAGATTTAACTCCTTTTGAGTTAACAAGTACTTTAAACATTTATGATCCGTATAGATATAGCATCATTCTCCATATAGATAATGACGCCATATCTTTAAAGGAAAATACAATCGCTGACAACTCTAAATCATGGGTGGGATAATTCCTCTCATGCGTCTTAAGCTATCTGGAAGCATAAGCCACTACCCTTCCTTCTTGCATGAGTACACATCCCAAGCCATTATGAGAAGCATCACTATACACTACATGATGTGCCAAGGCTTGATACGGATAAAGGGAAACGATCAAGGGAACAACAATTATTGTTGTTATATGGAGGAATCTTGTTGCTCTCGAGCCAAAGGACACGGGGAAGGGAAAGGTAAGGGCACCCACGCCAAAGCCCAAGGAGTCAAGTGCCACGCCAGCAACCATGCCAGAAACTATGCCAGACAATTGAATGGCAATGTTGTCCTAAATTCACCAACACCAAGAGATTATTCTCCAAAAGCTGGAAAAGGCTGAGTAGCTCAATGTCAAGATGCGACACTACATCCAGGCCAGAGATGTTGTGATCAGAGGGGCTCTTACAAAATTATCAACTGATTTTGTGCCAGAGTTTCCAGGACTTCCATGCCGAGCTCTCTGCCAGCGACAATGCCATGCCAACTAGTCCAGTTCATACCCCATCCGATCCCACCGTCTCGTTGTCTCCAGTTCAAGTCGAGTCAGTCAGTTTTGACTCTTCATCTGAAACAAAGGAAACCAAAGCCAAGTCTACAAATGCCAAGTCGCTAGTGATAGCTGCTATACATACGCCATTTGATGCCACCGATGCACTTGCTGCATCGAAGCCTGCCAAGGAAAAGGAGGAAGTTGGAGCCTCCATTGTCGCTTCAAAACTGAGCCTGAAAAGAATGAAGCACATGGCCCCTGGTCGAGGGCCATTTGTGAGAAGAAAAACCCATGTCGCACGATAAATAGTCTCTGAAGAGTACTCTTCTTCCTAAACTTCTTTACATTTCATTCCAATGCATTTACATGATCATGCATTTTTCTGTTTTTCTTGTATATATGAGTTATTTCAAGCATTGGGGACAATGCACATTTTGGGTTTGGGATGTGCATTTTCTCACATTTATGCCATGCCATGCATTTCATATCTAAATTCTATTGCCATTCCAATTAGGTTATTTAGATAGATGCATACCGAACCACCAAAAAAAAAGAAAAAGAAAATTTTACCTCGTTTAATTTTGAAAAATGTTAGCATTTGTTAGGCAAGTTTAATTTGATCTAGGTGTCTGTCAAATGAGGAAATTTTAATCTTTAGTTGTCATGCCATGCCAGCAGCGTAGTATGCCAGGTTTGCTTGGCAATTGATCTCTAGTTTAGGGAATTAAACTTACACTTAACACGTAGTATGTATCTAGTTCCTTATCAAACTTATACTTTTTGAAACTACGCTATGATTTAGAAAAAAATGATGCCAGGGTAAAAAGAAATAAATAAGGCAACAATGTTCTGCCAAGGCAAGAAAAAAAATGAAATGAACTCTCCTCTACCTAGGGATAATATGTTACTTGGGGCTTCGTAGTTTGCTCCCTCTTAGTTCTCAAGTCCAAAACCTTAGAGTATGAGTTGAAGAGAAAGCCTAGTGATGTCTAGATTAGGGTGGGGATTCGTGGTATGCTCCCCCTTATCTCTCATGCTAAATAGTGTCATGAAGCAAGCTTAATTTAATGCCAACAGAAACCCTTGGCAAAGAAAAAGAAACAAAAAAGATAAAAATCTGAGTATAGGTAGTAAAATTGGCTAAGGGAGTGACATGATACTTGATGCATATTGCCTAGACATCATGCACTCTTCATGAACTTAGACTACAGTTATATTGTTGCACTTGAATTACTACTTGCTTGACATTATTGCACTAAGATACTGAGGACAGAAACATAGCCAAATTTTGCTTGCCAGCACGCATTGGCATTCAACCAAAATTTTGTCGAGGTAACTTTTTCATAGTTTTTGTTTTATTTTGTTTGCATTACTTGAGGACAATCAATGAGTTAGGTTTGGGGGTGTTTTACCTCTCTAAAAGTATTGTTTTTAATGCCAATCTTACAATGCTTTTGCTTATTTTAGGTACATTTAGTTGCATTAGGATGTTAGAATCATGCATTTGCATAAGGAGTTTAGAGTTTTGTCTATGCCAGTGTGAAGGGTTGTTTTGTTAGCAATTTTGTAGGTTTGGCATATGATTTGGCCCTAAAAAGCAACACAGGAAGGAGTGCTAGAGAGAATGCTGAGTGCTGTTGGCATAGATGGACCAGACAATGCCAAGCACCGGTTGGCAGATAAGTGAACTTGATGACATGCCAAGAAGCTGTTGGAACTTGAAAAATAGGAAACGGTCAGGCTCCGGAAAGATAGCAATTGGATCAATCTCTAAAAAAATAGTAGATAAGATGGTGCCAAGACTTTTTGGCAGATTCATGCCAAGCTTGGGCGCCAAGGCAACGTCAGCAGTATGACGTCAGCCCTAGCATGATAAGCTCTCATTCAATTTTGGATAAGATGATAATCCCTTATCCCTTGGGCAGTTGAAGTTCATAATTTGAAGAGCTAACCTGTCCCTTCCTCACGCGCCTATTTAAACACCAACCAAGCTAGCATTTAGGAGGAGCAGATCAGAGTGAGGAGTTGGTGTGTGACGATTGACAACCGACTGCACCTAGGAAGGGTGGTCCGACCAACTTGGCCGAGAAGCTTGGATCTTGAAGGGCTGCATTGAGAGACACCTTCTAGCCTATTTTTCTCTTTCAAGTTATTTTATTTGTATTAAATGATGATGTACTTGGGAAACGTTTGTGTTTTTTTGGTTAAGTCCCTCACCATGAACTAATTTCATAGTTGGTGGGGGATGTTTGCGTTGAATGCTATTTTTATGTTTTAGTTTTCAATAATAAATCTGCCTTGGCAATGTTTTCCCTATTCGACATAATTTAATATTTCCTAAATACTATGCCAAGCGAGAGCTGGCACTGTTGGCCTATTGCTCCTCAATATCTTAACAGACTTGGGGTGGCAACAATTAAGTTGGTGAATACTAAGGAGAGAAGCTTAGAGAGAAGTCGTTCAAGTAGATGAACTTACTTCGGGAGTGAAATCTACCCATTAGGAGTATAGATTGGATCTTAATCAAATTGGTTTATTTAAAAGCATGCATTATAAAGGTATAGGGGTTTTTACATGATCAATTTAGAGCAATGACCATTGAGAGTGGCTTTGCTAATTTTGAATTTGCTCGGCAAACAATGCCAATACAGGTTGTTATTAAAGGTTGGCAGGACATGAATAGCATGAAAACCAGGCATTCCCTGCCAATGCTCATCATTCATTAAAACACCTTCCTTGCCAACGTGTCTACTTTACTTTCATTCTTTTACTTTTTAATTATTTTCCAAAACCATTTTCAAATGAAATCAACCTTTTTCATAAGGCAAGTAGCAATCAAAGCAATCGAATTCCAAGTCAATCTCTGTGGGATCGATACTCAGCGTAACTGCTGTATTACTTGCATACCATGTATACTTGTACGCAAAAGACTCATTTTGGCACTATTTTATATTTTTATGACACATAACTTTTGCCTCTTTTGCCTGCATTTCACTTAGAGAGTCTACACCTATGAGCATGAGTTCTACCCAAGCATGCTTATTGTCTCCCAACCCCTCAAAACCACTTACCAAAACATCAAACAAATCCAAAATATTAATTCAAACTATTACAAGAGAGAGTAACTCAAAACACATCTCCCAAAACAACCACATTGCCTTTTTATTACTACTTAACAAATATAAAACCATACTTTGTAATGAAATGTTCTTTGGATCCTCCCTTGCTCACGTGCTATCTGAGAAAGCTATTTCTCTGTATTGATGAGGAAAAGATAGTGTAAGCTATAAGCTTAGTGAGGGAATTTGCATAAACACTCATCAATGCATTTAAACCATTTGATTCAAATCTCATGTAAATATCTCATGGCAAAACATCTCACGCTTTTCATATCATTTCAAATATGCATATTTAAATCATTTTCAACACATGTATCATGGATTCAATCTATACCTCAATTTAAGCTTCACACCACAACACCTTTATTACAAGATTAAAGAGTAACACGTGTATAAATCTCATTATACAAACATAATCCATTTCACATGATACATTATCTCATATATTAGCTTTCAAGTGACTCAAAGCCAGCAACCTTTCGTTTCAAAAAACTTATCGGATACACAGATTTCTCAAGTGGTTCCCACAACCACTTCACATACATACCTCAAACGGAGTAACGACACACTTGCCCACCTCAAAAGTTCAAGCTGGAGTAACAAAACATTTAGTCACCTCTACGGTTTGGATGTATAAATCCACCAGCAGGAGAAAATGGAACATTTACCCACCTCAACCGCTGCGGTTCTCATATTGGAGATTACGGACACTTAACATCCATCGACAAACATGAGGCGACGTTTTATAGTGCACACTAAACCCTATGGCATGCCAACTATATCCGATATCATTTTAAACACAGCCACTTGCCAATATATTCAATAAACAACATTACCTCACTATTTTACATATGCATCAAATCAATCTAACACAAATACATTAAGCCATGTATTTTAACAATCTCAAAAACACATATGTAAACCATATGCCATTCTCATGAATCATCATCTATGATCATTTACCACATCTTTCGCTTTCAAAACATGCATAATACAGTGAGTAATTAAAACTAACAACATGTGCATGAGATTTCATTTTGCAAAACTGAAATCGAGAGAAAGCTCAACCCACACTTACTTCTTAGCTTAGATAATTGTATCAAACATTATCTAAACTCCCACAACTCATTTTCAAACCTTTTAACAGCAGTAAACACTTTTCCACTCACAAACAACCCAACGCTTGATTGCTGATGCACGAATCAAGCTTCCGAAGCTTCTGTGCCTTCTTCAAAAGCCAAAGGATTCAATTCCCCTGCTTTATGCAATCAAAAACAGAGGATTAATCCACTCAACACCCTCCTAAAACCATCAAGAACACAATAAAACCTTATCTAAACAAAGCTCAACCAACCTCTAATGATTCTAACACATTAACAATGTCAATTAACATCCAAAACACCTTAAACACGTCCTTATACCTCTAGCAACACTACAACAACAAGATCAAGCCAAAAACCAAGTATGCACAACCTAGAAAACTAACATTTCACATATTTTTTGGATTACATTGATTTATCCACTCTTTCAACATTAAAATACATCTAAATGGATATCTAAATCCATTAGATTCATCACAAAAATAGATCCAAATCAATTTCCAACAAATTTCCAAGAAAACTCAATTTAACCAATAAATCCATATTAAAATCATAATTTCTTAACATAAATCAACAACAAAGGATCAAGAACTTGGGAATTTCAATAGAGAACCTTTAATTAGAGGAGAGAAACGAAAATCACCTCTAATTGCTGATTTCTCCCTTAAGTGGCCAAGCTTTGATGAAATCCAAAGAGATTTTGCAATATGATTTAGAGAAATCAATTAGAAATCAAAAAGGAAATCAATATGAATTGATTCCTGGAATTTTTAGAGTAGAATCCTAGTTTAGTTGCCGAGAAAGTTTAGAGAAAAAGGTTGGGTGAAAAGTAGTTACATAAGAAAGTGTTTTTAGCAAATTAAAGATCTTTTTAATAAATCCTCATTTATCTAATTATGAAACCATTTAAAAATACTTTTAAAATAGCATAAATTAAGAGAGAAATCTGTTGAAAAAGATTGGATAAATAGCTCCTTAAAGATTCTAAGTTTTGACCTTTTTTCGATTTAGTCACCAAAAACAGTTTTGAAAACTTTCAATTTAGTCACTAGACCAAAATGTCTAAATATCAGATTTAATTACCTCAAATTGACTTGACCATATCACTTAAAATATTAATTAAGTAATTTAAAACATTCTCTCATATTTTATTTTATCCCAAAAATCAATTTATAAATTTATTTTTTAGAAACTATTCGAATTGCCTAAACCAGATCTCTTGAACCATCGACCCGATCCGACCCACGTCTAGACCCAATTTCAGGGCGTTACAACTCTCCTCCTTTTAAGAAATTTCATCCTCGAAATTTACCTGACGAAAAAAGATGAGGGAACTATTTCAACATGTCTCTTCCACATGCATTACATGCGAAGGATCCAATTTATACCTCCGAAGCATCAACACATGAAAAACATCATGTATCTTTTCTAGCTCAGCCGACAACCTCAATCTATACACAACTAAAACAATGCTCTCTAACACCTCATACGGTTCGACAAACCTAGGTCTCAACTTGCCCTTCTGTCCAAACATCATCATCTTTTTCCAAGGCAAAACCTTCAAAAACACAGGATCACCAACTACATACTCAATTTCCCTTCGCTTCAAGTCAAAATAAGACTATTACCGATCTGAAGCAGCTTTCAACCGATCACTAATAAGATTTACATTCTCATTGGCATCGTTTAACATATTCGGCAAAAAAATGTACTTCTCCCCTGCCTCCACCCAACAGAGTGGCGTACGACACCTCTTACCATACAAAGCCTCGTATGGTGCCATCTGGATACTAGCTTGGTAACTATTATTATAAGCAAACTCCACCAATGGAAATTGTTTCTCCCATGATCCTTGAAAATCTATGATCCAGCACCGCAACATATCCTCTAACACTTGGATAACACGCTCAGACTGACCATCCATTAATGGATGATACAAAGTACTAAAGTTCAACCCTGTACCCAAGGCACTATACAAACACTCCTAGAACCTCGCGGTAAAACACGGATCTCTATCCAACACAATAAACTTCGGTACACCATGTAACCTCACAAGCTCAACAATGTACAACTCAAGCAACTTATCCAAAGTATACATCGTATGCACAACCAGAAAATGTGCACACTTCGTAAACCTTTCCATAATTACCCAAAAAAAATTCTTCTTTGATGGCGTCAAAGGCAAACCAGATACAAAATCCATGGTGATTCTCTCCCATTTCCACTCGGGAACCCTTAACGGTTTCAACAACCCTGAAGGAAACTGATGCTTTGCCTTAACACGTTGATAAACAATGCAACAAGCAACAAAATCCGCAACATCCTTTTTCAAGCCAACCCAGAAATACTCTTTCTTCAGATCCTAATACATCTTCGTATTCCCTGGATACATAGCAAAAGGACTCGAATGTGCCTCAGTTAAAATAGTGTGCATCAACACTTCATCCATCGGCACCACACCCGACTCTTAAAGCACAACACTCCATCCACGTTAAAACCAAAATCCGTTTAATTCCCATCCAAGATATCTTTAACGTGAGGCACCAACATCTCATCATAGGGTTAGTTCTCTTTTATCATCTGCAACATCGAAGGCTTCACTTGCAACTCCATTAACAACCCACCATCTCACGTTAAACTCAACCTTGAAAACATTGCACTTAACTTCACCGCGACCTTTCTACTCAAAGCATCCACTATCACGTTCACTTTTTCCGGATGATACTCAATCATCAGGTCATAATCTTTAAGCAACTCCAACCATCAACGTTGCCTAAGGTTTAATTCCTTCTGCGACATCAAATACTTTAATCTTTTGTGATCCGTGTATACGATACACTTCTCACCGTACATATAATGTCCAAATCTTCAAGGCAAACACCACCGCAACAACCCAATGTCGTACGTAGGGTAGTTGCGCTCATGCACCTTCAACTGCCTAGATATGTAAGCTACAACCATTCATTCCTGCATCAGCACACACCCTAAACCCACGTAGGATGCATCACTATAAATGACAAACTCCTTTCCTGACTCAGGTTGAATCAAGATTGGAGCTTGCGTCAAAGCTTCCTTCAACTTGTCGAAAGCTTGCTACCTAGCTTCCGTCCACTCAAAACTCACACCCTCTGCAAAAACTTTGTCAAAGGAGCAGCAATTTTTGAAAACCCATATACAAAGCGTCGGTAGTATCCTACCAACCCCAGGAAACTACAGACTTTCGAAACAAACTTCGGTTGCTTACAATTCACAATGGCCTCAAATTTCTGTGAATCGACACGAATATTCTCAGCCGAAACAACATGTCCAAGGAAAACCACTTTCTTGATCTAGAACTCACATTTACTTAATTTGGCATAAAGCTTGTCGTCCAATAGAACTTGGAACACAATTCAGAGAAGTCGATCATGATCTTCCTCGGCACGCGAGTACACAAGAATGTCACCGATGAACACTACCACAAATTGGTCCAAAAGCTCATGGAACACTCTATTCATAATATCCATGAACCCTGCTGGTGCATTTGTCAAGCCAAAGGGCATCACTAGGAACTCATAATGCCCATAACGTGTGCGAAAAGCTATCTTTGGCACATCCATATCCTTTACCTTCAACTAATATATAGCGATATCCTTTTCTCTTCTTCAGATTGTTTTTCGCTAAAAAAGGTTTCAAAGTGTTTGGGGTCTTTTGGGCATTAAAAATATGTCTTCCGTGGGGTTTTAGAAAAACTGTGTTTTATTTTAAAAAATGGAGTCACCACTGGCCACTGAGGTAGGCCAGACACCATGAAACCAGAGATTTTAAAAATGTTGGGTTCGGGAGTCGGTTACGGATGGGGAAGGATTAACACCCCCACACCGCCAAAAATAGGCACTTTAATAATTACCACTTAACTAATATTAAACTTTCTGGATTAAAGTGACGATTGATTTAAAATTTGGTTATAAGTGCGAGTAAATTTTAAGAGCCCCGTTATTCGAGAGTAAACTGATAGACCACCATCACTGCGTTTGATATTGGCCATGTTTACGCTTGAATATAAGGGCACCGCATTGACAATTAATATTCCGTTATGTAATCTTAACAAACATTATCCAACATACATCCACATTGACATGATATAAAAACGTAATAAGAAAAACATAAATATCACGATATTAAACAAAAACGAAAAAAACATGAACATAATATATCACAATAATAAAAACAAAGCATAAAAAACATGTGAAAATGGAAAAAACATACTTCAAGAATTAATTAAATTAACTACAATATGCTTGAACACATAAAAAAACACAAACGCAACAAATGCATGACATACATATAATATGATATTAAACTAACAAATCAAAACAGCATGGTAACATAAAAACTAATACCCAATACTTAACAAATAACACAACTTACACACATGATATAACAACATGATATTAAAATTAAAGTACAAAGTTACCAAGCCTATATGTAATTTAAGACACAAAATGGACATAAAAACATGATATTAACAAGACTAAACATGCCATGAATTAACATGTAACATAATGTACAAAACAAACAACAAAAAAACATACTAACATATGGACATGATATGCAAATTAAACTAAAAATAACACACACAATAGCCGCGTATATAATACAAACAAAGTAAATTAAAACACAAAAACATGATGTCACAAATAAATACACATGTAAAAACTATAAAATATAAAAACATATAAACACTAGAGAATAATGTAACAAAAAAATATTTATTTAGATCACACAAAGGGGACGGAAATTAAATAAAAACAAGATCAGAAAACAGAAATTAAATAAACAAAAGACACATTTAGGGACTTAATTATAAACTGAAATAGACTTGCAAGGACTGAAAATGTAATAAAACCATGGGGCATGCTCGAAATGAAAAGTGTCAAAACATGGAAGGACTAAGTGGGTAATTCCCCCTTTTAAAAATCTGGATTCATTTAATTTAGGGGTGAAATTGAAATTTTTGGAAAACAAAGGAGGACTAATGTTGCAATTGGACCAAGGGGCAGACTCGATTTGAAAGTGTACAAAATGCGGGGGGATATAGTGGGTAATTATACCATCTTAAAAAATGTTGTCTATAAAACAACCCAAACCGGCCTTCCCTTTTCCTCTTTTTCATTTTTTATAACCCTAAAAAATTTTGCTCTCCTTCCTCTAATTTTAGCAGGAACTCAGTCACCCCAAAAACAAATCTTCGACGCCATCGTGCTTAGGTGGTCTCAAGCGAGGTTCGACCTTGATGCTCCCTCAAACCACCCTTGACCACAGCCTACGGCCACCAAAAAACGTCAACCACCTTTCACCCCCTTCTATTTCGAACTAAAAACCTAGGCTCTCTTCCACTTCGAACCAAAAACAAACTCCATTTTGAACGGCTCACCAAAAAAAGGGTTCATCGCCGGCGAGACACCCAAAAACCAAGGTAAAACAAAAGCCCTCTTTATATTATATATTTTTGCCTTTTATTTTGCATGCATGAGAAAGAATAGAAAAGGAAATTACCCCGAAACTCTTTGTGTTTTTTTTATTTTGTATTTCTGGAAACTAGAAACTAATCCCTTACAGATTTATGGGTTGGATACATATATATGTGTTCTCTAATCATTTTTGGTAGAAATAATACACAAAAGTAGATATATTTTTCGATTTGGTGACTGAAAATTTGGTTTTTTCTGTCTTCGCACGTTCCTAAGCGCGGTGGTTGTAGAGCTAGTAAAGGAAGCATTGTGGTGGGATACGTTCGGCCATAAGGAATATTGACCGTTAGATCAGATATGATCCAACGGCTGAGATGGCTCGATGCACGAACAACCTAGATGCAATCTTAGACCGGTGGGACTGCTTGAGATGTTGGCACGTGGCGCGTGGCAGTCTAGGAGTGTGATGCGTGGGATGCATACTGCGTGGGAGGCTGAATGGTCCACACGTGATGTCACGCGGCCAGCTGAAGAGGTTTCTTCGTTTGATCGTGGTTGTTGGATCTGGATTTGATCCAACGGCTTAGGAGCTACTGCGCAAAGAAATATAGATTAGGGTTAGAT
Source organism: Hibiscus mutabilis (assembly GCA_019671005.1). Lineage (NCBI taxonomy): Eukaryota > Viridiplantae > Streptophyta > Magnoliopsida > Malvales > Malvaceae > Hibiscus > Hibiscus mutabilis. The sequence goes on along the minus strand of CM033744.1, from coordinate 18,578,630 downwards.
GTTAGGGCTTTTAGACATGAGGTTTGGGTTTGGGCCGATCAGGTCATGTAAATTTAATTGGGTTTTGTAAATATATGATGGACTTGGACACTAATAATGATATTGGGTTTTATATGTTTTGGATTTTATTTTAAATTAATCCGATAATAATAATATTAATATTAGTAATAATAATAATGATAATAACACTGATAACCATACATACACACATACGTGCAAACTACATATATCACATACACACAAGCATATATATATATATATGTGTGTGTGTATTTTTATACATACAAAATTAATATAACCAAGTACACCCTAGTACACTTACAAACTATTAAAACATACGCGACATGCGAACATACATATGACACACATACACCATATTAATTATTAATACATACACATACAAAGTATATAATATACATGCACACTCACACACATTTTACGTACATTAATCACACATATATAATATACATATAATATAATATGTATTCATGCAATAATAATATATTAATTATTAAACTAATATATTAATTTGATAATTACAAACCAGATAAAAATGAGTGATCACAGTTGCCCCTCTTTGCTTGTTCTTGTGGAACAGGAACAAAGCAAAAGATCATAAGCACTCATTTTTATCCAACTTCCATGTTTGTAGCTTCAAAATCACGTGTTCTTCTAGAACACTCCGTTTTTCCTCGGCTGAATCTTCAGGCTCATAAGTTCTTCCTATATAGAACTTCTTCACCTTCTGATCTTAGAGCTACAGGTCCTTCTTATATAGAACCTTTCATTCAGAGATCTTGAGTTACGAGTCCTTCCTATATAGGACTTTTCACTCTGAGACGGTAAAGCTTGGAGTCCTTCCTATGTAGAACTCTCCGCCTTCAACGCAGCGGGTTTTTCCTAAATAAAACCTCCTGCATCACGGATGGATTCTTTCGACCGGGAGTTCTTCCTATATAGAACTGTTAGTCTTCAAACCCTGGAGCTGCAAGTCCTTCCTATATAGAACTTTTAACTCTTGAAATCTCAGAGTCACGGGTTCTTCCAATATAGAACCTTTCACTGCGAGGGCTCAAAAATATAGGCCATTCTATATAGAACCTTTATCTTCGAACAAAGGATTCACGCCAAACTGGCTACCGATCTTTTTGGACTCATGCTACTAAGGCTGCCAAAATCTCCCTTCAAATTTGGGGATTCACACCGAAAATGGCTACCAAACTTTCTGGACTCACGCTACTAAGGCTGTCTGTAACTCCCTTGACCCGGCCTAGTAGCGAGACCGAACCGCGCGAGCTACATTAGGTTTACCAAAGTAAACTGTGAAGAAAAACTCCGAAAACACGTCCATTTTTTTCTTTTTATCTTATCTAGATGTTGGTTATTACCCTACATGTACATGTATACAACGAAAGAAAACACAACTCAATCGGGCATCGAATCGATATCCAATTGACTACGGTACATGAATAGGGACCAAATTGCAAATCTGCAAATCTATAAAGGTTTACTTATAATTTGCTTTACCAATATTCAATTAGTCGAGTTATAAGCATACATGCCAAATTTAAACTTAATACAATCATTCGAACCTATCCAATTGCATACATACACCCAGGGGCCAAACTGAAATTTCTATTATTTTGAAGGACCAATTTCGTAATTAAAGTTGCCAATCCTCAATTAAACCAATTACATGCATACTGGTGAAATTTTAAGTCAAAATAATCATTTAAACTAATTTAATTGCATGTATATCACTTAGGGACTAAAATGAGAGAAAATAGAAACCTTAGAACATACTTTTAACTAACTTAACTGCCACCCGTATTGATACGCCTGAGCTTTTACAAAATTCTGGATTCTAGTAGCTCAAAACCGTATTGATACACCCCCTCGAGTATCGATACACTATGCTTAAAATCGAAGACCCGTATCGATACGCTGTGTCTGGAAACACTTACTTGTATCGATACAGGCTCAAGCGTATCGATACGCCCTGACCTGAAATGGCAAAATTTGCTATTTTATCGCACATTTATGGATCCCAAACACATAAACATGCTCTTACACCCAAGCAACATCATTATAGATCATTTACCATCAACCACCATAGATTAAACACCAAGAAATGGTCATCATACTTCAAAAGTAACTATAGGCATGCTTCCTACTACTCAAACAACCAAAGCATAAAACCATGCGTAATTTTCAGAAAACCAAGGTTGACACAAGTTCAAAGCAGCAATATAAACTTGCTCAAACAAGGAATTGAACACTAAAACCCTTCTAACAATATTTAAGCCACATTGCCTTTATTACTACTTAAACTCAAACATACTTTGGTAATCCAAGTCTTGAAAAATTCCCTCCTTGCTTGCTAGGCCACTTGCACTCAATCAATCTGCATTGATGAAAAAGAGAGCGTAAGCAATCATTGCTTAGCGAGGAATGCTCGAAATACAATCCATCATCCAATGCAATTAAAAACCATTCCAAAACAATCATGCCATTCTTTCAAAACATGCACTTAGTCTTTACAAAATCAACATATTAAACCATATGCAACATGTATCATGGATTCCACAGCATAATCTCTTATGCAATTCCCTCTACTTAAGCCTTTCCCATGCATAACATCCCATATGTAAAGCTTAATGAGTAAAACATGTGTAAACACTTTATTCCAAATCAATCCATAAATATGATACATTTAAAACATTATATTGGCTTACAAGTGATCCATCTCAACAACAACATTTCCATAAAACCATCATTAACATCTGTAACATCGGATACACAAATTTCCCAAGAGATCTCGCAATCTCTTGCAGCTCAATGGCATGGAGTCGTGTAACACATACACCACCTCTACACTACCAAGGCTAATCCTCCCAGTTGGAGTAAACACATTCGATGCATCAACCTCTATAGCTCTTGGCTGGAGTAAATTCCATCTAAATGTCACCTCAACAACATTGGGGTTCACATGGTCAGAGTAAGTACCTCCCGTACCACCTCTACAACCACAAACGACTTATTATAGTGCACTTTAAACCCTATGGTCAGCCAATTATATCCGATAACATTTCTATAACATTTCCATTTCATCACTTGCCAATATAATTCACTTTATAACACATACCTCACTGTTTTCTTATGCATTAATCAAATCACTTTAACATGCACTAAACCATGCATAAACCATGTTCATAATATTCTTTAAAATCATGCATTACTTTCCAAACGCATTTATCATCATTTCATATCAATTTCCAACATTTTCCAACTGAAAACGAGAGAGAAAAACCAATTCACTTACTTTTGAGTCATAGACCAGCGTATCAAGCCTAGTCCAGACTCCCATAAACCTTTTCAAACCATTGAAAAGCCATTCTTATCTATTTCACTCACCGACAAAGTAACGCCTCATTTGCCGATGTCAAATCAAGCTTTCGACAACCCCTCAACACCAAGATTCACTTCCGAACTACTTTCCCCTGTTTCAAACATATCATAACAGAGAATTCAATGCATTACAATGCATCCAAACTCACAGCAACACAACAATTATTAGCACGCAACTATAATCCTCCACAACACTTTATCTTAACAACTGAAAACATCATCTATTCCCCAAAAACCTCATCCCAACCTACAACTACAAATCTCAACCTTCAAATAACATCAATTAACATCCAAACAACAACCTAAAACAACATTATACCTCTAGCAAGCAATAATCAACCACAACACCTAAAAATCTCTTAACTAACAACCTAACAAATTAGAGACTCATTAGATTGCGGGATTCTATCATCAAAACTCACTTCATAAGCATTTTAGACATCAAAATCAAGTTATAAACCAATCCTTAACTCAGCAAAAATAGATCACTACGAATTTCCACAATTTTTCATCATAAATCATCAATTAAACCATAAATCCGAGTTTAATTTATCAAAACCCAATACAAATTATATAAATGGATCAAGAACTTAGGAATTTCAATAAAGAACCTTTTATTAGAGGAGAAGAACGAATCCTTACCTCCAATGCTGATTTCTCCCCTTAATTGCTTTATAAACCATGAAATTAAGGTAGAAATAATAAGTACTTGATGTAAAAGCTTTAGAAATCAAAAACTCTTTGAAAATCCTAATTTTACCTGAAGAAATTGAAGCTGGAAAATATGTTTGGCTAGAGAGAATTTGGGAGAAAAGATGTTACAAAATTAGTTACGTGAAATTCTTTTAAAAGCCTTCATTGTTTTAATTAATTCTCTCCTTATTTATGCCTCTTAAAACTTAATTAAAATAATTAATTAAAGGGAGAAATCTGATGAAACCCTTTTGGATTAATAGCTCCTTAAAGATTCAAAGTTTTGACCCATTTCCAAAACAGTCCCTAAAAACAGTTTTGCAAACTTGCATTTTGGTCACTAACCCAAAATGTCCCATTTTTTAATTTCATTTTCCAAAATTATTTTTACCAAAATAACTTATACAATTAATAATGATTTTAGACTATTTTCCATATTTTGATTTTCAATAAAATATTTAATCCAATTTAAATCCTGAATCTAACTCGAATCTCAAATCCCGGTCTATCGGACCGACTAAACCATTCCCTAAAACTTCTAAGCCCAAAATCGGGGTGTTACACTGTCAAAATCTTTCTTCAAATTAATCCACCTCTTCAATACGAAGTGGCTGATCAAAAGTCATTGGTAACCTGTAAGTATCTGTTTAAAATAGACAAAATGTTGTAATAGATGAGTTAGCATGCTCCTAATCCTAGGGATGCCTAACTGTACATGATGTATGAGTATCAATATTCTGATATGCTTTCTCCTATAATCAGACAATCTCGACTCTTTGCTTGCTTTCTATTCTTTTTCGTCTTCTGGTGGCGGTACCCCATCTCACTGTTGGGTTCAACCATTTCAACCTTTCTTTTTTGAGTTTCTAGCTCAGAGTTCTAAAGTGCCATTTCTGATTTTTGCTTTAGAGTTTTTTTGTGCCCTTGCGGGTTTTCACCTGGGAGACCTCCATTGTCCTCTTGAATATTTTCTCAGACAAATATGAATGGTACATGACATTGGTTATCTTATTATGATGCTCGAAGTCTTCCCCTCGTCGTGCCTCGACATACATTATATAGAAAGCTTGAGATCAAAGTTAGTTATGTTTTCTAATCACCTACATTCTTAGGGTTAGATCATAATAATGCTCAGAAATCTCTTGTTTATCATAAATCTATGTTAACCTGTTTGCATGAAGCTTTGAAAACAATGAGAAGACAAGGAAGGGAAGGAAAAAAAAGATTTTATTGACATTAAAAACTTGGAACAGTTTTGGAAAAGTCATGGCAAACATGTGGAAAAAGGAAAACAGAACATGAAATGCAAAGCCCCCAAATATCCACTATATGAATGATGTGTGATCCCATCACCCGAAATAGAATCATTGCCTGGAGCTCATTCTTCTAGTGCCCGTGAGGGTAATTCTACTTGCGGGAGGTCTATTCTCAAAATTTATCTAAGCAGCCCTTAATGGGTTTTCAACTCAGATCCTTCATTTGCTTCAAGACGCCTTTTTCTAGGTTTTTGCCTTGAGCTCTCCCTTTTTTTACACCGAAGGTGCCCCTCGCGGGTTTTCACCTTAGGTTTTTATCATTTTTTTCATTTTTCATTTTGTTCAAATATAATACTTCTTAACTGAATCGAAATTCATGGGATTTTTCAATTCTTCTCCATCCATTCTAGTTAAAATCAATTCTCCTTCTGAAAAAGCCTTCTTGATGACATATGGCCCTTCCCAATTAGGCATCCACTTCGCTCGAAAATCTTTTTGAATTGGAAGGATCTTTTTAAGCACCAGATCTCCTTCTCAGAATTCTCCCAGGCGCACTTTCTTATCATATGCCCGCATCATTCATTTTTGGTACATTTAACCATGCAGATGGCTTTTAGTCTCTTCTCTTTGATGAGATTTAACTGGTCGAACCTGGTTTGCACCCACTCTGACTCATCCAGTCTTACTTCATTCAGAACTGAGAGTGATGGAATCTCAACCTCAACGGGCAGTACCGCTTCCGTGTCGTACACTAGAGAATAAGGTGTTACTCATATGGACGTGCGAATAGAGCAAACGACAACTTCTCATGCTAATCTTTGTAGGTATCGGTTGTCTTTGCAATAATTTTCTTTATGTTCTTGTTTACCGCTTCTACTGCCCTATTCATCTTAGAACGATAGGTCATGGAGTTATGGTGTGTTATTTTGAACTGGTTGCACACCTTAGTCATCAGTTTGTTATTCAGGTTGGAAGTGTTGTCAGTGATAATTCTTTTCGGCACCCTATATTGGCAAATAATCCCCTTCTTCAAGAACTTGCACACCGTTGTCCTTGTGATGTTGGCGTAAGATGCTGCCTCCACCCATTTAGTTAAGTAATCAATGGCAACCAAAATAAAATAGTGCCCGTTAGAAGCCTTCGGATGAATTTTTCCAATGATATCCATGCCTCATGCTGTGAATAGCCAAGGCGAATTCATGGTGTGTAAAGGTAAAGGAGGAGCATGGATCTTGTCGGCATATATTTGGCACTTATGGTATTTCTTGGCGTAATCAATGCAGTCTCCCTCCATAGTCGACCAGAAATAGCCATATCTCATGATTTTTTAGGCTATTGACAGACCATTAACGTGCGTTCCACACAAACTGTCATGTACTTATGCCAAAATTTCTTTCGCCTCCCAAGCATCTACACACCTCCACAACACTTGATCATGGCCCCTTTTGTATAGGATCTCCCCATCCAAAACATATCATGTTGCCATCTTTTTGAGTGTTTTTCAGTCATTTTCATTTGCCCATTCGGGATACTTTTGATACTTGATATATTGCAAGATATTGTAATACTAAGGGTTGCCGCTATTTCTTCTTGCACATTATAACAGTGCGTTGGCCTCTCAAAAGTCTACATCTCAATTGGCTTCATTTTTGCCTTTGTATTTACTTTGAACATGGAGGCCAGGGTTGCCAAGGCGTCTGCCATCTGGTTGTCTTCTCTAGAAAGGTAGGTAAAATTGACCTTTTCAAATTCTTTAATGAGCTCTTGGATCAAATCGTAGTATTTGACCAGCTTCAGATCCCTAGTTTCCCATTCCCCTCGTAGCTGATAGATCATTAAGGATGAATCTCTTAATACCCTAAGTTCTTTGATCTTTCTTTCAATGGCTGTGTCTAGTCATATGACACAGGCTTTGTATTCAGCTATGTTGTTTGTGCAAAAAAATTATAGCCTACTGATTAAGGGATAGTAGACATCTTCTGGGGAAATTAGCACAGCTCCTATTCCGTGGCCAAGGGCATTGGAGGCTCCATCAAAGTAAAGCTTCCATGAGCCATCACCTAAAACAACGTCGTCCCCAGTTGTAATGCACATCAAGTCCTCATCTGGGAAATTGAAGTTCAACGGTTCATAACCATATGAAGCACGGCTAGCTAAGAAATCTGTTATAGCAGTTCCTTTCATAGCTTTTTGGCTCACATATACAATGTTGAACTCGAATAACAACATATGCCAGCGGGCCATCCTTCCTGTTAATGCCGGTGCTTCCATTAGAAATTCAAGGGGTCCAATTTGGATATCAACCAGGTGGTATGGTATAACATGTACTGCCTAAGCCTTTTGGTAGTCCAAACCAAAGCACAACATAGCTTTTGAATTGGCAGGAACCGTGTTTCGCAATCAGTGAACTTCTTGCTTAGGTAGTAGATGGTTCTTTCTTTCTTTCCGACATGTTGGCCTAACACGTAGCCCATCGAGTTTTCAAAAACTATCAAGTAAAGGATCAAAGGCATGTTTGGGACCAGTGCGACTAAAATCAGAATATTTGTCAAGTACTTTTTAATCTTCTCTAGCGCTTCTTGACATTCTTCATCCCAGACCCCTGGGTTATTCTTCCTAAGTAGTCTGAAGATAGGGTCGCACTTATCTGTTAATTGAGAGATGAAACGGGATATATAGTTTAACCTTCCCAGGAGACCACGAACTTCTTTCTAAGTATGAGGTGGTGGGAGGTCCTAGATAGCCTTCACTTTTTCTAGATCGATCTCAATCCCCTTCATACTTGCTATAAACCCCAAGGGTTTTCCAGATGTGACTGCAAAGGTGCACTTAGCTGGGTTGAGCTTCAACTGGTATTTTCGTAGTCTTTTAAATAGCTTTCTCAGGTTTCGAATATGCTCTTCCTTGATTTAGGACTTAGGGATCATATTATCCACGTATACGTCTATCTCTTTGTGCATCATATCGTGGAAAAGAGTCACCATTGCTCTTTGATAAGTCGCCCCCACGTTCTTGAGTCCAAAAGGCATCACCTTGTAACAAAATGTGCCCCACATGGTTACAAATGTGGTCTTCTTCATGTCCTCTGGGTCCATCTTTATCTAGTTGTATCCTGAGAAACCATCCATGAATGAGAACAATGAGTGTCTCACGGTATTATCAACCAACGTGTCAATATGTGGCAAAGGGAAAGTGTCTTTAGGGCTTGCTTGATTGAGATCCCTATAATCTACACACATGCGGACCTTTCCATCCTTCTTTGGCACCGGTACGATGTTTGCAACCCATTTAGGGTATTTGGCAACTTCCAGAAAGCCAATATCAAACTATTTTTTCATCTTTTCTCTGATTTTTAACAGCATGTCAGTCCTCATTCTCCTGAGCTTTTGCTGGATTGGTTTGCATTCTGGCCTCGTTGGCATCTTGTGCACCATTATGTTTGTATTCAACCCTAGCATATCTTGATAAGTCCAAGCAAAGACATCTTGAACTCTTGAAGCAGGGTTATCAGTTCGCGCCTAGTTTCTGAGGAAAACGTAGTCCCAATTTTCACTTATTTTCTCTCCTCATCAGTTCCCAAGTTCACAACCTTTGTTTCTTCTTAGTGGGGCATGATTTGCTTTTTTCCCTTGGCCATCATCCTTACCAACTCTTCAGGAACCTCACATTCTGCCTCGTCATCCCCCTCTTCAATTTCTACCGAGATCTCAGGGCGTTCGAAGTCTACCTCGGGATTGGATTCAACAATATTCATATAGTTAATTATAGGAATCCTGCATGAAATGAGAACGAATGTATTGGGAAGAGAATGATTTTAAATGAAGTGAATGAATATGAGTAAGAAATGAATGAATGAAGAAAATGAAATGTTTGCCATTTGAGAAACGAGGAGGACATTCTTTCATTGCAAACAAAAAGTTAACATAGATGCCCTATACAAAAGATCCCCGTTGCCTATGGGCAAAAACAAAAGGGTTGGTTCAGAGAATTACTCTGATTTAGCCCTAAAGATTATAGGTAGATCAATGTAGCTCCAGTTATTGAGAGTTTCCCCTGGACGGTAAGGGCGAATACTGGTTAACACGTTGCTTCCATTGTCATCTTCAGCTATCATGTTGATGGACATCCCGTCAAGCGATTCACTGAACATCTCATCCTCGTTAAGTATGTCATTTTCCAAAATTACTTCTTGTACTTTCTATTTTGTATGGTTGAATCCTCCATAGAAAAAAATATCTTTCAAATGAGGGAAAGACATTGGTCTCCATGGAATATCCTCTCCTTTCAGTCTAGCCCTCCTTCGTTCCTCTTTCTTTCTATATTCCTCTCTCCTTTGTTGAACACTCGGTTTGTAGCCAAGCCCAAAGTGATCTTTCTTGGTAACGACACTTCTGGGTTGTAGGCTTCCTTGCAATCTTCTTCCTAGCCCTCTTCTTGTTTTGGCTCCTCAGCCTAAGGTTTCCGAGACGGTCATCTTTGTGTAGTTGGATAACCTGGGGCAGGGGATCCGATTACCTTCCGCAACAAATGTAGCATTTACAAGTTCTAATGAGCAGAAAGAGCATTCCACAGCTTCTTCATCATTCTAGATGTAGGGGGCATCCGACGTTGCTGAGGCGATGATCTCTTGCTCAACCTTTACAGTGACCAACTTACATTCGATCACAAATTTCAATTTCTATTGGAGTGATGAGGGAACAGCTCCCGCAGAGTGAATCCATGGTCTTCCCAATAAGAAACTGTAGCTCAGCTTTATATCCATTACCACAAAATCAATTGTGTACTCTGTCGGCCCAATCAATAAAGGTACCTCAATTTTTCCAAGTGCTCCCCTTTGAGTACCGTCGAAGGCTCTTATGGAGTTGTGACAGGGTTTCATGTGGGAATCATCTACCGGTAGCTTTTACAGAGTCACCATCGGTAGTACGTTTAATGCTGACCCATTATCAATCAGTACTCCTGGCAAAACATACCCTTTACAGTAGGTTATGATGTTTAGAGCCTTGGTGGACCCCATACCTCCCTTCGGGATCTCGTCATCGCTGAATGTGATATGGTTGTATGCGGTGATATGCCCTACTATTCTATCCAGCTTAGACACATAAATATCACCGAGCACAAACGTTTGGTTCATCACCTTTAACAATGAATCGCGATGTTTCTCCAAACTCAAAAGCAACTCTAACACCTTAATCCTTGATGGTTGCTTTCGCAGCTATTCCACTACATTGTACTCACTGTGCCTCAGGAACTTCATAAATTCCTCTACTTGAGTCTTAGTTACCGACTCATTGACCTTTGGAGGGGGCTCCTCGCCAAATATCTTTGCAGGACCGGTTGATGTACCTTCCCTCTTATCTTTTGTAGCTTCAGAAGATTTCAAAGCTTCCGAAGAGTAGCACCTGCCACTCCTTGTGAAGTGGCCTACTTCATTGACAATCTCATATTTCTTTGCATGTTCGTCTTTCTATGTTGGTTCTTCTTCTGCCATTTGCCCCTCCTCCTCACGAGGTTTCAACTGCTCTAGTATAGTCACATTAGCGGTATAAATCTAAGGAGTTCGTCGCATTTCTTTGAAGAGAAACGGGGCTGGTGCTGAGATGATGATTTTAGGGGCCACCTTTACAGCTTCTCCTTGAGATAAACTTACTTCCCCTGATCTGGAAGAGACGACAAAGGTCTGTCTATACCATACTTGATGTTGGGGCTGTTTGACGCGCATACATCTAACCCCTTTCCTTCCCGCAACCTCCTCAAAGAACTCTATCTTCTTACTATCCATCAGCTGTTAAATCAATCTCCTAAATTCTTCACATTGTTGAATGTTGTGCCCATCGTCCTGGTGGATCTCGTAATAAGCTCTACACCATTTCTGCACAACTACCATGCCTCTGTCAATCAAGCGGGCCATGCATAATTGTTGGAACACTCACCGTAAGGGAGACTTGATTTCTGAAACATCTTCCTTGGCTTTCTAGCAGAGTACTCCTCGATAGCGTTCACTCTATAGTTCCCGTGACTAGACAACGAGTTAGCGGCCACGTTCGGTTCTTCAAACTTTAATACCCCATAATTAATCAGACTCTACACAAGTTTCTTAAATACGAGGCAATTTTCTGTGGAGTGACCAGGGGCACCGCCATGATAATCGCAATGCGTGTTGGGATCATACCATGATGAAAACGGTGGTTTGAATAGAGTAACATAGTATGGGCAGACCAAGTCAGCTTTATATAACTGAGAATAAAGCTCGTTGTACGAAATTGGTAACGGAGTAAAGGTTGCTTTCTCTTGTTCCTTTCTTGGAGCTCTTCCTTCTCTTTGGTTTGGATTATGAGCCTTCCCTGTTGATGCTTGCAGCTGAGAGACCGTAAAGTTCTTTAGGGCATTGTAAGTGCTCATAGAATTTACTTCATTCTCTCTCTTCTTGTTGTACTTTCGAGAGCTATCCCTGCTGTCAATCCTGCCACTCTTAAATGCCAATTCGAGAGACTCCCCAGTCCTAATCAAAGCAGCAAAGCTCTGAGTCGTATTATTGATAAGGTGATCGAATAGTGTTCCTTTTAGAGTATTCATGAATAGGGGCATAATCTCGTGCTCAGTAATTGGTGGCTGGATCTGAGCGGCCACCTCTCTCCACCTCTGGGCGTATTGTCGCAGACTCTCGTTAGACTTTTGTCCCATGTTTTCCAACATGATCCTACTGGGGGTCATATATGTCACATGTTTGTACTGCTCAATGAATGCCTTCGAAAGGTTCTTCCAGGACTTGATATTTACCCAACTTAATTGGGTGTACCAACGAAGTACTGCTCTAGTCAGACTATCCTGGAAACAATGGATCAAAAGCTTTTAATCCTTGATGTAGGCTGCTATCTTTCGGCAATACATGGTCACATGCGCGGAAGGGCATGAAGTTCCATCATACTTGTCAGATTTTGGAGTTTTGAATTTTGGTGGTAAAATAAGGTCGGATACTAGGATGAGATCACTAGCCTCATTCCCTGGTTCATTTATAGTTTGCAGTGCTCTATATTTTTCCTCCATGAGACGAAATATTTCCTCCCATTTCTTATAAAATTTCGTTCTAATTTTCTTGACCAAATTCGGATCTGGCACTCTTCTTCATAAAATGCCTCTGTATCGATGGATTGGTTTTCAGATGCTCCTACCTGAAGACTAGCAGATACACCAACAGGGTCAATATATACTCTTCTTGCCAGACTTAGCGTCTTTGGTTGAACCCTGCTGTGAGATACGATACCTTCTGGCTCCTGGGCGACTTCGTCTTTAACCTTTTCTTTCCCAAGGCTTTTTCCAACAATGCAGTGATACCGGATATTATCACAGCTTGTGATTGAGCGATCTGCTCGCTGAGGCTCTATTTGGCTTCATCAAAACGTGCTTCCAAATCCCTCTTCCCCTTTTCCAAACTGACTATTCTGTCATCCATTACTTTGCTTTGGAACCGAGTAATGTATGTATGCAGAATGGTTGCGGCTTATCTTTTAGTTTCACTGCCACAATATTTACACTATCAATATTTTTGCAATGAAAGATGAATGCATGTATAATGATGCAAATGCCATGATGCAATGCAAGAATGTATGCAAATAAAGGTACTGATTCCGCTGGTAATCACCCTTTTGAACTACTTTCATGGGAATTAAAGGGTCCAAATTACAAAAGGGTCCAGATTACAAAATAGTAAAGTAGAGTTCTACACATAAGCCCTGGCCATAGCTCCTAATTTCTCGATAGCCTTGAGTAGCTTGATGAACCTATGTGCTTCTTTCATGTCCGAGGTTATGAAAGTTCGAAAGGCTTCAGCTTCTACAGCTAAATTCGTCACATGTCCCGCAACTCGTTGTATTTCCACCATCAAGGTCGTGTAATACTAGTCTCTGTCTTGAATCATCTGTGAGGCATCACGAAGTCTTCACCGCCAATAATTGTCCCCACCTGCTACAGCTTCTTCGAATACCCTAATTCTCCCCATGTAATCCTGAACGGTTGCCTCGAGTAACTCAATGTGGGCTCATAACATACAAATTTCACGCTCCCTTTCTTGTAGTTCGATAAAGCCATTCCTCCGATGATAGGTCTGAAAGGAATACTCCAACTCTGTCAATCTCCCTTCTAACTTGGCATTCTGGTCTTGGCTCTAATTCAGACTTTGAACGGTGTCGTTGTACAAGTTCTGCATCTCTAGTAGTCTATTCTTACTGCCCATGGACTTCCTATTCCGAATGGCAATGTTCTCTCTTTCATAGATGATTGCTTGCTTGCCTTTGTCAATCTCTTGCCTAGCTTTTTCTTTCTCTTGGTTAATAGCATCCCTAAAAGATCGTATTTCACTCTCGATGGCTAACTTGTAACTTTCTGTCTCTTTCTCGATTACTCGCTTGCCCCTCTCTTGTTCTTCTTCGACAAGACAGATATCGTTCATCCTCTCATTCTCCACGGCAAGGACCTGGCTTCGGCTGGCATTATGCACCTTTGTTTGGAGCTGGAGAGTATATTTCTGATAAAGGGCATTTTTCTCACTCAGATATGCATTCAGCTTCTTCAATTGCCTGATGGTCCCATCTCGTTCATTGACCTCTTAACTTGCCCTGTAGAGCTCACCCATATGCTAAGTCTGTAAAGCCTCCATCTTCTTCTTAACCTCCTCGAGTTCATTTTGCAAAATATCGGCCTCAGATGGTACTATCCACATATGCTCCTCAAGTGACATGGTTGGTCCTTGGTCGGGTTCTGGAATCTTTTCGTTAACCCTTAGGCGCCTCTAAAGATCGTAATCTGGAGTGAACATAGGCTCGGTATCTCCTTCTACCCTTATCCGATAACAGTGATCCCAAGCTCTCATGATGGTCTGAATCTTCGCCCTGAACTCGCCCTTGAAAGGAAACTCATTTCGACTTGAACCGGAGGTGACTGGAACAAACTGTCGTGATCCAAATTGTCGGGACACCAAAAGCGAAGCACAAGCAATTCCACCATGTAGCCCTATCATCATCAGCCAGTCATAATTGCCACAACTGTATAAGAAATAACTAACCCTGCCGAGCCAAGGAACTCTCCATACTACGTCTTTTATCTTGAATGTTCCTAAAGATCCGGGTCCATTTCTTCATGTTCAAGTCTTCTTGCCATTCCTTCGCTAAGTACTCCTGCAAAGGTGAAAAGTCTCGAAATGATATTCCTGGTAAAACCCTTGTTGGTGTCTTCTACATATGGCTCTGAACCCAAACCTGTACTAACTACGCACAGCCTCTGAAACGTCCCTCTTCATGCTTCCAGCTTGTATTTAAAGAAATGAAAGTTTCAATCAAGATTGCCGGTACTGGATTCGCCTTTCGCTTCATACGCTCAAATAGGTCTAGGGTGGCTACATCGATGTTTCCAAGAACCCTCAGAAAGATGACCAAACCATATATTCCTAAGGCGAATAGGTCCATCTTCTTTACCTCATCTAGGTGCGCTGGTATTATGTCTCGGATACTCTCCCAAGCACAGGCTAGGCTATCTCCTCGATTTTGAATCAGGCTGTTAACCCAATCGTCACTCATCCCGGGAAAAGTTTTGAGCTTCGAAGGGTAATTCTGGTTCCTTGGCAGCTTCGCATAAATCCAATATTTTTGGACATTCTTTTGATTAAGCAGGGCCGTGTATTTCTCTACCGTAGGCATCATATCTTGCCCGTTAAAAGTGAACCAGCAAAAAGCAGGATTCCAAAACTGTAAGATGGCTCGGAGTAAAGGTTGGTTGATCCGGACATACATCAATTGTGCTATGTCACCATAACTATCACAGAATAAGTCTTGTAGTCTTCCCAAATCCTTGTAGGATCCCATAGGTCATTCTATTAGAGGCTCACGTAAGTATACCCTTCTACTATGCACTCGCTCGGCAAACTGTTACCTTGGGTCCTCTGATTGACTTTTGACCAATGTCTGACAGCTGAGTTGAGGCCATCCATCTTAAGATACCTCTTTTCCATGATGAAAGATTTTCTGATCGGGCAAACCACTTGATCCAGTACCTTTATGTAATGCAAATGCAATGATAGATGCAAAAAGCAAAACAAAAAAAGAAAACGAGTTAGTACCGGATAAAATCAATAAATACATGAATAAAAGGACATGTTAAATAAGATAAACAAACAAAACAACCCTATCTACATCCCGTCTAAAACACCTAAGTTATTTGCATGGCTCTAAAAGGATGGGTTTTACATTCTCTACATGTAGTGTTGGTGCTAGGAGGTACCCAAATTCTCCTTGCTGTCCCCTACTAAGGGTAGCAAGGCCCCCCGTTCATCACCCAATTATAGGCTCCTTTCAACCGGGTTCAAATCAGGGGGACCCATTCGCTTATGCCCCTATGAAGGAACGGTATCCTCACGAAAGCATAAGGTACTCGAGCCCCGAAGGTACTTTGCTAGGCCCATACGGAGGAACGATATCCTTACGAAAGCACGTATTTAAAATTTGGCAACCGAATGCTAATTTAATAGTCACTTTAATCCGGAACTTTCGATATTAATAAAGCGGTAATTATTCAAAAAATCTTGACTCTCTTTTGTTTGTTTGAAAAAAACAAAAAATGGTCCCCAGCGTAGTCGCCATCTGTAGCGATATCCTTTTCTCTTCTTCGGACTGTTTTCCGCTAACAAAAGGTTGCAAAGTGTTTGGGGTCTTTCGAGCATTAAAAATATGTCTTCTGTGGGGTTTTAAAAAAACCGTGTTTTATTTTAAAAAATGGAGTTGCCACCGGCCACTGAGGTAGGCCGGACACCATGAAACTAGAGATTTGAAAAACGTTGGATTCGGGAGTCGGTTGCGGATGAGGAAGGATTAGCACCCCACACCGTCCAAAATTGGTACTTTAATAATTACCGCTTAATTAATATTAAACTTTCTCGATTAAAGTGACGATTAAACTAAAATTTGGTTATAAGTGCAAGTAAATTTTAAGGGCCCCATTATTCGGGAGTAAACCGATAGACCACCATCACTGTGTTTAATATTGGCCACGTTTACGCTCGAATAGAAGGGCACCGCATTGACAATTAATATTCCGTTATGCAATCTTAACAAACATTATCCAACATACATCCACATAGACATGGTATAAAAACGTAATAAGAAAAACATAAATATCACGATATTAAACAAAAACAAAAAAAAAGCACGAACATAATATATCACAATAATAAAAACTAAGCATAAAAAAACATGTGAAAAAGGAAAAAAACATACTTCAAGAATTAATTAAATTAACTACAATATGCTTTAACACATAAAAAAAAACACAAACGCAACAAATGCATGACATACATATAATATGATATTAAACTAACAAATCAAAACAACATGCTAACATAAAAAACTAATACCTAATACTTAAAAAATAACACAACTTGCACACATGACATAACAACATGATATTAAAACTAAAGTACAAAGTTACCAACCCGATATGTAATTTAAGACACAAAATGGACATAAAAACATGATATTAACAAGGTTAAACATGCCATGAATTAACATGTAACATAATGTACGAAACAAACAACAAAAAAACATACTAACATATGGACATGATATGCAAATTGAACTAAAACATAACACATACAATAGACGTGTATATATTAAGAACAAAGTAAATTAAAACACAAAAACATGATGTCACAAATAAATACACATGTAAAAAGCATAAAATATAAAAAAACATATAAACACTAGAGAACAATGTAGCAAAAAATTATTTATTTAGATCACACAAAGGGGACTGAAATGAAATAAAAACAAAATCTGAAAACAGAAATTAAATAAACAAAAGACACATTTAGGGGCTTAATTACGAACTGAAATAGACTTGCAAGGACTGAAAATGTAATAAAACCATCACTTGAGCATGCACCCACGTTAGAATTAAAGCCCTTACCATCACACCTTAAATATGCTTATTTGGGTGACAATGATACCTTTGCTTGTGATAATTTCCTCTAGTCTTAAACCTGAGCAAGAATATAGCTTGATAAATCTGTTAGCTCAACATAAAAAAGCTTTAGGTTAGACTATGGCTGATTTGAAAGGTATAAGCTCTACTATTTGTATGCATAAAATTCTGCTTAAGGAATGCCAGAGCAATTCTGTTGAACCCCAAAGAAGGCTTAATCCAGTCATGAAGACAGTGGTGATGAAGGATATAATTAAGTGGCTAGACGCTAGAATTATTTACCTGATTTCCAACAGCTCATGGGTCAGTCTAGTATAATGTGTACCAAAGAAAAGAGGCATGATCGTGATATGCAGTGAGGACAATGAACCCTTACCAACAAGGATTGTCACGGGTTGGAGGATTTTCCCCTCCCTTTCATCGATCAAATGCTGGATCGATTGGTGGGCAAATCTTTTTTATTGTTTCCTTGATGGATACTCAGGTTACAACCAGATTGCTATAGCGCTAGAGGATCAAGAGAATACAACTTTCACATGCCTCTATGGTACCTATGCCTTTAGGAGGATGCCCTTTGGACTTTACAATGCCCCATCTACTTTTCAGAGATGCATGCTAGCCATTTTCTCAAACATGGTTGAAGAGTTTTTGGAGATCTTTACAGATGATTTCTCAGTCTCTGGAGATGATTTTGAGTCATGTTTGGGTAATTTAGCAAGGGTACTCAAGCGATGTGAAGAAGCATATTTAGTGCTCAATTGGGAGAAATGCCATTTTATGGTGGCCGAGGGGATTGTTTTAGGCCACAAGATCTTTCAAAATGGAATATAAGTGGATAAAGCAAAGGTTGAAGTGATCAAAAAGCTACCACCTCCAGCCATTGGAAAGGGCATTCGAAGTTTCTTAGTCTATGTTAGCTTTTATAAGAGGTTCATAAAGGACTTCTCCAAAATCTCCAAGCCATTGTGTACTTTGCTACAACAAAACCACCCCTTCGTGTTTGATGAGAACTGCCACATCGCATTCAAGGAACTTAAAGACAAGCTTATCTCAGCACCCATTGTTGTTCCCCCGGACTAGACCTTACCATTCGAGCTTATGTGTGACACAAGTGACTATGAGGTGGGAGCAACACTTGGGCAGCGCCATGGTAATATTTTCCATGTCATCTATTATGCTAGTCGCACTTTAAATGATGCACAAATCAATTATACAACCACTAAAAAAGAATTGATGGCTATTGTGTTTGCATTTGATAAGTTTAGAGCATACTTGATAGGCACTAAGGTCATTGTACATACTGATCATTCAGCTATTAAGTACTTAGTGACTAAAAAGGATGCTAAACCAGACTTATTAGTTGGATACTTCTTTTGCAATAATTTGACCTAGAAGTGAGGGAAAGAAAGGGCACTGAAAATCAAGTTGCTGATCATCTTTCTAGGCTAGAAAACAAGGTTAAATGTAAGGGTGAATTAGAAATCAAGAAGGACTTCCCCGGTGAGAAAATATTATTTGCTACAGTAATTCCATGGTATGCTGATATTGTTAATTTTCTTGTTAGTGGTATTTTGCCTCCTGATTTGATTAGCCAGGGTAGAAAAAAAATTCAGACATGATGTGCGGTTGTACTTTTTGGACGAACCTTATTTCTCCAAGCAATGTGCCGACCAAATGATTTAAAGGTGTGTTCCCGTAGAAGAGCAAAAGGAAATCCTTTTCCATTGCCACTCATCATCATGTGGAGGTCACTTTGGAGGAGCTCGGGCTGCTGCAAAGGTCTTACAATCTGATTTCTATTGGAATACACTCTTCAAAGATGTACACGAATTTTGCAAGGCCTATGATAGATGCCAAAAGACAGGGAATATATCTCGAAGGCATGAAATGCCATTACAAAACATCTTGGAGGTGGAGCTTTTTGATGTATGGGGAATTGACTTCATGGAACCCTTCCCATATTCATTTGGAGAACTTTATATCTTGTTAGCTGTGGATTATGTGTCAAAATGGGAGCAGTGGCTACACAGAAGAACGACTCCAAGATAGTTATGAAATTCCTTCACAAGAACATTTTCACAAGATTTGGAGCCCCAATAGCTATCATAAGTGATGAAAGCACCCACTTCGAAGACAAGCTCATTGCTAAAGCATTACAAAGATATAGGGTGTGACACAAAATTACTACGGCATATCACCCCCAGACTAATGGCCAAGCTGAAGTCTCCAATCGTGAGATAAAACAAATATTAAAGAAGGTGGTCAATCCCAAGAGGAAGGACTGGTCCCCAAAGCTTGATGAAGCCTTATGGGCTTATCGCACAGCATTCAAAACTCCTTTGGAAATGTCCTATTCAAGCTTGTCTATGGCAAGGCATGCCACCTTCCCGTTGAGCTAGAACACAAAGCTTATTTTGCCATTAAAAAGATTAATACGGACGCCCAGCTAGTTGGAGAAAGGAGGTTGTTGGAGCTGAATGAGATGGAAGAATTTAGAGCCCAAGCCTATGAGAATGCACGTCTGTACAAGGAGAAAACAAAGAAGTGGCACGACAAGCATCATTTGCCACGTCATTTTGCAGAAGGTCAACAAGTTCTCCTATACAATTCTCGGCTTAAACTATTTCTGGGCAAACTCAAGTCACGATGGTCAGGCCTTTTCCAGGTACACAAGGTTTACCCTCATAGTGCTGTGGACATCAAGAACCTTGACGATGACACCATCTTCAAGGTTAACGGCCAAAGACTGAAGGTCTATACTGGAGCTCCAATCTTGCGCGACAAATCCTCCTTGCTTCTTCAGGATGCATGAGAGTTTGAAATCCTCACTCTTTCTATTTTGCTATAGAATTTTCATATTCCCTATGTTTATAAATAATCACATTTATCTTTTATTTCTTTGTCCCTTAGTTCTTTATTTTATGCTCTGTTTTTCTTTTGTCTTTATTAGCCCATGTCAGATTTCTTCCCAGGGTTGCAGGTGTCACGTGAGGGCCTGGTTTAAGGAATAGGCATATTCCTAATTAGGGTTAGGGTTTTGTCCTTACCTTATTAAGGGAAGTTGGAAAAACCAAACTTTTCTAGGGTGTTTGGGCGACATAAAAAATGGGGGATTCTATATCTTTTTAATTTTCAAAACCCTACTTAATCATGACCCTTTTAGATTCTCTCTCCCACTTTTCACTTTACATTAACTCCCCATCACATCCTTCCTCTTTCCCATGCTTATAACTGCCACATCCACTCTCTCTCTCTCCTTAATTTTGTCAGTTTTCTTTTCCATTAAACCACATATCACCTTTCATATTTCCCCCACTTTACTTCATCTTCTCCCCAAACCCTTCATTCTCGTCACCCCCTTCAAACCAAACTTCACCCAAAACCCTGCTAGCCCCAACACTTTTTGCCCATTACTTCAACCATGGTTCTATGCAAAAACGTTGCCGGTTCTTCAAGTAGTGCACAACGAAACCAACCATTGAAATCAAGAAATTTCAAGATAACGCTGCCAAAACCAAATTCCAACAAATTAAGGAAAGGAAAGTCTTCCCTGAACAAGGCTTTTCTTTCTCGTCTGAGGGGGAAGAGGGATTTGATGCCGAAGTAATAGAAGTCATAAACAAACACAACTGGAAGTGTTTGTCAAGCATCCAGGCAATATTGCTTTCCCACTGGTGAGGGAGTTTTATGCCCATCTCACAAGCCCTACAGAATCCGGTGTGTACGTGAGAGGGGACCAAATCAAATTCATTGTTTCATCAATAAACAAGTTTTATGGGCTGAAGAATGTGGTGGACCAACATACCCCTTTTGTCGAAGCGGTTGATACCCAAACAATCAATGAGGTTTTGGAGGATTTGTGCTTCAGGGGAACGAAATTGGATAACACCAACAAAAAAGTAAAGAGGGGAGTCTGAAGCCCTATGCAAAGTTGTGGAACCATTACATAAGACCTGGTTGATGCCCACCTCCCACCACACGACTGTGGCCCTTAACAGACTATTTCTCTTGCACTATATTCTCAATGCAAGGGCCAATTGATGTGGGAAAGATAATTGTCAACGAAGTGTACGCATGCATAAAGATGAAATCGAGCCCTCTGATTTTCCCCAATTTGATTATGGCCCTCTGTCGAAAGAAAGAAAGAAAAAAAGAAGTGTATAAGGATGACGAGGATGAGATTTTTAAGGGAAATCAAGGATTAACCCCGGACCAGATTCTTGGGCTTAAACAATTTGATGAAGATGCTCTGGTAGAGATTGTTGAGGGGGAGCTAAGACAGTTGCTGCAGCGAGGATTGCCTCCTTGGTAGCCTCCATGTGATGTATGAAGGAAGAGATGGAGATGATGCGCAATAACAAGCATACGTTTTCAAGTATGCTAAAGAGAGGGATGATGTGGTGAACTCCTATTGTTGGGAGATGTTGCCGTACCTGACAAAAGAATTCTCACCCTTCCCTAAAGCCCTATTAGCTATGCCTCAGACAGCAGCAGCACCAAAGAGAGCCCTTACAGATGCTACAACAAGTCCTCGCCCGACGAGGAAGAGTAAAGGAAAAGCCCCACCACTTGAAATCTCAATAGAAGAATCAGTCACTATTGAGAGTGACGATGAAGAGATGCATGATACCACTCTTGCCCCATGCACCTACTCCAACTCAGATGCTACAGTGCGAACAAGGAGTCGTCTCAAGCGATCTGCCGGTTGTATTTGGAACACTCATATTGAAGAGAATGATGATTGGGATAACGAGCAAGACTAGGATGAGCATGATGAGCACATACAACCAACCGAGGACGAGGAACCCATTGTCGCGCTGAGGAAGAAGTATTTCAAGCTTAAAGCCACCAAAACTGCACCATCGAAGTAGGACCATAGCGAGGTACCTCCCATAGCATTGCATTTAGTTTAGTTTTAGTTGATTTTCATTCATTGAGGAAACTACATTCTTCAATTTCGAGGGTGTTAGTGCTCTTAGTTAAGTATTTGCATTAGTAGTTAAAAATATGTTTTTGCTATGACTTTTTGTTTGTCTTAAAGACTGACTTTATGAATAAATTAAGGATGTCCAATGATGAGTAATTATTTTTTGTGGCTATGGATTATGTGAATATAGATTACTATTGAGATTGGTAGAGTTGACTTTAGGGCTTGATCCTTTGTGATTTATTTGTTACACAATTGCATGTTCTCTATGCTTAATACTGTTAGAATAATTTTTGTGAAAGAACTCTTGCATGCCTTAGTATAAATGATATTAATGATAAATGGAAGTGTTAAAGGCTTATTAAAACTCCCTTGTGTGAATGAATAAATGCTTTGGCATAACTGTAGAGGGACACTCTGCTTTGCATAGTTTTCCTGGGTACTACATTTTAATAAATGGCAACCATAGCAAATGAGTGAATAAAAGTAGTCACTGGATGACTCTACTTACTAGCTCGGGGATGTTATGTTTGCTCCATGTTTATCTAGAGTTAAGGCCAGTAGTTGTGATGAGCAGACTCTCTTCGTAGCAGCTTAAAAAAAGTTAGAATATGGGAGTAAAGCTTATGCTTAATTAACAAATAATAGGGTATAATAGAGACCTGGCCTAGAATTTTTCTAACTCTGTCAAGCATAGATTGAATGCAATCACGCACAAACGTGAAAAGGATTTTGTCCTAAGGAAAAGTTCTTAAAATCTCAAAACTGTCTAGTGTGTTGAAGCCCATATTTACTGAGGACTGAAATCTTGCCATAGCATTGTCTTGAGCTAGTCTTTGCCATAGCAATTTTTTTATTCATATATACTCATTGCTTGAGGATAAGCAATAGCTTAAGTTTGGGGGTGTGTTAACCTTGTAAAAAGTATACATTCCATGCCTTTTTGCTTAGGTTATTGTTTGGTTTTAAGCTCATTTCATTCCATATAGTTGCATTTAGTGGTGTTGCTTTGGATGTTTTTAATTATTAGTAAAATTGGTGCTGCTTGAGAGAAAGGGTTGTTTTCTGGTGATGATGTGTAGGCGATCAAAAGAGCTTTGCTGGGAAAGGAAATTTTGCACCAGCGTTTTGGACAGTATTTCTGGGCACATAAAAAGACAAAAAAGAAGATATTTTATAGCCCCCACATGTGATTCCACCAGCCAGCTGTGGCATACATGTGAAAGGAATATTCCCTAGGGTACACGAGGAATTAAGGGCACAAAACCCTAGGAGCACGACTATATAAAGGATAGGACACCCACATTAAAAGTGGAGCTGAAAAAGTTGTTGGTGGGCAAAGAAAGAGAGAAGCAAAAAGGCGGCTGCCCTCATTCTTCCTTATCTTGGTGTCCTCCATTGTTGAAGCTCCAAGGGACGATCTTGTTGGCCTTTGAGAGAAGTAGCAAGCTTAGGGTGGTTCATTGCAGTCCAAGGCAGCTTGGGAGGTTACTTTACTCTTAGTTGTTTTTTGATCTTACATTTTTATTCTGAAATGGGTTGTATTAGACGACTGATTTTGGATGATATTTGCCCAACCATGAACTAACTTTAAGTGGCTTGGGTTTATTGTGGATGATTATGTTTTCTGTTTAAATGTTTTAGCATTTTCCAGTTTCATTGATGCTTTGTTCACTGTTTTATTGCCTTAGGTTTCTAAGAGCCTTCGAGAGTTAGCCTTTACCCTTGTTTGATGCTTAATGGTCGAGAGAGTTAAGCTTAGATCTACGTGGAAAATGGGGTTTGATGCTGAGAGGCAGAACCCTAACTCACCTTAGAGATAAGGATAGAGTTTTAACGACTAAAAGGAGTAGAACTTTAGGGTTCTTAGCTTACTAGGGTTCACGCTAAGAGGTATTGTCGTAGCATTCTGGCGGCCAGTTTCGTGCTAGAGATAGTTTAGAAACACCTATATAACTCTATCGAGTATCATATAAGCTGGAAAGCGTTAGTCATTCATGTAAAGTAGGTATAGGATTCCTTGATAAACCCAGCCTGCCATTCCATTGAGAGTTTCTGCACGTGTGAGGACGTTTGAAGTCTTATCGTATCGCTCCAATTTTTATTACAATTTTTGCTACAACATTTCTTTTAACTGCTCATATCAGCTCTTCCATTTAATATTATGTTCTTGTTTGAGTGCTTAAGCTTTACTTAATTTACCTTTATTCCCTGTGGAGATGATCTCACTCATCACTTTATTACTTGTTCGATGTGTATACTTGCACCGATTGCGTATCATTTATAGTACATCACAACACGCAACACACCTCAATATTCCCTCGAATGCTTCCTACCACACCTCCTACACTCATGAGCACCAACAAAGGTATTATGACCCTGAAAACCACTCCCAACACTATTTCCTCCCCGTCTTTGATCCAGACAATACCTTCTATCTATTTTCTTCTTATAACGATCCTTAACAATATCAAACTCCGTACTCCTCTTTCTCGCTGATAACTCCTGAACGAGCAGACAAGCCCAAATTCTGTTCTATGCCATTTGTTTGAGAAACCAGGACATTAAACTTTGTGTAGTCGGTGGCCATCACGTATGTCTTCACCTCCCTGATCAACCCATACGGAACCGTTCACACCTCTGTTGCTCATTCGAAACCAACTCAGGAGCATACTTACTCAATCGTACCAACTCAGGCATGTTTCCTTGCACCAAAGCCACGAACTCTCTCTTCTTCTCATCTCTATATCTAGTTCCCAAATACTTCTTCCTAAAAGCCTCACAAAAGAATTCCCAAGTAACATTGGCAGGTTTCATTCTCGCTATCACAGTTGTCCACCAACTATAAGCATCTCCCTAAAGCAATAACACAATACACCCCAGCTTGTGTATATCCGTACAATCCATCTAGCCTAGGATTCTCTTAGTGCTAGCAAAGCATTCCTCAGCTGCTTCATGAATCAATCTTCTAAACACAACACCACCAAGGCTACACAAACGCTTTAAAGGAAATTCGGTATTAACAGCTGTAGGCGTTAGTGCAGGTACATGTACTCCAGCTATGGACGCCTGGAAAGCTCCCTTCATCGCTTGGACTAACGGTACCATGTCACCAAAAATAGGTGCTTGGGGTGCCTGAGGCACACCTCCCTTTACTCCAACACCAGCAGGAGGATTTGCTGGAGGAGGAGGCAACTCACCATCGTGTGTATCCACCACACAACTCATGTGAGCTCTAGTCTCTCGTTTCGGTCCCATACGCGAAAATATGAGTCTAAACATGTAATGCAATAAAACAAAACAATTAGGCCAACTCGCAGCAAGAATCCAAGCCACTATTGTTTAAAAACAAAATCATTTAACTCAAGTAGCAATAAGGCAATGTGTCCCAAGTTTAAACACCCCAAACATACCACATATTGAATACAATTTCACAAATTCAATCACCATACAGGTCAGAAAACATATTCAAACAACATCAATGAACCAAACAACCATAACCCACCTCCCAACAATCATAACCTGTCTTTGATACCACCAAATGTAACCTCCTTGACCTGGTCTAGTCGAAAGACCAAACTGAGCGAGCTACATCATGGTTTACCGAAGTAAACCCCAAGAAGATTACAAATAAACGGACCATTTTTTTCTTTTATATTATCTAAATGCATTATTAGATCCTAAGGTGTTCATACAATTCATGGTTAAAATTTTAGCTCAATCGGATGTCGTTTCGACATCCAATTCCTCATATATGCTCTATAGGGACTAAAACATAATTTCTAATATTTACAAGGACTTTCATGAAGTTAAAGTTACCAATCCTTAATTAGTCATGTTACATTCCTTCATGTTAAATCTCAACTCAAATGATCATTCATTCACATTTAATTGCACAATTAGCAATCAAAGACCAAAATGCAAAGATTCAAACTACATGTGCTATTAGAATTGAATTAACAGTCTACATACCGGAACAAGTACTTAGCTTATCGAAACAACACAAATGGACAAAGGCGTATCGATACGATCCTAAGGTGTATCGGTATGGGCTTGTATATTTTGAAAATCTAGATTCCAGTAGCTAGACACCATATCGATACGGTAACCCGTGTACCGAAATAAACATTGTTCCATCACTATGCGTACTGATACGGTTACTAGGCATATCGGTATGCCTAGGTTATTTTGAACGTTTTGACCCTGGACAGGTCCTCGCGTACCAAAACCTGAGGGGTCTGTACCGGTACGATGAGACTTGTATTGACCTCTAGGTCTAATATATGACACTTTGGCTCAATCTAACACCATCCATTCAACCTCTAATCATCATATGAAATCATAAACATTCAATCATCAAACATAGCAACATATATTGAGACTAGACTAAGCATCGCATAATCAAGCAATCTCCTATGAGCATGAGTTCTACCCAAGCATGCTTATTGTCTCCCAACCCCTCAAAACCACATACCAAAACATCAAACAAATCCAAAATATTAATCCAAACTATTGCAACAGAGAGTAACTCAAAACACATCTCCCAAAACAACCCAGTCACATTGCCTTCTTATTACTACTTAACGTATATAAAGCCATACTTTCTAATGAAATGTTCCTTGGATCCTCCCTTGCTCACATACAGTCCGAGAAAGCTATTTCTCTGCATTGTTAAGGAAAAGAGAGTGTAAGCTATAAGCTTAGTGAGGGAATTCGCATAAACACTCATCAATGCATTTAATCCATTTGATTCAAATCTCATGTAAATATCTCATGACAAAAATCTCACGCTTTTCATATAATCTCAAATATGCACATTTACATCATTTTCAACACATGTATCATGGATTTAATCTCTACCTCAATTTAAGCTTCACACCACAACACCTTTATTATAAGCTTAAAGAGTAACACATGTATAAATCTCATTATACAAACATAATCCATTTCACATGATACATTCTCTCATATATTGTCATTCAAGTGTGTAACCCCCTCGACCCGACCTAGTCCTAAGACCGAACCAAGCAAGCTATATTTGGTTTACCAAAGTAAACTGGAAGATGAGACCAAAACACGACCATTTTTTCCTTTTATCGTGTCTAGATGCTTTATTACCTTCCTACATATACATACTGTTTACAGGTGAAAACTCAACCCAATCGGGCATAGAATTGATATCCAATTGGACACAACCGCAATCTAGGGACTAAACTGCAATTTTAACAAAACTCAAGGACTTTACAAAATTTTATCTTACCATCCTTTAATTAAACATATTCCATGCTTACATGTCAAAAATCAACTTAATAATATCATCCATGCTCATTCAATTGGTAAAACAAGACCCAGGGACTAAAATGAAAGAAACCAAAACTGTCTTTCCATGACATAAACATAATTAACAGACTCCGTATCGATGCGCTAAGGCCCGTATCGATAAAAAATTGCAAACTCATTTCGGTACCTCGAGTACGGTACCGGCACGCCATTTCGAATACAAAAATCCTATTTAATTTCTTGATACACCGTATCGATACGATCATCCAGTGTTTCGGTACACGAGCTCATTCCAAAAAGTCAATTTCCAGTAGCAATAAATCCTATCGAAAAGATTATACACATACCAAAACACCATGCCAAAAATTGCCTAGCCGTATCTATACGGTCCCTTGCGTATCGGTACACCTGGGCCTGTAATGTCAAATTTAGCTAGTTTTTCACTTGAATCTAGATGCATTTGGGTACTAACAACTTGCATTCATGCATACAAACATTCACGAACATATAAACTCACATTCAACCCAAGGTTAAACGACCACATCAAACTCAAGCTCCCAAAGGCCAACTCTAGAGGCATGCTACCTAACCCACTTTACCAAATATGCCAAAATGCACAAATAGTCCATTCTCACCATAAGCAACATGCCAACACAACATAATAAACTTGCTCAAACCATCAAAACATGGCAATCAATAAGGAGGCTCTAGATGCATACCTAGGCAACCAATCATCCACAACCAAAAGCAAGGGTTAATATCAAACTTACCAACATCAAACCATCCTCAAAACCCAGCATGGAAACATACTTAAAATCCATAAGAAAATTGAATTATAACTCCCAAAAACCATGGCGAACATATTGCCTTATTGACCGAAATATAAACCGAGTTCATACTCAAACTTGTAAATGTCTTTCGATCGCTTAGCCTAGCCTCTTGCTTCCTTAAACCTTAATGCTTTGCATCATTAAGAAAAAGATAGCGTAAGCACACTTGCTTAGTGAGGATGCTCATACAACAATGATGCATTTAAAACCAATTGAATACCAAATGTTTGTTTTCCAAAAACATTATTACAACCAAAGGATTTCTCCATGGTTCCAACCGAATCAAAAAATAATAACCATTATGCAACACCATGTACATTCCATGCTTAAATCTCCAAAGCATTACATCATAAACCATGCTTAAATCCCAAAGCATTTGAAATAGGTTCAACACATGAACTTTCTCGTATATTGGCATTTATAGTGACCCAGATAGACTACCTCTATCCTATACATATCAGATACACGAATCTCTCATACCTGCCTAGTTAAGCCGCATGATATCCCAAACCTTGCCTTGTTAAACCGCAAGATTTAACACCCTCGCCTAGTTAAACCGCAAGATTTCACCCTTGCCTGGTCAAACCACAAGTGTACCGACCTTGCATAGTTAAACTGCAAGATCACCATCAATTTGGGTTGCCTAGTTAAACCGCATGCCCCAAATGAGGTCCCCAACAGTCCAAGTGGCCTTGTTAAACCGCCATACCTCAAGGACCCATGGCCACAATCGATTTTGTTCATCTTTTATAGTGCACATTTAATCCTATGCCATGCCAACTATATGCGATTGTTTCCTCACCATGTCACATAGCCAATATACCATTTGCAAAACATTTACTTACTGTTTTACAATGCATTATACAAAACATCACATATGCAAATCTCTTTGCCAATGCAACAATACCATTCCCAACCGAAATGAAAATCAGTGCTCACTAGCATTTAATATACTTTTAAACCCCTACATATATACTCAAAATCATGTATTTCTAGTAAGTAATTCATACCATGTTTATCACCAAAAGATGCAAACACCATGCTCATATCTAAGCCGATATTAAAGAGCAAAATAAGGGAAACTTACTTCTGAGCTTAGGTAAGCGTCTCACGCTTACCCTAAACTCCTAACAACCTTTACAAACCTTTGTAGAGCATTTAAAACCAGTTTCCACTCACCGATATGCTTCGCCTTCCTTGCCAACGCGATACAAGCTCCCGACAAGTAACAAAACAACGTCAAGCTTCTTTGTCTTGATTATCCCCTATTTTAAACACATAAAACCAGAGGATAAATGCATAATTAGCATTCAAACCACTGCCTCAAAGCAAAACCCTGCAACTCTCAGGTTGCCCACTTAGAAACCATCCGAACCAAACCGAAATCATCATCAAACGTTTCTGAAACTTATCCCAGCCATAAAACAACGACTCAACCCATCAATCAACATAAATTAACATCCAAAAACCTTTTTCCAACATCTTTTTACTTCCAGCAATGATTAAACTCGAATATCCTCACAAAAAACTCAAATCTAACAACCTAAACAATTAGAGATCCAAAGGTTTCGGGATGCTATTGATAAAAACAACTTATCAACAACATAATAAATTCAAAATATGTATTAAATCAATCTTAAACACTGGAAATTAGATCCACTTCAAAAATTACCTTGTTACATCAATTTACTCCATCAAACATTGATAAATCATTAAAATTAGTTTACAATCAATAAATCAAGGATCAAATACTTGGGAATTTCAGTAAAGAACCATAAAATAGAGTAGATCATGGACCTTACCCCTATTGTGAGATTTCTCCCTCAATTGGTTTGATAAAAGCTAAGAAAACACAAGATTTAGATGAGATTTTGTAAAAACAATACAATGTTAATTAATCAATTACCAATCGTAAAAACAAGTTAAAAAACTTCTCACCTCTGGATTTTGATGAAAACTTGAGTGTTTGGCTAAGGAGTGAGTGGAGAGAAAAGTTGAGAGAAAAGTTACGTGAATTTTCTTTAAAGAACTTAACCAACTTTTTAACTAAAATTCTTTTTTAAATAACTTTAAAATACATGTTAAAATATCTTTAATTAAGGGAGAAATCATCAGAAAAAACTTGGTAAAATAGCTCCTTAAAGATTCTAAGAATTTGACCCTTTTCATTTTAGTCAACTTTAAAAACAGTTTTCAAAACTTGCATTTTGGTCACCAGCCCAAAATGTTCGATTTCCAAATATAATTTTCCAAAATTGATTTCACCATTATCTTTAATATAATTAATAGTGATTTTAGAATATTTTTCCTAAATCTTATTACCTTCAAAAATATTTAAACCAATTTAATCTCAAAACTGACCCGAAACTCTAATACCGATCCACCGAACCTTTGAACCATCCTTTAAAACATTTAAGCCCAAAACTGAGGATTTACAACTCTCTTCCACTTAAGAAATTTCATCCTCGAAATTACTTGTAGGAAACAAATGTAGAAATTGCTCCATCATCTATGCCTTGCTTTCCCAAGTGGCTTCCTCAACACCTCGGTATCGCCACAAGACCTTCACAAGCTCAATCATTTTACCACGAAGAACTTTATTGCTGGAATCAAGGATCTCCACCGTAGGATAAATCTGGCCTCAACTCTATATGCTCCATTGGCATAACATGCGAAGGATCCGACCGATACCTCCGTAGCATAGATACATGGAACACATCATGTATTTTCTCCAGCTCGGTAGGCAACTTAAACCGATAAGCCACAGGACCTACACGCTCAATAACCTTGTACTATTCAATAAACCTCGGACTAAGCCTACCCTTACGTCAAAATCTCATCACCTTTTTCCATGGTGACACTTTCAAGAACACACGATCGCCTACCGCATATTCAATTTCCCTACGCTTCAAATTCTCATAAGACTTATGTCGATCCGCAGCTGCTTTCAAGCGATCACACACAAGCTTTACTTTTTCGTCCGTGTCCTTCAATACATTCGGTAAGGTAACATGTTTTTCCCCAACCTCAACCCAACATAAGGGCGTACGACACCTCCGGCCATACAACACCTCATATGGTTCCATCTGTATACTTGCGTGGTAGCTATTGTTATATGCAAACTCAACTAAAGGTAAATGCTTCTCCTAGGTTTCTTGAAACTCGATAATGCAACACCTCAGCATATCCTCCAAAACCTGAATAACCCGCTCAGACTGCTCATCCGTCTAGGGGTGATACGGGGTTCTGAAACTCAACCTTGACCCCAAAGGCTGGTGTAAACTTTTCCAGAACCTTGCCATAAACCTTGGATCTCTATCAGACACAATGGACTTAGGTATCCCGTGCAAGCGTACAATCTCAACAATATATAGATTTGCTAGTTTGTCCAAGTATCGTCGTGTGCACTGGCAACAAATGTGCACACTTCGTAAACTAATTAACAATCACCCAAATGCAATCCCTTTTAGCTGGTGTCAAGGGCAGCCCCGTCACAAAATCCATAGTGATTCTCTCCCATTTCCACTCTATAATTTTCAGCGGTTGCAACAACCCTGATGGAAACGGATGTTCAGCCTTGACTCGTTGACACACCATACACTTGGACACAAGCTCAGCCATATCCTTTTTCAACCTAAACCAGTAGTATGCCTCCTTCAACCCACGATACATCTTAACACTACTAGGATGCATAGAAAAAGGACTAGAGTGTGCCTCCGTAAAAATAGTGTGCCTCAACTCTGGATCATCTGGCACCACTATTCGACCCTTGAAACACAAAACTCCATCATTATCAAAATGAAAATTCGTTGGATTACCCTTCGATATGTCCTTAACATGCTTAACAAAAAATCATCATACGGTTGTTTAGCTTTAATCAACTATGACATTGTAGGCTTAACTTGCAGTTCGGCCAACAAACCACAATCTCGTGCCACAGTCAACCTTACAAACATAGCTCTAAGCTCAACCGCAACCTTACGACTCAATGCATCCGCAACTACATTGGCTTTACTAGGATGATACTCAATTGTCAAGTCGTAATCTTTAAGTAACTCCAATCATCTACGTTGCCTAAGATTCAAATCTTTCCGAGACATCAAATACTTCAAACTCGTATGGCCCGTGAAAACAACACATTTCTCACCATAGAGATAATGTCTCTAGATTTTAAAAGCAAAAACCATAGTTGCAAGCTCTAGATCATGAGTTGGATAGTTGCGCTCATGAACTTTCAACCACCTCGACGCATAGGCCACAACCTTACCATCTTGCATTAGCACACATCCCAATCCAGCATATGACGCATCGCTATAAAGCACAATCTCCTTCCCCGATTTCGGTTGAATCAACACAGAAGCATGTGTCAAAACCTCCTTCAATTTTTCAAAACTATGTTGCTGCCTCTCTGTCCACACATAAGGAACATTCTTCTTCAACAGCTTTGTCAACGGTGCTGTAATACTCGAAAAACCCTCAACAAAATGGTGATAATAACCAGCCAACCCAAGAAAACTACACACCTCTGATACAGATTTAGGTTCATTCCAATTTAGAATAGCCTCAATTTTCTTTGGATCAACACGGATACCTTTCACAGAAACTACATACCCAAGGAACATTACTTCCTTAAGCCAAAACTCACACTTGCTCAACTAAGCATACAACTGATTATCCTTCAACACTTGGAACACAATCCGCAAATGTCGATCATGTTCCTCCTCGACACGCGAGTACAAGAGAATATCATCTATGAACACTACAACAAATTGGTCCAGATATTCATGGAACACCCTATTCATCATATCCATGAATGCAGCCGAGGCATTTGTCAAACCAAAAGGCATGACCAGAAACTCATAACGCCCATACCTCGTACGGAACGCGGTCTTATGCACATCTTCATCCTTAACCTTCAGCTGATGATGCCCCAATGTCAAATCTATCTTGGAAAACACTGTTGTCCCATGGAACTGATCGAACAAGTCATCAATCTGCGACAACGAATACTTGTTCTTCACCGTTAACTTATTCAACTTTCGGTAATCAATGCACATATGCATCGTACCATCCTTCTTCTTCACAAACAAAATAGGTGCACCCCAAGGAGAAACACTCGGTCGAATGAACCCACAATCCAACAACTCCTGAAGCTGTGACTTCAACTCCTTTAATTCCTTCGGTGCCATCCTATAAGGAGCAATGAACACCGGTGTCGTACCCACAAATAATTCAATACCGAACTCCACCTCTCTATCCAGTGTTAAACCTGACAACTCTTCAGGAAAAACCTCTAGAAAATTACAAACAGCCTGAATGTCTTGCACTCGAACACCTTTAGCTTCAGGATTCATCGCAATAGCCAAATAAGCTTGGCAACCTCCTTGCATCATATTTTCTGCCTGGGTAGCCGAAATAACATTGGACAAGAACCTTACATTCTCGCCAACCGCCACAACTTCATAATTGCCAGCTAACCTCAAAGAAATCCTCTTGGATTCACAATCCACAATCACCTTGTGCTCACTCAACCAATCCATACCCAAAATGATATCAAAACCATGAAATGGCAACTCCATCAGACTTGTGGCAAACTCATAACCTGGCACAACCAAAAGACACAACTTATATAGCTTTCTAGTAGTCACCGTCTCACCAAAAGAACTAGTTACTAACATACCAACATCAAGGATCTTAACAGGAACATTCAACAATGATGAAAGTTCATTCAAGATGTATGAATGAGTAGACCCATAATCAATCAAAGATAACAATGTCAAGGATTGCAAAGTAAAGGTACATGCGATCACATCTGTGTCATTACGACCCTCATGGTGAGCAAAAACCTGAGGCGGTCCACCACCCTCCAATCTGATCGCTACGGCATGAGCCAAACCACTCTAACCATCCTCGCGCCTTTAAAAATTACCCCTCCTACGGCCTCGGCCCCTTGAAAGTGCAGAAACCTGTGTCGATGCATCCCTCACAGCTCAAGAACAATCACGCTTCAAGTGATCTGTCGATCCACAAATCCAACAACCTCCAGCATTACCCAGTTCATACCTGTATGGCGCCTATCGCATCGCTCACACTCCACTACAACACGAGCTCACTGAGCACCTTGGCCAACTCCGCCACCACGCCTGTGATCTGGCCTATGTCTCATGTTTCTGAACTTCCTACTCCACCTCCTAGAATAGCTAGAGTCAACCACTCTCTTACCCTAACTCGTACTCGCAGCCTGAACTGGTGCACCCAAGGATTGCTCGATATCCTTGGCCTGATTGACCAAAATATCAAAATCCGTATAACCCACAGCCAGAAAATACGTTTTAATATCCTTAACAATACCATAAAGGAACCTATCACATCTCTGTTGGTTAGCAGGAACCAACTCTTGAGCATATTGGCTCAGACAGACAAACTTTACCTCATATTCAGCAATAGACATGCCACCCTGTGTCAGCGCCATGAACTCGTGTCTCTTCATATCCAAATATTGGGTACCAAGGTACTTCCTCTTAAAAGCTCTTCGAAAGAACTCCCAAGTAGCATCCGCCTCTGGAACGCCAGCAATGGTGGTCACCCACCAATGATATACATCACCCTGCAACAGAGACATGGTGCACCCCAACTTGCGCTCCTCATTGCATCCTATTTGATTCATGATGTGAATCGTCTTTTCCAGCCAACCCTCGACTGCCTCAGGGCTCAAATCCTGAAATTATACACCTCCCAAACTCTTTAAACGCTTTAAAGGTAACCCCTGGTTTGCCACCGTAGCTGGTGACGGTGCTTGAGCCTGTACTCCAGGCACCGCTGCCTAGAAAGCTCCCGTTATTACCTAAACTAACAGAGTCAAATTGCCATATATAGGTACTTGGTGAACCTGAGGTACTTCACCCGCCCTAACATCGACTCGAGGAACCATCGAAAGAGGAGGATGAGGTAAAACATGAGGGGGATTCTCTTTTATCTCGTTAGTTTGCCCTACCCACGTAGTATTAGCCATCGATCGCATCTCACATCGAGCCATGCCATCATAAAGCATCACAACACATTAAAGTTAGGCTAGCATCAAGCAAGGATCCAAGACAACTTTTAAATGCATTTTAAAACCTTGGTAATAGACAATGTGTCCCCAATTCATACCTTAACAAGATATTAAACAATCACTGAATATATACATAACCACCGACAACATCAGTTAATCAAACAACAATATCCCAACTTTTTCTAAACATGTATTTGATACCAACAAATGTAACCCACTCGAACCAACCAAGTCGCAAGACTAAACCGAGCAAGCTACATTAGGTTTACCGAAGTAAACCAGGAAGAGGAGACCAAAGCGTGACCATTTTTTTCTTTTATCTTGTCTAGATGCTTTATCACTTTCCTACATGTACATACTGTCCACAGGTGAAAACTCAACCCAATCGGGCATCGAATCGATATCCAATTAGACACAACTACAATCTAGGGACTAAACTATAATTTTAACAAAACTCCAGGGCTTTCCTAATTTTATGTTACCATCCTTTAATTAAAAATATTCCATACTTACATGTCAAAAATCAACTTAATACGATCATCCATGCTCATTCAATTGGTAAAACAAGACCCAGGGACTAAAACGAAAGAAACCAAAACTGCCTTTCCATGACATTAACATAATTAACAGACTCCGTATTGATATGCTAAGGCCCATATCGATATGGTATTGCAAACTAGTTTTGGTACGTCGAGCACTGTACTGGTACACCATTTTGAATACAAAAATCCCAATTAATTTCTTGATACACCATACTGATACGGTCATCCAGTGTTTCGATACGCGAGCTCGTTCCAAATAGTGAATTTCCAGTATCAATAAAGCGCATCAAAACGCTTATACACGTACCGAAACCATGCCAAAAATTGCCTAGCCCTACCGATACAGTCCCCCGCGTATCGGTACACTTGGGCCTGTAAAGTCAAATTTAGCTGGTTTTACACTCGAATCTAGATGCATTTGGGTCCTAACAACATGCATTCATGCATACAAACATTCACGAACGTATAAAATCACATTCAAACCAAGGTTAAATGACCACATCAAACTCAAGCTCCCAAAGGCCCACTCTAGAGGCATTCTACCTAACCCAGTTTACCAAATACGCCAAAATGCACAAGCAGTCCATTCTTATCATAAGCAACATGCCAGCACAACACAACATAATAAACTTGCTCAAACCATCACAACATGGCAATCAATAAGGAGGCTCTAGATGCATACCTAGGCAACCAATCATCCACAACTAAAAGCAAGGGTTAATATCAAACTTACCAACATCAAACCATCCTCAAAACCAAGCATGGAAACATACTAAAAATCCATAAGGAAACAAAATTACAACTCCCAAAATCCATGGAGAACACATTGCCTTATTGACCGAAATATAAACCAAGTTCATACTCAAACTTGTAAATGTCTTTGGATCGCTTAGACTTGCCTCTTGCTGCCCCAAACCTTAATGCTATGCATCTTTAGGAAAAAGAGAGCCTAAGCACACTTGCTTAGTGAGGATGCTCATACAACAATGATGCATTTAAAACCAATTGAAAACCAAATGTTTGTTTTCCAACAACATGCTTACAACCACAACATTTCTCCATGATTCCAAACGAATCAAAACATAATAACCATTATGCAACACCATGTACATTCCATGCTTAAATCTCCAAGGCATTACATCATAAACCATGCTTAAATCCCAGAGCATTTAAAATAGGTTCAACACATGAACTTTCTCATATATTGGCATTTATAGTGGCCTGGATAGACTACCTCTATCATATACATGTCGAATACACGGATCTCTCATACTATGCGTAGTTAAACCGCATGATATCCCAAACCTTGCCTAGTTAAACCATAAGATTTGACACCCTCGCCTAGTTAAACCGCAAGATTTCACCCTTGCCTAGTAAACCGTAAGTGGACCAACCTTGCCTAGTTAAACCGCAAGATCACCAACAACTTGGGTTGCCTAGTTAAACTGCATGCCCCAAATGAGGTCCCCAACAGTCTGAGTGGCCTTGTTAAACTGCCATACCTCAAAGACCCATGGCCTCGACCAATTTTGTTCATATTTTATAGTCCACTTTTAATCCTATGGCATGCCAATTATATCCGATTGTTTCCTCTCCATGTCACATAGCAAATATACCATTTACTTACTGTTTTACAATTCATTATACAAAACATCACATATGCAAATCTCTTTGCTAATGCAACAATACCATTCCCAACCTGAATGAAAACCAGTGCTCACTAGCATTTAATATACTTTTAAACCCCTGCATATGTAATCAAAATCATGCATTTCCAGTAAGTAATTCATACCATGTTTATCACCAAAAGATGCAAACAACACGTTCATATCTAAACCGATATTCAAGAGCAAAATAAGGGAAACTTACTTTCGAGCTTAGGTAAGAGTCTCACACTTACCCTAAACTCCCAACAACCATTACAAACCTTTGTAGAGCATTTAAAACCAATTTTCACTCACTGATACGCTTTGCCTTCCTTGCCAACGTGATACAAGCTCCCAGGAAACAACAAAACAACGTCAAGCTTCTTCTCCTTGATTATCCTTTGTTTTAAACACATAAAACCAAAGTTTAAATGCATCGTTATGCATTCAAACCACTACCTCAAAGTAAAACCCCACAACTCTTAGGTTGCCCACTTAGAAACCATCCGAACCAAACCGAAATCAACATCAAACATTTTTGAAACTTATCACAGCTATAAAACAACAACTCAACCCATCAATCAACATAAATTTCTAAAAACCCTTTCCCAACATCTTTTTACTTCCAGCAAAGATTAAACTCGAATATCCTCACAAAAACACAAATCTAACAACCTAAACAATTAGAGATCCAAGAATTTCGGGATTCTATTGATAAAAACAACTTATTAAAAACATAATACATCCAAAATATGTATTAAGTCAATCTTAAACACTGGAAATCAAATCCACTTCGAAAATTACCTTGTTACATCAATTTTACCCAATTTACTCCATAAAACATTGATAAATCATTAAGATCAGTTTACAATCAATAAATCAACAATCAAATACTTGGGAATTTCAGTAAAAAACCATACAATAGAGAAGATCACGGACCTTACCACTATTGTGAGATTTCTCCCTGAATTGGTTTGATAAAAGCTAAGAAAACACAAGATTTAGATGAGATTTTGTAAAAACAATACAATGTTAATTAATCAATTACCAATCATAAAAACAAGTTAAAAAACTTCCCACCTTTGGATTTTGATGAAAACTTGAGTGTTTGGCTGAGGAGAGAGTAGAGAGAAAAGTTACGTGAATTTTCTTTAAAGAACTTAACTAACAATTTAACTAAAATTTCTTTTTAAATAACTTTAAAACACATGTTAAAATATCTTTAATTAAGGGAGAAATCATCAGGAAAAAACTTGGTAAAATAGCTCCTTAAAGATTCTAATAATTTAACCTTTTTGATTTTAGTCACCTTTAAAAACAATTTTCAAAACATGCTTTTTGGTCACCAACCCAAAATATCAGATTTCCAAATCTAATTTTCCAAAATTGATTTAACCATTATCCTTAATATAATTAATAATGATTTTAGAATATTTTTCCTAAATTTTATCATCTTCAAAAATATTTAAACCAATTTAATCCCAAAATTGACGAAACTCTAATACCAGTCCACCGGACCTTTGAACCAACCTTTAAAACATCTAAGCCCAAAATCGGGGTGTGACAAAGTGACTCAAAACCAGCAACCTTTCATTTCACAAAACTTATCTGATACACGGATTTCTCAAGTGGTTCCCACAACCACTTCACATACATACCTCAATCAGAGTAACGACACACTTGCCCACCTTAACGGTTCAAACTGGAGTAACAAAACATTTACCCACCTCTACGATTTGGATGTATAAATCCTTTAACGGGAGAAAATAGAACATTTACCCACCTCAACCGCTGCGGTTCTTATGTTGGAGATTACGGACACTTAACACCTCTCGACAAACATGAGGCAACTTTTTATAGTGCACTCTAAACCCTATGGCATGCCAACTATATCCGATATCATTTTAAGCACAACCACTTGCTAATATATTCAATAAACAACATTACCTCACTATTTTAAATATGCATCAAATCAATCTAACACAAATACATTAAGCCATGTATTTTTAACAATATCAAAAACACATTTGTAAACCATATGTCATTCTCATGAATCATCATCTATGATCATTTACGTCTTTCGCTTTCAAAACATGCATAATACAGTGAGTAATTAAAACCAACAACATGTGCATAAGATTTCAATTTGCAAAACTGAAATCGAGAGAAAGCTCAATCGATACTTACTTTTGAGCTTAGATAAGTGTATCAAACTTTATCTAAACTCCCACAACTCCTTTTCAAACCTTTTAACAGTAGTAAACACTTTTCCACTCATCAACAACCCAACGCTTGATTGTTGATGCGGGAATAAAGCTTCTGAAGCTTCCACACCTTCTTCAAAAGACAAAGGATTCAATTCCCCTGCTTTACCCAATCAAAAACAGAGGATTAAAACACATCCTTGTAACACAAACCTCCAGCAACCAACAAACACAACCTCAACTTGCAAGAATCCACTCAGCACCCTCCTAAAGCCATCGAGAACACCACCAAACCTTACCTAAACAAAGCCAAGCCAACATCTAATGATTCTAACACATTAGCAACATCAATTAAAATCCAAAAACACCTTAAACACATCCTTATACCTCCAGCAACACTACAACAACAAGATCAAGCCAAAAACCAACTATACACAACCTAGAAAACTAACAATTCACATAGTTTCAGGATTACATTGATTAATCAACTCTTTCAAATCCATTAGATTCATCACCAAAACATATCCAAATCAATTTCCAACAATTTTCCAAGAAAACTCAATTTAACCAATAAATCCATATTAAAATCAAAATTTCTTAACATAAATCAACAACAAATGATCAAGAACCTGGGAATTTCAATAAAGAACCTTTAATTAGAGGAGAGAAACGAAAATCACATCTAATTGCTGATTTCTCCCTTAATTGGCCAAGCTTTGATGAAATCCAAAGAGATTTTGCAATATGATTTAGAGAAATCAATTAGAAATCAAAAAGGAAATCAATATGAATCAATTTTGGGAATTTTTAGAGTAGAAATCCTAGTTTGGTTGCTGAGAAATTTGAGAAAAAGGTTGGGTGAAAAGTAGTTACGTAAGAAAGTATTTTTAGCAAATTAAAGATCTTTTTAATAAATCCTCATTTATCTAATTATTAATCCATTTAAAAATACTTTAAAAATAGCCTAAAGTAATAGAGAAATCTATTGAAAAAGATTGGATAAATAGCTCCTTAATGATTCTAAGTTTTGACCCTTTTTCGATTT
Source organism: Hibiscus mutabilis (assembly GCA_019671005.1). NCBI lineage: Eukaryota > Viridiplantae > Streptophyta > Magnoliopsida > Malvales > Malvaceae > Hibiscus > Hibiscus mutabilis. The sequence continues at coordinate 18,537,778 of CM033744.1, read as the reverse complement.
AGTCACCAAAAACAATTTTGAAAACTTTCAAATTAGTCACTACACCAAAATGTCTAAAAACAGATTTAATTACCTGAAATTGACTTCACCACATTACTTAAAATATTAAATACGTAATTTAAAACATTTTCCCATATTTTATTTTATCCCAAAAATCAATTTTATAAATTTATTTTCCCAAAACTATTCGAATTGCCCAAATCGGTTCTCTTGAACAACCGACCCCATTCGGCCCAAGTCTAGACCCAATTTTAGGGTGTTACAACCATACGAGTACTCCTTTTGGCTACTAGTATTCTCATTTTTTAATATTGCATACCCATATCGATATGCTTGAGGTCCGTATCGATACGCCTATGAAACTTGAACCCTCATCGATACGGGATGGCAGTGTACCGATACGCAGTTCATTAATTCTATTAAAATGCTTTCTAAAGTTTGAATCTTTGTAGTTTTGTCCCTGTTTCTTGTTCAAGCTAAATGTGTTTGGATGATTATTTTAAGTTGAAATTTAACCTAATTGTATGAAATATGACTAAGGATCGGTAACTTTAATTTCAAGGAAATCCTCTTAATTAGGCAAAACTACAATTTGGTCCCTAAAATGTTATATGGTATAATTGGATGTCAATTCGATGCCCAATTCAGTTGTAAATTTCACTGTTTCCATCATGATCACCTTATGACTTAATTATGCATTTAGCAAAGTTAAAATGAAAAAAATGGACCGTTTTCTAATTAATTATTTTGGGTTGTTTGGAAAACCCAATGTAGCTCGCTCGGTTTAGTCCTACGACTAGACCAGGTCAAGGGGGTTACAGTTGTTGGAATCGGAGCAAGGTCATGACTGTTGGGAGGTGGGTTATGGTTGTTTCATTTATTGTTGTAACACCTCTAACCCGATTTAGGAGTAAACCAAACTAAGAGGTGTTATGATACAAACAATGGTTGGCTTAGCACATGTACGCCCTTAAATCGAACCCTAAAGGTAACTCAAACTCCAAGAGTATTAAAATTTTCCTCAAAATTTAACCATAATTTTACTCTTATAATCAAAATATCCTATAAGGCTTTCAAGTCTTAATCCTTAATTGGAGACATTAAAATTTGAGAAAGATCATAACCTTTAAGGTTCAGATTCCTATTAATACAAACATAATGTACTTCTAGAAGATTTTAAGTTTTAGAGTTATAATCGTCTAGTTTATAAGCCATATAAGGAATTGAGTCTAACATAAATCCTTATGATAATTTTTAGACAATGTTTGAATCCACGGTTCAAAGGATTCGAATAGGAGTATAACATACAAGGTTCGGCCAACCAAAGTACTCCAAGAAAAGATACCTATTATGGTCTAAGATTTTAGCCAAATTATACATGTGCATGCTACCTAAATTTTACCTTAATTAGACTCCTATGTTTAAAGATCATTCTAAAGCACACACCATCTAATATCATTGTCTAAGCATTTGCATAACACCACCATACATATAATCGTATTCAAAATACCATTCAAACATCATATCTAACATAACTTTACCAACAAATAACCATGAAACATTTTAGACCATTCGCATAAAGTGATAAATACTTATAAAGCTTATACACATATATGGCCAAAAAGGTGATCTAAATGCACTATGCATACTTATCAACTATGTGCCACCAACTAGGAGTTCTTAAAAGAGATTACAAAACATACATATTGACTCTTGTGATCTTGTCCAAGCTCAAATGCTAGCCGAAAACAATATTACCTTGAAATGTGATGGAAGAATAGGGTAAGCAAACACTTAGTGACTTAGTTTTACATAACCAAAAGCATGAATAAAAAATTATAAGTTATAAATATATTCTTTCACCAAAGTCTATCAAATCCAAACAAGAGCAAGCTTGATCGAATGGTAAGCCTTTATAAACACACAGTTTCAAACATAGAATCATTTCTTTAACCAATTAGGTACAAGCATCTTATAAGCTTATGTTACTTGCCACACAAGTTATCAAGATGATTCATTAGTTTTGCTTGTGAATTCCATTATTTTTCTTAAACATAGCCTTAAGAATCAAGTAGCCTAGGTACACGAATCCCCAGCTCCTACGGTCGCCTCATAAGGACTGCAGTCCAGGACCATAGTCCAATCCAAACATGAGCTTTATTGACTCTATGGAATGCCAACTATACCTATGACTGACTCAAAACCAAGGCTTTGTTTATCATATGAGCATAGCTTATTGTTTATCATATCATGCTCATTTATGCATAGCTTAAACTCAAGGGTAAAACAATGTAATTAAACAACAAAGGATGCTCAGGAAGGATACAAGCCTATCCTGAGAATTTAAACTGCACTCACAGTATTTCCAAATTTATGTTTAATCCCGAATTATTATTCCTAACTGCTTCTCCATAGCTCTACCCGCTTTGGATATTGCCTCATAAACTAAATCTTGATCTAACACAACAATAGCACAATCATTCATCAAAATTACTTTTATTCTAATCTTAATTATGTTAAGCATATACATTATATTTAACTTTTGATATACTTCAATTTTTCATACTAAAACAACCCCTAATAGTATCTAATTTAACACAAAACAATTTATTCAAACAAAACAACCCCTTAGCATGTCATTCTAATTCACAAAAGTCCTTGATTAAATACTAACAAAAAATATGACCATTAGCAACCAATTCGCCACATTCAATACATTAAATAAGATTCCAAAACTATTCAATTTGTCCTAAAAATAGGATGCAACCATGACACCAATTTATTGGTTCTTTAATTGAATAAAACAACTTCAAGATGAACTATCTTGATTTACAACAAATTGGATTTCATTCTTATTATGCAAGAGCGACTAATTCAAGTTTCAATATAATCATTTAGCCATGCCAAGATTTAATCGAGTATTTAAACATCCCCAAAATTTAAAGGATTCAAAATCAGCAGTTTAAGAACTTCAAAATATTTACAATTTCACATAATTAGTGGTAATTATCACTTACACCTTTCGAATCATTGGAGGAAAAATTACAATGTGTAATGTTCTTCTAGGAATTTAATCACACAAGATTCATAGAAAATCTATAGTAAAATCTAACATACTCATTCACATAATTTGAGTATATAACCTAACATTCATCTTCCAAAAATACTAACACTATGTTCATGAAATTAAGCTTAGAATATCTTGAGTTTACTCCCATTTCTAAAGAGTTAAAGAGAGAGCTTGCTTACCCCTTTCTATTCCAACTATCCGAATCAAACCTTCCAAAACCATCCAACTTGAGATTAATTCAAAGCTCTCTAAATTCTATCTCTCAAGAGTAAGGTTTTGCCAAGTGAGGAAGAAGATGATATTGGGATGAATTTTCATCTCAAATCGAGACTTCCTTGCTCGTTATCCCACATGTTTAATTAAATTGTTGACATGTGTAAGAACCATTAACCAAAATTTTATTAGCATGCAAACTCTCTTTTCCCAAATTCTCGGTTTAAGAGTTTAGCCACACATCTTTTCTTACTTTAAATTTGGTCACTCTTCCTTTGATTGATCTAATAAGTGCCAATTGAACGCCACAACAATATAGTGATCAAAATGTAGCATACTTCTAAGCCTATGTTTGGGATATTACAATTCTCCCCCTTTAAAAGAAATTTATCTTCGAATTTACATGAGGTGAACAAATGAGGATATAGATCCTTCATAGCAGCCTCAGGTTCCCAAGTTGCTTCTTCAGTCTTATGATTTCTCCATAATACTTTTATAAGAGGAATTGATTTGTTTCAAAGTTTTCTAACTTCTCGATCAAGAATTTGAACTGGTTCTACTTCGTAGGATAGATCTGGATTGAGTTCTGCTTCTTCAAGCTCAAGTATTTGAGAAGGATCTGATCTGTATTTGTGAAGCATAGAGACATGGAATACGTTGTGATCTTGTCAAATTTATTAGGAAGAGCTAGATGATAAGCCTTAGTGCCAATTCTTTTGCTAACCTCAAAAGGTCCAATAAAACGAGGACTAAGCTTCCCTTTCTTCCCAAATCTATATATTTTCTTCCCTAAAGAAACTTTTAAAAACACCTGATCTCTGACAACATACTGAATATCTCTTATTTTAAGATCAACATATGTTTTTTGTCTATCAAAGGCCTCTTTTTAGTCTACTGTGAATAACATGCACTTGCTTTTCTGTTTCTCTAAGTAGTTTAGGCTCTAAGGCCTTGTTCTCACCTAATTCTGACCAATACCAGGGAGTCCTACATTTTCTTTCGTATAAAGCTTCAAATGGGGCCATTTGAATAGATGCTTGATAGCTATTATTGGATGCAAACTCTGCTAGTGGTAAAGATTTCTCCCAATTCTTTCCAAATTCTAATACAGAAGCACGAAGCATGTCTTTTAGTATTTGAATTACTCTTTTGGATTGGCCGTCTGACTGGGGATAGAAACCGGTGATGAGATTTATCTTGATTCTCAAAGACTTTTGTAAAGAGTTCTAGCATCTAGAGGTGAATGGAGGATCTCGATCTGAGATTATAGAAGTAGGAATGCTATGCAAACATATCACTTCTCGAACGTATAGTTTAGCTAAAAGATCTAAACTTGAGCTTATTCGAACAGGTATGAAGTGAGCTGACTTAGAAAATTTATCGATTATTACCCAAACTGCATTATTCTTCCTTGAAGATAAAGGTAAGCCACTTACAAAATCCATAGCTATACGATCCCATTTCCACTGAGGTAATTCAATGGGTTGTAAAAGTCATGTAGGGAATTGATGCTCAACTTTCACCTTCTGACAAGTTAGACATCTAGATACAAATTCTGTGATAGTAGACTTTATTCCTGGCCACCAATACAGTTCTTTCAAGTCTTTATACATCTTAACCAATCCAAGATGGATCAAAAAAGGACTATCATGAGCTTTCTAGAGCATTTCCCTCTTAAGGTTTTAATCATTAGGTACACAAATTCTATTTAGATGTTAAAGTAAACCATTATATTTTAAAGAAAAATTTGGATTAGGTTCACCTTCAAGCTTAAGCAAAATGTTCTGTAGTTCTAGACCTGATTGTTGAAGAGTCTTTGATCCTAGAGATCAGGTCGGATTGAACTTATAGCTCAACTATGAGCTTCTAACCCTTTTGTAATCTAAAATGTGCATTGATTGTAGTAGGAGCTACAAAATAATGGAACATCCTTAGTTAACAAGGTTTAGAATTTGATTAAGATTAGATTATAATTTGTTTAAGATCTTACCAATTGAATGTTTGCGACTGAGTGCATCAGCCACCACATTCGCTTTTCCCAGATGATAGTCAATGACTAAATCATAATCTTTAAGCAGCTCTATCCACCTTCTTTGTTTGAGGTTTAAATCTTTTTGGGTAAGGAGATATTTAAGACTTTTATGATCTGCGAACAAATAACACTTCTCTCCAAAGAGATAGTGCCTCCAAATCTTAAGGGCAAAAACAACAACAATGAGTTCAAGATTATGATTCGGATAATTCAATTCGTGAGGCTTCAACTATCGAGAAGCATAAGCTACCACTTTTCCTTCTTGTATGAGAACACATCCTAATCCAAGATGAGATGCATCGCCGAAGACTGTGAAGTCTTTCCCATTTCAGGTTGTGTCAAAACCAGAGCATGAGTAAGCACTTGTTTCAACTGATCAAAAATTCGTTGTTGGCTTTCCGACCAAACAAAGGACACGTCCTTTCGAAGAAGTTTAGTCAAAGGTATGGTTAAGATGGAGAAACCTTTAACAAATCTCTGATAGTATCCAGCTAACCCCCGAAAACTTCTAACTTCACTAACATTTCTAGGAGGTCTCCAATCAACAATCGATTGAATCTTATTAGGATCAACTTTAATATCTTCTACAGAAATTACATAGCCAAGAAAGGATACTTCGGATAACAAAAACTCACATTTGCTGAACTTTGCATTGAGTTGATGGTCTCAAAGAATTTGTAGAATAATTCGAATATGTTTCGAATGTTCGTCTTCATTTTTAGAATAGATGAGAATATAATCTATGAAGACTACTACAAACTTGTCCAAATAAGGCTTAAAAACTCGGTTCATAAGGTACATAAATACAGCTGGGCATTTGTTAAGCCAAAAGGCTTTACGAGAAACTCATAGTGACCATAACGAGTCCTGAACACAGTTTTAGGTACATCGAATTCCTTAACCTTCATCTGATAATATCCTGATTGAAGATCAATCTTGGAAAATACTATAGTATCCTTAAGTTGATCAAATAAGTCTTCGATTCTTGGCAATGGGTATTTATTCTTGATGGTGAGTTTATTTAATTGTCGGTAATCTATACAAAGACTCATTGATCCATCCTTCTTCTTTACAAACAACATCGGGGCCTAAGGAGATGAACTAGGCCTAATAAAACCTTTATCTTGTAGGCCTTGCAACTGATTATTGAGTTCTTTAAGCTCAATCGGGGCCATCCGATAAGGAGTGATAGAAACTGGGTTGGATCCTGGTTGAACTTCAGTTTTTAACTCAACTTCTTGAGTCGGAAGTAATCTCAAAAGTTCCTTCAAAAATACTTCAGGAAATTTAGAAACCGTTAGGATTGATTCAAGGGTGAGTTTACCCGTACCGACTTTAGATATGGCAGCAAATATAGAATCTGATTCAACGGGTTTCTTATCTAACAAGAGTATGGGTTCTTTTCCTAATCCATGAAGGAATAGTCTTTTCTTATTACAATCTACCCAAGCTTGGTGTTTTCCTAACCAATCTAAACCAGAATAAGGTCAAATTCATTAAAAGGTAAAGCTAACAGATCAACAGGAAATGGAATACCTTGAATAAAGAAAGGAAAATTCTTACATACTCGAATTATAACAACCCTATCCCCTAAAGGATTAGTGTTAACCAGATTACAGTCTGTGAGTTTAGAGCTCAAATTAAAATGTTCAATTAGGGTAGAACAAATAAATGAATGAGTTGAGCCAGAGTCAAATAAAGCATAAACAGGGTTTATACAAAATTTATTGTATCTGATATAACATCAAGGGGTCTTCCTATTCCTAGCCTTGAACATGATATACTCGAGCAGGTGCTCTCGATTCTTGATGGGTAGTATTTAAGACATGACCTCGATTCTTCCCAGAATTACCAAACTAAGCTATTCATAGAAACACTAGTAGGAAGATTATTTGGATTTTGCAGACAATCTTTGATATAATGGTCTGATTCTCTTCATATGTGCTATTGATAGAAATTGCAGATGCGAAAGGCTTAACTACATAATAAAGTTTTGGTAAGAAATTATTCTTTGGAGAAGAGTTAAAAATGGGAAGAGCTCTCTCATCATTCCTCGATCTTTTATCATTTCGAGAGTAATTCCCCATTCTCTTTTCAAACGCTTTCATCTTAGCTCCTGTGGTGATTGCTCGATTCACAAATCTTGGAAGTCGGTGATCCCTAGAGCTGTGCACATAGGATTCAATTCATCATTGAGTCCGTCAATAAACAACTAGCTTTTGTTCTCCTCCTTCATGATATACTCGGACCGTATTTGCAATACTTGCAAAAATCACTAACATACTGCTCTATCGATCTGCCTCCTTGCTTAAGATACAAGAAACGTCTTCTTCATTCAGCTAGATACTACTCGCTGATATACTTTTTATATAATTCTTTGAGGAAGAATTCCCATATGACAGTGTTTGCGGGAGCTATCAGGGTCGTAGTTTCCCACCAACTTTGTACTTTATCAGTTAACAGAGCTAGAGCACACTCAAGCTTATGTTTATCCGAGCATTGTAATTGCTTGGTAAGGATCTTGATAGTGGCCTCTAGCCAATATTCAGCTATTTCTAGGTTTTCATCATCAACACTCGTAAACGTATAAGCTTGATGTTGACCTAGTTTATCTATCGGAGCCCTTGTTGTCATCACTATGGGTGGAGTGGGAGGAGTTAGAAGGTTTTTTCTTAAGGAGGTGATTAATTGATCAAACATCTCCTTCATACTGAGGAGACACTCACGTTGTAGGGATGAATAGAAGGAGCTTTCTACTGAGGTTTAGCAGTCTTTTGGGGCTCTTGTTGCACCTGGTTCATTCTTACGCTTCCTCTTTCATTGGAGGAGCCAGCCAAACTCTCGTTATTCCGGCCCAAATATGTCTCAGACATTTCTAAAGACTAAAAAGAAATAAAAGAGAGCTTCTATCAAACATAGATCACAAGTTCTTATCAAATTTAACTCCTAAGTGGCACATATGACATATAATGATGCAACGAGACTCGGTTTAGTCCTAGAATCGACTAAACTCTAGCTCCGACATTAATAAATGTAACACCTCTAACCCGATTTAGGAGTAAACGAAACCAAGAGGTGTTATGATACAAACAAGGGTTGGCTTAGCACATGTACGCCCTTGAATCAAACCTTAAAGGTAACTCAAAGTCAACGAGTATTAAATTTTTCCTCAAACTTTAACCACAATTTTACTCTTGTAATCAAAATATCCTATAAGGCTTTTAAGTCTTAGTCCTTAATTAGAGACATTAAAAATTGACAAAGATCATAATCTTTAAGGTTTCAGATTCCTATTAATACAAACATAATGTACTTCTAGTTTATAAGCCATATAAGGAATTAAGTATAACATAAATCTTTTTGATCATTTTTAGACAATGTTTGAATCCAGGGTACAAAGGATTCGAATAGGAGTATAACATACAAGGTTCGGCCAACCAAAATAATCTAAGAAAAAATTCTATTAAGGTCTAAGATTTTAGCCAAATTATACATGTGCATGCTACCTAAATTTTACCTTAATTAGATTCTTATGTTTAAAATTCATTCTAAAGCACAAACCATCTAATATCATTGTCTAAGCATTCACATAATACCACCATACATATAATCGTATTCAAAATACCATTGAAACATCATATCTAACATAGCTTTTCCAACAAACAACCATGAAGCATTTTAGACCATTCACATAAAGTGATAAATACTTATAAAGCTTATACACATATGTGACCAAAAAGGTGACCTAAATGCACTATGCATACTTATCAACTATGTGCCACCAGCTAGTAGTTCTTAAAAGAGATTACAAAACATACATATTGACTCTTGTGATTTTGTCCAAGCTCAAATGCTAGCAAAACATACATATTGACTCTCGTGATCTTGTCCAAGCTCAAATGCCAGCTGAAAGCAATATTACCTTGAAATGTGATGGAAGAATAGGGTAAGCAAACACTTAGTGAGGTAGTTCAACATAACCAAAAGCATGAATCAAAAATTATAAGTTATAAATATATTTTTTCAACAAAGTCTATCAAATCCAAAAAAGAACAAGCTTGATCGAACGATAAGCCATTATAAACACACAGTTTCAAACATAGTATCATTTCTTTAACAAATTAGGTACAATCATCTTATAAGCTTATGTTACTTGCCACACAAGTTATCAAGATGATTCATTAGTTTTGTATGTGAATTCTGCTAAGTGTGTAAAATTATTACTTTTCCTACCCTGTTTACTTACTTTATTGTTAGACTTAAGCTCATTTTAGTTACATTTGTTATCATTCATGCATAAGTTCATAGTTTCCTAGTTCAATTTGCTTGGACATGCATTTTATTACTTTTTGTAGAAAAATGCTGCTCGTTTGTGTGCATGACGAATTGTCGAACCAGTTGCAGAAGTTTGTTATGGTGTTGAAGGGATCAAAACGGTTAGGATCTTCAACCGCCCAATTCAAATTCAAATGCAAAGGATAAATCCCCAATTTTTATTTATTTATCATCTATATTATCTCCCACATTTGAAATTCAAAATGTTAGCCCTATCTCCACCAAATTTTCACGCAACAAACTCTCGTCCACACCTATTTAAAGGGATCGAAACACATGAAGAGAATAGAGGAAATTGGGGGAAATCAGATAAAGAGAGAGATCAAGGGGAAAGCTAACCATGGGAGTTATTGGATTGAGTAGTTCATCTCCTCTCTTCTTTCTTAGTTTGTAATCGCACATCATCCACCATGTTTGGGGAATTTTCCTGAGTATTTTCTTTCCACCCAACCTTGAACTAAATTAGATGGTTTGGGTTATTAGGTTTTACGAGGATTTTGTATGGATGGTTTGATTTTAGTTTAAGGTTAAATGCACAATGTTGATTCAATTTTTGTTCTTGCAAATTGAGTAGTTTAGAGATAAACACTTGAGTGAGAACCACTTGTTGAAACTCAAATCCTTAAATCGATGACAGCATGAGGGAGAGCGAGATCAATGAACGATTCGTGAGAAGGAATCATTCTAATGAAGTGACAGCCATTGGAGGTTCCTCAATCGACTTGATTTCAAAACATTATGAGAGGGATAGAGATCAGCAAACCGAATTGAATCCGGTGTTCCTAATATTGCGAGAGTTGAAGGAAATCAATTCCCTCTTGATCCAAGTTTTCAGAAAGTGACAAAGTGAAGGAGCTTGGCGACAGGGACAATTTCAAGCGGCTAACAAGAGTTCAAGGAAAGACGGTGTTCATTCTTGGTAAAGTAACGTGTGACTGACGTATTACCAAGATTTGTGCAAGCATCAACCCTTCAAGTTAGAAATAATGTTAAGGTAGTGAAGAACACTCTACCAAACATTGGATACACAATTCGCTTACCACAAGATTGCACTCACCGCAACAATTAACTTGCCATGGCAACCATTTGCCGAGAAGGGTCCTACTCTCACTCAACCACTTATGATTGTATTTCACTAGTCATGGAGAGTCCTACTTCTAGCAAACTACTTGCTTGGGCAATTACTTGCCAAGACAATCTACTTGCCTCAGCATTTCACTTGCCTATGACATTCAACTTGCCGAAGCAACTCATCCGGCATACTCTCAATCCTAATATTCCAACCAACTCTCTCACTGATTTCTTCATTTCCTTTACAATATTTAGTTATTTGTTTTATTTTTCTATCACTGTCTATCATCACAACTATTCTCTTATTTCAGTGCAAGGTGTTAAGAGTCCAAGTCCTTTAGACCAGTTCCTGTAGAGACGATACTCTATATTCATCACTTTATTACTTACGACGAGTTCGCTTGCACATTTTCATATCACTCAAAACACGCAACAAATTCCATTATTTTCCTTAAACACAGCCTTGAGAATCAAGTAGCCTAGGTACATGAATCCCCAACCAAACTGTCGCCAACATAAGGTACATGAAGTACCGGTCAGTCCCTCCTACTATCGCCAAGTGACTAGAACACATCCCTCTTACTGTCATCCCATAAGGACCGTAGTCCAACCCAAACACGAGCTCTATAGACTCTATGGCATGCCAACTATACCTATGACTGACTCGAAACCAAGGCTTTAATTTTTAATCTTATCATATTAGAATCGAAAGTGAGCATAGCTCCTTAATCAAATTATCATATGAACTAGCATATTGTTTTTCATATCAAGCATGTATGCAACTTATATTTGATTCTCAATTCATTTAAAGATCTTGGTCGAATAATAACATGACAAAGGTTACTCATCAAGCGTATATGAGTATGTTTAGATCTCACTAAGAGCATAGCATCAAAATGTACAAACATCATATAATACTTAACATTTAGGTACTTACCTCAATCCAAGCTCATTTATGCATAGCTTAAACTCAAGGATAAAACAATGTAATTAAACAACAAAGGATGCTCGGGAAGGTTACAAGCCTATTCTGAGACTTTAAACTACACTCACAGTATTTCCAGGTTTATGTTTGATCCCGAATTATTATTCATGACTGCTTCTCCACAACTCTACCCGCTTTGGTGATCTCAATCCAGTAATTGCTACCCTTCGATTCATGCCGCAAACTTTGAATTGAAGGTTGTAATGTTCAATATGCTAAATTCAATTGGGCAATTTGGCATCTCAGCAAATGAAGATGCCAGGCAACATCTAAGATCTTTCTCGGAGGTTTGAGATTATTTCAAACAGTAAGGAGTCCACGAGGATGTCCTTAGACGTAGACATTTTCCTTATTCACTAAGGGATACGGCAGGAACATGGTTCAATAGCATATTACCAAGCACTCTTGAATCTTGGACAGATCTATGCCAAAGTTTCCTTGTTAGGTACAATTCTACTAGCATAGCAGATAAATTGCGTAATGATATCACTTCTTTCTGTCAAGGAGATGATGAATCTATATATGAGGCTTGGGATCGTTACAAAGAGCTTCTTCGCAAGTGTCCCATACACGGATTCTGAGAATGGATGCAAGTAGTGATGTTCTACAATAGAGTCAATGCACCAACTAGGATGCTGCTAGATGCCTCAGAAAATGGAACACTCCTAGATAAATCACCAGAGGAAGCGTTCGAGATTCTTGATAGATTTTCCAATAATGACTATCAATTTCTAACCACTAGGAGGGGACAAACAAGGTGATATGCCACGGCAATTAAGCTTGATTCAACTGATGCCATCTCAGCATAATTGGCTACATTAACCAATGTGGTTAAGAATCTGTAGTGTCCCAGCAACACACATGAGGTAAAGGTAGTAGATTCATCTTGTGATTTTTGTAATGATAACTATGATTCTTCTGAGTGTCCACAGAACCCAGTAACCATTTTTACATTGGAAACTACAACATAAACAACAATCCATATTCCAACACATATAATTCGAGATAGAAGCAGCATCCAAACTTCCCATGGAATAATCAGAATAGCTACAACAATACATCTCTACACAATACTGAAGCATCAGGATTTCAACAGAACATCCCACGACAACAAAATCAACTACTGCAGCAACAATCAATAGCTAGTTCTTTGGCAATCACTCTTAAAGCTTTTTATACTTAAAACTAAATCTTATATGGCTGAAACTAGCAATTCTATGAAAAAGACTGACTCTTTGAAGAACAGGATAAAAATTCAGATACAAAGTCAAGAAGTAGCAATTAAGTCTTTAGAAATTCAGGTTGGACAGCTTTCACGAGGTTGCACGAGGTTCCAGCTATGACAGTGTAAAGTAATCACTACTAGAAGCGGAGCAAAGGTGGGTAAAGATCTTATCCAACCCGAGGAGGATGAGCATACGTTGACTCATAAAGAAGAATCTTTAAAAGCGAATGCCACAATGATTCCATATGCCGCGGCAAGTCCATCTATTACAGCCAATCCAGTTGAGATGAGTAAAGACAAAGAGAACAGACCACCACCACCATTTCCACAGAGGTTAAAGTAGCAGAAGAATGAGTACTAGTTTAAGAAGTTCCTTGACATTCTTAAATAAGTCCACATCAACTTACCACTAGTTGAGGCAATCAAGTAGATGCTGAATTACTCCACGTTCCTTAAAGAAATATTATCTAAGCGTAAGAGGCTGAGCGAGTTTGGGACAGTTGCCTTGATAGAAAGATGCATGGCTCTATTACACAACCAAATGCCCCTTAAGCTTAAAGATACAGACAATTTCACAATACCATGTTCCATTGGAGAGCATTATATCAGAAAAGCTCTATGTAACCTTAGAGCAAGCATAAATCTTATGCCCAAATCTGTGTTTCAATGATTAGGTATAGGCAAGGCGAGGCCCACCACACTCATGGTGTAGCTTTTCGATAGATCATATGTGCATCTCGAGGGAAAAATCAAAGATATTCTAGTAAGAGTTGATAAGTTTATTTTTCCTGTTGATTTTAATGTTTTGGACTGTAAAGCAAATGAGTTTGCAACCATCATTCTTGGGAGACCATTCTTAGCAACAGGGAGGACTTTAATCGACGTTGAAAGAGGAGAACTCACCATGAGGGTGAATGAGCAGCAAGTCACACTCAGAGTGTTCAAAACGTTCAAGGATGCCGACAATCTAGAAGAATGCCAAGCAATAGAAGCCACGACGAAGTTAAACTTTGATGTAGAAGACTATTGCCTCGGCAAGTCTCTTTCCAATTTCGAAATAAAAGAGACACGTGAGACTGAGCTAAACACTATAGAGCAACATAAGGTAAACTGGGTTTTGAATCAACCCGATAAGAGTTTTGAATCCCTTGATTTTTCAACTACATAATTTAAACCTGAGAAACCTTCCATTGAGGAACCCCCTATTTTAGAATTAAAACATTTGCTACAACAATTAAAGTATGTTTATCTGGGAGAGGGATATACCTTGCCCGTAATTATTTCTTCTAAGTTGCAGCCTGAACAGGAAATAGAAATTGATCGATGTATTGATGCTGCATAAAAAGACAATAGGTTGGACAATAGCATATCTGAAGGGGATTAGCCCAGCAGTATGCACATACAAAATCCTGTTAGAGGAGGGACACAGTAACTCCATTGAACCCCAAAAGAGACTTAACCCAACCATGAAGCAAGTTATGATGAAGGAAATCATAAAGTGGCTAGACGCTGGTATTATATACCCATCTTCGACAGCTCTTGGGTAAGTCCTGTATAATATGTTTTGAAAAAGGAAGGTATGACTGTGGTAAGCAATGAAAACAATAAACTTATTCTTACTAGGACTATCACAAGACGGAGAGTTTGCATGGACTATCGTAAGTTAAATAAGGCTAATAGGAAAGATCATTTTCCTTTACCTTTTATTGATCAGATGCTTGACCATCATCCAGGAAAACCTTTTTTATTATTTTCTTGATGGATACTCAGGTTATAACCAGATTGCCATAGCGCCAGAAGACTAGGAGAAAAGCACCTTCACTTGCCCATTCGGCACAAACGCATTTAGGAGAACGCCATTTGGACTTTGCAATGAAACAACAACTTTCCAGAGGTGTATGATGGCAACTTTCTCAAATACGATGGAAGATTTCCTGGAAATTTTCATGGACGACTTCTCAGTTTTCAGGGATAGCTTTGATAATTACCTTGGCAATTTGGACAAAGTTTTGACACGATGTGAAGAATCTGACCTAGTGTTAAACTGGGAGAAATGCCATTTCATGGTAAATGAAGGCATCGTGTTGGGTCACAATATCTTGCACAAGGGCATAGAAGTGGAGAAGGTAAAAGTTGACATGATTAAAAAATTGGCGCCACCAAACTCAGTCAAAGGAATCAGAAGTTTCCTTGGACATCAAGTTTTTACAGAAGGTTCATTCATAATTTTTCTAAAATCTCTAAACCTCTGTGTAATTTGCTTGAACATGATAGAGCTTTCAAGTTTGATGAATCTTGTGCCACGGTTTTTGAGGTGTTAAAGTGGAATCTTGCCACGAAACCTATAGTTATTCCACCAGATTGGACTTTTCCATTCGAACTAATGTGTGCCGCAAGTGACTATGCAATGGGAGCTGTCTTAGGTCAGCAAAAGGTAAAACTTTCTATATGATATATTATGCTAGCAAAACACTTAACGGTGCTCAATTGAACTACACCACTACATAAAGGAATTGTTGGCAATTATATTCATATTTGACAAATTTAGGCCTTATCTGATCGACACATTCCTGGATGAGCATTTGTTAAGACTAAAGCACTATGTTGGAGGCCATGTTGAGAGAGATAAGTTCACAGTCTCCTTGGGAGATGCATGAAAATGCTCTCTCTAAGGATTTTTCTTTTTATTTTTTATTTATTTTTGGACTTGTTATTTTTTGGATTTTTTTATTTTAATTTGTTTCAGGATTTTTTATTTATTTTGGCTATTTAAAATTTTGGTTAGTTAGACTTTTTGGTTTTAAATTTTAAATTTGTTATTTTCGGTTAGTTAGATTGTTTATTGTTTTTGAATTTTAAATTGTGTTATTTCTTTTTGAATTTTAAATTTGAACCTTCTTTTTTTATCTATTCTTTTATTTTTATTTTTATTTTATTTTATTTTAATCTTTATCTTTTTTATTTTTTAGGTCAAGATTTTAAATTAGAGAATAATTGAAGAAGTGTTGGGATTTTTTTTTCCAAGTGAGATCAAGGGCCGGACCATTCTTCTCGACGCTATTGCCATCAACGCCTATTATTGTTTTTTTTTCAAAGAAGATGAACATGCAAATTTCGTGGAGAATGTGACTCGTAAGAAGATGGACCAAGTTTTGAATGATCTTACCTTGGAAGGAACAAAATGGAACAAGGGAAAAATAAACCGCATTATGCTAGAACCTAAAGCTAAGTTGTGGATTAATTTTATTAAGACTCGTTTAATGCCTACGACACACAACACCACTATTTTGTTGTCTCGATTGTTATTGTTGCACTCTATTCTTCACAAGCGTGTTATCAATGTTGGGCAAATAATTGTGAAGGAAATTTATGCATGTAGTAAAAAGGACGTAGGCCCCTTATATTTTTCCAATTTAATATCTATTTTGTGGGAGAAATAAAAGGTACCAATCAAGCCAATCAATGAACGATTGGCAAAGTGGAATGGGTGGACAAAGACGCAGTACATGCGAGTAATGCAAGAAGGAGTGCCACGACCAAAACCAACTGTCCCAGATGCCCCGGAAAGTGCACATGCCGCGGCAAAAGACACTGCACCAAAAGAGTTTGCCTAGGCAAGTTCTCAAGGGGTGGTCGATCTAGTACGCCCTTTGTTGGAGAAGTTAGAGCGCATGGAGGAGCGAGTGATGCAACTCCTACAATATATCAAGGATCGGGATATTGCACTAGCACAAATCATCTTGAAGAAGTACCCTGATTGCCAAGTACCATTCCCCGTGTTCCTTAAAGAGTTACTTTCCAAGCAAGTGAGGCTGGCAAGTCTGGCCCAGCCGAGAAGAAAACTGCCACGACAACTGATGCCAAGGATAAAGGTAAGAAATCAGTGACTGGACCTATGCGAACTGACCCATTTGTTAATTTTCTAGATTCTGAATATGCCACTTCCACACCATTGATGTCCCCACAATCGGATGAACTACCACAAAAACCAACAAAGAGTAAAGCTTCACCACTTAAGAAAGCCGACACGATGGGTGAGCCGGAGGAAGAGGTAGAGGAGATTGAAGCTTCAACCCTTGTACCACCAGCAAGACAACAACCAGCACGCATTGGAAAGTGTGTTAAGCACATGGCCACCAGGAAACCACGAGCTCAATGTGATGACCTCTCTGACTAACATTTGCATTCTCATTTTTTTGTTTTTGTTTTCATGCATTGAAGACAGTACTTTCCTCGAGTTTGGGGGGATTGTCTTGGTTGTTTCATGTTTAGTTGCCTTTGCATTCATTTGTTTTTAGTTAGTGTCACTTGCCATGATAGTTTGCCTAACTAAACTTGTTAATAACCTGCTGTGATATCTGATGAAGTTTTATTTTCCACGACATTAGGTTAAGAGAACTTTTGACTCTAGGCTTGGTATGGAAAGTTGCTTAGGATTTCGTTATGATGTAGCTCTAATAAACATTGTTGCGACTTGCTAATTTGGGAGAACCTAGTCAACCTTAGGTAAGTAAATATTAGAAAAATACTAGAGGTGCCCTACTGACTCTAGTGGGGGGAAAAAAAACCGATGAATGAAACTTTGCTAGAGGTGCCCAAAACTAGCTCTAGTTAGATCGCTTGCCTCGGCAAGTTAATAAAACTAAGGTTTTTCTTGGAACTCCTATGATAAACTTGTACATGACTACGCATACACTTCACTTACATCATACTGAATTTTGAGTAATCTTTCTATATTTTGCCTAAAGTCACAAAGGTAATTAATGCTAGTTGCCCCGGTTCTGAGGATTGAAGTCAGGTATGCAACTTGTTTGAGTTTGGCGTGTGATAACTATGTAAAAGTATTGTTTTTTATACCTTTTTTACTCACATTATTGTTAGACTTAAGCTACTTTTAGTTGCATTTGTAGTCATTCATGCATAAGTTCAGAGTTTCCTAGTTCAATGCGCTAGGGCATGCATTTTATTACTTTTTGTAGGAAAAATGCTGCTCTTTTGCTCGTTTGTGTGCAGGACGAATTGCCGAAGTCTGTCATGGCGTTGAAGGGATCAAAGAGGATAGGATCTCCAACCTCCCAGTTCAAATTCAAATGCAAAGGATAAATCCCCAATTTTTATTTATTTATCAGCTACATTATCTCCCACATTTGAAATTCAAAATGGAAGCCTTATCTCCACCAAATTCTCAGACAACAAACTCTCATCCACACCTATTTAAAGGGATCAAAACACATAAAGAGAAGAAAAGAAATTGGGGAAAATCAGATCGAGAAAGAGATCAAGGAGGCAGCAATCGTAGGAGTGATTGGGTTGATGAGTTCATCTCCTCTGTTCTTTCTTAGATTGTAATCGCACATCATCCACCATGTTTGGGGAATTTTCCTACGGATTTTCTTTCCACCCAACCATGAAATAAATTAGATGGTTTGAGTTATTAGGTTTTGAGAGGATTTTGTATAGATGATTTGATTTCTATTTAAGGTTAAATGCACAATATTGATTCAATTCTTATTCTTGCAAATTGAGTAGTTTAGAGATAAACACTTGAGTGAGAATCATTTGTTGAAACTCAAATCCCTAAATCGGTGACAGCATAAGGGAGAGCGAGATCAATGAAGGATTCGTAAGAAGGAATCATTCTAATAAAGTGACAGCCATTGGAGGTTCCTCAACCGAGTTGATTTCCAAACATTACGAGAGTTGATGGATATCAATAGAGTGAATTGAATTTGGGTTTCCTAACATTGCGAGAGTTGAAGGAAATCAATTCCCTCTTGAACCAAGATTCTAGAAAGTGATAAAGTGAAGGAGCTTGGTGACGGGGAGAATTTCAAGAGGCTGACAAGAGTCCAAGGAAAGACGATGTTCATTCTTGGTAAAGTAGCGTGTGACAGACGTATCACCAAGATTTGTGCAAGCATCAGCCCTTCAAGTTAGAAATAATGTGAAGGGAGTGAAGAACACAATGTCGAACATTGGAGACACAATTGGCTTGCCATGGCATCGCACTTGCCGCAACAATTAACTTGCCAGGGAAACTATTTGCCGAGAAGGGTCCTACTCTAACTCAACCACTTGCGATTGCATTTCACTGGTCACGGTGTAATGCCTTTAAATGGGCCTAGATGTGAATCGGGTTGGACCGGAGGTTGGAAAGGACTGGTTTAGGTAATTCGAATAGTTTTGGGAAAATAAATTAAATTTTGATTTTTGAGGTAAAATAAAATATGGAAAATGCTTTAAATTACTTAGTTAATATTTTAAGTAAACTGGTGAAGTCAATTTGAGGAAATTAAATCTGATTTTTTAGACATTTTAGTCTAGTGACTAAATTGAAAGTTTTCAAAATTATTTTTGCTGACTAAATCGAAAAAGGATCAAAACTTAGAATCTTTAAGGAGCTATTTGACCATTCTTTTTCAATAGATTTTTCTCTTAGTTTAGGCTATTTTAAAGTATTTTAAAAGGTTTAATTATAACACCCCCTACCCCGGGTTAGTAGCAAACTGGTTCGGGGAGCGTTACCAAGCACATTACAAGCAAGAAAGAGGCAAGAATAGGTTAACTTATCCATATTAGATGAGTTACTTAACTAGCAAGTGGCCAAGTATTTATAACTTAACATGTAAACAATCTCATATTTTGTTCACAAGACATTATAGGTTACCAAACAATTCAATTAACATCATCATACAACCATCATTCGAATAACCTAAGTGAGCAAACATGTTTCCATTTCATTTCATTTTTTTCCTTAGATTAATACATGTAACATTTCATACATACATTTACTAGACATGATTATTTGTACATGCCTTGTCTCCAAGCAAGCCATATGCCAAGCCTTACCATTCGGCATTTACCACGCAAATTTATAAAATCACATACAAGACATTTGAATGGCACAATAGGCTAGATGATTACTTTGAAACATTCAATATATATATATATATATATATATATATATATATATATATATCCATATGCACAACAAAATACTTTTTCCATACATAGAATTTAAGTTCATTACTTGATTAACGTTATGAACCAAGTTCACAACCTGATATGCCCATTCAAGAACATATATACATAAAAAATTCAAAATGCATGCACAATTCATTATATAAAATATAAGTGCCACCAACTAGGGGAGCACAAAACAAGTATGAACCATACTTTAGCTATGCTTGTGTCTTGCTTCGAGCTCAAGAAATCAGGCTTCAGGATCAAGCAACGATCGAATCCTTTATCCTGTGGTTGGTAAGAATGAAAACAAGAGTCATAAGCAAAAGAATGCACTTAGTGAGGTAGCAACTAGTTCTAACCAATTGTTATATCAAGTTAAGAGTCAAATAGTCAAGAATGATCATAGCTAAGGATTTCAAGGCGATCGAATAGCATAAGAAGCAAGATACAATGAATCATAATTCATGCTTTATCCATTTCAAGAAATCAAGCTATTCATGGTCACATATCAAGTAGTCAAGCAATTCATGATTACATAACAAGAAATCAAGTAATCCATGCTTACATAACAAGAAGTCAAGCAATTCATGCTTACATAACAAGAAATCAAGCAATTCATGCTTACATAACAAGAAATCAAGCAATCCATGCTTACATGACAAGTAATTCAAGTATTCAATTTTACATATCAAGTAATTCAAGTATTCAAGTTTACATATCAAGTAATTCAAGTATTCAAGATTATATTAGTTCATTTATTATCTTTTAACACAATCCTTGGTTCATAGTTTGTCTAGGTAATCGAGTCTCCAACCAACTGTCGCTACAAGATGTACTATAGTACTGGTCAACCATCCTACTATCGCCAAAGACCACATATGTACCCTCCGTCTGTCTCCAATTAAGGGCCTTAGCCCTGGACCGTAGTCCACCCTGACACAATGAGCTCTAGACTCTAAAGCATACCCTTCTACATATTCAACTAGCAACCAAGGTTGTTTGATTATAATTCATTTATTCAAGGATTTCAAGCTTTTCAATTCATGAATCATGTATCATTCAAGAATCAATTCAAACAAGGAATAGCAACATCATGCTTTAGCCTTTAGGCCAATTAAGCCTTAGCTCTTCAATTACTTTTCACGTTTTCATGTGTTTCATGTTCAAGGCAAGACAATTCATGTTCAAGGGTCATATTCAAGCAAGCATTCGATGGTTCACACCCAAGGCATCAAAAATCAAGCATTTACATCATAGAGCACTATCAAGCAAGCATTAAGTTTAAGCAATTGGTCACAATACCATGTTATGCATACAAGCATCAATGTTACCACACTTACATGCTAGCATTAGATTTAAACAACAATTCATATTTCCCTTATTAGTTCAAGATCATATTAAGTCTAATTAACAATTAAAGAATTTAGACATGCTTGCTTTAGTTAGGGCCTAGTTCTAACTCTAGAATAAACTACACTCACTATACTCCAAGCTAACTTATTTGTCTTGTATCCAAATCCCCTTGTTTTTAGCTTTCGAATGCTCCACTCTTTCTTCCTCCACAAGATTTACTCCTTGCTCTAACAATTCATAAAATTAAATACATGTTAAACAAGGTACATTGAGCATAATAATTACCCATCTCAAGCAGTCAAATGTGTTTACACAATCACTTAACTTGGCAACAATATTCAAATATTTCATATAAGAAACATGCAACATATTCATATATATATATATATATATATTAATGCACATTACTAAAGTTGCTTACATTCCAATTTGGGCAAAATAGGGTAGTAACCAAACTGTTTACAAAACAATTTACAAAACTATCCAAGACATCTAAACTGTTGCTGCCAGGCAGCATGTGCACTGCTTACTTAAACATGCATAACTTTCATTCCGTACGTCGGAATTTCAATTGGTTTACACCGTTGGAAAGCTAACTTAATTGTCTTTCTAACTGTATAGTTAAGTTCTTTGCCAATCAATACAGTTTTTAGCTTCAAGTCAGGGCAATTTACAATACTGGACAGATTGCACTGTCCCTAGTGTTTCTTCTCTACAATTCATTCTACAATTTCTGTTTTCTCCGAATGAATTTATACATGTTAAGGCGTTGTCCATAAAACTTCCAGCCTTAAATTCTCTTTATACAATTTATGGTGAATTTTCAAAGTTACTGCCCATAATAGAGTATTCTGGGCAGATTACAGTAGTTTAAGTTTCTAGCTTTATAATTCCTCTAAACACAATTCTAAAATTGTAATTCATCTTATTTTCATGTTCTTACATGTCTAAGTCAGTCTAATTCACCTATCAATGTGATTATAACAGAGCATTATCGTGCTATGTTCAATTTGATCTATTTGATCAACAACATTCCTCTAATTCACCGTTTGAGTAGTCCATTACCTAGCTTTAATTAATCCAACTACATGAATTCATTTTCCAGCCCTTAATAATCTACCAAAACAGTTTCTAGGCAATCGATAACATGATTTATTTGTAGTAAAATGTATCTATTTAGCATGTTTTCACAATCTTACAATGCAAAACAGTCCCTAATCGAAACTAGTTTCAACCATGATCCTTATTCTTAATTTCCAGCAACCCATACACATTTCCTTAGCAATTTGATCAATAACACTCAAAATTTCAAGGATATTAGAAGCTAACATCACTATAACATGCATAACTTTCATCCTATTCAAATTAGGCAACAATAACATCTCTAATTCAATATTCAAGCATTTTATAACATGTAGGAATCAAGTATTTTACCTTCTCCTAAGCTAATTTGATCAAAGCTAAATCAAGAAACATGAATTGAAGATGATTCTATGAAGCTTTCTCTCCTTCTTTCTCTCTCAAGATTCGGCCATGGCAATAGCAAGGATGAATAAGACTTCCAAATTATTTTCTCTTCCTTTCATCTACATGGCCGCCATACATTCTCCCTTGCCATTTGTGAATTAACCTTGCCACATGTATTCCACTATCACTTAGTGGTCTACTTACACATGCAATTTATTATTTTACTCTTGTTTCAATTTGATCCTTTTAATTTGGCAGTCTAACTTGTTGGCTATAACATTTTAGTCATTTAGTTATTTGTTAGCTAATATTTTTTTCTCTCTAATTGATTACTCGGTTTAGGGAGCAATGCAAACTAATCACTACAATTCAAGTATCATTCTTTTAATTTCCTCAATTAACTCCCAATTCTTTCAATTTGATTAGGACATGATTCAATTAGTCAATAGCTTAGATAGTTGTAACCTTCCTAGGCCCTGTTTAGGGTGTTACAATTCTCCCCCCCTTAAAATAAATTTTCCCTCGAATTTACCTGAATCGAATAGGTGAGGATATTGCTTCCTCAAGATTTCTTCAAATTCCCAAGTTGCCTCTTATATCTTGTGGTTTCTCCAAAAGACCTTGCCAAGAGGAACGTTTTGTTCCTGAGCTTTCTTCACGATCAAGAACGGACTAGTTCTTCTTCGTAAGACAAGTCGATTCAACTCTACTTTTTCAGGCTCAAGGACATGGGATGGATCATACCTATATCTTCGGAGCATAGACATGTGAAAGACATTATGAATCTTGTCAAATTCACTAGGAAGAGCCAATCGATAGGCCACTGGTCCTATCCTTTCAATGATTTCAAATGGACCAATGAATCGTGATTTCGAGTTTCCATTTTCTTCCAAACTGAAAAACTTTTTCCAAGGGACACTTCCAAGAAGACTTTGTCTCCTACATTGTATTGGATGTCTCTCCTTTTCATGTCTGCATAGGCTTTTTGTCTATCAAAGGTTTGCTTCAATCGATCATGAATGATCTTGATTGTTCTTCGGTTTCTCTAAGCAATTGAGGTCCCAAAACCTTGTTTTCTCCCAATTGCAGACCAACACAAGGGAGTTCTATATTTCCTTCCGTATAAGGCTTCAAATGGTGCCATCTAAATAGATGCCTGGTAGCTATTGTTGTAAGCAAATTCTACTAGGGTAGAGAGATTTTCCCGCTTTTTTTCAAGTCTATAACACAAGCATGTAGCATGTCTTTAAGTACTTGGATGATTCTTTCAGATTGTCCATCTGATTGATGATGAAAGGTTGTACTAAGGTGCACTTTAGCTCTTAGAGCCTTCTATAAGGAATTCTAGAATTAGGAAGCAAATCTTGGGTCTCGATTGGAGATTATAGCTGTAGGTACACCGTGTAATCGAATCACTTCACAGATGTATAGCTTGGATAAGGTTTCCAAGCCCATGTTCATTCGAACAGCGATGAAATGAGTAGACTTTGTGAATCTATCAACAATCACCCACACAACATCGTTCTTTCTTGGAGTGGAAGGAACACCAGTAACGAAGTTCATTTTAGTCCGATTCCATTTCCACTGAGGGAATTTGATTGGTTGGAGCAATCCAGTAGGGACTTAATGCTCGGATTTGACCCTCTGACAAGTTAGCACTTTGAAACAAAGTTTGTGATAGCTGATTTCATGCCTGGCCACTAGTATAGTGGCTTTAGGTCCTTGTACATCTTAACCGATCCAGGGTGAATCGAGAAAGAGCTTTGGTGAACACATACTCTATCTTTGAAATAGAGGAGTCCATTCGACTTAAGGGAGAAGTTAGAATTAGACCTAAGGGAATTCGATTGAACATGAAGTTCAGACTAGAATTTATGTCCCTTGGATAAATGAAAATGAGCATTGATAGCCAAGGAAGCTATAAACGAATGGAAAAGATCATTAAGGGAGATTTTTGAATAGTTACTTGTAAGTCAAGAAAGGTCTAATTCGAATGGTTACTTGCAAGTCAAGAAAGGAGCATTTCGAAAGAATTATTCTAGGATTTAAATTTAAGGGTTTACCAGAGTATGGTCTGCGACTAAGGGCATCAGCAACCACGTTTGCTTTCCCTGGATGGTAGTCGATAACTAAATCGTAGTCTTTAAGTAACTCTAGCCATCTCCTTTGCCTCAAATTCAAGTCTTTACGAGTTAGGAGGTATTTTTAGGCTCTTATGGTCTGTGAACAATTTGCATTTCTCCTCGTACAAGTAATGTCTCTAGACTTTGAGTGCAAACACGATAGCTACCAATTCCAGATCGTAAGTAGGGTAGTTTGACTCGTTTGATTTTAGTTGCCTTGAAGCGTAAGCTACAATGTTTCCATCTTGCATTAGGACACATCCTAGTCCCAAATGAGATGCATCACTGTACACAGTGTACTCTTTGCCCGATACTAGTTGGATGAGAACTGGAGTATGAGTTAGGGCTTGTTTAAGCTGATCGAAGCTTCGTTGTTGGTTCTCTGACCAAACAAATGGGGTGTATCTTTGCGCGTTAACTTAGTCAAACTTGCGGCAATGGATGAGAATCCCTTGACAAAACGTTGATAATACCCAATTAAACCGAGAAAGCTTCTGACCTCACCAACATTCCTCGGAGGTCTCCAATCCAGGAAAGATTGAATTTTGCTCGGGTCTACTTTAATCTCTTCTGTCGGGATAACATGTCCAAGAAACTGCACTTTTGATAGCCAAAATTCGTATTTAGAGAACTTTGCAAACATCTGACGTTCTTAGAGAGTTTGCAATACAATTTGGAGGTGTTAGGAATGTTCTTCCTTATTATGAGGATACACCAAAATGTCATCAATAAAAACAACCATGAACTTGTCAAGATAGGGCTTGAATACACGATTCATGTGATCCATGAAAGTAGTTGGAGCATTCGTTAACCCAAATGGCATTACAAGGAATTCAAAATGGCCATATCGAGTACGAAAGGTTGTCTTGAGTACATCTTCTTCTTTTACCCTTATTTGGTAGTATCTCGATTGTAGATCGATTTTTTGACAATACCGCAACATCTTTGAGTTGATCGAAAAGATCTTCAATCCTTGGGAGAAGATATCAATTCTTGATAGTAAGCTTGTTCAATTGTCTGTAGTTAATACTGAGTCACATAGTCTCGTCTTTCTTCTTCACGAACAAGACTGGAGCACACCCTAGGAGACCAGCTAGGCCTAATGAAACCCTTGTCTTGTAGCTCTTGGAGTTGCTTCTTGAGTTCTTTCAACTCAATGAATGTCATTCGATAAGGTGTGATGGACACGAGTTGATCTAGGTTGAACATCAATCCCTGAACTCTACTTCTCTGGTTGGAGGAGACCACGGAGATCCTCGGGAAAAACATCGAGATATTCGGATACAACAGGCACACTAGGTAAGCCGAATTCAAGTTCATCTTGTAAGACCATAGTAGCAAGGATTGAGGTTGGTTTCTTGTCAATTAGAATAATTGATTCCTTTCCTAAACCCCAGAGGTAAAGTCTCTTATTTAGGCAATCTACCTAGGCTTCATGCTTGCTTTTAACCAATCTAGTCCCAAAGACTAGATCAAAATCATAAGTTGGTAGTGCATATAGAGTAACAAGAAAGGTACATTTTGAATGAATAAGGGATAGTTTTCTACAGAAAAAACGTATGTTTGTGATCCCCCTATAGGGTTCGAAACTACAAGGCTTTGTTTTACAATTTCAGGCTTTAAGTTCAACTTTACAATCAAGTTGAGCTTGCGCTCTAGGTTCAGCTTGTTGCTGTGGAGGATTCTGCTCCATCCTCACACTATCTCCCTCATTCGAAGAGCCTACGGGACTTTCATCATCCCGGCCAAGCCATGTTTCGGACATTCTACGTTCAAATAGAACAATTAGGAATTCAATTTAGTTAAGCAAAGACACAAGCTATACAATACAAGTCTCCTAGGTGGCACAAGTTTCCTATATGATGCAAGAGAGCCCGTTTTAGTCCTAGAACCGACTAAAAAGCTCTAATTACCAATAAATGTAACACCCCTACCCCGGGTTAGTACCAAACTGGTTCGGGAGCGTTACCAAGAGCATTACAAGCAAGAACGAGGCAAGAATATGTTAACTCATCCCTATTAGATGAGTTACTTAACTATAAAGTAGCCAAGTATTTATAACTTAACATGTAAACAATCTCATATTTTGTTCACAAGACATTATAGGTTTCCAAACAATTCAATTAACATCATCATACAACCATCATTCGAATAACCTAAGTGAGCAAACATGTTTCCATTTCATTTCATTTTTTTTCTTTAGATTAATACATGTAACATTTCATACATACATTTACTAGACATGATTATTTGTACATACCTTGTCTCCAAGCAAGCCAAATGCCAAGCCTTACCATTCGGCATTTACCAAGCAAATTTATAAAATCACATACAAGACATTTATTTGAATGGCTAAATGATTACTTTTGAAACATTCAATATATTATATATATATATATATATATATATATATATATCCATACCAAACAAAATACTTTTTCCATACATAGAATTTAAGTTCATTACTTGATTAACGTTAGAACAAGTTCACAATGATATGCCCATTCAAGAACAATATACATAAAAAATTCAAAATGCATGCACAATTCATTATATAAAATATAAGTGCCACCAACTAGGGAGTACAAAACAAGTATGAACCATACTTTAGCTATGCTTGTGTCTTGCTTGAGCTCAAGAAATCAGGCTCGAGGATCAAGCAACAATCGAATCCTTTATCCTGTGGTTGGTAAGAATGAAAACAAGAGTCATAAGTAAAAGAATGCACTTAGTGAGGTAGCAACTAGTTCTAACCAATTGTTATATCAAGTTAAGAGTCAAATAGTCAAGAATGATCATAGCTAAGGATTTCAAGGCAATCAAATAGCATAAGAAGCAAGATACAATGAATCATAATTCATGCTTTATCCATTTCAAGAAATCAAGCTATTCATGGTCACATATCAAGTAGTCAAGCAATTCATGATTACATAACAAGAAATCAAGTAATCCATGCTTACATAACAAGAAGTCAAGCAATTCATGCTTACATAACAAGAAATCAAGAAATCAAGCAATTCATGCTTACATAACAAGAAATCAAGCAATCCATGCTTACATGACAAGTAATTCAAGTATTCAATTTTACATATCAAGTAATTCAAGTATTCAAGTTTACATATCAAGTAATTCAAGTATTCAAGATTATATTAGTTCATTTATTATCTTTTAACACAATCCTTGGTTCATAGTTTGTCTAGGTAATTGAGTCTCCAACCAACTGTCACCATAAGATGTACTATAGTACTAGTCAACCATCCTACTATCGCCAAAGACCACATATGTACCCTCCGCTTGTCTCCAATTAAGGGCCTTAGCCCTGGACCGTAGTCCACCCTGACACAATGAGCTCTAGACTCTAAAGCATACCCTTCTACATATTCAACTAGCAACCAAGGTTGTTTGATTATAATTCATTTATTCAAGGATTTCAAGCTTTTCAATTCATGAATCATGTATCATTCAAGAATCAATTCAAACAAGGAATAGCAACATCATGCTTTAGCCTTTAGGCCAATTAAGCCTTAGCTCTTCAATTACTTTTCACGTTTTCATGTGTTTCATGTTCAAGGCAAGACAATTCATGTTCAAGGGTCATATTCAAGATCAAGCATTCGATGGTTTCACACCCAAGGCATCAAAAATCAAGCATTTACATCATAGAGCACTATCAAGCAAGCATTAAGTTTAAGCAATTGGTCACAATACCATGTTATGCATACAAGCATCAATGTTACCACACTTACATGCTAGCATTAGATTTAAACAACAATTCATATTTCCCTTATTAGTTCAAGATCATATTAAGTCTAATTAACAATTAAAGAATTTAGACATGCTTGCTTTAGTTAGGGCCTAGTTCTAACTCTAGAATAAACTACACTCACTATACTCCAAGCTAACTTATTTGTCTTGTATCCAAATCCCCTTGTTTTTAGCTTTTGAATGCTCCACTCTTTCTTCCTCCACAAGATTTACTCCTTGCTCTAACAATTCATAAAATTAAATACATGTTAAACAAGGTACATTGAGCATAATAATTACCCATCTCAAGCAGTCAAATGTGTTTACACAATCACTTAACTTGGCAACAATATTCAAATATTTCATATAAGAAACATGCAACATATTCATATATATATATATATATATATTAATGCACATTACTAAAGTTGTTTACATTCCAATTTGGGCAAAATAGGGTAGTAACCAAACTGTTTACAAAACAATTTACAAAACTATCCAAGACATCTAAACTATTCTTTGCCCAAAGATGTGCATCGCTTACTTAAACATGCATAACTTTCATTCCGTACGTCGAATTTCAATTGGTTTACACCGTTGGAAAGCTAACTTAATTGTCTTTCTAACTGTATAGTTAAGTTCTTTGCCAATCAATACAGTTTTTAGCTTCAAGTCAGGGCAATTTACAACACTTGGACAGATTGCAATTTGTCCCTAGTGTTTCTTCTCTACAATTCATTCTACAATTTACATTTTTCTCCGAATGAATTTATACATGTTAAGCGCGTTGTCCATAAAACTTCCAGCCTTAAATTCTCTTTATACAATTTATGGTGAATTTTCAAAGTTACTGCCCATAATAGAGTATTCTCAGGCAGATTCATGATAGTTTAAGTTTCTAGCTTTATAATTCCTCTAAACACAATTCTAAAATTGTAATTCATCTTATTTTCATGTTCTTACATGTCTAAGTCAGTCTAATTCACCTATCAATGTGATTATAACAGAGCATTATCGTGCTATGTTCAATTTGATCTATTTGATCAACAACATTCCTCTAATTCACCGTTTGAGTAGTCCATTACCTAGCTTTAATTAATCCAACTACATGAATTCATTTTCCAGCCCTTAATAATCTACCAAAACAGTTTCTAGGCAATCGATAACATGATTTATTTGTAGTAAAATGTATCTATTTAGCATGTTTTCACAATCTTACAATGCAAAACAGTCCCTAATCGAAACTAGTTTCAACCATGATCCTTATTCTTAATTTCCAGCAACCCATACACATTTCCTTAGCAATTTGATCAATAACACTCAAAATTTCAAGGATATTAGAAGCTAACATCACTATAACATGCATAACTTTCATCCTATTCAAATTAGGCAACAATAACATCTCTAATTCAATATTCAAGCATTTTATAACATGTAGGAATCAAGTATTTTACCTTCTCCTAAGCTAATTTGATCAAAGCTAAATCAAGAAACATGAATTGAAGATGATTCTATGAAGCTTTCTCTCCTTCTTTCTCTCTCAAGATTCGGCCATGGCAATAGCAAGGATGAATAAGACTTCCAAATTATTTTCTCTTCCTTTCATCTACATGGCCGGCCATACATTCTCCCTTGCCATTTGTGAATTAACCTTGCCACATGTATTCCACTATCACTTAGTGGTCTACTTACACATGCAATTTATTATTTTACTCTTGTTTCAATTTGATCCTTTTAATTTGGCAGTCTAACTTGTTGGCTATAACATTTTAGTCATTTAGTTATTTGTTAGCTAATATTTTTTTCTCTCTAATTGATTACTCGGTTTAGGGAGCAATGCAAACTAATCACTACAATTCAAGTATCATTCTTTTAATTTCCTCAATTAACTCCCAATTCTTTCAATTTGATTAGGACATGATTCAATTAGTCAATAGCTTAGATAGTTGTAACCTTCCTAGGCCCTGTTTAGGGTGTTACAATTCTCCCCCCCTTAAAATAAATTTTCCCTCGAATTTACCTGAATCGAATAGGTGAGGATATTGCTTCCTCAAGATTTCTTCAAATTCCCAAGTTGCCTCTTATATCTTGTGGTTTCTCCAAAAGACCTTGCCAAGAGGAACGTTTTGTTCCTGAGCTTTCTTCACGATCAAGAATCTGGACTAGTTCTTCTTCGTAAGACAAGTCAGGATTCAACTCTACTTTTTCAGGCTCAAGGACATGGGATGGATCATACCTATATCTTCGGAGCATAGACATGTGAAAGACATTATGAATCTTGTCAAATTCACTAGGAAGAGCCAATCGATAGGCCACTGGTCCTATCCTTTCAATGATTTCAAATGGACCAATGAATCAGGGACTGAGTTTCCATTTTCTTCCAAACTGAAAAACTTTTTTCCAAGGGACACTTCCAAGAAGACTTTGTCTCCTACATTGTATTGGATGTCTCTCCTTTTCATGTCTGCATAGGCTTTTTGTCTATCAAAGGTTTGCTTCAATCGATCATGAATGATCTTCAGTTGTTCTTCGGTTTCTCTAAGCAATTGAGGTCCCAAAACCTTGTTTTCTCCCAATTCAGACCAACACAAGGGAGTTCTATATTTCCTTCCGTATAAGGCTTCAAATGGTGCCATCTAAATAGATGCCTGGTAGCTATTGTTGTAAGCAAATTCTACTAGGGGTAGAGATTTTTCCCAGTTTTTTCTGAAGTCTATAACACAAGCATGTAGCATGTCTTTAAGTACTTGGATGATTCTTTCAGATTGTCCATCTGATTGATGATGAAAGGTTGTACTAAGGTGCACTTTAGCTCTTAGAGCCTTCTATAAGGAATTCTAGAATTAGGAAGCAAATCTTGGGTCTCGATTGGAGATTATAGCTGTAGGTACACCGTGTAATCGAATCACTTCACAGATGTATAGCTTGGATAAGGTTTCCAAGCCCATGTTCATTCGAACAGCGATGAAATGAGTAGACTTTGTGAATCTATCAACAATC
Organism: Hibiscus mutabilis; assembly: GCA_019671005.1. Lineage (NCBI taxonomy): Eukaryota > Viridiplantae > Streptophyta > Magnoliopsida > Malvales > Malvaceae > Hibiscus > Hibiscus mutabilis. The sequence continues at coordinate 18,506,194 of CM033744.1, read as the reverse complement.
ACCCACACAACATCGTTCTTTCTTGGAGTGGAAGGAACACCAGTAACGAAGTTCATTTTAGTCCGATTCCATTTCCACTGAGGGAATTTGATTGGTTGGAGCAATCCAGTAGGGACTTAATGCTCGGATTTGACCCTCTGACAAGTTAGCACTTTGAAACAAAGTTTGTGATAGCTGATTTCATGCCTGGCCACTAGTATAGTGGCTTTAGGTCCTTGTACATCTTAACCGATCCAGGGTGAATCGAGAAAGAGCTTTGGTGAACACATACTCTATCTTTGAAATAGAGGAGTCCATTCGACTTAAGGGAGAAGTTAGAATTAGACCTAAGGGAATTCGATTGAACATGAAGTTCAGACTAGAATTTATGTCCCTTGGATAAATGAAAATGAGCATTGATAGCCAAGGAAGCTATAAACGAATGGAAAAGATCATTAAGGGAGATTTTTGAATAGTTACTTGTAAGTCAAGAAAGGTCTAATTCGAATGGTTACTTGCAAGTCAAGAAAGGAGCATTTCGAAAGAATTATTCTAGGATTTAAATTTAAGGGTTTACCAGAGTATGGTCTGCGACTAAGGGCATCAGCAACCACGTTTGCTTTCCCTGGATGGTAGTCGATAACTAAATCGTAGTCTTTAAGTAACTCTAGCCATCTCCTTTGCCTCAAATTCAAGTCTTTCTGAGTTAGGAGGTATTTTAGGCTCTTATGGTCTGTGAACAATTTGCATTTCTCCTCGTACAAGTAATGTCTCTAGACTTTGAGTGCAAACACGATAGCTACCAATTCCAGATCGTAAGTAGGGTAGTTTGACTCGTTTGATTTTAGTTGCCTTGAAGCGTAAGCTACAATGTTTCCATCTTGCATTAGGACACATCCTAGTCCCAAATGAGATGCATCACTGTACACAGTGTACTCTTTGCCCGATACTAGTTGGATGAGAACTGGAGTATGAGTTAGGGCTTGTTTAAGCTGATCGAAGCTTCGTTGTTGGTTCTCTGACCAAACAAATGGGGTGTATCTTTGCGCGTTAACTTAGTCAAACTTGCGGCAATGGATGAGAATCCCTTGACAAAACGTTGATAATACCCAATTAAACCGAGAAAGCTTCTGACCTCACCAACATTCCTCAGAGGTCTCCAATCCAGGAAAGATTGAATTTTGCTCGGGTCTACTTTAATCTCTTCTGTCGGGATAACATGTCCAAGAAACTGCACTTTTGATAGCCAAAATTCGTATTTAGAGAACTTTGCAAACATCTGACGTTCTTAGAGAGTTTGCAATACAATTTGGAGGTGTTAGGAATGTTCTTCCTTATTATGAGGATACACCAAAATGTCATCAATAAAAACAACCATGAACTTGTCAAGATAGGGCTTGAATACACGATTCATGTGATCCATGAAAGTAGTTGGAGCATTCGTTAACCCAAATGGCATTACAAGGAATTCAAAATGGCCATATCGAGTACGAAAGGTTGTCTTGAGTACATCTTCTTCTTTTACCCTTATTTGGTAGTATCTCGATTGTAGATCGATTTTTGACAATACCGCAACATCTTTGAGTTGATCGAAAAGATCTTCAATCCTTGGGAGAAGATATCAATTCTTGATAGTAAGCTTGTTCAATTGTCTGTAGTTAATACAGAGTCACATAGTCTCGTCTTTCTTCTTCACGAACAAGACTGGAGCACCCTAGGGAGACCAGCTAGGCCTAATGAAACCCTTGTCTTGTAGCTCTTGGAGTTGCTTCTTGAGTTCTTTCAACTCAATGAATGTCATTCGATAAGGTGTGATGGACACCAGAGTTGATCTAGGTTGAACATCAATCCTGAACTCTACTTCTCTGGTTGGAGGGAGACCACGGAGATCCTCGGGAAAAACATCGAGATATTCAGATACAACAGGCACACTAGGTAAGCCGAATTCAAGTTCATCTTGTAAGACCATAGTAGCAAGGATTGAGGTTGGTTTCTTGTCAATTAGAATAATTGATTCCTTTCCTAAACCCCAGAGGTAAAGTCTCTTATTTAGGCAATCTACCTAGGCTTCATGCTTGCTTAACCAATCTAGTCCCAGTACTAGATCAAAATCATAAGTTGGTAGTGCATATAGAGTAACAAGAAAGGTACATTTTGAATGAATAAGGGATAGTTTCTACAGAAAAAACGTATGTTTGTGATCCCCCCTATAGGGTTCGAAACTACAAGGCTTTGTTTTACAATTTCAGGCTTTAAGTTCAACTTTACAATCAAGTTGAGCTTGCGCTCTAGGTTCAGCTTGTTGCTGTGGAGGATTCTGCTCCATCCTCACACTATCTCCCTCATTCGAAGAGCCTACGGGACTTTCATCATCCCGGCCAAGCCATGTTTCAGACATTCTACGTTCAAATAGAACAATTAGGAATTCAATTTAGTTAAGCAAAGACACAAGCTATACAATACAAGTCTCCTAGGTGGCACAAGTTTCCTATATGATGCAAGAGAGCCCGTTTTAGTCCTAGAACCGACTAAAAAGCTCTAATTACCAATAAATGTAACACCCCTACCCCGGGTTAGTACCAAACTGGTTCGGGAGCGTTACCAAGAGCATTACAAGCAAGAACGAGGCAAGAATATGTTAACTCATCCCTATTAGATGAGTTACTTAACTATAAAGTAGCCAAGTATTTATAACTTAACATGTAAACAATCTCATATTTTGTTCACAAGACATTATAGGTTTCCAAACAATTCAATTAACATCATCATACAACCATCATTCGAATAACCTAAGTGAGCAAACATGTTTCCATTTCATTTAATTTTTTCTTTAGATTAATACATGTAACATTTCACACATACATTTACTAGAATGATCATTTGTACATACCTTGTCTCCAAGCAAGCCAAATGCCAAGCCTTACCATTCGGCATTTACCAAGCAAATTTATAAAATCATATACAAGATATTTGAATGGCAAAATACTTTTCCATACATAGAATTTAATTTCATTACTTGATTCAGATTATCAACCAAGTTCACAACCTGATAAGCCTATTCAAGAACATATATACATACAAAATTCAAGTATTCAAAATGCATGCACAATTCATTATATACAATCTAAGTGCCACCAACTAGGGGAGTACAAAACAAGTATGAACCATACTTTAGCTATGCTTGTGTCTTGCTTCGAGCTCAAGAAATCAGGCTCCGGGATCAAGCAACAATCGAATTCTTTATCCTGTGGTTGGGATGAATGAAAACAAGAGTGATAAGTACAAGAATGTACTTAGTGAGGTAGCAACTAGTTCTAACCAATTGTTATATCAAGTTTAGAGTCAAATAGTCAAGAATGATCCTAGCTGAGGATTTCAAGGCAATCAAATAGTATAAGAAGCAATATACAATGAATCATAATTCATGCTTTATCCATTTCAAGAAATCAAGCTATTCATGGTCATATATCAAGTAGTCAAGCAATTCATGCTTAAATAACAAGAAATCATGCAATTTATGCATACATAACAAGAAGTCAAGCAATTCATGCTCACATAACAAGAAGCCATGCTATTCATGCTTACATAATAAGAAATCAAGCAATTCATGCTTACATAACAAGAAATCAAGAATTCATGCTTACATGACATGTAATTCAAGTATTCAAGTTTACATATCAAGTAATTCAAGTATTCAAGTTTACATATCAAGTAATTCAAGTATTCAAGATTATATTAGTTCATTTATTATCTTTTAACACATATCAAGTAATTCAAGTATTCAAGTAATTCAAGTATTCAAGTTTACATATCAAGTAATTCAAGTTTGTCTAGGTAATTGAGTCTCCAACCAACTGTCACCATAAGATGTACCGTAGTACTAGTCAACCCTCCTACTATCGCCAAAGACCACATATGTACCCTCTGTTTGTCACCAATTAGGGGTCTTAGCCCTGGACCGTAGTCCACCCTGATATAATGAGCTCTAGACTCTAAGGCATACCCTTATACCTATTCAACTAGCAACCAAGGTTGTTTGATTATAATTCATTTATTCAAGGATTTCAAGCTTTTCAAGTTCATGAATCATGTATCATTCAAGAATCAATTCAAACAAGGAATAGCAACATCATGCTTTAGCCCTTAGGCCAACTGAGCCTTAGCTCTTCAATTACTTTTCACGTTTTCTTGCATTTCATGTTCAAGGCAAGGCAATTCATGTTCAAGGCAAGACAATTCATGTTCAAGGATCATATTCAAGCAAGCATTCGATGGTTCACACCTAAGGCATCAAGAATCAAGCATTTACATAATAGAGAACTATCAAGCAAGCATTAAATTTAAGCAATTGGTCACAATACCATGTAATGATACAAGCATCAATGTTACCACACTTACATGCTAGCATTAGATTTAAGAAACAATTCGTACTTCCCTTATTAGGTCAAGATCATATTAAGTCCAATTAACATTTCAAGAATTTAGACATGCTTGCTTTAGTTAGAACCTAGTCCTAACTCTAGAATAAACTACACTCACTAGACTCCAAGCTAGCTTATTTGTCTTGTATCCAAATCCCCTTGTTTTTAGCTTTTGAATGCTCCACTCTTTCTTCCTCCACAAGATTTACTCCTTGCTCTAATAATTCATACAAGTAAATACATGTCAAACAAGGTACATTGAGCATAATAATTACCCATCTCAAGCAGTCAAATGTGTTTACACAATTACTTAACTGGGCAACAATATTCAAATATTTCATGTAAGAAACGTGGAACATATTCATATATATATATTAATGCACATTACTACAATTGTTTACATTCCAATTTGGGCAAAACAGGGCAGTAACCAAACTGTTTACAAAAAGTTTACAAAACTATCCAAGACATCTAAACTATTGCTGCCAGGCAGCACGTGCACTGCTTACTTAAACACGCATAACTTTCATTCCCTACGTCGGAATTTCAATTGGTTTACACTGTTGGAAAGCTAAATTAATTGTCTTTTCAACCGTATAGTCCTTGCATTTAAGTTCTTTGTCAATCAATACAGTTTTTAGCTTAAAGACAGGGCAATTTACAACACTGGACAGTTTGCACTATCCCTAGTGTTTCTTCTCTACAATTCATTATACAATCTAGAATTCAGTTATGGAAATTTTGGTAGATTATGGAAATTTTACGTAGCACTACAATTTATTGTTTTACTCTTGTTTCAACTTAGTCCTTTTAATTTGGCACTCTAACTTGTTGGCTATAACATTTTAGTCCTTTAGTTATTTGTTAGCTAATATTTTTTCCTCTTTAATTTGATTACTCGGTTTAGGGAGCAATACAAACTAATCACTACAATTCTAGTATCATTCTTTTAATTTCCTCAATTAACTCCCAATTCTTTCAATTTGATTAGCACATGATTCAATTAGTCGATAGCTTAGATAGCGGTAACCTTCCTAGGCCCAGTTTAGGGTGTTACATTAATAATTGGATAAATGATGTTTTAATTAAAAAGATCTTTATTTTTTAAAAGCAATTTCTCACGTAACTACTTTTCTCAAAATCTTTTATCTCAACTTTCTCAGCAACCAAACTAAGATTTCTACTTCTAAATCTCCAGGAATCAATCTTTAATGATTTATTTTTTGATTTCTATTTGATTTCTTCAAATACCTTTGCTAATTCGCTTTGGATTTCATCAAAGCTTGGCCAATTAAAGAGAAATCAGCATTTAGAGGTGATTTTTGTTTCTCTCCTCTAATTAAAGGTTCTTTAATGAAATTCCAAGTTCTTGATCCTTTGTTGTTGATTTATATTGTGGAATTGTGATTTAAACATTTATTTGTTAATTAAATCAAGTTTTCTTGGAAAATTAATGGAAGATGAATTGGATCTGTTTTGGTGATGGATTTAAGTGGTTTACATCTAAAATTAGATGTGTTTTAATGTTGAAAGAATGATTAATCAATAGAATCTTGAAACTATAAGGATTGCTAGTTTTTAGGTTGTTTATAGTTGGTTTTTGGTGCAATCTGGTTGTTGTTTGAGTAAGGTTTGATGTTAATTGATGTTAGTAATATGTTAGAATTGTTAGATCATGACTGGGCTTTGTTTGAGTAAGGTTTGGTGGTGTTCTTGTTGGTTTTAGGAGGGTGTTTGATTGATTCTTGTGAAGTGTTGTTGAGTTTGTTGGTTGTTGGAAGGTTTTGATACAGAGATGTTTTCGTACTGCTGGTGTTAGGGGAGAAGAATCCTTTACCTATCAAAGAAGGCGCGGGTGTTGCGGAGGCTTGATTCGCACATCGGCAATCGAGCGTTGGGTTGTTGGTGAGTGGAAAAGTATTTTACTGCTGTTAAAAGGTTTGAAAGGGAGTTGATGGAGCTTAGATAAGGTTTGACACACCTATCTAAGCTCGAAAGAAAGTATTAGTTGAGCTATCTCTCGTTTTTGGTATTTTAAAATAAAATCTCATGCACATGTTTATGGTTTTATTACTCACTATATTATGCACGCTTTGAAAATGAAAGATGATGCAAATAATATTTGATGATGACTTTTGAGAATAGCATATGATTTGTGCAAGTGTTTTGAGATTATGGAAATACATGGTTTAATGTATTTGTGTTGGAATGATTTTATGCATATGTAAAACAGTGACGTAATGTTGGTTATTGAATAAATTGCAAGTGGCTATGTTTAAAATGTTTTCGAATATAGTATACCGGTCATAAGATTGAAAGTGCACTATAAAAAGTCACCGCATGTGTGTTGAGGGGTGTTAAAGTGTCCATAATCTCCACCATGAGAACCACAGTAGTTGAGGTGGGTAAATGTTCCATTTTCTCCTATTGGTGGATTAATACATCCAAACTATAGAGGTAGGTAAATGTTTTGTTACTCAGGTTTGAACCGTTGAGGTAGCAAGTGTGCCGCTACTCCGGTTGAGGTATGTATGTAAAGTGGTTGTGTGAATCACTTGAGAATCTGTGTATCCGATGAGTTTTGTGAAACGTAAGGTTGCTGGTTTTGAGTCACTTGAAAACCAATATATGAGATAATGTATCATGAGAAATAGATTTTTTTGTTTAATGTGATTTATACATGTGTTGCTCTTTAAGCTTGTTATAAATGTGTTGTGGTGTAAATCTTAAATTGAGGTAGAGATTGAATCTATGATACATACGTTGAAAATGATTTAAATGTGCATATTTTGAGATGACATGAGAAGCATGAAATGTTTTACTAAGAGGTGTTTACATGTGATTTGTGCTAAATGGTTTTAAATGCATTGATGAGTGTTTTGCATTTTCCCTCACTAAGCTTAATGTTTACGCTTTCTTTTCCTCATCAATGTACAGAAATAGCTTTCTCGGGCAGCACACGAGCGAGGAAGGATCCAAGGATTTGATACAATTCAAAGTATGGTTTTTAATACATTTTAAGTAGTAATAAGAAGGCAATGTGACCAAGTGGTTTTGGGAGTTGTGTTTTGAGATACTCCATGATGCAATAGTTTGAATTATTATTTTGGACTTTTATGCTGCTTTCTACTTGTGTTTGAGGGGTTTGGGAAACTTTGAGCATGCTTGGGTAGAGATCATGCCCTTAAGGAATGTTTGAGTATGCCATGCTTGGAGTGCCCTTTTATCATGTTGCTATGTGTGATGGATGTATGTATATGATGCTATACGATGTTTATAGGCTATATTAAGGGAGTTAGATTGAGCCAAAGTGTCATATGTTGGACCTAGAGGTCATTACAGGTCTCACCATACCGGTACGGTACCTCAGGGTGTCAATACACAGAGACCTGTATCGCCTCAAAATGGTGCTAATTTGCCTAGCCGTACGATACGCTTGGTAACCGTATCGATACGCCTATAACGATCTCTTCTACGCGTTGTTTTGCTAAAAACGGGTTTCAAGGTGTTTCGGGTCTTTCGGGTATTAAAAATGTCTTTCGTGGGGTTTTAGAAAAAACTGTGTTTTATTTAAAAATTGAGTCGCCACCGGCCACTAAGGTAGGTCGGACACCATAAAACCAGAGATTTAAAACTGTTAGAGTTCGGGAGTTGGTTACGGAGGGGGGAGGATTAGCACCCCCACACCGCCCAAAATTGGTACTTTAATAATTACCACTTTGTTAATATTAAACTTTTAGGATTAAAATGACGATTAAATTAAAATTTGGTTATAAGTGCGAGTAAATTCTAAGAACCCCGATATTCGAGAGTAAACTGATAGACCACCATCGCTGCGCTTGATACTAGCCACGTTTATGCTCGAATAAAAGGGCACCACATTGACAATAATATATTCCATTATGCAATCTTAGAAAACAATTTTAAAAAAAGGAACATACATTCACATTGACATGGTACTAAAAACATAAAAAGAATAATACATAATTAAACAAAAATAATAAAATGTACAAACATGAATGGCATAATACATCGTAAGAAGACATAAACACAAATATGGAAAAAGGAGAAAAACATGCTTCCAAAATTAAACTAATTAATCACAACATGCTTAAACATATAAAAAAACAAATGCAACATGTGCATGACATATATATAATATGATACTAAATCAATAAAACGCCAATACCATGATACTACATTAAGACTTATTATATGACACGCTTTATACATACATCAAAATAATAAAAAAACATTACATTATGTAACAAAAAACACACTAACATATATCCTAAAATGCAAAAAAAAAACACAATCATAAATCTCATGCCACCGCACAAATATGATATACAAATTAAACTAAAATATAACATATAAAGCAAACGTATACAACATAAACGACTAAAGTAAAACATAAGAGCATAATATAACACACATAAAAAAGGGTATAAGTAAATATGACATAGAAAACATGTATGAATTATAATGAGCAATTTAAACATACTAAAAACACATAATAAAAGCAAAAAAAAACATAAATATTTAAAAATAAAAGAGAAAAGAAAAGAGGGGCTGAAATGAAAATAAAAGGAACAGAAAACAAAAATTAAAAAGACAATAAAACATAATTTATGGACTTATTTAAAAACTGAAATAAACTTTAAAGGACCAGATATGCAATATAACCAAGGGGCAAGCTCGAATTAAACAAAAACCGAAACACGGAATGAATAAGTGTGCAATTTTGCCATTTAAAACTGATTTCATAAGATTTAGGGACTAATTTGGAAGAAATCAAAAAGAATGGGGGACTGAGGTGTAAATAACCCATGCGGCGAGCCAAAAACAAAAGAAATGAAAACGCAGTGGGACTAGTGCCGTAATTATACCATTTGTAAAATTTTAAGGTCTATAAAGGACCCAACCGGCAATATTCCAAACTTTACTCATTTTTTTAAACCTATAATATTAACCCTATTTCACTTTGGTTTTAAAAACCAAATCCTCCCTAACCCATAACCCTAGATTTTCTAAAACCCCTACCAGCCGCCCTGATCTTTGAAAATCGTTGGTGGTCCGGCTACTACGGCCACCGCCTATTACCACCGGCCACCAATAATCCCCTCAAAAATCACCGTCTTTGATTTTAAAAAAACTAAAAACAACCCCCCTTTTCACCATATTCGAACCAAAAAACTTTTTAGAAATACCCTTTTTAAACAAAACCAAAGGCCAAGATTTGATCCAACAGTTGAGGTTGTATGAGAGAGGGACGGCCCTGATGCGATCTGGGAACTGGTGGGAATGCATGAGGTGGTGCCACGTGGTGTCTGGGAAACTGAGGAGCGTCACACGTGTGACACACGCACGCGTGGGAAGTTGGACTGCTCGAGCATGTACCACACGCGGTAGCTGGATGGTTTTCTCATTTTAATCATGGTCGTTGGATCAAGGACTTACCGGTGGCCCGAAGGACTTATCATCATGCCCGAAGAACTGACTGATGGCCTGAATGACTTAATATCTAGCTTCACGCTACTATGGCTGCCTCACCTGGCCTCACACTACTATGGCTACCGTCATCTGGCCTTACGCTACTATGGCTACCTCATCATGCCCGAAGGATTTTTGGTGGCCCGAATGACTTATCACCATGCTCGAAAGACTTACCGGTGGCCCGAACAACTTATCATCATGCCCGAAGGACTTACTGATGGCCCGAAGGACTTAATATCTGGCTTCACGCTACTATGGCTACCGTTATATGTCTTCACGCTACTATGGCTACCTCATCATGCCCAACGGTCTTACTGATGGCCCGAAAAACTTAATATCTAGCTTCACGCTACTATGACTACCGTCATCTGGCCTCACGCTACTATGGCTGCCTCACCAGGCCTTACGATACTATGGCTACCATCATCTAGCTTCACGCTACTATGGTTGTCTCATCATGCCTGAAGGACTTATCGATGGCCTAAAGGACCTGTAGGACTTATCATCATGCCCAAAGGACTTACTAATGGCCCAAAGTACTTAATATCTGGCTTCACACTACTATGGCTACAGTTATATGTCCTCACGCTACTATGACTGCCTCATCATGCCCGAAGGACTTAATATCTGGCTTCATGCTACTATGGCTACCGTCTTCTGCCCTCACGCTACTATGGTTGCCTCACCTGGCCTCACACTACTATGGCTACCTCATCATGCCCGAAGGACTTATTGATGGCCCGAAAGACTTATCACCATGCTCAAAAGACTTAGTGGTTGCCCGAAGGACTTATCATCATGCTCGAAGGACTTACTGATAGCTTTAAGGACTTAATATCTGGCTTTACGCTACTATAGCTACCATTATATGTCCTCACACTACTATGGCTGCCTCATCATGCCCGAAGGACTTAGCATCTGGCTTTACGCTATTATGGCTACCGTCATCTAGATTATGGCTGCCTCACCTGGCCTCACGCTACTATGGTTGTCTTCATCTAGCCTCACACTACTATGGCTGCCTTATCATGCACGAAAGACTTATTGATGGCCCGAAAGACTTATCACCATGCTCGAAAGAGTTACCGATGGCCCATATGACTTATCATCATGCCCAAAAGAGTTACTGATGGCCCGAAAGACTTAATATATGGCTTCACGCTACTATGGCTACCGTTATCTAGCCTCACGCTACTATGGCTGCCTCATCATGTCTGAAGGTCTTATTGATGGCCTAAAAGACTTAATATCCGATTTTACGCTACTATGGCTACCGTCATCTGGTTTCACGCTACTATGGACACTTGTTGGAGTTGCGGATCGAGGGATCATCTTCGTAAGGATTGTTTGCAGCTAGCCAAAGAGGGTCAGGCTAATGTACCTGTTGCTGTAGCGCAAAGAGGTCGTGGGCGCGACCATGGACATTTCCAACATAGGGATGATGGACAGAGAGTGGTAGCGCATACCATGGCAGTTCAGCCAGAGGATGGTAGACCGTTGAGAGTTTTTTCTTACCGTGTTGGGAGGAATAATACCAAAGTGATCGCAAGTACCTTTACCTTGTAATCAATACCTCTGTTATCTTTGATTGATTATGGTTCCACACATTCCTACATATTGCACGAGCATGCATGTTTGTTGAATTCAGTTGTTGAGTTGTTAGATGTTGGTATGCGGGTAACCAGTTCTTTTGGTGAGACAATTTGGCTAGGATGTTGTATAGGAGTTGCGCCTTGATGCTTCAAGAGTAAGTGTTTAAGGCTAATCTAATGGAGTTACCGTTTCATGGTTTTGACGTGATTCTGGATATGGATTGGTTGTCTCAACACAAGGCTGTAGTGGATTTTGAGGCTAAGCGGGTTTTTTTTAAACTTACTGAGGATTACGAATTTGTAGTTGTGGGTGAAAATGTCAAGTTCATGTCGAATATGGTGTCATCGCTGGAAGCACAAAAGTTATTGGAATATGGGGGTCAAGCATACCTAGCCTATGTTATGAACCCGAGCATGAAGGAAGTGTGTGCTCAGGATATTCGCACCATTTGTGACTTTCCAAGAGTGTGTTCGAAAGAGTTACCTAGTTTGCCACCGGATAAGGAGGTGGGGTTTTGATAGAGACGTACGCGAATACAGTTCTAGTGTCGATTGCTCCATATCAAATGGCACCGAAGGAGTTGATGATGCAATTGCAAGAGTTGTTGGATCGTGGGTTCATTTGTCTAGGTGTATCATCGTAGGGTGGACCGATGTTGTTTGTGAACAAGAAGGATGGCACGACGAGAATGTGCATAGATTATTGGCAGCTAAACAAGTTGACAATCAAGAACAAGTATCCTTTGCCCAGGATTGATGATTTGTTTGACAAGTTTTGAGGTGCTACAATGTTTTCCAAGATTGATCTGCGTCTACAATGTTTTCCAAGATTGATCTGCGTTTAGGGTATTATCAGCTGAAAGTGAAGGATAAGGATGTGCCGAGGATAGCTTTTTGCACACGTTATGGGCATTATGAGTTCTTGGTGATGTTATTTGGTTTGACAAATGCACTGGCAGTGTTCATGGATATGATAAATAGGGTGTTCTATGAATTCCTGGACCAATTCGTAGTAGTGTTCATCGATGACATTCTTGTGTACTCTTGTATTGAGGAAGATCATGATCGGCAACTTTGAATTGTGTTGCAAGTTCTGTTGGACAACAAGCTATATGTCAAGTTAAGTAAATGTGAGTTTTGGATCAAGCAGGTGGTTTTCTTTGGTCATGTTAATTTGGCCGAGGGTATTCGTGTAGATCCGCATGTGGTCGAGGCCATTGTGAATTGGAAGCCACCGAAGTCAGTTTTGGAGTTTCAAAGTTTTCTAGGTTTGGCAGGATATTATCGATAGTTTGTGGATAGGTTTTCGAAGATCGCTGCCCCATTGATAACGTTGTTGCAAAAAGATGTGAGTTTTGAATGGACAAAAGTTAGGCAGCAAGCTTTCGATAAGCTAAAATAGGCTTTGACACACGCTCCAATCTTGATTCAACCTGAGTCAGAAAGGGAGTTTATTGTGTATAGTGATACGTCCTACGTGGGTTTAGGATGTGTGTTGATGCAGGAAGGAAGGGTTGTCGCCTATGCATTTAAAAAGGGCCTTGGGTACACGGATGAACTTCAGTACTTCGTATCATTCGCAGATGGATGGTCAGTCAGAACATGTTATCCAAGTGTTGGAGGATATGTTTCAGTGTTGTATCATAGATTTTCAAGGGTCGTGGGAGAAGCAGTTTCCGTTGGTGGAGTTTACTTATAATAACAGTTATCAAGCTAGTATCCATATGGCTCCATACGAGGCTTTGTATGGTAGAAGGTGTCGTACGCCGCATTGTTGGGCGGAGGTAGGAGAGAAGTATGTTTCCTTGCCGAATATACTGAAGGACACCAATGAGAAAGTGAAGCTTATTAGTGATCGTTTGAAGGAAGCATCGAATCGGCAAAAGTCCTAAGCTGATTTGAAGCGAAGAGAAATTGAGTATGCAGTTGGTGATCGTGTTTTTCTGAAGGTTTCACTTTGGAAAAGGGGGATTAGATTTGGGCGGAATGGCAAGTTGAGCCCTAGGTTCATTGGACTGTGTGAGGTGTTAGAGAGCGTTGGGCCTGTTGTGTATAGATTGAGGTTGCTGAGTTAGAGAAGATACATGATGTTTTCCATGTGTCTATGTTACAGAGGTATAGATAGGATCATTCGCATGTTATGCTTGTTGAGGAGATTGAGTTGAATCCAAACTTGACCTATGATGAGGAACCGGTGAGGATTCTAGATTCGAGTAGTAAAGTTCTCTGTGGAAAGACCATAGATTTGGTAAAGGTGTTGTGTCAGCACTGCTGTGTAGAGAAAGCTACCTGGGAGAGCAAAAAGGATATGTTGAAGCAGTTCCCTCATCTTTTTTCGCCAGGTAAATTTCGAGGACGAAATTTCTTAAGAGGGGGAGAGTTGTAACGCCCAGAAAAATGGACCTAGATGTGAATCAGGTTGGACTGGAGGTTCGAGAGAATTGGTTTAGGCAATTCAAATTATTTCGCGAAAATAAATTTAAAATTAATTTTTGAGTTAAAATAAAATATGGAAAAATGAGGTAGCTATTACTTAATTAATATTTTAAGTAGATTGGTGAATTTAATTTGAGAAAATTAAATCTTATTTTTTAGACATTTTAGTCAAGTGACTAAATTGAAAGTTTTCAAAACTATTTTTGGTGACTAAATCAAAAAAGGATCAAAACTTAGAATCTTTAAGGAGCTATTTGACCATTCTTTTTCAATAGATTTCTCTCTTAATTAAGGCTATTTTTAAAGTATTTTAAAAGGATTATTAATTGGATAAATGAGGTTTTAATTAAAAAGATCTTTATTTTTTAAAAATACTTTCCTACGTAACTATATTTCTCAAAATCTTTTCTCTCAACTTTCTCAGCAACCAGACTGAGATTTCTACTTCTAAATCTCCAAGAATCAATCATTAATGATTTCCTTTTTTTATTTCTATTTGATTTCTTCAAATACCTTTGCAAATTCTCTTTAGATTTCATCAAAGCTTGGCCAATTAAGGAGAAATCAGCAATTAGAGGTGATTTTCGTTTCTCTCCTCTAATTAAAGGTTCTTAAATGAAATTCCCAAGTTCTTGATCCTTTGTTGTTGATTTATATTGTGGAATTTTGATTTAAACATTTATTTGTTAAGTAAATTAAGTTTTCTTAGAAAATTAATGGAAGATGAATCAGATCTGTTTTGGTAATGGATTTAAGTGGTTTACATCTTAAATTAGATGTGTTTTAATGTTGAAAGGAGTGGTTAATCAATGGAATCCAGAAACTATAAGGATTGCTAGTTTTTAGGTTGTTTATAGTTGGTTTTTGGTACGATCTGGTTGTTGTGATGTTGCTGGAGATATAAGGACGTGATTTCGTTGTTGTTAAATGTAAATTGATGTTAGTAATGTGTTAGTATCGTTAGATTATGGCTGGGCTTTGTTTGAGTAAGGTTTGGTGGTGTTCTTGTTGGATTTAGGAAGGTGTTTGATTGATTCTTGTGAGGTGTTATTGAGTTTGTTGGTTGCTGGAAGGTTTTGATACAGAGATGTGTTCGTAATCCTCTGTTTTGGTTGGGTAAAGTAGGGGAGTTCAATCCTTTACCTATCAAAGAAGGTGCGGGTGTTGAGTAGGCTTGATTCACGCATCGACAATCGAACATTGAGTTGTTGATGAGTGGAAAAGTATTTTACTGGTGTTAAAAGGCTTGGAAAGGAGTTGAGGGAGTTTAGATAAGGTTTCACACACCTATCTAAGCTCGGAAGTAAGTATCGGTTGAGCCAGCTCTCATTTTTGGTATTTTAAAATGAAATCTCATGCACATGTTTATGGTTTTAATACTCACTGTATTATGCACGTTTTCAGAGTGAAAGATGATGCAAATAATCTTTGATGATAACTTTTGAGAATAGCATATGATTTATGCAAGTGTTTTGAGATTATGGAAATACATGGTTTAATGTATTTGTGTTGGAATGATTTGATGCATATGTAAAACAGTGAGGTGATGTTGCTTATTGAATATATTGGCAAGTGGTTGTGTTTAAAATATTATCAGATATAGTTGACCGGTCATAGGATTGAAAGTGCACTATAAAAAGTTGCCTCGTGTGTGTCGAGGAGTGTTAAAGTGTCCGTAATCTCCACCATGAGAACCGTATCAGTAGAGGTGGGTAAATGTTCCCTTTTCTCCTGCTGGTGGATTAATACATCCAAAGTGTAAAGGTGGGTAAATATTCTGTTACTTCGGTTAGAACCGTTGAGGTGGGCAAGTGTGTCGTTACTCTGGTTGAGGTATGTATGTGAAGTGGTTGTGTGAACCAGTTGAGAATCCATGTATCCGATGTGTTCTGTGAAATGCAACGTTGCTGGTTTTGAGTCACTTGAAAGGCAATATATGAGACAATGTATCATTAGAAATGGATTATTTTGTATAAGGTGATTTATACATGTGTTACTCTTTAAGCTTGTTATAAAGGTGTTGTGGTGTGAAGCTTAAATTGGGGTAGACATTGAATCCATGATACATGTGATGAAAATGATTTAAATGTGAATATTTTGAGATGACATGAGAAGCATGATATGTTTTACCAAGAGGTGTCTACATGTGATTTGTGCTAAATGGTTTTAAATGCATTGATGACTGTTTTCTGTTTTCCCTCATAAAGCTTAATGCTTACGCTCTCTTTTCCTCATCAATGCAGAGAAATAGCTTTCTCGGGCATCACACGAGCGAGGAAGGATCCAAAGATTTGATACAATTCAAAGTATGGGTTTTAATACATTTTAAGTATGTAACCCCCTCGACCCAGCCTAATCGTAAGACCGAACCGAACGAGCTACATTAAGTTTACCGAAGTAAACCGTGAAGACAACTCTAAAAATACGACCATTTTTTCTTTTATCTTATCTAGATGCTGGTTATTACCCTACATGTACATACAAACAACGAGTGAAAACCCAACCCAATCAGGCATCGAATTGATATCAAATTGGTCACTTTAGAATAATAGGGACCAAAACGTAAATCTACAAATCTATAAGGGTTAACTTGTAATTTGCTTTACGAATCATCGATTTTCCAGGTTACAAGCATACATGCCAAATTTCAACTTAAAACGATAATCCGAACTCATCCAATTGCATACATAACACCCAGGGACCCAACTGTAATTCCATTATTTCGAATGACCAATTTTGCAATTAAGGTTACCAATCCTCAATTAAACCAATTACATGCATACTGGTGAAATTTCAAGTCAAAACAATCATTTAAACTCATTTAACTGCATGTATATCACTCAGAGACTAAAACAAGAGAAAACAGAAACCTTAAAACATACATTCAACTAACTTAACTACCACCCGTATCGATACGCGGGCAAGTGTATCGATACGCCTGAACCTTTACAAAATTTCGGATTCTAGTAGCTCAAAACCGTATCGATACACCTTCACGTGTATCGATACACTATGCCTAAAACTGTAGATCTGTATCGATACGGTTACCCGTGTACTGATACGCTAAGCCTGAAAATGTGCTTACCCGTATCGATACGGTCTCCAGTGTATCGATACGATGTGCCTGGAAACACTTACCTGTATTGATATGGGCACAAGCGTATCGATACGCCCTAACCTGAAATGTCAAAATTTGCTGGTTTTTAGCCTCGTTTTCGAATTCTAACACTCAAGCATGCTTCTAACAATCAAATAACATCATCATTGGTCATTTACCATTAACTACCATAAACCAAACATCAAGAAACAATCATCATGCTTTAAACTTAAATAAAACATTTGTCATGATCAAATAAATCCAAAATAGAGTTACAGACTTAAAACAAAGGTTCAATGAATACATTACCGAAAAATGTAAGTATTATTCTCTTGGCAACATCAATATACTGAAGTACTACTTCGATAGGGATCCTTTGATGCAACGCAGCAACCTAAAAATCTGCATATGGAAATAATAATTCCAAATGTTGAGCTCATAAAGCTTAGTGGATACACATTTACTCTACCATGCTCCATACGGATCATAGACATAAGCATGTAGCTAGATGAGATGAAATGACAGTTAAAAGATAAATGGCGCTAACATTACTCACCTAAACACATGATAATACTGTAACCCCTAGACCCGGCCTAAATGCCAGACCAAACCAAGCGAACTACATTCGATTTGCCGAGATAAACCCAAAACAAACTACTCGAACTAGGTCTTCTTTTATCTTGGCTAAATGCAATATTATAACCTAAAGTGTTCATGGTGGCAGTTGTTAAAAAGCTCGGCCGAAACAGAGTTTAATTAATATCCAATTGCACAAGGATAGTACTTTAGGGATCAAATGTAAATTTGAGAAACTATGAGGACATACTTAAATCTCTGGTTACCAATCCTTAATTAGTCATGTTACATGCATTCTCGTCAAATTTCAGCTTAAACCAATCAGCCAAACTCATACAATCAGCATGGACATGAAATAGGGACCAAAATGAAAGAATCTGAAACCATGCCACTACATTAACAGAAATAACGCCTTAGGGTATCGGTACACTAGACAGGGTATCAGTACGAGTCCTATTTTTCAAAGGGGAATATCGATACATTTTCCCATGTATCGATACCCATCCAAAGCATCAAATTCCCAGATTCTATGTAACACCCCGATTTCGTCCCGAATCCGGAGCATCACTTTCGGGTCACCCAAAATTGACCCATCAAATTTTCTCGTTTAAAACCACAAGTTAGGAATTCTCAAAATAATCCATTACCATAAAATCCACGTAGATAATGATATTAAACAAGGTTTACAAAACATAAGTTCCAATTAAAATACTCAGTTTGACCAAATACAGTAAATCAGAATAAAATACAGACTCGACTATGGTAAGGTCCTATAAATACAATCAGTCCAAACTAAACATCAAGTACTGTACTCTAAAATTGGCTCGGTGCTGGAAAATCCTCCTCGATGTGCTCCTCCAAACGTAACCTGTCAACCTATGCACGGAAGAAACCACAATTCCGCGCGCTGAGCTAACAAAGCTCAGTGGTACATTTCTACTCTACCATAATTCATGAATATCATAAAACAAGCATGCATGATAATATATTCAAGAGTGCACAAAAAGGGGTTTCCTACCAGTTTTACCCATTATCAACTCCAAAAAATGTGATTTACCATTAGAGGGTTTTAAAGCTCAATAACCCTAACTAAGCAACCCATAAACATAAAACCAAGCAAGGCAATCATCTTATGAGGCTCATGAAAAGTAGGAGTCAGAGATGTACTGACCTTTAGCAAGATTCTCGAACTTAAGCAGAAATCAAGCTTCTTCCACCTCTCTTTCCTTGCTCCAACCTTCAAACCCAACTCCCACCAAAACCAATGATGTCTAGCTCGAAATGAAGATCCTTTGATGCTGATAAACTCTCCCTTGATGGCCAATCCAAGATTCACACTCCTCCACAACAAGTTTCCATCTTTTACTTTTGGTTGGGGTGGAAATTAGAAGAAGGAATTGAAGAGAGAGAGAGGACAAGGGTGCCTTCACCCTCTTACAAGGATGACAGCCCACCTTAATGAGGCATTAGCCCTTGTCTCCCCCAATTATGATTTTACCATAATACCCTTCCTTAAGCTCAACATAAGCCAAGCCCAAAACCACCAAGCAAGCCCACAACGTATGGTGGCCCATTACGGCCCAACATTTTGGCCTGACACGCCGGTCCAAGACTCGGGTCAACGTCCATTGTTGACTCAAGAAATCTGGGTCATTACAGTCTAGTAGCTAAAACTCGTACTAATACGCCTCTTTGAGTATCGATCCCTAGGGCAATATTATACATGCCCGTATCTACACACCTTCCCGAGTATCAGTACCCTAGACAATTTTTCACTTACTTGTACCGATATGGAGGAACCTGTACTGATACCACTAGGCCTATAATGTCCAATTTTGTTGGTTAAACACTCAATTGAGACCCCAAACATGCTTAACTCAAACACTAACATTAACACCATAAAATCGTGGTCTAAAGCAAGTCGAAAAGCTCTCAAAACAGGAACAATTTAAACAATTAAACCACAACACATTTATATAGGCATATTCCCTAGAAACTCTTCAATCCGACATTCAAAAGAGATTCAAGGCACAACTCAGCATTGGCATAACATCAATTGTCTAATGGCATCATTTAAAGAATGCTAGAACCAAGAGAGCATAAGAACAAGCATTCACAATCTATATGCAAAACTAGGTAAATCTCTTAGCATCAAGTTCACATGGCAAACAACCATTAAACATGCCTCAAACCAACAACCAAATAACAATCCATCAAACCACATCATATAAGCCTCCACAAGACAATAAAATCCATATTACAATTCCCCCCAAAACATGGTAACATATTGCTTTATTAACCGAATTAAAACTAAGTTCCCATACTCAAGTGATTGTCTTGCTCTTGGACCTTCCTTGCTGAGTTAAAGCTACCCCTCAACTCTATTGCTCTACATCAACGGGAAAAAGAGAGTGTAAGCACACAATGCTTAGTGAGGTAGCTCTTAAGTAAAACATTGATGCAATTCAAAACCCTTTAAAAATCACATAACATTTGATATGAAAAACATTTGACATTAAAAAACACGTATCATGCATAACAACCATTTGCATCTAAACTCTTTTCATAAAACTCGTATATCTCATATATTGGCAATTACGGTGACCCCATGTAACACCCCTTCCCGGCCTAGCAGAAATATGGGTCAGAATTTGTTGTTGAAGAATAAAATGATATTCGATACAATATTTTATTCGATAATCAATAATTCGATGAGATTCGATGTTCAATGTGATGCAATAATCAGTGCATTAAGATCAGTAGTTCGGTACGATACAAAAATTATCTATTTTGGACCAATTTTAAACTTTTATAAGTTTTCAGGACTAAGCTATAAGTTTGATAAAATAAGGGTCCATTTTAGAAATTAAGCCCACCACATTGTAGTTCGAGCTATAGGCAGTGTATCTGTAAATTTTCATATTGTTCGAAGTTCATTTACTTGTTCAATTTATCCTTACACGATTTAGTGACCGAACTCTAAAGTTCCAAAATTTATCCACATATAAGGATTATCTTCTAGCCTATCTTAGCTAGAGCTTACCACTGTCTCAAGATACCACTATTATGTATGAAATCTACCAAGCCATCCGGGCTTACCGTACACGAGGTCCCTCCGACCACTGAATTACGTCCCATACCCTGATCACATAGCCCAAGGGTTATCTAGCATATACCCGAGATCACAAAGCCCATCGAGTTACATCTCATACCCTGATCACAAAGCCCAAGGGTAATACAACCCGTACCCGAGATCACATAGCCCATCGAGTAACAACCCTACCCTGATCACATAGCCCAAGGGTAACTAGTCAACATCGTTTATCTATACTACAACGTAAATAACATACATTCCTAATGGCGAACGAAGCCCTACTATTTTTCCCATGCTCACACAACCGTCGTGTTACCCGTGACCACATAGCCGTCGGGTAAGGATCATATCCGGATCACCATATCCACAGATACGTCCTAGACATACTTGGATCATAATAGCCACAAACAGTCTTATCCTGCGATCACATAGCTGAACAGGATTATTCGAGAACACATATCCCATCGAGTTACTCGAGATCACATAGCCTTCAAGTTGTATTTCCATATCCTGATCACATAGCCTAAGGATAGGTTTCGGACCGCATCCAGATCACATAGCCTATGGACACGTCGGATGTACTCGATCACATGGCCTGGAGTACCCATCATCTTATTTAAGTGGCCTTACACTGACTCTAGGACGTCCAGATTCCTGACCAAGACTCATACGATACCACATGCTCCCCCGACCATCAATACATCTCATCGAGAGATAAAGGCTTCCAGCCAACCATTACCAATGCCTCAAGGCATGACTCGTTTGTTACACTATTTAATATGTGTCTGTAGGATTCGTTTACGCCTTTCTCATTAGATTATCTCATTACTCATGGCAACCAGCCTACATGGCCGTCACTTCAGCACACAACAATGACCCCAAGCTACCTCGTAGAAATAACTGATCCGCCACGGACCCTTATGGATTACCAAACCAAGCAACTTATCCAACTATTACTAAGCCATTAGCCCTTAATCCACATACGAGTTGCTAACCTCGATTTCTTAGTTTTAGAGTTTGTTTTATACCTTTAGGGACCTACCGGATCCTTTACCATGAAGTATAGAACCCCCGAACACGAACTTAACTTTCTTTGGCAGATTGCCCAGCAAGTATCGGTACTCCAATGTGAGTATCGGTATCGCCCTGCTAGTATCGATACTCCCCCATGAGTACTGATACCCTAACTAAGTTCGAAAGAGTTAGACCACAAGTCGTACCAATACGCTCTTACACCGTATCGATACTCAGCATCGGTACTGGGATCGCCCCATACCGATCCAATCTCGTATCGGTACTCCACCCTTCGCATACCAGTACGCTAAGCCTCTCCTAGGCAATCAACATTGCATAACAGTACTCCCTAATGGGTACCGGTACCTCTACTAGATTCGAAAGAGTTCATCCTAAGGATGTACCATACCGGTACTCAAAGCCTTTCCAAGCAATGTAACAGTGCGTACCGATACACCCCTTGCGTACCGATACGCCTAAGCGCTATTGGATTTCCATTTGAGTGAGGGGTACCGATACACGGGAAGGCATACTGGTATGCAGCCACCCCATACTAGTACTCTAGACAGAATTAACGGTATGGGTATCGATACGCACTGGGCTATACAGATATGCCTTAGCTAGGTTCGGTAAATTAGTTTCTGCAATAAGGGTCATACCGATACAAGACACCCCGTATCGATACGCTATGATCAATGCGACTTAATAATTTTACAGATTTGAGAGGTCGTACCGATACGGGTCCTACCATATCGATACGCTAATGACCGTTAATACAAGTACAAAATACTATACACGTACCAATACCTGGTATCGATACAAGAGGCCTTAATTCAATATCCAGATTCCAGTTACGTAAAGGGGTACCAGTACACCTATAGATGTATCGGTACGAAGCTGACTATACAATGAAGGGATTGGTATGCCCTATACCCATACTGATGCCCACCTTTATTTCAAAATCCATATTAAAAAACCAGTATAGGTATGACTCAAGCTGTATCGGTACGCCCTTTAACCTAGGTCGAATTATGCAAGCCTGTACCTTTACAGCATGGTCTGTAATGACAAATTTTATTTGGTTTATTAACCAATTACCCAACCAAACCTTATTCAAACTCAATGAAATTTTACCAGTAGGTTTTTTTGGCCTAAATCTAAAAGCATGCAAAATCTTAGGGTCAATTAAATCCGTTTACTATGATTTCCCCGATTTAGGCCAAATATGCATTATAGTCCACTTTTAGCCAATTTCAAAAGTCTCATTTTAGCTTCTTAGGCATACCAAAAGCATACACAACACGCATGCATCATGTAGTCAGAAGTGACTTATACAACCATTATGCCACCATTCTAGGAATTTGTAGGGTTGACATACTTTGCAATAATGACTTGATGACTTGTCAAAACCTCAAGTTAGCCCGATCTCTACTTCAAACTTTATTAACCTAAAATGCGTGGAAAATGAATGCATTAGGCATACTTTGCCTAGTGAGGTAGTCATGAACGATACAAAGTGCAATGAATGCATCTATACCATGCTTCAACAACAGCAATAGCAACAATATGACAATATGTCCTAGTCTATGCTCAATACAATAACAATAAACGAAACAATGACAATAATCAATGTAATAACAATATTTAGGCAATAACAATAATCAATAGCAGTAGGTTTCTTGGGATCAATGTAGGGAGTATGGATACGAGAATTCCTACGCATCACCAAAACGATGGTGGTCTTATCCCTCATCCTCACCTTTATGACCAAAACACAACATACCTCTACCTCACCACAATAAAGGTCGTAGCCACCCGTACCAATGAGCTCATGAATTCTCTGGCATGCCAATTGTATCCAATGTCCACTCGAATCCAAGGTTCAATAAAAATAGTCCAATACCAATGTTTCAATAACAATGATTCAGTATAATGATTTGGAAGCAATATTTCAATAACAATGGATCAATATCAATAGTTCAATAATAATTATTTGATATCAATAATCTATTAGTAATGATCCAATAACAATATTCAATAGCAATATTTCGATAGCGATATTCTGATGACTATGATTCAATACAATGTTTCAAAAACAATATGCTATAGTCAATGATCAATATTTCAATTATTCCAATGACAACAATAACAATGCTATGAACAATTTTTCAAATGCAATACTTGCCAAACTTACCAATGTGGCCTCTGACAATGTTTTATACAATATCTTCAATACAAAAGGTTAGCAATACAATAATCAATACCCAATAGATCGAGAAAGGAACCTAGCCTATTCTCGAGACTCCAACTACACTTAGCTTTTCTTTTGAAGCTCTCAAGGCTCTCGAATGACAATCCCTTTGTCCCTAGCTTTTGAATGAGATGATGGCCCTTCTTTCTCCAACACTTGACATGGGTAAAAACAATACGGAAATGTTAGAATCGATATTATGAATTCAAACTCAATGTCTAAACTTTTAGTAGCTTTAAACTAACAAAACTTCCATGAATTTAAGCTTATGGAGTTTGGGTGCAACTATGGTCTTCAAGAGCTTAAACTTGAAATTAAATTTCAACAATCCATGGATTCAAAGAATCGTTTGGGGGCTCTAGCTTACCAATCCAAGGGCTATTCAATGGTGTAGTGAGATCAAAGGAAACTTGAACTAGCAACAGATGTACTAGCTCAAGTTTGAGGTAAGAGATGACAATGAAGGTGCTTGCTTCCAACCAATAAGGAAAGTAGAGATGGAAAAGATGGTTTCGGTGGTGAGTTGAGACAAAGGAGGGATGTAATAAAAGTGTTAAGAACGCTTACACTCCAAGAGGCTTAATGGCCGTATGGTTTCCCTCCTAGTGAGGAAACATATTTTTTCATTATTAATTTCTTTTCCAATCATTTTAAGAGAACAATAATTACTTACACCCTATTGTCATCTTTTAACATCACCCATGCTCCCTTCATGTGAATGGGTGGCAATCTAGGAGGTGATTCATCCTAAAAATGAGAAAATTATAAAGGTAGTCCCTTAACTTTCCAAACCTTACACTATTGCTCCCAAACTTTTAATTTTCACAATTTAGTCACTAAATTGTTTTCAATAGGTTCAGTTAGGTCTAAGATCTATAAATTGACTCAATAATTAAAGTCAAGACAATATTTGGACATTTCCAATATAGAATTTCTGATTGCTGAAACCCTATTCTGACTAGACCAATTTTCAGGGTGTTATAACTCTCCCCCTTAAGAAAAACTCATCATCGAATTTTTTACCTGGATCGAAGAGGTAAGGGTACTAATGCTTTATTGTCTCCTCTGACTCCCAGGTGGCTTCTTCAATGGTATGGCTTTTCCAAAGAACTTTAACTAACGGTACAGATTTGTTGCAAAGTTTTTTAACTTCTCTTGCAAAAACTTGAACCGGTTATTCCTCGTTGGTCAAATACAATTAGATCTGCACAGATTCTGGCTCAATATTATACGAAGGACCAGAACGGTATTTTTGAAGCATCGAAACATGGAACACATCATGAATCTTGCTTAATTCTGAGGGTAATTCCAAATGGTATGCCACATAGCCAACTTTCTCAATAATTTTAAAGGGGCCAATGAATCAGGTACTCAACTTTCCCTTTTACCAAACCTCTGAATTTTCTTCCATGATGAGACTTTGAGGAAGGCTTTCTCACCAACGTCGTATATATATATATATATATATATATATATATATATATATATATATATATATATCCCTTTTTCTAAGGTCAGCATAAATTTTTGACTATCAAAGGTGGCTTCAAACGATCCTGGATGATGGTAACCCATTCTTCAATTTCTCAAAGTAAGTTAGAGCCCAACATCTTGCCTTCACCGAGCTCAGACCAGCACAAAGGAGTTCTGCTTCGTCTGCTATACAATGCCTCATATGGGGCCATTGTGAGGGAATCTTGGTAGCTATTGTTGTAGGCAAATTCGATAAGAAGTAGGGATCTATCCTATGATCCCCAAATTCAATAACACAGGCACGTAGCATGTCATCCAGAATCTGAATTACCCTTTCTGACTGGCCGTCAAACTAAGGGTGGAAAGTAGTACTAAGATTAACTTTGGTTCACAGAGCCTCTAACAATGTTCTCCAGAATCGAGATGTAAGCTGAGGGTCTCGATCGGAGATGATAGACTTTGGTACTCTGTGAAGCCGGATAACTTCCTTGAATACACGTCAACTAATTTAGAAAGCCCATAATCCATTCTGACTGGTAAACAATTTGCTGACTTGGTGAAACGGTCTACAATGACCCAAATAGCATTGTGCTTTGCAGGAGTTAAAGGTAGACCATTAACAAAGTCCATGGTGATCCTCTCCCACATCCATTGTGGTTGATCAATAGGATGCAATAACCGGTAGGGACACGATGCTCAGCTTTAACATGTTGGCACTTGAAGCATTTAGACACGAAGTCAACTATGGCTTGCTTCATGCCTGGCCACCAATATAATTCTCGAAGATCTTTATACATCTTCACAGAAACCCGATGTACAAAGAAGGAACTTGAATGAGCTTCTTCTAGAATGTCAACACAGAGAGTCTCATCATTAGGTACACATACCCGATTACAGAAATACAATAAACTTTTAGGATCAACCATGAAATCAAAACTCTCATCGTTACGTAATCTAGATACAAGGGTTCAAAGCTCAGGATCTTGACTCTGCAATGTCTTAATTTTCAATGCGATGGTAGACTAAACTTGGAGTTCAACTACAAGACAATGGTGCTTCCTTAGACGGAAGTGAGCATACAGAGGTTTGGGATTGAGTACATTAACAACAACGTTGGCTTTACCCGGATGATAGTCAATGATAAGATCATAATCTTTGATGAGTTCTATCCATCTCCTTTGTCAAAGATTTAACTCCTTTAGAGTTTGGCGATATTTAAGGCTTTTGTGGTCGGTGAAAAGATAACATTTTTCTCCGTAGAGATAATGCCTCTAGATTTTCAGTAGCTCCAAATTGTGGGTGGGATAATTCATGTCATGTGGCTTGAACAATCTCAATACGTAAGCAATGACCTTGCTTTCTTGCATCAGAACATATCCTAACCCAAGATACGAAGCATCACTGTAAACTGTGTAGTCCTTTCCAGACTCAGGTTGGGTTAGGACCAGTGCATTGGTTAAGACTTGCTTTAACTGATCAAAGCTTCTTTGTTGATCTCGGTCCAAACGAATGAAGTTTCTTTTCTTAATAGTTTAGTTAAAGGGGCTGCTATTATAGAGAATCCTTTAACAAATCTTCTATAATAGCCAGCTAAACCAAGGAAGCTTCTGACTTTTCCAACATTTCTCACTAGATTCCAATCTAGGATAGCTTGAATTTTCTTTGGGTCTACCTAATTTCTCGAAGCTGAGGCAATATGTCCAAGAAAGGCAGCTTCAATAAGCCAGAATTCATATTTGGAAAACATGGCATACAACTGCTTCTCCTGAAGGGTTTTAAGCACGACACGGAGGTGGTCTTGGTGTTCAGCAGCATTCTTAGATTAGATCAATATGGCATCGATGAATACCACTACGAACTTATCTAGGTAGAGTGTGAAAACCTAATTCATTAAGTCCATAAAAGTTGCTAGTGTATTGGTTAGCCCAAAGGGTATTACCAAGAATTTGTAGTGGTCGTATCTGGTACGAAAGGCTATTTTAGGCACATCACATTCTTTAACTCTCATCTTATAGTACCTGACCTTAAATCAATCTTAGAAAATGTCAGGGAATTCATTTACGGTGTTGATTTTTGTAGTTGAGGTTTATCCTTGGCTTCTAATGATAAAGCGTACAATGATGGAGTCTTTGAATCCATCAAAATGATGCTTTATTTTCCAAGACCCCAGAGGTACATTTTTTTATTGCAACAATCTACCCAGGCTTGATGTTCACTACGCCAACCCATACCCAGTATAACATCGAATTCATGAATCGATAATGCCAACAAATTGACTAGAAATGGAATCTATTGATCACTAAGGGACAAAATTTGCACACAAGGCTTATGGTGACACTGTCATCTAAAGCATTGGTTACGGTGATCTTTGATACAATAGGTTTATAAGATAACTTATATTGTTTCACTAATACTGTACTTATAAAGGAATGGGTAGATCCGGGATCAAACAATGCATAAATAGGATGTGAATATAATTCAATGGTACATGTGATGATGTCGGAATCATCAGCTTCTTCTCTGCTCCTCACATGATACATTTGACATGAAGCCTTCGATTCTAGCTTGTTTGATGCACTAGCAGAGCCACTAGGTCTCCTCGACGATCCTCGTTTTGCCCCTTACCTCAGAAGAACTATGTAGGAGAAGAAGGATTAGCCGATAGAGTGGTAGATCTAGCAATACTTTTAGGGTAGTCATGGATAAGATGGCCCATCTTGCCACAATAAAAGCATGCCCCAGATTTCTTACGGAATTATCCTATGGGATGTCTATTTTGGCAAAAGTTTCAAATAGAAAACGGTGTCACCTCTAGAACTACCAGTGCAATCAACAAAGTTAATCCTAGCAAAGGACTGCGTCATGACTTGAGGTCTAGCAATGTTCCTAGAGCGAAAAGGCTGTGAATACACATTTTGCTTTGGTCTATGATACTTCCCTTTCTTGTGAGGCTTTAGAGGATAGGAGTCATCTCGGTATCTCTTCTTAACTTTGCCTGACCCACCAGTCTTCTGGGCTCTCTGTGTAGCTTCAGTGGCCTTGACCTGTTCACAACGTCCTAGAAGTCGGTATTGCCCAATGCGGTGAACATAGGACGTAGATCATCATTTAGTCTATTGATGAACATTTTGCACTTCTCTTCCTCTTTCTTGATATATTCAACACCATACTTGCAGTACTTGCAGAAATCATGGATGTACTACTCCACAGGTCGTCCAGCTTGCTTCAAATGGAGGAAGATGTCACGCCTCTCGGCGAGGTAAAATTCATTAATGTAATTCTTTCCAAATTCTCGTAGGAAGAACTTCTATGTCACAACTTCTTCTGGGACTATGAGAATGGTAGTCTCCCACCAATAGAGTGCCTCATCAGCCAGCAACACAAGGGCAGACTCAAATTTGTGTTCAGTAGAACACTACAGCTGTTTGGTCAGAATTCTTAAGGTGCTATCCAGCCAATACTCAGCAGTTTCAGGGTCATCATCATATTGGCCTATAAAGGAGTAAACCCGATGCTGAGATAGCTTGTCAATAGGAGTTCTGGTATACTGGACAACAACGGCAGAAGGTTGGGGAGTATGCTTAGCCTATATCGATGTCATGAATAACTTGAACATGTCAGCCATATTCATGTAGCATTCAGCTTGAGCATTTTGCACCTTTGGCTTAGGGTCTTGTCCCGGAGGGTTCTGCGGTTGTAGAGGATCTCCCCTCTTAATCTCCTCGCCATGCGTCGAGCAGCCAGTGACATGCTCGTCTATAAGAGCCTCATTAGAGTCAAACATTTTACTATAAGAAAAACGATCAGGCTAATTGACAAATCAAAAAATACAATAATTAACTCCTAAGTGCCATAATGCGATGCAATAACAACACAATAGACTATAGTTTAGTCTTAGAATCGACTAAACTCTAGCTCTGATGCCAAAAATGTAACACCCCCTTCCCAGCCTGGTAGGAATCTAGGTCAGAATATGTTACCGAAGAAAAAAATGATATTCAATATGATATTTTATTCCATAATCAGTAACTAGATGAGATTCAATTTTCAATGCCATATGATAATCAGTGCATTAAGATTGGTAGTTTGATACGATACAGAAATTATCTATTTTGGACCAATTTTAAACTTTTACAAGTTTTAAAACCTAAGCTATAGTTTTAAAACCTACCAAAATGTAGTTCGAGCTATAGACAGTGTATTTGTAAATTTTCATATCGTTTGGAGTTCATTCACTAGTTCAATTTATCCTTACAAGACTTAGTGACCAAACTATAAAGTTTCAGAATTCATTTTAAACCTTAGTAACAGAATTAATGGTATGGATATCGTTAGGCGTTGGGCTGTACCGATACGCCTTATCTGAGTTCGGTAAATTAGTTATTGCAATAATGGATCGTACTTATAAGGGACACCCTGTATCGATACGCTATGATCAATGTGACTTAATATTTTACAGAGTCGAGAAGTCACACCGATACGGGTCCTACCGTATTGATATGCTAATGACCGTTAATACGATTACAAAACACTGTAAATGTATCGATACATGGTATCGGTACATGAGGCCTTAATTCAATATCCCGATTCCAGTAACGTAAAGGCGTACAGGCACTCCTATAGATGTATCGGTACGAGGTTGACTATACAAGGAAAGGATCGGTACGCCATATACTTGTACCAATTCACAGCTTTATTTCAAATTCAAGATTCAAAAACTAGTCCCGGTACGACTCAAGCCTTATTGGTACGCCCTTGAACCTGGGTCAAATTATGCAAGCCCTTACCGATACACTTCCACCCGTATCAGTATGGTAGGGTCTGTAATGATAACTTATATCTTGTTAATTAACCAATTACCCAACCAAACCTTATTCAAATTCAATAAAATTTTACCATTAGGTTTGTTTAGCATAAATCTAATAGCATGCCAAATTTTAGGATCAATTGAATCCTTTTACTATGTTTTCCCCTATTTAGGCCAAATATGTATTTTAGTCCGCTTTTAGCCAATTTCAAAAGTCTCATTTTAGCTTCCTAGGCATACCAAAAGCATACACAACATACATGCATCCATGTAGTTAGATGTGACTTATACAACCATTATGCCACCATTCTAGGAGTTTGTAGGGTTGACATACTTTGCTATTACGACTTGACGACTTGCCAAAACCTCAAGTTAGCCCGATCGCAACTCCAAACTTTGTTAACCTGAAATGCATGGAAAATTAATGCATTAGGCATACTTTTCCTAGAGAGTTAGTCATAAACTTTACAAAGTACAATGAATGTTTCTATACCATGCTTCACCAAAACCAATACCAACAATATAACAATATGTCCTAGTCTATCCTCAATACAATAACAATAAATGATGCAATGGCAATAATCAATGTAATAACAATATTTAGGCAATAACAATAATCAATAGAAATAGGTTTTCTTGGATGGATATAGGCAGCGTGAATACGCGAATTCCTATGCCTCATTAAAATGACAGCAGTCTTGTCCCTCCGCCTCACCACAATAAAGGTCGTAGCCACCCGTACCAATGAGCTCTTGAATTCTATGGCATGCCAATTGTATCCAAAGTCCACTCGAATCCAAGGTTCATTAACAATAGTGCAATATCATTGTTTCAATAACAATGATTCAGTACAACGATTCGGTAGCAATAGTTCAATAACAATGCATCAATATAATAATTCAATAAAAATGATTCGATATCAATAATCTATTAGTAATGATCCAATAAAAATATTCAATAGCAATATTTCGATAGCGATATTCTGATGGCTATGATTCAATACAATGTTTCAATAACAATATGCTATAGTCAATGATCAATATTTCTATATGTCAATATTTTAATGATTCTGGTGACAACAATAACGATGTTGTGAGCAATGGTTAAAAGCAATACTTACCAAACTACCAATATGGCCTCCAACAATGTTTTACGCAATATCCTCAATACGAAAGGTTAGCAATGCAATAATCAATACCCAATAGATCGAGAAAGGTACCTAGCCTATTCTCGAGACTCCAACTACACTCACCTTATCTTTCGAAGCTCTCAAGGCTCTCAGATGACAATCCCTTTGTCCCTAGCTTTTGAAGGAGATGATGACCCTTCTTTCTCCAACACTTGAGCTAGGTAAAAACAATAGGGAGGTGTTAGAATCGATACTATAAACTCAAACTCAATGTCTAAACTTTTAGTAGCTTTTAGCTAACAAAACTTTCATGGATTTAAGCTTATGAAGTTTGGGTGCAACTATGGTCTTCAAGAGCTTAAACTTGAAATTAAACTTCAATAATCCATGGATTCACAGAATCGTTTGGGGATCTATCTTAACAATCGAAGGGCTATTCAACGATGTAGTGAGATCAAAGAAAACTTGAACTAGCAACAGAGGTACAAGCTTAAGCTTGAGGTAAGAGATGACAATGGAGGTGCCTGCTTCCAACCAAAAAGGAAAGTAGAGATGGAAAATATGGTTTCGGTGGTGACTTAAAATAAAGGTAGGATGTAATAAATGTGTTAAGAACACTTAAACTCCAACAGGCTTAATGGCCTGATAGTTTCTGTAGCCCCCTCGACCCGGCCTAGACGCACAACCGAATCAAACAGGTCACACGAGGAAATTTGAAGTAAATCAGGTAGGTTTACCCCATAAAGCAACCCTTCTTTTTTTTCTTTTTTTTTTCTTATCTAGATGCCAATAATCCTACATGTTCATGCTGACATCAGGTGTAACATCAACTCAATCGGGCATCGATTTGACATCCAATTCAATTGGCATCTAGACAAGATAAAAAAAAGAAGGGTTGCATTATGGGGTAAACCTACCCAGTTTACTTTGGATTTCCCCGTGTGACCCGTTCGATTCGGCTGGGCATCTAGGCTGGGTTGAGGGGGCTACATTTGGTGGTATCAGAGCTAGGTTCCAAATATAACCCCCTCAACCCGGCCTAGACGCCCAATCGAACCAAGAAGGCTATATTAGGTTTGCAGTAGCAAACCGAAGAGATACAACGAAACCTAGTCCATTTTTACTTACTTTCAAGTTTAAACCAGCGTATCAAGCTAAGTTTAAACTCCCATAACCACCTTTAAAATATTCCAAAGCTGTAATCCACGTTCTCACTCACCAATACGCAAAACCTCGATTCGTTGACGCAAAATCAAGTGTCTAAAGCCTCCAACGCTTCACCAATCACTTCCGGTTCAACTTCCCCTGCTTTCACCACAACACAATAGAGGATTAATGCATCTCAATGCATTCAAGACACTACATTAACAAATCCTTTCGGATTTCCACAATCCTCACAAGATTACCATCCACAATAATCGAAATCATCATCAAAACCTTCTCTAACACAACCCAGACACAACCTAACAATCTAACACCACTTTTATCAACAATCAACACCTAAAAACATAATCAAAACAACCTAACACCCCCTGCATTCACGCAGTCACCAAAACACCCCAAGAACACAAATCTAGCAACCTAAACAATTAGAGATTCAAGAGTTTCAGGATTCCATTGACAACAACAAACATTATAAAACATCCATAATATGAATTAAATCATCCTTAATTACCAGAAAACATATTCAATCCGTGAATCAACTCATTTCCCCCAATTAACTCAATTAATCATTGAAAAATCATTAAAATCAGATTAGAAACACAAAATCAAGGATCAAATTCTTGGGAATTTTAGTAAAGAACCATACAATAGAGGAGATCTCAGACCTTACCCCTATTGTGAAGTTTCTCCCTCAATTGATTTGTGAAAAAGCTAAGAAAACACAAGATTATTGTAAGATTTTGTGTAAACAATCTTTGTAAAACAATTTGAAACAATAAAATCAAGTTAGAAACCACCTCACCTCTGAAAATTTGGTGAAAACCCGAGTGTTTGACTGAGGAAAGAATGGAGAGAAAAGAAATGATGTGATTTTGGTTTTTGGAAATAGATAACTAACTTTTAACAAAAGTCCTCTTTAATTAATAATTAAAACACATGTTAAAATATCTTCAATTAAGGGAGAAACCATCAAAACCAATTGGTAAAATAACTTCTTAAAGATTCTAAGAATTTGACCCTTTTCATTTTAGTCACTAGAAAATCACAATTTTCAAAACTTGCATTTTGGTCACTAGCCAAAATGTCCTACTTCCAAAACTCATTTTCCAAAATTGATTCCACCAAAAATCATTATATATTAAAAGATGATTTTTAACTATTTTTCCATAATTTTATCTCACCAAAAAATATATTGTCTCGAATCTGACTCGAATCTCTAACTCAGTCCACCAGACCGTCTAATAACCCCCAAAACTGCTAGGCCCAAAAACTGGGGCGTTACAGTTTCCCTTCTAGTGAGGAAACCTATTTCTTTATTATTATTTTCTTTTCCAATCATTTTAAGAGAACAATAATTACTTACACCGTATTTTCATTTTTTGACATCAACCATGCTCCCTTCATGTGAATGGGTGGCAAGCTAGGAGGTGATTTATCCCAAAAATAGGAAAATTATGAGGGAAGTCCCTCAACTTTCTAAACCTTGCACTATTACCCCCAAACTTTTAATTTTAACAATTTAATCACTAAATTGTTTTCAATAGGATCAATTAGCTCGAAGATATATAAATTGACTCAACAATTAAAGTCAAAGCAATATTTGGACCTTTCCGATGTAGAATTTTCGATTGCTGGAACCCAATTCTGACTAGACCAATTTTCGGGGTGTTACTTTAAACCTTACATTCAAAAATAGAATGTTACATTAAACCTCATCGGATACACAAATTTCCATAGTGGACTTACCTTCACCTAATCTCACTTCAGCCTGGAATAGGCTTACCCCTACCCGTCGTGATAGACTTTCCTCTACCACACAACAATAGGCTTACCTCTATTGTAAGAAACTGAAGAAAAACATCAGCCCGAGTAGCCATACCGCTATACCTCAAGAGGCGTAGAGCGATCAACTTTATTTTATAGTGTACTTTAAACCCTATAGCGGGCCAACTATATTCGATACTTTAACATTTATGTCACTTATCCAATATATTATTTTCAAATACATTTACTTACTATTTTCCAATGCATTTCATAAAAATATTTTCATATGCAAAACCACATTGCCAAAGGCAACAACACATTCCTTCTAGGAATAAATCTCAATGCTCATCGGTATCCATAAACTTTGACAACCATTGCATATTAATCCAAAATAATGCATTTTCAGTAAGTAAATCAAACCATGTTTAAAACCAAAACATGAAATACACAAGCTCATATCTCATCAAAACTCATGCGAAATAAGGGAAACTTACGCTTGAGCTTAGTTAAGCTTTTTAGTCTATAACTAAACCCCCATGATACACCGATCAACATTTAAAGAGCTTTACAGTATTTATACACTCACCGATACTCTTTGCTTTGCTTACCAATGCGAATCGTGCCACTGAAAAGTGATGTACGCAACTAGGCTTGCCTTGATCATTCCCTATTTTAACAACATAAAACCAAAGGGAAAATGCATCATTATGCATTCTACGCACTGCCAAACTACAGTCCCCTGTATCCTTAACACTGACCTTCCAAAAATTAGCCAAAACTACTGAAAACCTCCTCTAACCACAACTAAACAAAGCCCAACGACTTCCTATAAAATTAACATCAAGAAAAACTTTCAAACCATCAATATATCTCCAGCAACCAAAGAACCCTTAAAATACCCCAAAATCTCTTGAAAAACAACCTAGAAAATTAACTAACCAAAGAATTTCGGGTTTACTTTTATTAATCTCACTTGACAACATCAAAACACATTGTTAATATGATCTAAATCAAATAAAATTTTCAGCAATTCATTTCTCAACGATCTCTTTAGCAAATAACCCATTAAATCTTGATTTAATCCATTTCTAGTAAATCCAATGTCAAAACCCATAAGAAAACAACATCAAATAGTCAAACACTTGGCAATTTTAGTAAAGAACCTTGATTAGATGAAAGAAAACAAAAATTACCTTTAAAGATGACCCTTCTCCTTAATTGGTTCATTTTCTTTGTAAAACTCCAATAAAATGGAAGATGTTTGATAAAAGGATAGGAAAATAAAAGGAAATCAAGGTGAAATAAAGATCAAGAGATCTCTAAAAATCATTGAAGCGAAAACATAGTTTGGCTGAAAAGAAAATGAGAGAAAGTGATTTTGGAAAAGTTAGTTACGTGAGAAAAAGGTGAAATGATTAATAAATCAAACCCCTTTTTAATCCTCCTAATATGCCTTAAACCACTTTTAAAAAGATCAATTAAGTGAGAAGTCTGATAAAACAAATGGGATGAAAGCTCTCTAAAGATTCTAAGTTTTGTCCCTTTTACATTTTAGTCACTAAAATAGTTTTGAAATATATACATTTTGGTTACTGATCCAAAATGTCATTTAATCTGAATTTACTTTATCAAATTAATACTTCAAAAAATGTTTAATATATTAATTAAATATTTTAGGATTTTTTCACAAATTTATTTTAACCAAAAACTATTTATTTCAAATTATTTCCCAAAACTCGTCGAACTAGCTAACCCGGTTCTCCCAAACCATCTAACCCAACCCACTAATCTCCTAGGCCAAAAATCGGGGCGTTACAACTCTCCCTCAATTAAGAAATTTTGTCCCTAAAATTTACCTGAAGGAAAGAGATTTGGAAATTATTCCTTCATATATGCCTTCGTCTCCCATGTGGCTTCTTCAACTCCTCGATGTCGCCACAACACCTTAACCAACTCAATAGTCTTACCACAGAGGACTTTAACACTAGAATCCAATATCTTTACTAGTTCCTCATCATATGCCAAATTTGGTCGTAATTCAATCTCCTCAATAGGCACAATATGCGACGGATCCGATCTACACCTCCAGAGCATCGACACATGGAAAACATCATGTATCTTTTCAAGCTTGATCGGCATCTATAAACAACCAGACCAATACACTCAATCACCTCATAAGGTCCAATGAACCTAGGGCTTGACTTACCCTTGCGCCCAAATCTCATCACCTTCTTCCAAGGCAAAACCTTCAAAAATACTTTATCACCTACTTCATATTCAATCTCTCTTCACTTCAAATCCGCATAAGACTTTTGTCGACTCGAAGCTGTTTTAAGCCTTTCACAAATGAGTTTCACTTTCTCATTCGTACCCTTAAGCAAATCGAGCTCCACGACATGTTTCTTGTTTTTGCCCAACAAAAGGTGTACAACATCTGTAATGCCCTGATTTTGGGCCTAGCAATTTTGTGGTTTGGTTAGACGGTCTAGTGACTGGGTTAAGGATTCGAGTTGGATTCGGAAGTAAATATTTTTTGGTAAGATAAAAATGTGAAAAAAATTACTAAAACTCAGATTTTAATATATGATTAAAATTGGTGAAAACAATTTTGGAAAATGGGTTTGGGAAGTATGACATTTTGGTTAGTGACCAAAATGCAATTTTTGAAATTTGTTTTTGAAGGTAACTAAAATGAAAAGGATCAAACTCTTAGAATCCTTAAAGGGCTATTTTACCAAGTTTTTGCTGGTGAATTCTCCTATCAATTAAGTCTTTTAAAATGTGTTCTAAAGGTTAATTAAACGGGATTTGGTTATTAAAAAGCTAGTTATCATTTTCAAGAAAATTGACGTAACTTTTCTCTCTACTTCTCTTTTGCCAAACACTCAAGTTTTCATAAAAAATTAGAGGTGAGAGATCATCTTACTTAGTTTAATGATTTGTAATTGATTCTTTAACTTTGATTTACAAAACCTAGTTGAAATCATGTGTTTTCTTAGCTTTAAACAAGCCAATTAAAGGAGAAATCACACAATATGGGTAAGGTCCGTTATCTCCTCTATTGAATGGTTCTTTATTAATATTACCAAGTGTTTGATCCTTGATTTATGGTTTATAATTTGATTTTATGTTTTTATATTGAATTAATTGATGTAATTGAGTGATTTTGGTGAAATAGTGAGAGATCCGTATTGGATTTGTTTTCCAGTGATAAAGATTGAATTTAATCACATTTTGGATGTATTGTTATGTTGATAAGTTGTTTTTAAAAATTGAATCCTGAAACTCTTGAATCCCTAGTTGTTTAGGTTGTTAGATTTGTGTTTTTGTGGAGTTGCAGTGGTTGTTTAATTGTTGGAAGTATTTGGATGTGTTAATCCTGTTTTTGAGTGTTAATGGATGATTATGGAAGTGTTAGATTGTTAGGTTGTGGCTGGGTTGTGTTTAGAAAGGATTAGATGATGATTTCAGTCGTTGTGGTTGGGTAATTTTGAGAGGATTGTGGAAGTCTGCGAGGATTTGTTGTGGTAGTGTTTTGAATGCATTGAGATGCATTAATCATCTATTTTAATGTGGTTAAAATATGGGAGGTTGATCAAAAAGTGATCGGTGAGGCTTTGGAGGCTTCAGACGCTTGATTTTGCATTAGAAAATTAAGGTTTCGCGTATCGGTGTGTGAGAATGTGGATTCTCACTTTGGAATGTTTTAAAGGTGGTTTATGGGAGTTTAAACTTAGCTTTAAACGCTGGTTTAAACTCGAAAGTAAGTAAATATGGTTTTTCTCTCTCTGTCGTGCCAGATTGAAATGGTTTTATGCACTTGTTTTGGATTACATGTTACCTACTTTTTAAGCATGATTTAAAGTATTTGAGATACTGTTTTTGAGCATGAGATGCTAAAGGATGCACATGGTAAGTGATCCTTGTAAGTATATGATTTATACTTGTGGTTTAAAGCATGGTTGTTGCTTTGGAAAATGGTTTGGTTTTACGCTTGTTAAAAACAGTGAGGTAAATGATAAATGGTTAATTATATTGGCAAGTGATGTGGTTTTAGAATTATTATCGATATAGTTGGTCGGCCATAGGATTGATAGTGCACTATAATAAGTCACCTTGGATGTTAAGGGGTTTAGATTCGTGTACCGAAAACTCCATCCAAGTACCCTAACGGTAGAGGGGTTTTACAGTACCTTATACCCCCGTTAGTGGATTAAGCATCTAAATGAGGTAAGGGGTTGGTGTCCCCGTGGGTTAAAAATGTACCCGGTTGTCAGGTACTGCGATTGTAATTGTATCGCTATTCCGGTTGAGATGGCTTCAAGTGTTGGGTAAACACTTTTTGAATCTGTGTATCCGATGAACTCTTTTGGTAAATGAACTTGGTTAATGATCACTTGTGATCCAATATAATTGTTGATGTATCATTGGAAAGTTTATGTTGTATAATGTGAATTATACATGTTTACTCTTTAGGCTTTGCATATGGTTATTATGCATGGGAAGACTTAAATTGAGGTTGAGCAATGGGACTTGCTATTGGTTAATGATACATGTTGCATATGGTTTAATATGCTGTTTTAAAGATGTTAACTGCATGTTCTAGAGGCATGATAATGTTTTAAGAGATGATTGAAATGAGATTTTAATGTAATGTTGAGAAATGGTTTTAATGCATTGATGGTGTGTTGTTTTGAGCACTCCTCGCTAAGCCAAGTGTCCTTATGCTCTCTTTGTCCATCAATATAGGGAATTAAAAGCTTGGGAAGGCAGTGAGAAGTAAGGGATCAGTACAAGACTTGGTAACCAAAGTATGTTTGAACTAGACTATAAGTAATAAGTGCAATGTGGGTTCCGTTGTTGTTTTGAGAGAGGTTTTGTTAAACTCCCTATTTGAGCAAGTTTGTTTAGATGTTCTTGAATTGTAAATGGCCTTTATGGTTTGATTTTGGTGATAGTTTGGAGTTTCATATTTTACTTGAATGGTTTTCTAGGTTGCATGCCTATAGATTTACATTTGATGCAAAATGCCATGAAATGATGTTGAATCTGTGATGTAATATTGTGGTTGGATTTTAGATTATGTTGGTTGTATGTTAGGGCATGTTAGAATGTTTTGGTATGGTTGAAAGCTTGTTAAACAGCAAAAATGAACATTATAGGTCCAGGCGTATCGGTATGGGTGTCTCCGTTTCGGTACGGGTAAGCCATTTTAGGCTTAGCGTACCGGTACGCAGGCAACGGTTTTGGTACAGACAAAGGCAAAAATGGCCAGCGTTTCGGTACATAGAAAGGCGTTTCGATATAATTAGGGGTTTTCAAGAGAGGTGTTCCGATACACTCAAGGCGTACCGAAACGGTATTTGTTCACTAGAATTCTGGGATTTCAAATGATGGTAGGCTTATCGAAACACCCATTTCCATATTTGTACGGTGACCGTTAAGTCTATTATTTGGAATCTTCTTAAGCTCTATTTTCTTACATTTTAGTCCCTGAATATTGTGGATGGAATTGGTTAAG
Source organism: Hibiscus mutabilis (assembly GCA_019671005.1). Classification (NCBI taxonomy): domain Eukaryota; kingdom Viridiplantae; phylum Streptophyta; class Magnoliopsida; order Malvales; family Malvaceae; genus Hibiscus; species Hibiscus mutabilis. The sequence goes on along the minus strand of CM033744.1, from coordinate 18,466,380 downwards.
ATCGGATGATAGTTTTGAGCTGATTTTTGACGTGTAAGCATGTAACTTGTCTAATTAAAGGTTGGAAACTTAAAATAGGGCTAAGTCCTTGAAATTTTTAGGATTTATGATTTGGTCCCTAAATTGTATTTGGATTCAATTGGATGTCAATTTGATGCCCGATTGAGTTAGGTTTTCACCAGAGATTAGTATGTACACATAGGGTAATAATCATGCATGTAGACAATATAAAAAGAAAAAAATAGGCGCATTTGAGTTGTATCTTTACAGTTTACTTCGGTAAACCTAATATAGCTCGCTCGATTCAGTCTTGCGACTAGGCGGGGTCGAGAGGGTTACATTTGGTGGTATTAGAGCCAAGTTTGCGATAGTTGGGAGTTGGTTTGATTGTTGTGATGTTATTGTGAGCTGTTAACTGATGTTTAATATGCACGGTGATTGCTTTGTGCCATGTTGGGGGAAATTTGGGAAACCCATTACCTTATTATTATAGTTTGAAATGTTGCGATTTTGAAATGGAAGTCTTGGATCCTTTCGTGAAGCTGGCCTAATTATCTCGTATTTGAATTACTATCATGCCTTATATATATTGTTAGCACAATGGGACCGAGGAGAGAGTTGCGATCAGGTATGATTGCTGCTTCCACTAGACAGGAGATTGAGGAGAATGTTATACCTCTTGGAGGGTTGCCACCACCCCCACCTAATCTACCTGAGGTAGTAGAGCAACTACCACCTGCGCCAGCTGGGCTAGGGATGGGTGATATGGCGTCGTTGATTCAGGCCATGACTAGTGCTTTTTAGGCAGCAGTTGCGAGTGTTCATGTGCCGGCACCACCAGTAGTTGGGCAAGGTTTACCACTAGAGAATCTTTGCAGTTTGGGCGGAGTTGAGTTTCGAGGCTTGTCGCTTGAGGCTTTTGAGGGGTGGTTGGCTAATATTGAGAGGATATTGGGCTAGATAGGTTGTTCTGATGCCCGTAAGCTGGGTTGTGTTGTGTTCCTATTACAGGGTAATGTGTATACATGGTAGACTACCACGATATCCAGTATGGAGACCGAGGATGTAACTTGGGAGTTCTTTTGTGATGCTTTCTAGAAGAAGTACCTTGAAATTTACCTAAAGGAAAGAGATAAGGAAATTGTTCCTTCATATCCTCTTTCATCTCCCACATAGCTTCTTCAACTCATCTATGTCGCACCTTAACCAATTCAATAGTCTTACAATGTAGAACTTTAGTACTAGAATCAAATATCCTTACTGGTCATTCATCATAAGTCAACTATGGTCGCAACTCAATCTCCGCAACGTACACAACATGCGACGGATCCGATCTATACCTCCAAAGCATCGACACATAGAAAGCATCATGTATCTTTTTAAGCTCGACCTGTAACCTCAATCTATACACAAACGGGCCAACACACTCAATAACCTCATAAGGTCCAATGAACCTAGGGCTTAACTAACCCTTGTGCCCGAATCTCATCACCCTCTTTCAAGGCAAAACCTTCAAAAATACTTTATCACCCACTTCATATTCAATCTCTCTTAGCTTCAAATCCGTATAAGACTTTTGCCGCCTTAAGCCTTTCACAAATGGATTTCACTTTATCATATTTACCCTTAAGAAAATTAGGCCCCGTAACATGCTGCTTGCCTATTTCTACACAACAAAGAGGTGTACGATACCTACGACCATAAAGAGCATTATAGGGAGCCATCTGGATGCTCGATTGATAACTATTATTGTAAGCAAACTCCACCAATAGTAGTTGCTTATCCCATATCCCTTGAAACTCAACTATACAACATCTCAACATATCCTCCAAAATCTGAATAACACGTTGAGACTACCCATCTATCTGAGGATGATAAGACGTACTAAAATTAAGCCTTGTACCCAAAGCCGTTTAAAGGCTTCCCCAAAACCTTGATGTAAAATGCGGATCCCTATCCAATATAATTGATTTAGGAACCCCATGCAACCTTATAATTTCAGCAATATACATATCTGCCAACCTATCCAACATATACATAGTATGCACAGCAAGAAAATGCACAAACTTCATAAAACGATCAACAATCACCCATATATAATCCTTTTTTGACAGTGTTAGAGGCAGACCCGTCACAAAATCCATGTTGATCATTTCCTAGTTCAATTTTAGAATTTGAACAAGTTTCAACAACCTAGAAGGAAACTGATGTTTAGCCTTAACTCGCTGACACACCATGCAACGAGAAATAAACTCAGCCATATCCTTTTTCAAGCCAACCCAATAATACAATTCCTTCAAATATTGTGGTTAACTTGCAATTCAGCCAACAAACCACCTTCTCGTGTCACACTTAACCTTGCAAACATCACTCTAAGCTCGACAATAACCTTACAACTCAATACGTCTTCTACCACATTAGATTTTTTTGGGATGATACTCGATTGACTAGTCGTTATATTTAAGCAACTCAATCCACCTTCATTGCCTAAGATTCAACTCCTTTTGAGACATCAAATATTTCAAACTCTTTTGATCAGTGTAAATAATGCACTTCCCCCTTTAAAGATAATGCCTACAAATATTCAAAGCAAACATTACCACCGCAAGCTCTAGATCGTAAGTCTGGTAGTCGCGCTCATGAACTTTCAATTGCCTTGATGCATAAGCCACAACCTTCCTGTCTTGCATCAACACACAACACATCCAACATAAGACGTATCACTATAGACTACAAACTCCTTACCAGACTCAGGCTAAATCAAGACATGAGCATGAGTTAAAACCTCCTTCAAAATTTCAAAACTACACTACATACTCTCCATCCACACGTAAGGAACATTCTTTTGCAACAACTTTGTCAACAGAGCCGCAATACTAGAAAATCTATCAACAAATCAATGATAATATCCAGCTAATCCAAGAAAACTACGAACCTCAGATACCGACTTAGGTTGTTTCCAATTAAGAATAGCCTCAATCTTCTAAGGATCGATATGGATACCCTCCACTGAAACCACATGACCAAGAAACATCACCTATCTAAGCCAAACTCACACTTACTCAACTTAGCATACAACTGATGATCCTTCAAAGCTTGCAACACAATTCGCAAATGTCGAACATGTTCATCCTTGGTACGAGAGAACACAATGATATCATCGATAAACACGACTACAAATTGATTGAGATACTCATGGAACACTCTATTTATCATATCCATGAAAGCAGATGGGGCATTTGTCAAACCAAATGGCATCACCAAAAATTTATAATGCCTATATCTAATACGAAAAGTAGTTTTTGGCACATGTGCTTTCTTAACCTTAAATTAATATTACCCCAATCTCAAATCAATCTTTGAAAACACAATCGCCCCACAGAATTGATCAAACAAATCCTCTATCTGAGGCAACAAATACTTGTTTTTAACCATCAACTTATTCAATTGTCAGTAATCAATGCACATATGCATTGTTCCATCCTTGTTTTTCACAAAAAGAACCGGTGCACCCTAAGGTGAAACACTAGGCCGGATGAACCCCCGATCTAACAACTCCTGGAGTTGAGTCTTTAATTCTTTTAGCTCTTTCGGTGCCTTAAGATAGAGAGTAATGGAAATTGTAGTCGTACCTATATATGTATTAGTGCTAAACTCTACGTCCTAATTTGGCAATAAACCTGACAACTCATTAGGAAGCACCTCTAGAAAATCACTCACAGTCTAAATGTCTTGCATTCAAACTCCTTTGACGGCTGAATTCATCACAATTGCAAGATACACTTTGACAACCCTCTTGTATCATCTTTTTAGCCTACATAGCCAAAACGACATTAGACAAGAACTTAACATTCTTGCCAACCACCACAACCTTGTAATTGTCAGCAAGCCTCAAAGAAATCCTTTTGGATTCACAGTCCACCACCGTCTTATGCTCACTTAGCCAATCCATACCCAAAATAATGTCAAAACCATGAAATGGCAACTCCATCAAATCCTCAGCAAACTCATGACCTTGAACAACCAAAGGGCATCTCCTGTACAACCTTCTAACCGTAACCGTCTCACCAAAAGAACTAGTAACCAACATACCAACATTCAAGATTTCAATTGGTATGTCTAACAAATGAACATGCTTGCTCAAAATGTATGAATGAGTGGCCCCCGAATCAATTAAGGAAAATAATGACAAAGATTACAAGGTAAAAATACCTGCGATCACATTGGTGTCATTACAGCCCTCACGATGAGCATAAATTTGAGCCGGCCCACCATTCTCTAGTCGTATAGAAACTGTATGAGTCACAGTCCTCTAACCATCCCCACGCGTTTGAAAATTACCCCTTGTTGCGCGTAATAAGTGCTATGCAAATGTGCAAGTATACACGTCGCAAGTTATATTATAAAAGATATCGTCTCCACAGGGATTGGTGCCACTTCAAGAATCTAGTCTCTTGCACTGTAAAAAGTAAAAACACAAGTAAAGGATAAAAACACAAGTAAAGGATTATAGAAGTTTTAACTAATAACTAATCTAGAAAGCAATTAAGTAAATGAAAAGATGAGATCGAATGAGAGAGAGATAGGCCAGGTTATTGTGAGTTGAGGTGTGATAGCCGATTGGATCGTTTTGGTAAAAGAGTGCATGGGCAACTCAGTTGCCGTGGCAACTTGCACAACGGGGTTGCCTTGGCAACTAATCGATGGTTGCCTGGGCAACTACTTGGGCGTCTGGGCAACAACCTTCAAGGCTCGGCAGAGCGTTCTTCAATGGTTTCTTCTATCCCTAAGTCGAAACTCTAGCTACTTGTGCATGCCTTGATAATACATCCCTGCGTGAATCAAGGGTGAACAACAACCAATCTTGCTCTCCTCTTAGCCGTTGAAATCCTTAACTTATTCCTAAGCCGGATTAATCTTCACCATCAATAGATTGAATAAAGATCATATTCATTCGTTTATTGAATCTAACTCTCCTGATATTAGATAAATAGATGAAATCACGAGATCCTCTCCCAATTCACTCGCAAACAATAATAAGAACCAAGAATGAATAAACCTTGAAATAGAAAAGTGCAAACTCTTATTACCTAAACAAAAACCAATAGTTTCTCACAACCACAAAACACAATAACCATAGCCAAATAGATTTAGTTCATGGCTAGGTTCCAAAGAAACACAAGATCAATAATCCCTAGCATGAACCCAATCGAACAAGGAAGAAAAGATGAATCTTGTCGAAAATCCCTTGCCCTAGATGCTTGTCGAAAATTCCCCTTGCTTTCTCCCTTGGACTTGTCAAAATTTCCCCTCATGCTCTCTCTATGGATTGTCGAAATCTCCTTGCTATTTATAGGGCTAGGCCAAAGTCCTTCTTTGACGAGGAGTTTGAGTTGGAATCAAATTATCTTTAAAGAATATAATTCTTTATCATAATTGTATTCCTACTAGAACTTCTCCTATCTTATTGGAATTTAATTCTTCTTTAATCTCTGCATGGAAATCAAATTTCTTTGGGTTTGGGCTTTGCTCCACGTCATCTTGGGCTTGTCTAGTCATCAATTTCGACTACCATATCACCTTTGCTCTTGTTGACAATTGCCCTGGCAATTGGCTCGGCGTCTCCTTCATGTATTGCCCTGGCAACTGGCTCGGCGTCTCCTTCATGTATTGCCCTGGCAACTAGCTCTAGCCTTGCTTTGGCAAGTGATCTTGCACATACACACAAAACACACCAAAGCAGCATCTTTTCCCACAAAAACTACCAAGTTATGTAATCAAGCTCAACGATGGAAGGAAACATGGATTAATGCATGAATGGCTAATTATGCAACTAATATGAGCCTAAGTCTAACAATAATATGAGTAAAAAGGGTGGAAATTTCTGTTTGCCCGTTGGTTTGTGGGTGATATGCCGTGGCGATCTTGTGTGATATGCCGAAGCGTTGCAACATCTTGGCAATTAGTCTGTTGTCAAAATGCTTGCCTTCGTCGCTGATAATTGCTCTCGGTATCCCAAACCGTGTAAATATGTTTTTCTACATGAATCGTTGCACGGTCTTGGAATCGTTGTTGGGAACTGCAACTGCCTCAACCCATTTAGACACGTAGTCGACGGCAAGTAGAATGTAGAGGTTTCCGAATGAAGATGGGAAAGGTCCCATAAAATCGATCCCCCATACATCGAACAATTCCACCTCGATGATGTTCTGGAGTGGCATCTCATGTCGTCTAGAGATATTGCCCGTTCTCTGGCAACGATCACATTGCTTGTAAAAGTCTTGGGCATCTTTGTACAATGTTGGCCAATACAAACTGGATTGCAAGACTTTGGCCACGGTATGAGTTCCTTCAAAATGTCCTCCATAGGGTGAAGAATGGCATTGCCGGAGTACATTATGTTGCTCTTCTTCAGGGACACATCGGCGTATAACTTGATCTGCACATTGTTTAAACAAAAGAGGCTCGTCCCAAAAGTAATGCTTAGCATCATGGCGGAACCGCTTCTTCCCTTGGTGAGTAATGCCATAAGGAAAAATACCACAAACAAGGAAGTTAACTATATCCGCGTACCAGGGTATTACTGAGGCATGTGTTGTCGTGGTGACTATTCCCAAAATTGCTGAGGTGTGCGCGTCAAAGACTGCTGCGGCGTCGAGAGTTGCCGAGGCGTGTCACCCATGGTTGCCGAGGCGTCGTGGGTTGCCGAGGCGTCAAGGGTTGCCGAGGCGTCAAGGGTTGTCGAGGCGACTAAAATTTGTTCATCTGGGAATGCATCGCATATCTCTAGATCCGCGTCCTCCTTCCTATTGTATTCCAAACGTGATAAGTGATCGGCCACTTGATTTTCTGTTCCTTTCCTGTCCTTAATCTCAATATCAAATTCTTGTAAAAGTAATATCCAACGAATCAAACGAGGTTTAGCATCCTTTTTAGCAAATAAGTATTTGATTGCCGAATGGTCCGTATGAACAATTACCTTTGTACCAATTAAATAGGATCGAACTTGTTAAATGCGAAAACTAACAGCTAGTAACTCTTTCTCCGTTGTTGTGTAATTCACTTGAGCGCCATTAAGAGTTTTACTAGCGTAGTATATCACATGGAAGGTCTTACCTGTGCGTTGGCCTAGGACTGCTCCTACCGCGAAATCACTTGCATCACACATGAGCTCAAAAGGTAGTGTCCAGTCTGCTGGAACGACAATGGGTGCCGAGGCAAGCTTTTTCATTAGGGTTTCGAATGCTTGGGTGCAAGAATCATCAAAATTGAAGACTTTATCCTGTTCAAGCAGATTACACAAGGGTTTAGTGATTTTAGAAAAATTATGAATGAACCTCCTGTAAAAACTTGCATGTCCGAGAAAACTTCGAATTCCTTTAGCCGAACTTGGTGGGGGTAATCTCTCGATCACGTCCACCTTGGCTTTGTCTACTTCAATTCCCTTGGATGAAATCTTGTGGCCGAGCACTATTCCTTCATCTACCATAAAGTGTCATTTCTCCCAATTGAGGACTAAATCCGTTTCTTCGCATCTTGCTAACACCCTCTCTAAATTGCCGAGACAACCGTCGAAGTCATTACCAAAAACTGAAAAATCATCCATGAAGATCTCAAAGAAGTCTTCGACCATGTCCGAACGGCATCCTTCGGAAGGCATAAGTACCATATGGGCATGTGAAGGTTGTCTTTTCTTGATCTTCTGGTGCTATGGCAATCTGATTGTAACCTGAATAACCATCAAGAAAACAATAAAAGGGTTTACCTGCAAGACGGTCAAGCATTTGATCAATAAAGGGTAATGGGAAGTGATCTTTCCTATTGGCTTTGTTTAGCTTTCGATAGTCCATACAAACCCTCCAACCGGTCACAGTCCTGGTTGGGATAAGTTCATTATTTTTATTGCTTACCACTGTTATACCTCCCTTTTTCGGTACACATTGTACCGGACTTACCCACGTACTATCAGAGATAGGGTATATAATGCCGGCGTCAAGCCACTTGATGATTTCTTTCATTACAACCCCTTTCATGGCATGATTCAGTCTCCTCTGGGCCTCAATTGAAGGTTTGTGATCATCTTCCAACAAGATCTTGTGCATGCACACCGCCGGGCTAATTCCCTTCAAGTCGACAATTGTCCACCCTATTGCCTTTTTTGTGTAGCTTCAACATCTTGATCATCTTTTTTTCCTGCTCAGGCTGTAACTTAGAAGAAATAATTACAGGCAATGTATTATCGGTCCCTAAGTATACATATTTTAGTTGCTCTGGCAATCGTTTCAACTCAAGAATTGGTGGTTGTTCAATAGAGGGTTTTTCGAGCTTACCTTCCTTACCTGAGTAGTCCAGTGGTTCAAAGTATGTACCTGGTCGATTGGCTATCCAATTTGCCTCTTCTGGTTGTTCCTCATCGACCGGTTCTTCATACTCCTCATGTTCCTCTTGGTCAGCAATGTAGTTGTCGAGGCAACTAAATTCCTCATCGAAGTTAAACTCTGTCGTGGCATGAAGAAGTTGGCATTCTTCTGGATCATTGGCATGCCTTAATGTTTGGAACACATTTAGTTTAACTTGCTGGTCATTCACCCTCATTGTGAGTTCTCCTTTTTCAGCATCGATCAAGTTTCTCCCTGTTGCTAGGAATGGTCTCCCGAGAACGATGGGTGCATGCTCATCTGCTTCACAATCAAAAACAATAAAGTCAGCGGGAAAAATAAATTTATCAACTTTTACCAGTATGTCCTCAATTTTTCCCTCTGGATGCACATAGGATCTGTCGGCTAGCTGCAGCATGACTGTTGTAGGTCTTGCCTTCCCGATTCCTAGTTTCTGGAAAACTGATTTAGGCATCAAGTTTATGCTAGCCCCAAGGTCGCATAATGCTTTCCCGACATAGTGATTTCCAATGGAACAGGGTATTGTGAAACTTCTGGGATCCTTCAACTTGGGTGGCATACGATTGTACAACATTGCCATGCATCCCTCTGTCGCGGCAACTGTTTCAAACTCTCCTAGCCTTGTTCTTTTGGACACAATGTCTTTAAGAAACTTGGCATAGTTTAGCATTTGTTCAATTGCTTCCACCAATGGCAAGTTGATGTGGACTTGCTTTAGGATATCAAGAAACTTCTTGAATTGGTATTCTTGCTTTTGTCGCTTCAACCTTTGTGGGAATGGTGGTGGAAGTCGGATATCTTCGATCCTTTCATTGGTTTGAAACCTGATTGACGGCATTGTCGGGACACCTGGAGTTGCTGAGGCATTATCAACTGGGGTTGCCGAGGCATGCTTATCGCAAGTTGTCGAGGCATCTTTATCGTCGGTTGCCGAGGCATGCTTATTGCTGGTTGCCACGGCAATTCCTAGTTCAGCATCTGAGGCTTTACCGCTAGGTTCGTCCTGATCTTTTTGTGGAGTTTTGTTTGACGAGCGGGTTTGAACCTCTCTAAGTTGTTGGCCACTTCTGGTGGTGATTGCCTTACATTGCTCATGGCCAGTTCCTCTTGCGACTTCAGTATCGCTAGGTAAACCTCCTTGTGGTCTAGTATTCAGATTTTGAGCAAACTGTCCGACTTGATTTTCCAATGATTTGATTGTCGCCTCTTGGTTTTGCAATCTCATCTCGGTCCTGTTAATAAAAGCATCAGTTCTTTTTATGAAATTACTATTCTCAGCCATATAAGATTCAGTTTTCATCATAAAAGCATTTAGAGAATTTTCCAAAGAACTAGATGTTGTCGGTTGTTGCTGCGGCATCTGTTGCCGTGGCATATTCTGCTGGAATCCCGATGATTGTGCATTCTGATAATTCTGGTTTAGAGCATTGTTGGGATTACTCCATAAAAAATTCGGGTGCTTCTTCCAAGCTGGAATGTATGTATTGGACATCACGTTGTTGCTCCGATTGTAATTCCCCACATAGAAGCTGGATTCCGAATTTTGCATACATTCAGAAGAATTATGGTTATCACCACATAACTCACAAAAAGAATCCATTACCTTGACTTCATGTGTGTTGTTTGGTTTTTGCATGTTCTGGACCATCTTGGTTAAAGCGACCAATTGTGCCGAAATTGAATCTGATGATCCTAGTTCATGAATTGTGGCTTGGCGTCTAACTCCTCCTCTTCTAGTAGATGGGAATTGATAGTCATTCTTGGCCAGTCTGTTTAAAATTTGCATTGCTTCTTCCGGCGACTTATCTAGGAGTATGCCGTTTGCCGAGGCATCTAGCATCATCCTTGTTGGTGTATTCACGGCGTTGTAAAACATTGTTACTTGAGTCCACACCGGGAATCCGTGTAAAGGGCATTTGTGTAGAAGTTCTCTATATCGCTCCCAAGCCTCGTACATGGATTCATCATCTGCCTGCCGAAAAGAAGTAATGTCGTTACGAAGCTTATCAGTCAAATTTGTAGGATTAAATCTAGCAAGGAAATCAGGACAAAGATAAGTCCAAGATGCTATGGATCCGGTAGGAATGCTTTTCAACCATGTTTTCGCCCTATCCCTCAGTGAATAGGGGAACAATCTTAATCGTAAGACATCGGGGGTAACTCCATGTATCTTGAACGAGTTGCAAATCTCGAGGAAAGATTTCAGATGTTGTCGTGCATCTTCAGTTGCTGAGCCGCCAAATTGACCTATTGTGTTGATCATATTAAACATTACCGGTTTCAACTCAAAGTGGTCGGCTTCAATTTCAGGTGCGACAACTCCTGGGTTAAGTCCATCAAGATCTTCTTCAAGATAGTCTCGAATAGTTATGTTTCGTGCAAGAATCACTCCTCCTCCTGCTCGAACATCTTGATTCATATTGCCGCCTTGATTTGCCATTGCTTCTCTTATCCTTCGTCTAAGTCTTTGTAAGGTTCGTTCGATTTCTGGATCAAAGGGATATTCTGGTGAAGTCGGTCTCGCCCTGGTCATATACCAATGCAAAACCAAAGTTTGTTAGCCCTTTGAATTTTAAACAAGAAAAATAAAAAGAAAGTGCAAGAAAGTAAAAACAAAGTCGCTATTGCCAATCCCCGGAAACGGCGCCAAAAACTTGTTGCGCGTAATAAGTGCTACGCAAATGTGCAAGTATACACGTCGCAAGTTATAGTATAAAAGATATCGTCTCCATAGGGATTGGTGCCATTTCAAGAATCTAGTCTCTTGCACTGCAAAAAGTAAAAACACACGTAAAGGATTATAGAAGTTTTAACTAATAACTAATCTAGAAAGCAATTAAGTAAATGAAAAGATGAGATCGAATGAGAGAGAGATAGGCAAGTTATCGTGAGTTGAGGTGTGATAGCCGATTGGATCGTTTTGGTAAAAGAGTGCACGGGCAACTCAGTTGCCATGGCAACTTGCACAACGGGGTTGCCTTGGCAACTAATCGATGGTTGCCTGGGCAACTAGTTGGGCAACTACTTGGGCATCTGGGCAACAACCTTCAAGGTTCGGCAGAGCGTTCTTCAATGGTTTCTTCTTATCCCTAAGTCGAAACTCTAGCTACTTGTGCATGCCTTGATAATACATCCCTGCGTGAATCAAAGGTGAACAACAACCAATCTTGCGCTCCTCTTAGCCGTTGAAATCCTTAACTTATTCCTAAGACGGATTAATCTTCACCATCAATAGATTGAATAAAGATCATATTCATTCTTTTCTTGAATCTAACTCTCCCGATATTAGATAAATAGATGAAATCACGAGATCCTCTCCCAATTCACTCGCAAAAAAGAATAAGAACCAAGAATGAATAAACCTTGAAATAGAAAAGTGCAAACTCTTATTACCTAAACAAAAACCAATAGATTCTCACAACCACAAAACACAATAACCATAGCCAAATAGATTTAGTTCATGGCTAGGTTCCAAAGAAACACAAGATAAACAATCCCTAGCAAGAACCCAATTGAACAAGGAAGAAAATATGAAGCTTGTCGAAAATCCCTTGCCCTAGATGCTTGTCGAAAATTCCCCTTGCTTTCTCCCTTGGACTTGTCGAAATTTCCCCTCATGCTCTCTCTATGGATTGTCGAAATCTCCTTGCTTTTTATAGGGCTAGGCCAAAGTCCTTCTTTGAGGAGGAGTTTGAGTTGGAATTAAATTATCTTTAAAGAATATAATTCTTTATTATAATTGTATTCCTACTAGAACTTCTCCTATCTTATTGGAATTTAATTCTTCTTTAATCTCTGCATTGAAATCAAATTTCTTTGGGTTTGGGCTTTGCTCCACGTCATCTTGGGCTTGTCTAGTCATCAATTTCGACTACCATATCACCTTTGCTCTTGTCGCCAATTGCCCTGGCAACTGGCTCGGCGTCTCCTTCATGTATTGCCCTGGCAACTGGCTCGGCGTCTCCTTCATGTATTGCCCTGGCAACTAGCTCTAGCCTTGCTTTGGCAAGTGATCCTGCACATACACACAAAACACACCAAAGCAGCATCTTTTCCCACAAAAACTACCAAGTTATGTAATCAAGCTCAAAGATGGAAGGAAACATGGATTAATGCATGAATGGCTAAATATGCAACTAATATGAGCCTAAGTCTAACAATAATATGAGTAAAAAGGGTAAGAAAAATAGTACTTTTGAACACTTATCACCCCTGCTATAACCTCGACCTCTAGTTGGTACATTAGCTGCTCTACAGGTGCATCTCTCGTAATACGTGAACAATCACGCTTTAGATGATTAGGTGATCCACACTCTCAACAAGACCTAAGCGTTGCTCTCCAGCATACACCCGCATGGCGTCTTCTACAATGCTCACAATCAGTAGTAACACGTACACCCTGATTACGACCACCACTGCCACCACGCTTATAATATGGCTTGTATAGCTTATCACACAACCTCTTTTTCTATCTCCCGGCATAGCTAGACTCAACAGTTCTCTTTCGCATTTCTGCATTCACAGCTTGCACCAAACCACCTAAAGATTGCTTAATATCCTTGGCCTTGCTGACCAATACATCAAAATCTATGTAATCCATGTCCAACAAATATGTCTTGATGTCCTTAACAAGTTCATACCGGAACCTTTCATATCTATATCGATCATTTGGAACTAACTCAGAAGCATACTGACTCAGACGAACAAATTTCACCTTATACTCAGACACTAACATGCCACCTTGCACCAACTACATAAACTCTCACATTTTGGCATTTTGATACTGCAGGCCAAGATACTTCCTCTCGAAAGATCTCCAAAAGAACTCTCAATTTACATTAGCATCTAGAACTCTCGCAACCATGGTTACCCACCAATGATAAGCATCATTGTGCAACAAAGATACAGTACAACTGAGCTTACGCGCATCATTATATTTCATCTGACTCAGAATATGGATAGTACTCTCCAGCCACTCCTCGGCCACCTCAGGATTCAATCTTCTAAATTCCATATCTCCCAAGTTACGAAGGCGCTCTAATGGAAACCCATGGTTAATGGCCACAACAGGTGCTGGTGCTTGCACATGCACCCTATCACTGCCTGTAAGTTTTTTGTCATTGCTTGAATCAACGGGCATCATATCATAAAAAATCAACCCTTGCAGAGCTTGAGGTACACCCCCAACCCCAGCACCAATAGGATGAATAGGTGGAGGATAAAGTAAGGGATTGTGAGGAACCAATCCTTCCTCGTTGTTCTGTCCATCCCTAGCATTATTCCTAGTAGATCGAGTCTCATGTCATGGACCCATCCTTTCAAAAGCCTACGCCATACATCACAATACAATAAAGTTAGGCTAGCATTCGATGAAGGATCCAAGATAACCTTAAAAATCATTTTAAAACCACGATAATAGGCAATGTGTTCCCATTTATACCCCAATACAACAAATATCTTCAGCATCACTCATAAACATGTATATAATAAACAAAATATTGATCAGGCAATCAACAACAACACCCAACAATCATAAACCTAGCTCTGATAATACCAAATGTAACCCATTTGACCCAGCATAGACGCCAGAGTGAACTGAGTGAGCTATATTGTGTTTGCTGAAGCAAACCATAAACAATTAACTCAAACTAGGTCTATTTTTTAATCTTGTCTAGATGCAACATTATATCCTAAGGTGTACATACTGGCAGTGGATAAAATCTCAATTGAAATGGGCGTCGAATTGACATCCAATTTTGCATAACTACAATTTAGGGACCAAATTGCAAATCTAGAAAACTACAAGGGCTTAGTTAATTTCAAAGTTACCAATTCCTAATTAATCAGGTTACATGCGTACTTGTCAAATTTTAGCTAAATTTGATCATCCAAACTCATACAATCAACATACATATGAAATAGGGACCAAAATGAAAGAATCTAAAACCATATCACCACTTTAACTGAAAATAACACCCAAGGGTATCGGTACATGGGATAGGTTATCAATACCTGGCCCAATTTTGCAACGGCGTACCGGTACCCTTTCCCAATTATCGATACCCAGGCCAAAATGCCAAAATTCCAAATTCTAATAGCTAAATGTCTTATCGATACTTATCCCTAAGTATCGATACCTCGGCCAAATTTCCATGTACCCATACCGATACACCTCTTTGAGTATTGATACCCAGGCCAATTTTGCACTTACCCGTATCGATACCAAGGCCCGAGTATCGATACCCCTAGACCTGTAATGCCTAACTTAGTTGTTTTTTCACCCACTTGGTACCTCAAGCATGCCTTAATCAAACATATATATGTATATACATATGAACCACCAAACCAAGGATTTGAACAAGTTAAAAGCCCATGGAAACATGAACAACTAGGGGTAATTTAGACCATATCACAATACTAGAGGCATGCTTCTTAAATTCATCCAAATCAACACTCAAAAAGATATTCAAGGCGTACTTCAACATTGCCATCACATCATAGTCTATTAGCTTCATTTTAAAGATGCTTGACCCATAAAATCATAAGCATAGACACTCCCATCCTATATGCATAACTATAAAAGCCTTTAAGCATCAAACACATATATGCAAGTCATCCACAATCATGCTTCAAACCATCAACATACTAGTCCATCAAACCACATCATATAAACCTCCATATTAAAAATCCCACAAAAAATATAGTAACACGTTTCCTTATTAACCAAATTAAAACTAGGTTTTCCGTACTTGAGCGATTATCTTGTTCTTGGACCTTCCTTGCCGAGAAATGCTACCGCTCAACTCTATTGCTCTGAATCAATGGGAAAAGAAGAGCGTAAGCACACAATGCTTAGTGTGGTTGCTCTTAAGTAAAACATTGATGCATTTCAAAACTCCTTTGAAAACCACATAGCATTTGATATGAAAAGCACGCTTAGTTAAACCAAAGAATTTCTCCATTTATTTCAAAAACGTGTCATGCATAACAACCATATGCATCAAAACTCTTTTCATAAGTCTTATATATCTCATATGTTAGCAACTATGGTGACCCCAGATAGACTTACCTCTATCCTTGCATTCAAAAACAAAATGTTACTTTAAACCTTATCAGATACACGATTTCCCTGGTGGACTTACCTTCACCCAATATAGCATCGGATCGGGATAGGCTTACCCCTACCCGTCGTGATAGACTTACCTCTACCACATAACAATAGGCTTACCCTTATTGTAGGAAACCAAAGAATACCATCAGCCTAAGTAGCCATACTGCTATATCTCAAGATCTACGGAGTGATCGACTTTATATTATAGTGCACTTTAAACCCTATTTCATGCCAACTATATCTGCTACTTTCCCATTTACGTCACATAACCAATATATCATTTTCAAATACATTTACTTACTATTTTCAATGCATTTCTAAAAATTGTTTCATATGCAAACCGCATTGCCAACTGCAATACCACATTCCCCTTTAGGATCAAATCTCAATGCTCATAAGCATCCATATACTTTGATAAACCTTGCATGTTAATTCCAAAATGATGCATTTACAGTAAGTAAATCAAACCATATTTAAAAACCAAAACATAAAATCCACAAGCTCATATCTTATCAATAATGAAGCGAAATAAGGGAAACTTACACTTGAGCTTAGTTAAGTTTTGTAGGATATAACTAAACCCCCATGATCAACCTATCAAACCTTTAAGGAGCTTTAACGCTTTTAAACACTCATCGATACACTTTGCTTTGCTCGCCAACATGAATCGAGCTACCAAAAAGCGATGTACACAATTAGGCAACCTTGCCTTGATCACTCCCTATTTTAACAATATAAAACCAAAGGGAAAATTCATTATTATGCATTCTACTCACTGCCAAACAAAAATCCCTTTCATCCTTTCTAACCCCCTTAACCCTGCCTAGTCGTTAGACTCGAACCAAGAAGATCACATTAGGTTTACCGAAGCAAGCCTGAACTATCTTACTTGAATTATGGTCTATTTTTTCTTTTAACTTATCTAAATGCATCATTAATGCCTACGGTGTTCATACAAGAAACAGTTCCATTTTCATTCAATTCGAACATCGATAAGCCACTCAATTACAATTATAAGCATTCTTGGGACCAAAATGCAAAACCAAATAATTACAGAGACTTATACAAATTCTAGGTTACCAATAATTAATTAATCATATTTCATGCTAACATGTCAAATTTAAGCTCAAGCGGGTAACAAATAAGCATCCAATTTAGCAAAATACAAAATTAAGGTCTAAGACATAAAACTGCCAAAATATAGGGACTAACATGTTTATAAAAGATTATCACTGCAATTATATACATTAAAAGCATGCTTGCAAAATCTCAGGTCAAACGGACATCATTTACCTATTCAATTGATGCAACAACGTATGGTAACCAAAATGCAAAGAATCTAAACTTGGTAAAATAAAACCATTTTAAATCATTAAGTCATATCCGTCAAATGTACATGGAATTAAACAAAACCAACATCGTACACATTAAAATAATATCATCATCCAACATACATAAGCTCTAACCATATAATCAAACCATATACAAAATATCATCCCAATGATTAACCCACATTGTCTTATTACAAATACTGATAGTACCATATAACATACTCTTTATAACGCTTGTCTTGAAATCACTCCTTGCCTCAAACCATAATCCCACACTTGTTTAATTCACTGCATTGACAGAAGAGAAGAGAGCGTAAGCATATAATGTCTACTGAGTGCGCTCAAAAAGGGTAAAACGTCAATGCATTTTCAAAACCAAAACCGATATTAGAAATCCATATTAAAGCAAGTCAAACACACCATTTTCAAAGCATTTAAATAAACCATGTGTGTTCAAAACGTAAGCATCATGCTTTCATAACAATCCTTTTATTCAGAAGACAATTAAATAAAACATGCTTGATCAAATCATAAGCATCATATCTTCTGGTATAAACCATTCCATCAATGTAAAGTGACATATGAGTGTAAAGCCCAATCAATTTGCTTACTTCTTTTGAAAACATAACATGCATAACAACCATATGCATCAAAAGACTTTTCACAAGTCTCGTGCTTAATCAAACCAATGCATTTTCTCACTTGTTTCCAAAATAAATCATGCATAACAACCATATGCATCAAAACCTTTTCATATATCTTATATATCGCATATATTGGCAATTATAGTGACCCCAAATAGACTCACCTCTATCCTCGGATAGTCTCATCTCTATCCTAATATTCAAATAGAATGTTGATTATCCACATCGGATACACGGATTTCTCATAGTGGTCTCACCTTCACTAAATCTCACTTCGGTAGAGAATAGGCTCACCCTTACCTCGTCATGATAGGCTCACCTCTATCGCACAAAAATAGGCTCACCCCTATTGTAAGAACCGAAGAATACGAACAGCCCAAGTAGCCTCACCGCTATACCTCAAGAGCCGTTAAGCGATCGACTTTATTTTTATAGTGTACTTTAATCCTATGGCTAGCCAACTATATTCGATACTTTCTCATCACGTCACATAGCCAATATATCATTTTCAAATACACTTACTTATTGCTATTCCATGTGCATTTATCAAACCATTTTCAATATGCAAAACACATTGCCCCACACAAAAACACATTCCATTTAGAACCATTTCCCACTGCTCTTAGGCATCCATGTACTTGATAAAGCATTGCATATCATTTAAAAGATGCATAAAACATTAAGTAAACCAATCCATGCTTTTCAACCAAAACATGAAAATCAAGTCTCATATCAAACCGATATTCAAAAGCCAAAATAGAGAAAACTTACTTCCGAGCTTAAGTAAGCTTGCTAGGCTTAAAATAAACTCCCTAAACCATAATTCAAACCTCTTTATAATAACAAACACATTCACACTCGCCAACTTGCTATCGCCTTGATACCAAAGCCTCGACGCCTAATCGAGAATCGTCCAAACACTCACCAACCTCCATAAGAAAATGCTAGGATTAATACCAATAGAACCACACCAAGACAACCATGTTATTAAAATACCCCGCGACATTTAGAGCCTCTATGGCTCGAACAACAAAACAAAATCCTTCCCTTTTACTTTACACCATTGTTGGGAACTAAATCCCCTTATTTCCTTTAACCTCACGCCTACAACAATAAAATGTAGCATCAGTCTATGCGACCACTATTGCTCCTCCAAATCTCTTCTCTTTCTTTTTTATTCGTGCGCGCGTGCAAACATACACATATATAAATGAGCAGCAGTATCCTTACACCAAACCAATCCTTTGAAGAAATTTGGCAGCCACACTACCGCCCATGCTCGCACCCTGCCCAGCAACTTTTGAATTTTTTTCCTTACAAGAATTCCATCAAACACATATGGTGCATTCTAATATATTATCCAAAAATTAAATCAACACTCTACCAAATACCCCAATCCAAGAACTCAAATCTAAATTCAACCAATTAGATTAATTCTAGGAATTAAATTACAAAATCAACTTTAGATTATTATTTTGAAGAAATCATTAGATTACAATAATACAATAAGGATTTATGAGAAAATCCATTAAAATCCAATAATTCCATTAGAAATTCGTTTTAATTATCCTAAAGCATGAGAAATCATAGATTAAGAATCAGAATCATGTAGAAAATCATTAAAGAACATTTTCTCACCTTTCTTGATGAAAAACCAACTTGAAGATGAACTCCCTTCTTGATTTCCACAAGAAAAATAGTGGAGATGTTGTAGAAATCAAAATCTTTAATCCATAATTGTTTACAAATAAATAGAGAAGAAATTGAAGTAAAATAATTAAGGAATCAAAAAATCTTTAAGTTTTATTTGGAAGAAAATGAGAAAAACTTAGAAATATCTTTCTCATCTTTTAGAAAATTATAACCGTCAACTTCTTTTTGTTAAACCAAGAGTGAAAATATTTTTTATTTGATTTAATAATTCCATTAAAATAACACTTAAATTCATTTTTATAATATTGCTATTATTAATACTTTATAACCTTTTGCAAAATAGTCACTATCTAATTTAATATCAAATCGATCCATTTAAGATCACCCAAACTCAATTTCATCCCTTGACAAACTCATTAAAATATTTTCAAAAATATTTGTCACGATAGATTTATTAGAAACCAATTTAATCAACCCAAATTATTTTCTAGAATTAATTAATTAGCTAAAGCCTAACCCAAAATTCTAACATGATTCTGATAATTCACCTGAATCTTCTAGCCCGTTTTTCGGGGTGTTACATCCTTAACAATAACCTTCTGAAAATAGCCTAAACTACAGAAAACAACATCAATCTTCCTTCATCAAACACCTGTCATCAAACCTACAATTCTAACATTCTATCCTCATCAAAACCCAACCACAAACACTTCCTAAACACCTTATACCTCAGGCAACTCAATAACACTAATAACGGCCCCAAAAAACTAAAAACTCACCTAAAAATTAACCAATCAAATAGTTTCAGGATTTATTTCAACAATCTCGTTTCACAATATGGTTACCTTATCAAAACATGAAATTACCCAATCAAAATCTACAGGTTTCATCAACTTAAACAAATCTTTAAGCAAATCATCAAAATCTCCATTAATCAATAAATTCTTGAAATCCATTGCGAAACTAAGTTAAAATAATCCAGTTTCAGCCAACTACTAGGGAATATCAATAATGAATCTTAATTTTAAGAGAGGCAAAGAAATTCACCTTTGAAGAAGCTCCCACCAAAATTGACGTAAGTATTTCCTTGAAATCAAACTTATGAAACAGATGAAATATTTGAGAAATTATTAGGAAATTTTGTTAGGAATCAAAAGTATAATCAAATGATAATCTCTCCATTGAAAATCATAAAAGAATTTGGAGAATCATGTTTAGAAATTGAAATGGAAAGTGAGGGAAAATAAGGGGAAATTAGAAAGAATAGGAAAATGATTTAGAAACCAATTAACCGTCAATTCCTTACTCTATTAAGATGGTGTATTTTGATTAAAAACATTAATAAATAATAGCTCTCTAAGGATTCTTAGTATTGGCCCTTTTACAAAATAGTCACTAAACCAATTTTGCAAAGTTTACATTTTAGTCACCAAATCAAAAATCCATCTAATTAGACTTGAATTTTCCTTTAATTAAACCCGAAAGTATTTAATATACTGATTAACACCTTTTAAAAATTCAACCATTTGTCAATTAGTAAAAATTCCCTTTTTTTTACATTTTGATTTCATCTGAAACATATTTAATTCATTAATCAGGTTTAACAAATCTGAACTGAACCCAGTCAACCTCTAAACCTTCTAACCCTATTTTTGGGATGTTACACAAGATTGGTCACAACCTTTTGAAGTTATGTGTGATGCGAGTGATTTCATTGTTGGTGTTGTTCTCAAACATATAAAAGAGAAGGTATTTCATTCTATTTACTACGCTAATAAAACTCTAACCGAAGCTCAAATCAATTATACAACCATAAATAAGGGGTTATTGGATGTAATTTTTACTTTTGACAAGTTTTGTTCATATCTTGTCAGCACAAAAGTTCCTGTATTTACAGATCATTCTACATTGAGATATCTTTTTGCGAAGAAGGATGCTAAATCAAAACTGATATGATGGATTTTACTACTGCAAGAGTTTGATATTTAGATAGATGAACGTATGGGTTCAGAAAACCAGGTTGCATATCACTTATTGGGACGTTGGCCGTAAAGAGAGGAATCAAATGCAAATTTTTTATGCATTCCCAGATGAAAAGCTTTTCGCTGTTAATGCAGCGCCTTCGTATGCAGATTTTGTCAACTATTTAGTATGTGGAAAGACTCTATTGGGTGTCACTATCCATAAAAAAGAGAGAATTCTTCGCGATACAACGAAATATTGTTGGACTAAACCTTATCTGTTCAAGGTTTGCATTGAGAACATTATCAAGCGTTGCGTCCTAGAAGAAGAGATGCTTCCTATATTGAAGCATTGTCATAATGCTCCAAATGGAGGTCATTTTGGTGGCTTAAGAATTGTTACAAAAGCTCTTCATTCTGGATTTTATTGGCCATCACTATTTCAAGACGCTCGTAAGTTTGCACAAGATGTGATCGTTGTTAACACACTGGTTCAATTTCTAGATGTAATGGAATGTCACAACAACTAATCATGGAGGTTAAGTTATTTGATGTTCAGGGCCTGGATTTCATAGGACCTTTTCCAAACTCTTTTGGTAATCTCTATATTTTGGTTGTTGTGATTATGTCTCTTAATGGATTGAAGCTATTGTTGTTCCCAACGACGATGCAGAAATTGTGGTGAAACTTTTTCACAAGCACATACTTACACATTTTGGAACATCTAAGGCGTTGATCAGTGATCAAGGCTAACATTTTCATTGCAATCAAGTGGCAACCGCATTAAAGAGGTATGGAGTAAGCCATAGACTTGCTACGACTTATCATCCTCACTCTAATAGGCAAGTAGAAATCTTTAATCGGGCCATAAAAATATTCTAGAAAAAGCGGTTAACACCACTAGGAAATATTGGTCTTCGCATTTTGATGATGCTTTATGGGCGCTCCGTACAGCTTACAATACTCCACTTGGGATGTCACCATATTAGTTGGTTTTTGGAAAATCCTATCACTTACCTGTTGACTTAGAACATAAGGCAATGTGGGCTGCAAAGCTAGTGAATATGGATTATGAAGTTGCTAGGAAGAAGAGGATATTAGATCTTAGTAAGTTAGAAGAAATTCAGTGCAATGCTTACTAGAATGCTTTGATTTAAAACGACAAAAGCAAACGTTGGCATGAAAATATCATATCCCAACGACCGTTCAATGTTGGACAACAAATTTTTTTTTCTTTTTAACTCAAGATTGAAGCTACATCCTCGAAAATTGCAGTCATGTTGGTCTGGCCCATACGAAGTTGTAGAGGTTTTATCACAAGGTGCAATGACAATCAAAGACTTACAAGATGGGCACCAATTCAAAGTCAATGGGCAAAGGCTTAAACATTACTTTGGGGACTTTGATCTTAAGCCAGTTGAGACCAATCAAGTGGTTAAATTCCCTAATTAAATATTTATTTTGCTACTATAGATTTTTTATTTTATTTTAAATGCTTGTATTTTCATTTTATAAGATAATTTGTTTTCTTTTCTTTGTGCAGAATAAGAAGATCCTCGCATAGCACTTAATCCTTACCTATTACAAGTGTCGTACACCAGTAAAATGGACAAAAAAATCAGTTTGAGGGCATTTGAGGCTTTTTGTGTTGTGCCAATTGATTAAAGCAATCACAGTCATCTTATCACTTTTGGTGGCAAACTTGGTGATGAGATATAATATTTCAACGCAATCTCAACCCTTTGATTAGTCACAGCACTGTGGTAATAACGCGCCTTAATCCAAAAACAATTACGAAAACCGGTCCATTTTTTTTTCTTTTTATCTTATCTAGATGCATTTACTTGCAGCGGGTGAATTTCCAAAGAAAACGGATAATGGAAAGGCCTCTAATTGCATAACATACATTACAAGGAATAAATTGCAATACTGAAAATTTTAGCGACCAAAACTGAAATTAAAGTTACTAATCCTCAATTAGTCCAATTCCATGCTTACATGTCAAATTCTAGGTCAAAATGGTCATTCGAACTCATTCGATTGCACCCACAACATTCAAGGACTAAAATGTAAGAAAACAGAACTCTAGAAAAACCCTAATAACAATTTAACTGCCACCGTATCGGTATGGTCAAAAGGGTGTTTCGAAATGCCTTCGTTATTTCAAAACCCCATAATTCTATTAGCCAATTTTCGTTCCGACTGCGTATCGAAACGCCCTTCATAAAACCATTAGACCGTATCGAAACTCCTCCCCAAGTACCGACACACTAGCCAATTTTGCCTCGGCCGTACCGAAACATCTGCCCACGTACCGGTACGCTAAGCCTGAATTGGCTTACCCGTACCAAAATAGGGATACCCGTACCGGTACGCCAGGACCTGTAATGTCCCAAAATGCTTTCTAATTACACTTTGATGATAACCAAAACACTTCAACATGCTTCAAAAACTTATACAACATTACTAACATATGTTACCAACCAAAGCATCATAGATTCATTAACCATTCAAGGCATTTATACTACTCAAGACATTATATAGGCATGCATCCTAATATCAATTCTCCAAGCAACCAAAACTCCCATTTGGTAAATTTAAGGCACACTCAACATGCTTACACATTTATAGCATCATACCCAACATGCTTGAATCATCAAACCATGGCAACCAATCAAAATCAACTAGATACCCTAGCACTTGGATAGCAACAACATAGGCAAGATTCACCCAAGCTCAATAAACATCCAACAAACCATAAAATCCAGCACTACACATGCTTAATACTCATGGAATAATTGAAATACAAATCCCCAAAATATGGCGAACACATTGCCTTATTAACTGGAAACATAAACCGAGCTCATACTCAAAACTAGTTCTTGTCCTTTGATCACTTTGGCCATGCCCTTGCAGCCCCAAACTTTAGTGCTCTGCGTCATTAAGGAAAAGAGAGTGTAAGCACACTTGCATAGTGAGGATGCTCTTAAAACAATGATGCATTATACTCTTGAAAACTAAACACTTGTTTTCAAACCATGCTTACGACCTAAACAAGTTCCAATGATTCCAATTCAAAACATGCATATCGACTATATGCAAAACATTATAATCCACATGCTTAAATCCTCAAAGCATTATATACAAAACCATGCTTAAATTCCAAAGCATTAAATACAAACCCATGCTTAAGTTCCAAAGCATTACAAAATAAGTTCAACACTTGAATTTTCATATATTGCCATTTATAGTGACCCCAGATAGACGACCTCTATCCTTGATTAGCCGACCGTAAATCTTTAAGTAACTGACTGTTAACCTTACATTTCGGATACACGGACCTCTCATGATGGTCGACCACTACCATAATCCACACCATGCCGACCACAAGACATAACGCCCTTGCCTACCGTAAGATATAACATCCTTACCAACTGTAGCATCTAACGCCATTGCCAACCGCAAGATATAACATCGTTATTGACCGTAAGATCTAACGCCTTGCCGACCACACGATATAACATCAACAAGGGGAACCGACCGCTCAACCCACGTGATGACTTTATAGTCTGAATAGCCGACTGCTTACCTCAAGGACCCTTAACCTCGATCAATTTTTAACATATTATAGTGCACTTCATCCTATGGCATGCCAACTATATCCGGATGTTTTCTCATCATGTCACATAGCCAATATATCATTTACAAAACCATCTACTCACTGTTTTACAATGCATTATACAAAACTACCACATATGCACTCGCATTGCCAAAGCAATAACACCATTCCAAACCGGAATGAAAACCAATGCTCACTAGCATTTCTTACACTTTTAAACCCCTGCATATGTACTTAAAATCATTCATTTCAAGTAAGTAAATCAAACCATGTTTATGACCAAAACATGAAACCGATATTAAAGAGCAAAAGAGGGAAAACTTACTTCTAAGCTTAGGTAAGTGTTTCAAACTTAACCTAAACTCCCGACAAACTTTATTAAACCTCTTAAAGGCATTTAAACCAGTTTCCACTCTCCGATACGCTTCGCTTTGCTCGCCAACGCAAATCAAGCTTTCGACAAGCCACAATCAACATCAAGCTTCGTCGCTTTGATTATCCCCTATTTTAACCACCTAAAACTAGAGGTCAAATGCATCATTATGCATTCAAACCATTGCCTACAAGCAATTGCCCGCAACTCTCAAGTTCCCGACTCAAAACTTATCCAAAACATACCGAAATCATCATCAAAAACTTCCGAAACTTAACTCAGCCTTATTACAACGATTCAATCCATCAAACATCATCAATTAACACTTAAAATCATGATTAATTCATCCAAATAATTCCAGCAACTACCCAGCCACCTCAACACCACAAAAACACAAATCTAACAACCTTAACAACTAGGGATTCAAGAGTTTTGGGATTCCATTGTTAAAATCAACTTAACAACTATATAATACATTCAAAATATGTTTAAAAACAATCCTAAACACTAGAAAACAGGTCCAATTCGGATCGTCCACTAATTCATCAATTTTACCCAGTTAAATCAATTAATCATTATAGAAACACAAAATTAGGTTATAAATCATAAATCAAGGATCAAATACTTGGGAATATCAATAAAGAATTATCAATAGAGGAGAAGAACAAACCTTACCTCTATTGTGTGATTTCTCCCTCAATTAATTGTTTAAAGCTTGAAAAACACAAGAATTCAATAACGTTTTGTAAATCAAAGATAAAGAATCAATTACAAATCAAAAAAATTAAGAAAACAAGTCTCTCACCTCTGTGATTTGATGAAAATAAGAGTGTTTGGTAGAAAAGAAGTGGAGAGAAAAGTTACGACAAATTTCTTTAACGGTGATAACTAACTTAAATATCTAAAATCTCTTCTAATTATCTTTTAAAACACATGTTAAAATGAATTAATTGAAGAGAGAAATCAGCAACAAAAACTTGGTAAATTAAATCCTTAAGGATTCTAAGAATTTGATCCTTTTCATTTTAGTCACCTTTAAAAATAGTTTTCAAAAATTATATTTTGGTCACTAACCAAAATGTTACCCTTCCAAAACTTGTTTTCCAAAATTGATTTCACCATAATCATTAGTATATTAAATAATGATTTTAGCACATTTTCCATAATTTTAACACCATAAAAAATAATTAATCCAATTAAATCTCGAAACCAACTCGAATCTCTAATACTGGTCTACCGGACCTTCGAACCAACCTTTAAAACATCTAAGCCCAAAATCGGGGTGTTACAACTCTCCCCCAATTAAGAAATTTCATCCTCGAAATTTACCTAGAGGAAACAAATGCGGAAATTGCTCCAACATATCCACCTTGCTCTCCCAAGTGGCTTCCTCGACACCATTGTGTCGCCATAAGACCTTAACATGCTCAACAACCTCGTACGGTCCAAAAAAACTCGGAATAAACTTACCTTTACATCCAAACTGCATCACTTTTTTTTCATGGTGACACTCTCAAGAATACAAGATCGCCTACCGCATATTCAATTTCTCTACGCTTTAAATCTACGTAAGATTTCTGCCGACCCGCAGTCGCCTTCAAGCGATCACACACAAGCTTTACCTTTTCATTCGTTTATTTCAACACATCCAGCAAGGAAATATGCTTTTCCCCTACCTCATCTGAACACAAAAGCGTACGACCCTTCCGGCCATACAATGCCTCATACGGTGCCATCTGTATACTCGCTTGGTAACTATTTTTATACGCAAAGTCAACCAAAGGTAAATGCTTCTCCCAGGTTCCTTGAAACTCAATAATGCAACATCTCAAAATATCCTCCAAAACTTGGACAACCGCTCAGACTGATCATCCAACTGAGGATGATACGCATTGCTGAAATTCAATCTCGTACCTAAAGCCCAGTGCAAACTCACCCAAAACCTCGCTGTAAACCTCAGATCTCTATCCAAAACAATATAAATAGGTACCCCGTACAAACGCATAATCTCAGCAATATCCAAATCTACTAGCGTATATGTCGTATGCAATGGCAAAAAATGTCCACACTTCATAAACTGATCCACAATCACCCAAATGGAACCCTTTTTTGCCGGTGTCAAAAGTAATCCTGACACAAAATCCATGGTGATTCTCTCATATTTCCATTCCGGAATTCTCAACAGTTGCAACAACCCAGATGGAAACTAATGTTTAACCTTGACCCGCTGAAATACCATGCACTTAGAAACGAACTCAGCCACATCTTTTTTCAAACCAACCCAGTAGTATGCTTTTTTCAACCCTACATTTTCACACTACCAGGATGCAAAGCAAAAGGACTAGAATGCCTCCGTCAAAATAGTATGCCTCAACTTTGGATCATTAGGCACCACTATTCGACCCTCGAAACACAAAACTCCATCATCATCAAAATGAAAAACTGTCAGATTACCATCTGATATGTCCTTAACATGCTCAACCAAGAAATCATCAAACGGTTGTTTAGCTTTAATCATTTTTGACATCGTAGGCTTAACTTGCAATTCAGCCAACAACCCACATTCCCACGTCACACTCAACCACACGAACATAGCTCTTAGCTCAACTACAACCTTACGACTCAACGCATCTGCGACCACGTTGGCTTTTCTAGGATGATACTCAATTGTCAAGTCGTAATCCTTAAGCAACTCCAACCATCTGTGTTGCTTCAGATTTAAATCCTTCTGAGACATCAAATACTTCAAACTCTTATGGTCCGTGCAGACAACACACTTCTCACCATAGGGATAATGTCTCTAGATTTTCAAGGCAAACACCACAAACGCAAGCTCCAAATCATGAGTTGGATTGTTGCGCTCATGAACCTTCAGTTGCCTCGACGCATAGGCCACAAACCTACCATCTTGCATCAGCACACAACCCAACCCAACGTAAGATGCATCACTATAAACCACAAATTCCTTTCTAGACTCATGTTGAATCAACACAGGAGCATGTGTCAAAACTTCCTTCAAACTCTCGAAACAATGTTGTTGTTTCTCTGTCCACAGATAAGGAACATTCTTTTGCAACAACTTCGTCAACGGTACTGCCTACTAGAAAACCCATCAACAAAGCGGCGATAATAACCAGCCAACCCAAGAAAACTGTGAACCTCTAAAATAGATATAGGTTACTTCCAATTGAGAATAGCCTTAATTTTCTGTGGATCAACACGAAATCCCTCCGTGTAAACCACATGACCAAGGAACATCACTTCCTTAAGCCAAAACTCAGAGTTACTCAACTTGGCATACAACCGATTATCCTTCAAAACCTGTAATACAATCCGCAAATGTCGAAAATTGTTCTTCCTCGGTGCGAGAGTACACGAGAATATCATCCATAAACACCACCCCAAATTGATCAAGATATTTATGGAACACCTTACTCATCATATCCATGAACGCATTTGGGGCTTTTGTCTAACCAAAGGTATGAGCTAGAACTCATAATGCTTGTACCTCATACGAAAGGCAGTTTTATGCACATCCTCAACCTTAACCTTCAACTGACAATACCCCAATCTTAAATCAATCTTAGAAAACACCACCGCTCCATAAAACTGATCAAAAAATCATCAATCCTTGGCAAAAGATACTTGTTATTCACCGTTAGCTTATTCAGCTGTCGGTAATCAACACACATACGTACCGTGCCATCCTTCTTTTTCACAAAGAAAATTGGAGCACCCCAAGGCGAAACACTCGGTAAGATGAACCCATGATCCAACAACTCCTGAAGCTGTGACTTCAACTCCTTCAATTCCTTTGGTGCCATCCTATAAGGAGCAATAGGCACCGGTGTCATATCGGCGTACGTCTCAATACTGAATTCTAGCTCTCTATTCAGCGGTAAACCGGTAACTCTTAAGCAAAAACTTTTAAAAAACTCTAACAGTTCGAATGTCCTGCACCCGAACACCTTTAACTTCAGGATTTATCACGTTAGCCAAATAAGCTTGATACCCACTTTGCATCATCATTTCTGCTTGAGTAGCCGAACAACATTGGACAATAATTTCACATTCTCGCCAACCACTACCACTTCGTAACCATCGACTAACCTCAAGGAAATCCTTTTGAATTCACAATCCACAACCGCCTTGTGCTCACTTAACCAATCCATACCCACAACACCGTCAAAACCATGGAACGACAACTCCATCAAAACCGCAGCAAACTCATGACCTTGAACAACCAAAGAACATCTCCTATCCAACTTCCAAACCATAATCGCCTCACCAAAGGAACTAGTTACTAACTCTTCATTGGCCTCCGCGAAAT
This sequence comes from Hibiscus mutabilis, assembly GCA_019671005.1. Classification (NCBI taxonomy): domain Eukaryota; kingdom Viridiplantae; phylum Streptophyta; class Magnoliopsida; order Malvales; family Malvaceae; genus Hibiscus; species Hibiscus mutabilis. The sequence continues at coordinate 18,436,959 of CM033744.1, read as the reverse complement.
TATTTATAAGTGTGGACTTATGTCTGCATGATTCCTTATATTACATCGTAGATGTCTATGCATATGGATGCAAAACCTCTAATGTCATGCCCAAATATGTATGCATGCACTAACATATTTAAATATATACATATAAGTGTTTTTGCATTGTGCATGTTCAACACCCACACCTACTTATAACATTCTCGGTACCAATATTCCTTCCAACACGTCAAAAACACTCTAACAACCCTTAGTTGTTGATCAAAACTCTTCTCGGTACCACAGTACAAGAGAACACCACCACTCTGCCCACTACTCGAATCCAGGTATTTGGAGAATACCCAACACGTCACCATCTCAAACGTCACTAACACATTTGACGCCAACACATATAGCCATATTGGCCAACGGTCTAAAACCCAACTAACGCTAACCACACTAGAGCGTCAAAAAAAGACTCTCAGGCAAACATAACCACAACCCGGCCACCACCATGCTTGTGAGCCGGCTTGTATCACTTATCACGCGATCTCTCATACACGGCAACTGACATGCCACCCTGCAATAGTGACATAAACTTGCGCTTCCTCGCATCCAGATACTGAGGACCAAGATACTTCCTCTTAAAAGCTCTCCGAAAGAACTCCCAAGACACATCCGTCTCTGGGGCACCCATAACTGTGGTCACCCACCAGTGATAAGCATCACCTTGCAACGAGGACACAGTGCAACCTAACTAGCACACATCGTTGCAATCCATCTGACTCAAAATATGGATTATCTTTTCCAGCCTTCCCTCGGCTGCTTTAGGGCTCAGACCCCTGAATTCCTCACCTCCTAAACTACGAAGATGCTCCAAGGGCAAACCTTGATTAACCACCATAGTAGGTGTTGGTGCTTGCACTTGCACTCTAGCCATTGCTGCATGAAATGCTCCCGTCATCGCCTGTATTAACGGGGTCAAAAAACCAAAACTAACCATTACGGAGCCTAAGGTACATCACCTACCCAAGCGTCAACAGGAGGAACCAACGGAGGAGGAGGAGGTAAGGTATTACGAAGATTCCCCACAACATCATTATTCTGGCCAAACCTGGCATTACCAGTCGTCGAACAAGTCTCAAGTCGAGCCATGCTAAAAAAAACATCAAAACACATTAAAGTCAGGCTAGCATTCAGCAAAGGATCCAAGGCAACCTTATAAAACACTTTTAAAACGTCGGTAATAGGCAATGTGTTCCTATTTCGTAAATAATATAATATTAAACAATCACCCTACAAATACACAATCACCGTGCATAACAAAAATCACCAAAATAATCAAACAAAAATATCCCAACTTTTCAAAACTTGTCTCTGATACAAACAAATGTAACCCCTTCGACCCGGCCTAGACGCCTAACCGAATCAAGAGAACTACATTAGGTTTTTCGAAGCAAACCGGAGAACAATTACAAATACAATTACGAAAATCAGTTTATTTTTTCCTTTTTATCTCATCTAGATGTGTGTTATTAAACCTAAATGTATTTACTTGTAGCGGGTGAATTTCCAAAGAAAACGGATAACAGAAAGGCCTCCAATTGCATAACATACGTAACATGGACTAAATTGCAATACTGACAATTTTAGGGACCAAAACTGAAATTAAAGTTACCAATCCTCAATTAGTCCAATTCCATGCTTACATGTTAAATTCTAGGACAAAACGGTCATTCAAACTCATTCAATTGCACCCACAACATTCAAGGACTAAAACGTAAGAAAATAGAACTTTAGAAAAACCCAAATAACATATTTAACTGTCACCGTATCGGTACGGTCAAAGGGGTGTTTCGAAACGCCTTCGTTATTTCAAAACCCCAAAATTCTAATAGCCAATTTTCGTTCTGATACGCCCCTGCGTATCGAAACGCCCTTCATAAAACCATTAGATCGTATCGAAACGCCTCCCCGAGTACCGAAACACTAGCCAATTTTGCCTTGGCCGATACCAAAATAGCTGCCCATGTACCGGTACACTAAGCCTGAATTGGCTTACCCGTACCAAAACAGGGATACTCGTACCGGTATGCTTGGACCTATAATGTCCCAAAATGTTGTCTAATCACACTTTGATGATAACCAAAACACTTCAACATGATTCAAACACTTATACAACATTACTAACATACGTTACCAACCAAAGCATCATAGATTCATTAACCATCCTAGGCATTTATACTACTCAAGACATTCTATAGGCATGCATCCTAATATCAATTCTCCAAGCAACCAAAACTCCCATATGGTACATTTAAGGCACACTCAACATGCTTACACATTTATAGCATCATAACCAACTTGCTTGAATCATCAAACCATGGCAACCAATCAAAATAAACTAGATGCATACCCTAGCACTTGGCTAGCAACAACATAGGCAAGATTCACCCGAGCTCAATCAACATCCAACAAACCATAAAATCCAGCACTACACATGTTTAATACTCATGGAATAACATAAATACAAATCCCCAAAATATGAGGAACACATTGCCTTATTAACCGGAAACATAAACCGAGCTCATACTCAAAACTAGTTCTTGTCCTTGGATCACTTTGGCCATGCCCTTGCAGCCCCAAACTTTAGTGCTCTGCATCATTAAGGAAAAGAGAGCATAAACACACTTGCATAGTGAGGATGCTCTTAAAACAATGATGTGTTATACTCTTGAAAACTAAACACTTGTTTTCAAACCATGCTTACGGCCTAAGCAAGTTCCAATGATTCCAATTCAAATCATGGATATCGGCCATATGCAAAACATTATAATCCACATGCTTAAATTCTAAAAGCATTATATACAAAACCATGCTTAAATTCCAAAGCATTGAATACAAACCCATGCTTAAGTTCCAAAGCATTACAAAATAAGTTCAACACTTGAATTTTCATATATTGGAATTTATAGTGACCTCAGATAGACAACCTCTATCCTTGATTAGCCGGCCGCTAATCTTTATATAACTGACCGTTAACGTTACATTTCAGATACACAGACCTCTTATGATAGTCGACCGCTACCATAATCCACACTATGACGACCGCATGATATAACACCCTTACCGACCGCAAGACATAACTCCCTTGTAGACCGCAAGATATAACATCCTTACCAACCGTAGGATCTAACGCCATTTCCAACCACAAGATATAACATCCTTATCAACCGTAAGATCTAATGCCCTTGCCATTCGCAAGATATAACATCAACAAGGGGAACTGATTGTTCAACCCACATGATGACTTTATAGTCCGAGTAGCCGACCGCTTACCTCAAAGACCCTTAACCTCGATTGATTTTTAACATATTATAGTGCACTTCATCCTATAGCATGCCAACTATATCCGAATGTTTTCTCATCATGTCACATAGCCAATATATCATTTACAAAACCATCTACTCACTGTTTTACAATGCATTATACAAAACCACCACATATGCACTCATATTGCCAAAGCAATAACACCATTCCCGACCGGAATGAAAACCAATGCTCACTAGCATTTCTTATACTTTTAAACCCATACATATGTACTTAAAATCATGCATTTCCAGTAAGTAAATCAAGCCATGTTTACGACCAAAACAAGAATTACACATGCTCATATCCGAACCGATATTAAAGACCAAAAGAGGGAAAACTTACTTCCGAGCTTAGGTAAGTGTTTCAAACTTAACCTAAATTCCCAACAACCTTTATTAAACCTCTTAAAGGTGTTTAAACCAGTTTCCACTCACCGATACGCTTTGCTTTGCTTGGCAATGCAATCAAGCTTCCGTCAAGCCACAATCAAAGTCAAGCTTTGTCGCTTTAATTATCCCATGTTTTAACCACATAAAACCAGAGGGAAAATGCATCATTATGCATTCAAACCATTGCCTACAAGCAATTACCCACAACTCTCAAGTTTCCCACTCAAAACTTATCCGAAATATACCGAAATCATCATCAAACACTTCCAAAACTTAACCTAGCCTTATTACAACGATTCAATCCATCAAACATCATCAATTAACACTTAAAAATTGGATTAATTCATCCAAATACTTCCAGCAACTACCTAGCCACCTCAACACCACAAAAACAAAAATCTAACAACCTTAACTACTAGGGATTCAAGAGTTTCAGGATTCCATTGCTAAAATCAACTTAACAACAATATAATACATCCAAAATATGTTTAAAAACAATCATCAACACTAGAAAACAGATCCAATTCGGATCTTCCACTAATTCGCTAATTTTACCCACTTAAATCAATTAATCATTATAGAAACACAAAATCATGTTATAAATCATAAATCAAGGATCAAATACTTGGGAATATCAATAAAGAACCATCAATAGAGGAGAAGAACGAACCTTACCTCTATTGCGTGATTTCTCCCTTAATTGATTGTTTAAAGCTTGAAAAACACAAGAATTCAATAAGGTTTTGTAAATCAAAGATAAAGAATCAATTACAAATCAAGAAATTAAGAAAACAAGTCTCTCACCTCTTTGATTTGATGAAAATAAGAGTGTTTGGCAGAAAAGAAGTGGAGAGAAAAGTTACGTCAAATTTCTTTAAAAGTGATAACTAACTTAAATATCTAAAATCAATTTTAATTATCTTTTAAAACGCATGTTAAAATGACTTAATGGAAGAGAGAAATCACCAGAAAAAACTTGGTAAATTAGCTCCTTAAGGATTCTAAGAATTTGATCCTTTACATTTTAGTCACCTTTAAAAATAGTTTTCAAAAATTACATTTTGGTCACTAACCAAAATGTCACCATTCCAAAACTTGTTTTCCAAAATTGATTTCACCATAATCATTAGTATATTAAATAATGATTGTAGCACTTTTTCCATAATTTTATCACCATCAAAAATAATTAATCCAATTAAATCCCGAAACCAACTCGAATCTCTAATACTGGTCCACGGGACCTTCAAACCAACCTTTAAAACATCTAAGCCCAAAATCAGGGTGTTACATCCCAAAACAACAACGGAACCCCATTGCCCTTATTACTTACAGTCTAATCCAAAAACATACTTTGGTTACCAAGTCTTGTTGTGATCCCTTGCTTCCCGCTGCCTTCCAAACCTTTAATTCTCTGCATTGATGGACAAAGAGAGTGTAAGCATACTAGGCTTAGTGAGGAGTGCTCAAAACACAAGACACCATCAATGCATTTAAAACAATTTCCCAACAATACATTGAAATCCCATTTCAATCCATGTTTAGACAACATTAAAACCATAATGCCTTGAAAACCATGCACTTAACACATTCAAAAACTAGCTTATTAAACCATATGCAACATGTATTATTACCAATAGCAAATCCCATTGCTAAACCTCAATTTAAGCCTTCCCATGCATAACGACCATATGCAAAGCCTAAAGAGTAAACATGTATAAATCACATTATACAACATAAACCACGTCAATGATACATCAACAATTATATTGGCTTATAAGTGATCATTAACCAAGTTCTTTTACCAAAATAGTTTATCGGATACACGGATTCAACAAGTGTTCTCCCAACACTTCAAGCCATCTCAACCGGAATAGTGATACAATCACAGTCGCGGTATATTACAACCGTGTACACTTTCAACCCACAGGGACACCAACCCCACTCATTGGTTAGATGCTTAACCCACTAACGGGAGTTTACGGTACCATATAACCCCTTGACCATTAGGATACTTGGATGGAGTTTTCGGTACACCAAATCAAAACCCCTTAACATCCAAGGTGACTTATTATAGTGCACTATCAATCCTATGGCCAGCCAACTATATCCGATAACAATTTTTAAAACATGTCACTTGTCAATATAATTCACCATTTACCATTAACCTCACTATTTTTACAATAATTAAACTAAACCATTTTCCAAAGCAACAAACCATGCTTTAAACACAAGTATAAACAATATACTTACAAGGATCACTTACCATGTGCATCCGTCAACATTTCATGCTCAAAACAGTATCTCATATACTTTAAAACATGCTTAAATAGTAAGTTTAATGTAAATCAAAATAAGTGCATAAAACCATTCATAATAGCAAGACCGAGAGAAAAAAACCACGTTATAATTACTTCTGAGTTTAAACCAACGTTTCAAGCTCAGTTTAAACTCTCATAAACCACTTTTAAAATATTACAAAGCTATAATCCACGTTCTCACTCACCGATACGCGAAACCTTGATTTGCTGACGCTGAATCAAGTATTCGAAGCCTTCAAAGCTTCATCGATCACTTTCGAATCCACCTCCCCTGTTTCAACCACATTACAACAAAGGATTAATGTGTTTCAATGCATTCAAAATAATGCAACAACAAATCCACATGAACTTCCACCATCCTCTCATAGTTACCCAACCACAACAACCGAAAACATCATCTAACTCTTTTCAAACACAACCCAGCCACAATCTAACAATCTAGCACTTCCATAATCATCAATTAATACTTAAAAACAAAATTAATTCATCCAAATACTTCCAGCAATCACACAGCCACCACAACTCCACAAAAATAGAAATCTAACAACCTTACAACTAGGGATTCAAGAGTTTCGGATTCCATTGTTAAAATCAACTTATCAACAATGTAATACATCCAAAATATGTTTAAAATCAATCCACAACACTAGAAAACAGATCCAATTCGGATCTTCCACTATTTTATCAATTTTACCCAATTAAATCAATTAATCATTATAAAAACACAAAATCAGTTTACAAATCATAAATCAAGGATCAAATACTTGAGAATATCAATAAAAAACCATCAATAGAGGAGAAGAACGAACCTCGCCTCTATTGTGTGATTTCTCCCTCAATTGCTTGTTTAAAGCTTCCAAAACACAAGAATTCAATAAGGTTTTGTAAATCAAAGATAAAGAACCAATTTCAAATCAACAAATTAAGAGAACAAGTCTCTTACCTCTGTGATTTGATGAAAATAAGAGTGTTTGGTAGAAAATAAGTGGAGAGAAAAGTTATGTCAAATTTCTTTAAAAGTTATAACTAACTTAAATATCTAAAATCAATTTTAATTATCTTTTAAAACACATGTTAAAATGACTTAATTGAAGGGAGAAATCACCAAAAAAAACTTGGTAAAATAGCTCCTTAAGGATTCTAAGAATTTGATCCTTTTCATTTTAGCCACCATTAAAATAGTTTTCAAAAATTACATTCTGGTCACTAACCAAAATGTCACCCTTCCAAACCCCATTTTCCAAAATTTATTTCACCAATATTAATCATATATTAAAATATGATTTTTAACCATTTTTCCATATTTTTATCTCATCGAAAAATATTTACTCCCGAATCTGACTCGAATCCCTATCTGGTCTACCAGATCGTCTAACAAGCCACAAAATCGCTAGGCTCAAAGCCGGGGCCTTACAATGATTCCATGATTTCAATAACAAGTTCAATGTTCAATTCACATACTTAATAATCAATGTTCATTTTAATGATAAATAGGTCATTTCTAAGGGGTCTATGATACTTTCAATAAGATCAATGACTAGTTTCATGTTCAATGGCATCTCAATGAATTCAATGATCATGATTTCAATGCTATGAACTTAGCGATCTTACCATACATGGTTTCCAAGAAGTTTCCATATAGTCATGGCTTGGAGCAATACTTGTCAATGTAAAAGACAATGAAAAATGACATAGGGAAAGTACCTAGCCATTCCCATAACTTAACTACACACATCTGTCCCTTTTAAGGATTTCATGGCTCTTTGATTGTGATTCCTTTGTTTCTAGCCCTTTGAGGAGATGATGGAGACTCAATCTCCCTTTATTGAACTGTAACACCCTCGACCCGGCCTAGATGCCCGACCGAATCGAGTGAGCCACATTACGTTTGCAGAAGCAAACCAGAGAAAGGTTACGAAGAGTCGGTCCATTTTTCTTCTATCTTGTATAGATGCAAATTATTAATCATGCATGTACATACTCGCAGCAGGTGAAATTTCAAAGAAAACGAATCACAAAAAGGTAACCAATTGCATCATATTCACTTTGGGGACCAAAATGTAAATACTTTAAATTATTGAACCAAAATTGAAATTAAGGTTACCAATCCTCAATTAGTCCATTTACATGTCCATATCTCAAATTTCAGATCAAAATGATCAACTATGTGCATACAATTACATTTGCAATACTTAGGACTAAAACGCAAGAGACGAGAAACTGGATTCCATGATATTACCTGTAAAAACTACCACCCGTACTGATACAAACACAACCGTACCGATACGGAGAAACCACGCATACATGTACACAATGTATCGTATCAGTACGCCACATCAGCTTGCATAATATTAAAGTCGTACCGGTACGAGCCCTTGGTTTTTTGGTATACGGGTTTTTTCCCAAAAAGCAACTTTCCAGAAACGAGTTCTCGTACCGATACACCTCACCCCGTACCAGTACGCAAAGCTTAAATTGCTTACTGTACCGGTACTCAAATACATGTACCGATGCTGAAAGCCCTAGTTTTCCTAGCCGTACCGATATGGTCCCTTGCGTATCGTTACGCATAGGACCGTAATGTCATTTTCTACTTGTTTTTCACTCAAATCTAGATGCATTTAGATCCTAGCAGCTTGCATACATGAATATAAACATTCAACAATACAAATATAAACACTTGCACCAAGGTTTAGCTACAAAACAAGCTTATGCTACCATATGGTTTAATCTATAAGCATACTCCTTACAACACTCCACCAAAGATACCAAAATGCTCAAGTAAACATTTACCAACACAAGCATCATACCTACATCACTTTAATACCATATTCAACATGTTAAGCTCATCAAAGCATGTCATCCAAACAAGACTATCTAGATACATACCTAGGCAACCACATAACATCAACCATAGGTAACGATGCACAACATGCTTAACAACATCAATCCAACTCCGAAATCACAACATTACACATGCTCAAAACTAGGGGAAAACAGAATTACAACTCCCCAAAATATGGCAAACACATTGCCTTATTAACCGAAAACATAAACTGAGTTCATACTCAAAAGTAGTTTATCACTTGGATCCTTTCAACCCTTGCCTTTTCTGCCCCGAACCTTAATGATCTGCATCATTAGGAAAAAGAGAGCATAAGCACACATGCTTAGTGAGGATGCTCATAAAACAATGATGAACTAAAACCTCTTGAAAAACAAGCACTTGTTTCGAAAAACATGTTTAACAATCAAAGCATTTTCTTTGTCTCGAACTGAGACATGCATAATCACCCTTATGCAACATAATATACATAATCCATGCTTAGATCCGAAAGCATTAAAATCAAACCATGCTTAAATCCCAAAGCATTATAAAACAGGTTCCATTCATAAACTTTCACATATATTAGCATTTATAGTGACCCGGACAGACTACCTCTATCCCACACATATCGGATACACGGATGTCTCATACCATGCCTAGTTAAACCGCATGATATCCCAAACCTTGCCTACTTAAACCGCAAGATTTGACACCCTCGCCTAGTTAAACCGCGAGACTCTACCCTGGCCTAGTTAAACCGCAAGTGTACCGGCCTTGCCTAGTTAATCCGCAAGATCACCATCAATTTGGGTTGCCTTGTTGAATCGCATACCCCAAATGAGGTCCCCAATAGTCCAAGTGGCCTTGTTAGGCCGCCATACCTCAAGGACCCATGGCCACGGTCAATTTTGTTCATATTTTATAGTGCCCTTATAATCCTATACCATGCCAACTATATTCGATTGTTTCTTACCTTGTTACATAGCCAATATATCATTTACAAAACCATTTACCTATTGTTTTTCAATGCATCAAACCAAACCATCACATATGCAATCCACATTGCCATAAACAATATCTCATTCTCAACCGAAATGAAAACCAATGCTCACTAGCATTTATATACATAAAATTCATTGCATATGTGTTCATAACCATGCATTTACAGTAGTAAATTAAACCACGTTTAACAACAAAACATGAACTCAATATGCTCATATCTAAGCTGATATTCAAGAGCGAAATAAGGGAAACTTACTTTCGAGCTTAGGTAAGGTTCTCACGCTTACCCTAAACTCCCAACAACCTTTCCAAACCTTTGTAAAGCATTTAAAACCAATTTTCACTCACCGATTTCACTTCGCCTCGCTTGCTACCGCGAAACAAACTCCCAGCAAGCCTCAAACCATCTCAAGATGCTACGCCTTGATTATCCCCTCTTTTGGCCACACAAAACCAGAGGAAACATGCATTAAAACGCATCCAACACTCTGTTTCAAACCAAAATCCCGCAGCTCTCAAGATGCCCACTCAAAACTCATCCGAAACTTACCGAAATCAACCTCTAACACTTCTCAATCTTAACCCAGCCATAATATAACGATTCAAAATAACAAACTTGATCAAATAACATCTAAAAACCCTTTTACAACCTCATTTTACTTCCAGCAAAGATTAAACTCCAAAAACAACCCAAATACCATTAACTAGCAACCTAAACAATTAGAGATTCAACCAATTTCGGGATTTCATTATTAAAAACAACTTATCCACAATATAATACATCCAAAATAAGATTAAAATCAATCGTCAACACTAGACAAACAGATCCAATTCGAAAATCACAAGATTCCATCAAATAAACCTCAATTAAGCAAAATTCCATAATTAATTACTTAAAACCTATTAGAAAACCTATGTAAAGTGTCAAGAACTTGGGAATTTCAGTAAAGAACCTTTCATTAGAGGAGAAGAACAAAACTTACCTCCAATGAGTGAGTTTCCCCTTACTTGGATGTTTTCCTCTAGAAAAACAATGAGATTCAATAAGATTTTTGAGAAAACAAGTTAAAGAATCATTTAGAAAATCAAAGGATTAAGAAACAAGATCATTACCTTGAATCTCTAATAGAAAAAAAGAGTGTTTGGCTGAGATTATTTTGAGAGAAAATATGAGAGAAAGAAAGTTACGTCAAATTGTGATTTGGAAAAATAACTACTTTTTTAACTAAATCATTTTTAATTCCTTTAATTAAAACTCTTTGAAAACTAATCCTAATTAAGAGAAAACTCAGATTAGACCAAATGGTAAAATAGCTCCTTAAAGATTCAAAGTTTTGACTCTTTACAAAACAGTCACCTTTCAAAAATAGTTTACAAAAATTGCATTTTGGTCACTAGCCAAAATGTCACTCTTCCAAAGCTCATTTTCTAATATTACTTTCACCAATATTTTTAATATATTAAAATAGGATTTTTAAACATTTTTTTTATATTTTTATCTTTCAGAAAAATATTTGCTTCCGAATCCGACTTGAATCTCTAACCCGATCCATCGGACTGTCTCACTAGCCTTAAAACCTCTAGGCCCAAAAGTGGAGTGTTACAACTCTCCCCCTTAAGAAATTTTGTCCTTGAAATTTAATTGGAGGAAAAATATGCGAAAATTGCTCCAACATATCCGCCTTGCTTTCCCAAGTGGCTTTCTCGACACCTCGATGTTGCCACAAGACTTTAACCAGTTCTATCATCTTACCACGTAGAACCTTGCTGCTAGAATCAAGGATTTCCACTAGCTCCTCATCAAAGGACAAATTCGGTCTCAACTCAATATGCTCCACCGGCATAACGTGCGAAGGATCCGACTGATACCTCCGTAACATAGATACATGGAACACATCATGTATTTTCTCAAGCTTGGGAGGTAACCTCAACCAATAAGCCGCAGGACCCACATGCTCCACGATCTCATAAAGTCCAACAAACCTCAGACTAAGCTTACCCTTACGTCTGAACCACATCACCTTCTTCCACGGTGACACTTTCAAGAACACACGATTGCCCACTGCATATTCAATTTCCCTACGCTTCAAATCTGCGTAAGATTTCTGCCGACCCGTAGCCATTTTCAAGTGATCACACACAAGCTTTACCTTTTCATCCGTGTCTTTCAACACAATCAGTAAGGAAACATGCTTTTCTCCTACCTCAGCCCAACACAAGGCGTACGACACCTCCGGCCATACAATGCCTCAAACGGTGCCATCTAAATACTCACTTGATATCTATTATTATAAGCAAATTCAAGCAAAGGTAAATGATTCTCCCATGTTCCTTGGAACTCAATAATACAACATCTCAACATATCCTCCAAGACCTGGATAACACGCTCAGACTGCCCATCCGTCTGAGGATGATACGCAGTACTAAAACTCAACCTCGAACCCAAAGCCTGATGTAAACATCTCCAAAACCTTGTTGTGAACCTCGGATCTCTATCCGAAATAATAGACTTTGGTACCCCGTGCAGACGCACAATCTCAGCTATATAAAAATCTATCAGCTTGTCCAAGGTGTACGTCATATGCACTGGCAGAAAATGTGCACACTTTGTAAACCAATCAACAATCACCCAAATGGAATCATTCTTAGCCGGTGTCAGCGGTAACCCTTCCACGAAGTCCATGGTGATTATCTCCCACTTTCATTTTGAAATTCTCAATGGCTGCAAAACCTAGATGGAAACTGATGTTCAGCCTTAATCCGGTGACAGACACAAACTCCGCCACATTCTTTTTCAAACCAACCCAATAGTACCTTTCCTTCAAATCATGATACATCTTGGTTCCACCCGGATGCATAGCAAAAGGACTAGATTGTGCCTCTGCCAAAATAGTGTGCCTGAGCTTCAGGACTTCCAGCACCACTATTCGGCCCTTAAAGCACAAAACACCATCATCATCAAAATGAAAATATGTCGGATTACCATCCGCTGTGTCCATAACATGAGGAACCAAAGAATCATCAAACGGTTGCTTACCCTTAATCATTTGTAAAAAAGTAGGATTAACTTGCAATTCAGCCAACAACCCACCTTCCTGTGTCACACTCAACCTCGCAAACATCGCTCTAAGCTCAACTACAACCTTACGACTCAACGCATCTGCAACAACATTAGCCTTTCCAGGATGAGACTCAATTGTCAAGTCGTAATCCTCAAGCAACTTCAACCACCTTCGTTGCCTAAGGTTCAAATCCTTTTGAAACATTAAATATTTCAAACTCTTATGGTCCGTAGAAACCACACACTTTTCACTATAAAGGTAAATTTTCAAGGCAAAAACCACCGCTGCAAGCTCCATATCATGAGTTGGGTAATTGTACTCATGAACCTTCAACTGCCTCGACGCATAGGCCACAATCTTTCCATCCTGCATTAGCACACAACACATGACGCGTCACTATAAACCACAAACTCCTTCCCTGACTCAGGTTGAATCAACACAAGAGCATGTGTCAAAACCTCCTTCAACTTCTCAAAACTCTACTGTTGCTTCTCTATCCACACGAAAGGAACACTCTTCTACAGCAACTTTGTCAACGGAGCTGCGATACTAGAAAACCACTCAACAAAACAGCGATAATAATTAGCCAACCCAAGAAAACTACGCACCTCCGATACGGTCTTAGGTTGTCTCTAATTGAGAATAACCTCAATTTTCTATGGATCAACACGAATACCCTCCGCGGATACCACATGTCCATGAAACATCACCTCCTTGAGCCAAAACTCGCACTTGCTCAACTTGGCCTACAACTGGTTATCCTTCAGCACTTGCAACACGATCCGCAAATGCTGGTCATGCTCCTCCTCGGTACAAGAGTATTTCATTGATTAAAACCACCACAAACTGATCAAGGTACTCATGAAACACTCTATTCATCATGTCCATAAAAGTCGCCAGAGCATTCGTCAAACCAAACGGTATTATCAAGAATTTGTAATGCTCGTACCTCGTACGAAATGGTGTCTTATGCACATCCACATCCTTTACCTCCAACTAGTAATACCCTAACCTTAAATCAATCTTCGAAAACACTGTTACCCTGCAAAACTGATCAAACAAGTCATCAATCCGTGGCAACGGATACTTGTTCTTCACTGTCAACTTATTCAACTGGCGATAATCAATGCACATACGCATCGACCGATCCTTCTTCTTCACAAAAAGAACCGGAGCACCCCAAGGAGAAAACACTTGGTCGAAGAACCCATGATCTAACAACTCCTAGAGCTGCGATTTCAACTCTTTCAACTCCTTCGGTGCCATCCGATATGGAGCAATAGACAATGAAGTTATACCTTTGTACATCTCAATACGAAATTCCACCTCCCTATCCAGAGGTAAACCCAGCAACTCTTCAGAAAAAAATTCTGGATATTCACATATAGTTTGAATATCCTGCAACCGAACACTTTTGGCTTCCGAATTCATAACAATATCCAAATAAGCTTGGCAACCATCAAACAACATTATCTCCGCTCGAGAAGCCGACACAACATTGGACAAGAATTTCACATTCTCACCAACCACCAAAACTTCATAATCATCGGCCAACTTTAGAGAAACCCTTTTGGACTCACAATCCACCACCGCTTGTGCTCACTTAACCAATCTATACCCAAGATGACATCGAAACCATGGAACGACAACTATATTAGATATGCGGCAAACTCATGACCTTGCACAATCAAAGGACATCGCTTATACAAATATCTAGTTGTAATCGTCTCTCCAAAGGAACTAGTTACTAACATGCCAACATCAAGGATCTCAACATATACATTCAACAAAGATGCATGCTCACCCAAGATATAAGAATGAGTACACCCCGAATCAATCAAGGATAACAATGACAAGGATTGAAAAGTAAAAGTACCTGCGATCAAATCCGAGTCATTACGGCACTCGCGATGAGCATAGACCTAAGCCGGTCCACCACCCTTCGGTCTCACCACCGCGGCATGAGCCATAACTCTCTATCCATCCTCGTGCCTCTAAAAATTACCCATGCCACGGTCTCAGCCTCTAACAGGCGCAACAACATGTGCCGGTGCATCCCTCAGAGCTCGAGGACAATCACGCTTCAAGTGATCAGATTACCCATAAATCCAACAAGCTCTAGCATTACCCCAGCACATACCGTTTGGAACCTACCACAACGCTCACACTCTGGTACAACACGAGCTCCCTGATTACCTTATCCAACACTACCACCACGCCTATGATCTAGCCTATATCTCTTGTCTCAGAACTTCCTATTATGTCTCCCAAAATAGATAGATTCATCTTCTCTCTTACCCAAGCTCGCACTCATAGCATGGACTGGTGCACCCAAAGACTGCTCAACATCTTTGGCCCGGTGACCAACACATCAAAATTTGTGTAATCTGCATCCAAGAGATACGTCTTAATGTTCTTCACAAACCCATAACGGAACCTGTCACATCTCTGCTGATCATCAGGGACCAACTCAAGAGCATACTGACTCAAGCGAACAAACTTCACTTCATATTCGGCTACAGACATGCCACGCTGCGTCAGCTATATAAACTCGTACTTTTTCATATCCAAATGTTGAGTACCCAGATACTTCCTCTTGAAAGATCTCCGAAAGAACTCCCAAGTTACATCTGCCTCGGGAACACCCGCAATCGTGGTCACCCACCAATGATATGCATCACCTTGCAATAGTGACATAGTACAAGCCAACCTGCGCTCTTCATTGCAATCCACCTGGTTTAAAATACGAATCATTTTCTTCAGCCAACCCTCGGATGCCTCAGGACTCAGACCCTGAAATTCCTCACCTCCCAAACTTCTAAGGCTTTCCAAGGGTAAACCTTGGTTAGCCACCACAACAGGTACTGGTGCTTTCGCCTGTACCCCAGCCATCGCTGCTTGGAAAGCCTTCGTTATTGCTTGAACTAACGGAGTCAAATCACCATATACCGGTACTTGGTGAACCTGGGGTACTTCACCACCTCAACATCAACTGGAGGAACCATCGGAGAAGGATGAGTTAAAACATTAGGGGGTTTCTCTTCTATCTCGTTATTCTTCCCTACCCAGCAGTATTGGCCATCGATCGTGTCTCACGTCGAGCAAGCTATCAATACCACCGAAACACATTAAAGTTAGGCTATCATTAGGCAAAGGATCCAAAACAACCTTATAAAACATTTTTAAACCTTCCTAATAGGCAATGTGTTCCCAATTCATACCACAACATGTTATTAAACAATCACCGTACATATACACAATCACCGTGCAATTCGATCAACATCATATAATCAAATAACAACATCCCAACTTTTTGTAACCTGGCTCTGATACCAACAAATGTAACCCCCTTGACCCAGCCTAGATGCATGATCGAATTGAGTGAGCCATATTAGGTTTGCCGAAGCAAACCGGAGAATGGTTACGAAGATTTGGTCCATTTTTTTCTTTTATCTTGTCTAGATGCAAATTATTAATCTTACATGTACATACTCGCAACAGGTGAAATTTTGAAGAAAATGAATCACAAAACGGTAACCAATTGCATCATATTCACTTTGGGGACCAAAACATAAATACTTTAAATTACTGAACCAAAATTGAAATTAAGGTTACCAATCATCAGTTAGTCCATTTACATGCCCATATCTCAAATTTCATATTAAAATGATCGACCATGTGCATACAATTACATTTTTAATACGTAGGGACTAAAACTCAAGAGACCAGAAACTGGATTCCATGACATTACCTGTAAAACTGCCACTCGTACCGATACGAATATAGCCGTACCGATACAGAGCAACCACGCATACCGGAACACAATGTACAGTATCAGTACACCACGTCCACTTCCATAATATTAAAGTTGTACCGGTATGAGCCCTTGGTGTTCTGGTACATGGGTTTTTCCCCAGAAAGCAACTTTCCAGTAATGAGTTCCTGTACCGATACACCTCACCCCGTACCGGTATATAAAGCTTAAATTTCTTATATGTACCGGTACTCGAATACCCGTACTGATGCTGAAAGCCCTGGTTTGCCTAGCCGTACCGATACGGTCCCTTGCGTATCGGTACACATAGGCCTGTAATGTCATTTTCTACTGGTTTTTCACTCAAATCTAGATGCATTTAGATCCTAGAAACTTGCATACGTGAATATAAACATTCAGCAACACATATATCAACACTTGCACCAAGGTTTAGCTACAAAACAAGCTTATGCTACCATATGGTTTAATCTATAGGCATACTCCCTACAACACTCCACCAAACATACCAAAATGCTCAAGTAAACATTTATCAGCACAAGCATCATACCAACATCACTTTAATACCATATTCAACATGTTAAGCTTTTCAAAGCATGCCATCCAAACAAGACCATCTAGATGCATACCTAGGCAACCACATAACATCAACCATAGGTAACGATGCACAACATGCTTAACAACATCAATCAAACTCCAAAATCACAGCATTACACATGCTTAAAACTAGGGAAAACAGAATTACAACACCAAAAATATGGCGAACACATTGCCTTATTAACCAAAAACATAAATTAAGTTCATACTCAAAAGTAGTTTATCACTTGGATCCTTTCAACCCTTGCCTTTGCTACCCCGAACCTTAATGCTCTGCATCATTAGGAAAAAGAGAGCGTAAGCACACATGCTTAGTGAGGATGCTCATACAACAATGATGCAACTAAAACCTTTTGAAAACCGAGCACTTGTTTCCAAAAACATGCTTAACAACCAAAGTATTTTCCTTGTCTTGAACCAAGACATGCATAATCACCCTTATGCAACATAATATACATAATCCATACTTAGATCCCAAAACATTAAAAACAAACCATGCTTAAATCCCAAAGCATTATAAAATAGGTTCCATTCATAAACTTTCACATATATTGGCATTTATAGTGACCCGAATAGACTACCTCTATCCCACACATATCCGATTCATGGATCTCTCATACCATGCCTAGTTAAACCGCATGATATCCCAAACCTTGCCTAGTTAAACCGCAAGATTTGATACCCTCGCCTACTTAAACCGTGAGACTCTACCATTGCCTAGTTAAATCCCAAGTGTACCGACCTTGCCTAGTTAATCCGCAAGATCACTATCAATTTGGGTTTCCTTGTTAAATCGCATGCCCCATATGAGGTCCCCAACAGTCTAAGTGGCCTTGTTAAACCGCCATACCTCAAGGACCCAAGGCCACGATCGATTTTGTTTATATTTTATAGTGCACTTATAATCCTATGGCATGCCAACTATATCCAATTGTTTCTTACCTTATCACATATTCAATATATCATTTACAAAACCACTTACCTACTATTTTTCAATGCATTAAACCAAACCATCACATATGCAATCCACATTGCCGTAAGCAATACCCCATTCTCAACTAGAATGAAAACCAATGCTCACTAGCATTTATATACATAAAATCCATTGCATATGTGTTCATAGCCATGCATTTATAGTAGAAAATTAAACCACAAAACATGAGCTCAACATGCTAATATCTAAACCGATATTCAAGAGTAAAATAAGGGAAACTTACTTTCAATCTTAGGTAAGTGTCTCACGCTTACCCTAAACTCCTAAAAACCTTTACAATCCTTTGTAAAGCATTTAAAACCAGTTTCCACTCACCGATTTCACTTAGCCTCGCTTGCTACCGTGAAACAAGCTCCCGACAAGCCTCAAACCATCTCAAGATGCTACGCCTTAATTATCCCCTGTTTTGGACACACAAAACCAGGGGAAACATGCATTAAAATGCATCCAACACTCTGTTTCAAACCAAAATCCCGCAGCTCTCAAGATGCCCACTCAAAACTCATCCGAAACTTACCGAAATCAACCTCTAACGCTTCTCAATCTTAACCAACCATAATATAACGATTCAAAACATCAACTTCATCAAATAACATCTAAAAACCCTTTTACAACCTCCTTTTACTTCCAACAAAGATTAAACTCCAAAAACAACTCAAAAACCATTAACTAACAACCTAAACAATTATAGATTCAACCTATTTCGGGATTTCATTATTAAAAACAACTTATCCACAATATAATACATCCAAAATAAGATTAAAATCAATCCTCAACACTGAAAAACATATCCAATTCGAAAATCACAAGATTCCATCACATAAACCTCAATTAAGCAAAATTCCATAATTAATTACTTAAAACCTATTAGAAAACATATGTAAAGAGTCAAGAACTTGGGAATTTCAGTAAAGAACCTTTCATTAGAGGAGAAGAACGATACTTACCTCCAATGAGTGAGTTTCCCTTGAATTGAATGTTTTCATCTTGAAAAACAATGAGATTCAATAAGATTTTGAGAAAACAAGTTAAAGAATCATTTAGAAAATCAAAGGATTAAGAAACAAGATCATTACCTTGAATCTCTGATAGGAAAAAGAGTGTTTGGCTGAGAGTGTTTTGAGAGAAAATATGAGAGAAAGAAAGTTACGTTAAATTGTGATTTAGAAAAATAACTACCTTTTTAACTAAATCCTTTTTAATTCCTTTAATTAAAACTCTTTTAAAAATAATCCTAATTAAGAGAAAACTTAGATTAGACCAAATGGTAAATTAGCTCCTTAAAGATTCAAAGTTTTGACTATTTACAAACAGTCACCTTTTAAAAACAATTTGTAAAAAATGCATTTTGGTCACTAGCCAAAATGTCACCCTTCCAAAGCTCATTTTCAAAAAAAATTTCACCAATATTTTTAATATATTAAAATAGGATTTTTAAATATTTTTCCATATTTTTATCTTTCAAAAAAAATATCTGCTCTCGAATCTCTAACCCGATCCACTAGACCATCTCACTAGCCTTAAAACTGCTAGGTCCAAAACCGGGGCATTACATGAACTAGACAAAATTAAAGGAAATTGGTTACGATGATTTCAATGGATTCAATGGCATTTACTAACTTCATAGAAAACTTTAGCTATGAAAGTAACAAAAGAAAGAGCTAGGAAGCCTTGGAAGATATTTTGGATTTTCCCTAAACTTTCCATGTAAAATTCCTCAACAACTATCCATGGAATCTCAAAATTGATAGAGGGTCTTGCCTTACCCACAAGAGAGCTATGATTTGGTAATAAGAAACTTAAGAAAATTCAAGAACAACTATCCATGGAATCTCAAAATTGATCGCCGGAATCTGATTTACAACTAGACCGTTTTAGGGTGTTATATACCTTCTTCAGCTGTCCTGATTTAAAGTCTTTGTATGCAGCCTTGTCCTTCTGAGTTTCATCAATGTAAGGTTGTTTGTCTTTCTTCATCATTTTCTCCTATTTCTTGCCTAACTCTTTCATAACCTACGAATGCCAAATTCAAATGAACATAACATTTTACATACACCTATAACAAATATCATAAACCAGTGAAACCTACCTCATTAGTCACTTTTTCCTTAGTTTGCTTCCTCCTTATACATTCACCTTTACTGTAAATCATAAAAAAACAAAGGTATACATTCAATCATTCATTTTGAGATGCAATAAGAATACTTCAATACCAACTTACTAAAACTTTATGTAGGGAGAACATGTTTTTTTCGCGTACGACCTACTACCACATATGGACAACATCTCATACCGAGCTTTCTCACCAACAACTTCATTATCAGCAACTTTATTACCACCTTTAACATTACCATCTTTGCCAACAACTTCTTTACCATCTTCATCATTATCATCTTTATCGTTACCATCTTTATCAGCAACTTTCTCATCGACAACCACTTCTTTACCAACTTCATCATTACCATATTTATCAGCAACTCCTTTAGCAACTTGATCAACAACTTTGTCAAAACGGGATTCAAATTTGTAGTTGTCATCCTAAGAATTAAATATTCCCATGAATCAGTGCAAAAACAAACCCACATACTCATAAATAACCCAGCCTCATTACAAACAATTCTAACCTTTTTATGTTCAAAGAGATGGGAATGGTAACATTTCAAAAAAATAAACAAGACAAAATATTCAGTTTCAACAGATTTCCTCCAACAAGAAATGCAATTCCATACCAAAATTTCATAACACAAACCCTAGATTTCAGGAAGTGTCTAATGAACGGAAAGTTAGTATACGTAAGGTTTTGCTTGTTACCTTAGCAATGGGGACAATTGCACAGGTTCAGTTGCTGACCTAAATTCAAGTCTCGATCCTTCATAATGATTGAAACATTTTTCCCAAATTTAGAGGATCTCTAGATTTTTAGTGGGGAAATGAGTTCTAACACTTAAAATGTTATTAAACAAATGATGGTTCGATTCTCAATTCTAAGGAGTTGGAGGGCTTTAATCGCTACGAGTAGTGAAACGACTATGTACGTAGCGTGACCTACAAAAAAAGGAAATATGAAACGTTAAACCAAAATATTATGATCTTCTACTTTAGGTTGCGAGACGCGTTCATGAATTCCGATACTTAGGAATTCGACCTAATATGTTATCTATTTCCTCCACTTTTACGGTTTCTACATCCAACTTTGTGTATCCAACAAACTATGCCCTAGGTTTCGGTGCGAATAATTAAGTTCGAAACACACTAAACAAACAAGCAATTGTTAAAGGGACTTTAAGCATTTCTAGTTTACACATTTTCTACGGATTTTGGAACATGTACAAAAGCTTTGATATTAGGAGAAAAACATATACTATTACGCATTAACCCTAAAAGTTTCGGTCCTCGTTATCAAATTTTGAGACATCTGCAGCTAACGTTAACTGTCGCAAACTTTACTAACAATTTTGGTTTATACTTTTAACTATCGGTTCTGGTACATATCACATAGTTCCGATACTAATACGTTATTTTAACTTTTGACGTTTCAGCACGAATGTTATCCCCAAAAAATTGCAGTACAATTTACTAAGTTTCGAAACTTACCGGCAACAACCTATTTCGTTTCCATATTTTTTTAGAATCTAAATTTAACGGTGACAATAAAAAAATCATCTAACATCTCTAACAACCCGCCTTTTATTAGTTGTATACTAACCTACCATTTTTTTTGGCACTCCCCTCAGATTCTCACCCTCTTTTCTCCATGTTATCGCAGATTTTATGGTCAATGGAATAGGTCACTGACTATGACAAGTATAGATGGACAATTAAATGAGCCGGGAATGCAGGGTTGTTGGCAGTGGTTGTCGCGGATCTGGGTGCATTCAATGCTCCAAAATGATTTTGGTTGATAGCTATAGTTAGGTTGGTCCTTTGTCAATAGATTAGGTACAGGGTTGGTGGTTTGGTGTAGGGTCTGTGTTATATATGAGGCTAATTTTAGAGTTATGAAATTTGGGGTTTAGGATGAGTCGTGACTAGGGTTTGGTAGGGAATTGGGATTAGCTAGGGTAGATTAGATTGGGCCGACTGAGTTAATAGTTGAGGCAACGTTCCAAAATCTGTAACACGCGTGACTAAACATCGATATGTATTCTTTTGATAAAAACTATCATTATGTATACATTTGATTAAAAAACGTCATTATGTATACACATGTCATGTAAATGACCACAAAAATAATTATAGCAAGGCCATTTACATGTAGAAGGGAAGGGGACCGGTATTGGCTTTGTCCCAAAAATGGTATTTTTTTATAAAATTTTAAATTTAATATAATAATAAAACTACACATAACCTTCTAAATGTTAATAATATTTATCGATTCGTGCCTAATCATTTATATCTACACGTTTATATGCTCAAACATATATTGATACATGCAAATCAAGTCTATAAAACGGATGGATTACCAGTTGAGCTGGGTGGTACAATGCAACTCAAATGTTTTATAAGCTTTAGAATATGAATTCGAATATAATTATAAATGAGAATTTGAATATTTTAATATAAAATTCATAATTTTAAAAATACTTTAAAAAAATAGTGAACGAAACGATAAATAAAATCATATGTTTAACGCTGAACATCAGATCTCACGAAAATAATGTTAAATTTATTAAAAGGTTCATGAATAATTGTTAGACAATAATACTTCAAAGGTTTCTTCCTGAAGAATCGAAAACGTCTTATCAAATCTATTTGTGATATAAATGTTTATTGATTGCAATTGTGTTTATAACATGAATGACCCGTTTGCAAGAACCAAAGTTCGAATAGAGAGGGATGTCATTAATTATCATCCTAAAATATATACAATAAAAGATAGGGTATACTACATCAGTAGTCACCGAACTATGGTTTTTTTTTATTTTTGTCACCAAATTATTTTTTTTGGCAAAAACATCACTAACGTTATGTTTCCTTCCTATTTTGGTCACCGGCCGTTAAAAACTTAACGCTTTTGCTGATGTGGAATTTTATTTTATTTTTTAATTGTCCGTGTCATTTCTTCTCTCTCATTGTAAGCAATATATGTTATTTTATAATATTTTTATTCAAACTATCAGGATTATAAAACGTGTCACTGCCTATTAGTGGAATCAAAGGAATGAAAAATCAAGCCCCTTATGCAGCTAGAGAGATTCGATTAATAGACAGTTACACGTGTCACCATCCTATTAGGGAGTTACACGTGTCACCATCTCTCTGGCTGCATAAGGGGCTTGATTTTTCATTTCTTTTATTCCTTTAATAGGCAGTTACACGTGTCACCATCCTATTAGTTTTAATAAAAACATTATAAAATAACATATATTGCTTACGATGAGAGAGAAGAAATGACATGAAAAATAAAATAACAGTCGGTGACCAAAATAGGAAGGAAATATAACGTTAGTGATGTTTTTGCCAAAAAATAGTTCGGTGACCAAAATATGAAAGAAACATAACGTTAGTGATGTTTTTGTCAAAAAAAAGTTTAGTGACCAAAATAAGAAAGAAACCATAGTTCGGTGACTACTTGTGTAGTTTACCCTAAAAGATAAGCCGAATATTACGGTTTGAAATATTTTCACCTTAGGCCTAGATTTATCTATTAACGCATATTAAAACATGGGGATTAGCAAAATTACAGCCTTAAAATCCCATTAAACTAGAGCCATCCCTTTGTACTAATTGAAGAATGCTTTCGCCGCAGTCCATCAACGTCCAACCCATGCCACCCTGCAATTGCCATCAAACCAAACCCAAATCATCCCAATCATAGCCTTCCACGTGTTCTACTGCCTTCTTCCATGAAAAACAGGCAATACCTCTAGTTTTCATTTTGTACCTCTCTATTACCCCCGATAAAATGCCCATTTTTTATGGTTTTCTTCTTCTTCTGGTCTTAAAAACGGCCGATGTCGTTGCCTTTGGCTGACATATTATACACAAAAGGGAGTAAAATCTGAACCCATCATGTCTCGTATTGTCTCTCAAAACATGTTTTCAGATAATAATTATAATTCATCCCACTTTCCTGAACCCTCTTCGGAGCTTATTGCCGACGAATTTTCAACCGTCACGAGAGATTCCTATGCTCCTGGGAAATTAATTCAGTCCGTCGGTGATGCACTCAAAGAAGCCACAGGCAGCGAATCTCCGGTCCACGAAGTCCTTGTCGACGTCACCGAGCCAAGACCGGTACCATTCGTTCTTTCCTTTAACAACCTTACTTATAGTGTAAAGGTTCCTCGCAAAATGGCGTTGCCTGGCTTCTTACGACGAAGGAGTGGAAGCGCAGACACGGTTGCCACAATCATTGGAGATTTCACGAGGACCAAGACATTGCTTAATGATATCTCCGGGGTCGCCAGAGACGGCCAGATAATGGCCGTGCTCGGAGCGAGTGGCTCGGGTAAATCGACACTAATTGATGCTTTAGCCAACAGAATAGCTAAAGAGAGTTTGAAAGGGGAAGTCACTTTAAATGGCGAAGCTTTGGAGTCGCGAATGTTGAAAATGATTTCAGCTTACGTTATGCAAGATGATATGCTTTACCCAGTGTTGACCGTAGAGGAAACCTTAGTGTTCGCGGCTGAGTTTCGACTTCCTCGTACTTTGTCAAAATCTAAGAAGAAAGTGCGAGTTCAAGCTTTGATCGATCAATTAGGCTTAAAAAATGCTGCCAAAACTGTTATCGGAGATGAAGGTCACAGAGGTGTTTCTTGTGGAGAGCGTCGTCGTCTATCGATCGGCATTGATATAATTCATGACCCCATTATCCTTTTATTGGATGAGCCGACATAAGGGCTCGATTCAAGCAGTGCTTTCAAGGTGATCAAGGTTTTACAGAGGATAGCTCAAAGTGGGAGCATTGTTATAATGTCGATTCATCAACCAAGTATTCGAATTCTTGGACTGCTTGACCGGATGATGTTTTTGTCTCGTGGACAAATTGTTTACAATGATTCCCCCATGAATATGCCGTTGTATTTCTCCGAGTTTGGGCATCCGATACCTGAGGACGAGGATAAAGCTGAGTTTGCTTTGGACATAATCCGAGAATTGGAAGGATCTCCAGAAGGAACAAAAAATTTGGTCGAGTTCAACAAAACATGGCAAATCATGAAAACTACAACGCAATTCGAGCTGGACCGACTTGGTTTTACGTTAAAAGAAGCAATTAGTGCAAGTATTGCTAGAGGTAAACTTGTTCCAGGTGCTACAAATGATGTCACTTCAACTTCAATGGTTCCAACATTTGCAAATCCATTTTGGAAAGAAATGGTGGTGTTATCAAGTCGATCTATCCTGAATTCAAGACGAATGCCAGAGTTGCTGGGGGTTCGCTTGGGAGCAGTTGTAGTGACGGGTTTTATTTTGGCGACAGTATATTGGCAACTCGATAATTCACCGAGAGGGGTGCAAGAAAGACTAGGGTTTTTCACATTCGTCATGTCAACCACGTTTTACACTTACTAATTGTCACGTGGCTAGAGTTCCAACTAGCCCACCGTGCGGCCTTAGGCGATGTGACTCAAGACAAACGCCTAAGTAAACCTTTTCAACCCTCTCGGAAGATCAAACTTCCCAAGCACCGACAAATGCAAAGCGTTCTACGCGGAATCGGACCAAAAAAGACCACCAAAAGCGTTCTACGGTCAAGATGAGAGCCTCTATCTTATCTACAACATTTGAATTTTAAATTTTAAACAATAGATAATGTGGGAATTATCTTCAATTATCTTTAATTAAATTAAAGATAATTTACTATGGTAATTATTATGTCTTCTTGGATCTTCCCACGGATCGGGCCAGTTTGGTGGTCTTTTTGGGCCCAAGATCTCTATCTGAACCTCTTAGGAACCCTGGTGTGCACCCCGTGGTGCCAATGACTCGGGCCTCGGCTGACGGCCCGTGACATAATGCTCTCGCGGAATTCCTCCAAGAAAGGTAAATTTTCCTGAGAGAAACTGCTTACAATACATACAGGAGATTATCTTACGTTATATCAAATGCTTTAGTAACAATACCAAGCTTAATACTTCTATCACTAGTGTTTGCGATGACAACATTTTGGGCAGTAGGGCTCGATGGTGGATTTCATGAATTTTTATTCTATTTCTTAATCATGTTTGCTTCATTTTGGTGCGGAAGTTCATTCGTTACATTCATCAACCGCATAGAATTCCTGTCCCGTTTTTCGCATGTGATGTTAGGTTACACCATCTCTGTCTCGTTTTTCGCATATTTCTTACTCTTCAGTGGCTTCTTCATCAACCGCGTAGAATTCCTGAGTATTGGATATGGTATCATTACATGTCCCTGGTGAAATACCCTTATGAAGCAGTATTACAAAATGAATTCGAAAACCCTACAAAGTGCTTTGCTAGAGGGATTCAAGTATTTGACAATTCACCACTTGAAGCAGTCCCTTCGGCGGTGAAACTGAGGTTATTGCAGTCGATTGGGAACAGTTTAGGGATGAGCATTACAAGCTCAACATGTTTGAGAAGAGGTTCAGATATTCTCAAACAAGAAGGGATTACTGATTTAAGCAAATGGAATTGCTTCTGGATTACAATTGCTTGGGGTTTCTTGTTTCGGATTTTGTTTTACTTCTCTTTGTTATTGGGAAGTAAAAACAAGAGATCCTGAATAAAGCGAAACTTTGATAGCTCTATATTCGAATTCGGGTATAGACTTCTTGGATTTCTTATTCAAGATCTCTTTTTTGTTGGTAAACAACCACTAGAGATCGTGAAAAAGGAAACTAGAGTTTAATTCGATTAATCCAATAGGCTTATATTAGAATCTAGTTTAATTTCTTTATTCGATTTTTAGTTAACTTAATTTTGTAAAATAAAAAATTAAGGAATTAAGATAGTGCATGGTTGGAGTAAGCACTTAATTTTGTTGAGAAATATTACTTAACTAGATTTTAAGCATGAATATGTGTCACGGATCATGAGCAGTGACCCAAGATTAATACACACATGGTTGTTTAAGAGGTTCTAAAAGATATATTGAGTTTGACTAGATCACTAAACTTGGTTCAATCCATATAGAAAGCTAGAAGGCTCGTTCACTTGGACTTTGGTAAGATAATAGATAACATATTATTAAAGAATATCATCAATGTAAAACACCAACGTGAACATGGTATTAAGGAAAGTAAGAAAGAGGTGATATAGTTTTTTTTGGATATGTAGGTTGTGGTACTGGGCTTTCAATTTAGTCGTGGATGTAATTTGATATGTATTGTTCATCGTAAGGGGACTCAGTATAAATAGAGGTTTTACCTACCATATTCGTATAATTCATTCTGTGTAAATCAATAGAGAGAGCTTTTAATCCAACGTCTCTTGTCCATTTTTGTTTTTGTTGTCTTTATCTCTAATTTATTTTCGCTCAACAACACACTTTTGCTTTCAGTGTGCAACTCCCCTTGCTCGATAGGATAATATATCCGAATATGAGACACCATATTCGAGGATTGGGATGAAAAACATACTAGATTAAAACCTTTTCATAAATCTCCAATCAATCAATAAAACAATTTACGTAATGTCAACAATAGTAACACGCAATAATCATAATCGTTTATGCAAAGCATGAGGACTAAATCCCTTTTTTATAGGGCAGAGAGTTGACTTTACAAAGTTTGAGAGATTAGACTAACAGAACAAAACATTATTTAATGAGGGTTCATTAAAAAATTTCTAAATTTAAGGGACATTAATGAATTATTTAATTTTATGGGTTTAAAAGACAATTTTATCATACACATTTTCATTTTTTAAAATATTTGTTGGCTCTGGTCCTAAGGGCATTCTTCCTTTGAGTAGACTGGAAATTTAACAATTAGAATGGTTATTGATACCCATACTTAGGGTATCGACCCTCACCCAAGTTATCACTACTTGAACAAGGGTCAAAGTTTAAAAGATCGTTCTTCTTCACCAAGTATCGATACTCTTCTTTGCAATATTGATATCATTATCTTGCAGATCGATACTCTCTATTTAGATATCGATACAAAATTATCCGATAGAAATTCTAAGGCTTGAACATTGGACGGATTAATACTCTTGCTTAGGGTATTGATACCCTGAAGTTGGAAATCCTTATTCAGATAGTTTTATCGATTTTATGGCTTCAATAGATGCCCAAATGACCCTTAAACATAATTCCAGTAATGGGAACACTTTGTAAGAATAGAAATTTACACGCACACACACGTTCATCAAGAAATTCAAAATAAAATCTAAGTCTTTAAACTCTTTTATGCAACTTGTATGTAATTAATGAACTAGTTTCTAGCTAGTTAGGCCATATAACTTCCTAAAAGTACCAAACCCTTCTAAAATGCACCATTAGCAATAGAAACATGTTTTAAACATGGTTTTAGGTGTATATGCCCACTCATTATCTTCCAAGAGACGAATATGCCTAATTTGACCTATCAAGTTAAATGATCCAAACTACAACTTGAACACGGCAAGCATAATCATTACAGAATATAAACTATAAAACGCCACAAAAAGATCATGTAAATCCCATACTATCATGTCATGTTAATAGATACACATTAAGAACATACTTAAAACTTATATTTAGGTACATGCCACTAGCGACAATATGTAGAAATGAGTTATTCTCTCCAGGCGTGATCGTTGTAACTCTCTTGGTGATACAACCTCATCAAACATGCCTCAGACGTGACGATCAATACATACGCATGAAAAAAAATCACACGTTGAGTCAAGAATTCTTTGATGCCTATTGAAACAAATGAATGATGATGACAATGAAAATTAAAATACATTTAATCCTATGACACACCACACCAGTTCACATCATCTTCATCTCCAAATATATTCTATTGCAACATAGTTTTATTGAATCACAGTGTATCATACAAAGTCATGTTTCATATCAAAGGTCTCATGTTAGGTTAAATTAGCATAATTGTAACCCCTAAACCCAGCCCAAAGAAAAGGCTAAATTTAGGAAGTCATATTTGTAATCTTGCCCCTCAAGGAACCAATTTTAGATTTAGATATTTAAAAACCCAAAATAATTATTAGAAATAATAGTACTCAATAAATGTTTCATTTATTATAAAACACAAATGTTAACAATAATGTTCCAAATTTTTAATAAGGATATCCAAATAAAGTCTAAGAATAAATTTCAAAATAGTAACAATCTCAATGTCCAATATTACATAAATGTCCCAAAATAGTAAATAAAAAGCTTGAATAACTGAAAGGCAATTCATATTGGTAAATAATAAAGTGTGATAAAGGTGAGATCCTCCAAGTATCGAGTCGCCTAAGAGTCTGAGAATCTAAAAGAAGAACTATAGGAGAGTAAAAGAAAGAGCTTAGTATGTCTCTAAAGTACAAACAACCATAAAACAAAACCGTAGTTTGATTTTCTCATAAAATCTTTTTTAAAAACACAATAAATCTCAACATGATATGATGATGATGTTATGCACACAACACAATGCCCAACTACTATCACCATAGAGAGTGGATGTTGCCCTCGCCAGAGTTGAGGTTGCCCTCGTGTTTTTACTACGCAATCTCATCCCATGTACACAATGATATGATTGAAAAATCTAAATCACAACTTAATCTCATCGTACTAAATACGAGGTTCTCATTTCAGAAAATCTATTGTTTGACTTAAAACACAGTTTAGCTCTATGCATGATGGTACTTTAAAAGACGCGTATTCACCTCATTTATTAATTAATTTGTCCCCATCATGTTGTCTTTTGCACGCATTTTAGCAATTTTATCTTTGTATTTGCATTTTCTTATCTCAGTGGCTCTTTCTTAAATTAACCTCGAATTTATCACATTTTTGCTTCTAATGTCGCTGCATGAGTTCTTCAGAATTATAGCCAGGACTGTCGTCGTATTGGGATGTCGCTGCATAAGCGTTGTTTAGATTGCGTCCAGGACTGTCGCCGTATTGACAGATATAAACAAGATAAGATCAAATGACGCTAGCAAAAAGTTAAGATCAAAGGACAATGAGCTAGCAATTAGCTACAACAACTTTTTTCCGGACATGATGTTGGGGCAATGAAGCAGTCATTGTTGCCGCAATGACAACTGCCAGGTTAAGATCAAAGAATTATGAGCTGTCCATTAGTACATGTGTCCTATATGAAATTTTATCCAAAAAATCTATAGGACACCTGTAAACACCCAATTGGAAAGTGATAAGGATTTATATACGTATATTCTTACCCTAAAAGGGAAGGCTCATATCTTATCATCTTTTTCCTTGGTTTTGGAGCTTTCTCTTGATGGAAATGACGGCTTAAAGCTTCTATGGGGCAACCAAGGTGAATCCGATATAGAATTAAGTAGCCACAACTACTGCGAGGTAAGAGGGAGTATCAGGGAGCAATTGAGTTAGCTAGGAATAGCTTTCCCCATTCGGTTCTTAATGTCTCTATTGTTTAAACGCTGATGATTATGGTTTAATTTCATTTTGTATGAAAATTCTTTATGAATATTGACTGAATGTTTATCATATTAATCTTTTCCTCTATATTTTGATCTTTGTGTTTGCATGATTTTATGCATGAAAGTGTATTTGCTTATTTAGCCATCACCAAAAGGTGTGGTGGGTGGGCTCATATAAGTTTTTGATTAGGGGTAGAAGTTAAGTTTAGTAAGATATTCATATGCTTTATTGCATCGATAATCAACTTTTCTTTTGTTTCTTGCTAGAATTCGTTATTATGTTGATGAATCACTGAGGGAACCCCACAATCATCATTATATTGTTTTTGTTTTAATTCTAAAGATTCAATCTTTTATTGATTCGACATTACCTGTCGTAATTACCTTATTTTCCTTACTTATTGCACTGACATTTGTAGACGTCCAAACAACCATCCCCGTGGGATTGATATTTGATAGATTTGCATATGCTTGCCCATATCGTATAACGTCATTTCACCGATCAAGTTTTGGTGCCGTTACCGGGGATGATTTTCGTTTCGCATTTATGTTTGTCATTTCATTTTTTATTTTTATTAACTTTATTTTGTTATTTTTTAGGTGTGCTACAAAGAAAGAGCAACAACTATGTCGGAGGATACACGTCGAACCATTCAAGATTATAGGATTTCCAACTACGATTTTTAATATCATATTCCAAGAGAGGTTCAAGTACAAGCTACTCTAAGAATTATTGAGTGGGATGAAGTTTCCGCTCTTAGAGATCAAGTTTTATCTCTAGAAAATAGGATCAAAAAAATGCAAGGGACTAATGCAGTTACACCTATTCAAGCCGCTCGATAAGTTGCTATCCCTACATTCTGCTGTGAGATTTGCGGTGAAAACCACATTTACGAAGATTGTCCACAACTCTTATGGTAATTCAATAATGATTTTGCACGCAATCAACAGTCTTGAGGAAATCAAAATTCTGGGGAAAATGATGGAATATTCCTATATGGGAATACTTGGTCCTGAGGCACTTATAATCCAAGACAATGGAATTATACTCTACTGCAGTCACAATTCAATTAGCAATCTCAGTTGCATCAACAACAAAATTAGGTGCATCCATAATATGTTCAGATGCCACATCGGCAAGCTCAAGTATCTATGAAGCAATAGTATACCCAAGCTTCCACATCTGATCCCTTCACAGCTCTTGAAGATTTGATGCGAGAGCATATCACTTGAACAGAAGCAATTGTTCAAGGAGAGTCCTCATCGATTTACGCATTAGAAGAAAAATTGGGACAACTTGCATCCATGTTGAATACGAGACCTTTAGACACACTTCCAAATGATACAAAAAATCTTAATCCCTGAAAGAAGGAACATTGCGAGGTTATCACTCTAAAGATTCAGATGTACCATCTTTAGAAAATGATGAAGTGACTCATAACGAAAAGATTGCAGCTAAAGAGATAGTTGATGTACCAGCAAAACCTATTCCAAGAATTGTCACTCACATTCCTAATATGCGGCAATCGACATTATCGACGCAACCTAAATTGTTGGCGCAATCCAAATTGTCAGTGCAATTTAAAGTGTCAACACAATCTGAAGTGACTCATTCTCCACCTTTGCCAAGGTAATTCCATGACTACATGCAGGATCAACAAGATGGCAATACTTTGTCAATGGAATCTAAGTAGGTAATGATTGAATCCTTGGAATTATTTAATAAATTACCTCACCCATTGCATGTATCTCATGAGGAACAAATGATGCTAGATTTGAAGCCATTAAATGAAGGGTATGATCATTTAGGAGATGACACTCTATGTATAGCGATTGCCTCTGATATTAGTACTGCACCAAAATCTCTACTGATGGAGATTTTTAAAAAGCCAAAACAAAGGGGTAGTTTGATTGGCCCTTCACTTGATTTGCACAAAATTATAGGATAAGATTGTATGATAATTTGCTAAAGCAACAATTGCATCCACAGTGAAAACTACATCCAGCTATGATGGAAGTCGATGAGTATGAGGTAATTAAATGGCGGGGTTTCAGAAATGTTGCTTACATTGAATTCATGGCTTCCAAGATAGTAATAAGGTGGAGGGTATGTATTGAATTCAAAGGAATACGAAAAAAGACATCTCCACCAAGGCAACACAAGTGGGAATGGTTGCAATCACATTGGCCCAACTTTTTTTGGGAAGAATTGTCACTCGCTGGATGGTAAGGATGGATTATAAGAAGTATCAGAAATGACTCTCCAAGGTAGCCTTACCACAATGCAATAATAAAATGATGCTTATTGTGGGTGCATCCAGATTTCTCTGGGTGTGTTCTTTCGAATAAGAGGATGCTGATGATGCCTAAGATGAACTGAACCAAATAAGGCAACTGTGGTCAAAGCTAATCTGAGAAAAAAAGAAGATGAAGATGTTGCTGGTAAAATTGTCACTGCATCAGAGGATGTGGATGTAAATGCTGAGAATACAATGCTGCAGCGAGAAGAAGAAGCACCATGCAGCTACATCAGGAACATTTTATATAGATGTTTTCCTTTTGTAACTACATTTTGTCATCGCATCCATAAGGTCATTGCATTGACATTGCATTATGTTCTTTGCATTGGGGACAATGCAATCTTTAAGTTTTGGGGTATACACTTGGGATTTGAAATGCACCCCTATTTCAATTTTTTTCTAAAAGCAAATGCAAGGTTCATTTTGTGCTCTAAATATTTTTCTTACATTCGATGCTTAATTCTTGAATCCCCTTAATTGTTAATGAGTTGGTTGGATACATGTGATGGAATGTTGCATTCGAATTCTGCATGAATGAATTTGAGTACTTAAGTAATGGGTACCTAACATCATCTCTTAGATCTTAGATGAATCTGCCTAGTTTAGATATTGTTATATATGTTTATAGATCATATTCTGTGTAAATAAAGAACACTCCAATCTGGGTGCATAATGAAAGTAGATTAAGGGGGAACACTCCAATGCATGCGTTACAAAAATGAATATGGACAAAGGCTGTCGTTGCATGAGAAAGTACTCCTTGAAGGTTCATTGCACAACATCTTACATCTCAGGAAATGTAATACCCCAAAAATTTACTAAGTTGATTAAGTGTCATTTAGTACTAAATAAATTTAACACCCTTTTTCCCGTATCCAACACTGAATGCGAGTCAGAGGTATCACAAGACATTCGTAAAACCCTCTACATTTGTAATTCGGTAAAGTTTTGTTTCTTTAAAAATATTACAATGTATTTAGTTTTTATTTACAAATCTAGTTATTTGCGTAAAGTTTAAAAATAATATTTTCATCTTCAAATCGAGTTTATTTTCAGGTTGCAACTTATCAATTTAATTTGTCTTGATATAATTAATAAAACTGTCTGATTTAAAATTCATCCAGATACCAAATAAAATGCAAATTCTATTAGAGTAGGCATACCCTTTTAATATACATGCCAACTAGTAAATATCACACAATATCAAAAGATATCTTACTGATAATGATGTACCTGTTATTGATTGATGATGTCCGAATAAGCTCCTTACTCCAACCATTTCTTCTTTCCTACATGTAAAACAGTTACACGCTAAG
This sequence comes from Hibiscus mutabilis, assembly GCA_019671005.1. Taxonomy (NCBI): domain Eukaryota; kingdom Viridiplantae; phylum Streptophyta; class Magnoliopsida; order Malvales; family Malvaceae; genus Hibiscus; species Hibiscus mutabilis. The sequence continues at coordinate 18,402,522 of CM033744.1, read as the reverse complement.
TATTTACTTAGTGAGGCAATAATTCAAATTCAAGTGCAATTGTCATAATATCAATATTAATGATTAACAATGCATATGATCACCTTACCATTATATGCTCGTTAACATAAATAAATATGTATATCAAAGTGATAATATTAGATCTTACCAATACCGTTGCCATTTCCATCCATAAGCTTTCAATGCTTACCAATACCTTTTTCCATTTCTACCTGCAAGGTTTCAAGCTTATCTTCCCGTTTCTTTTTAATTCTTTTCAATTTACTTAGCCCAAGGTATCGAATTAAGAGATTTTATGTACACGAGTCACCCCTCATACCCAACCTTTCTTGAGTATGTATATTATTTGCACCATAGTGCTTAGCACCCTAAGTGCTTCCGTATACCCAAACCTTGCATTAGTATACCTTCATTGAGTATTAATAAAATTGTACCGTAGTGCTTAACACCCTAAGTGTTTCCGTATACCCAAACCTTGCATAAGTATTTATGAATATTGCACCTTAAGTGCTTAGAATATTTATACAGCTGTTTATGACCCTATGAATACCCAACTATACCATCAAACCTCTATATCATACATTGGGCTTTATTTCATCATTTATGTCATCAATGACAACATATATCAATATATATATATATATATATATATCAATATTTGGCAGTTTATACTAGAAATAATATTTCAATCTCATCAATGTAAGTAATCATATGATCAATGCATTTTATATTTCAATTATTGACATAATATGTCAATAATATGCTCAATGACATAAATATCATAGCAACAATAATTTAGGGTAGGCTCATCGCAAGCCATCCCAATCATGTATAAAATATCAGTGTAGTATGACATGTATACAATTGCACTAACCTGGGCCATGTATTAGTATGCCTCACTAAGTCCTCTTTGATCCTTTCCTTCATTATACCTCGAACCTCCCTTGATTCGAACTTAACTTCATAATTCAAATAAGTAAAATATTTCTTAGATCACAATCATACAATATCTTAGACATATTGTCCAATATAATCATTTGAATACAAAATCTCCAAACATTTTCTTTTCTTCCTTGTATTGTTCAAAAACTCATTATGGTCCTTAGTGACCAATTTGAACTTCCATTAACCCTTTTCAAGCTTACTAATCAACCTTAGATACAAAGTGTATCAATTCTCATTTTCTGGCAGTTTGCAATACCTCCAAAGAAATATTTCTAAACTAATCTACAAATTAGATTTCGTTTAGTCTGAAAGAAACTAGATTCAATAAGCTTTTCAACCATATAAATTAATAGCCCAAATTCAATTTGTACGATTTATAGCGAATTTTCAAAGTCAATTTCCAGTATTGAATTTCAGAACAGCCTGCTATACTGTTTCCTGACCTTTCACCACTTAAAATTTCATATATTTTTATTCGGAACTCGAAATCAGTTTCCGTTTGTTGGACACGAAACTAGACGAACAAATCTTTATATCGATATAAAATTCACCTTCTAACCATTTTGTAGATTTTATGGTGAATTTTCAAAGTTACTGCCATAAACCAGTTTTTCTACACAGCTTCCATAAACAACTTCAACTTTTATACTAACTTCTCCTTATTTCTCTACTTTTCAATTTATTCCAATCACGAGCTTTAAACCACCAACTCATCACATTCTTCACCAAATAATTATTCACAATAATTCTCCCTAATTTTCCTTATTTACCGAAATAGTCACTAAAATGTAAAGATAATGATTCAAGTTTCTTAACTTTGCAATTTAGTCCTCAATTAAACATTACAACCTTAATTCCATCATTACAACTAAAATCAGATTTAACCCCATACAAAACTTCAATTTCGATTTGGTCACTTAACTTTGACAAATTGTCAAAATGGTCACTAATTCAATTCAACATCAATTTGGCATTCTAATTTCATTTTCTTATCTCTAACATCATTAATAACATAAATAAACTCAAAATTCTAAAAATTTAGATTTTGTCCTTCAACTTTTCAAGTTGCTGAAATGGTCCCTACACAATTTAACTTAATGTTTTGCTTCCAAACAACAATTCAAGCTTACTAGATCATTATTTCAACATCACAAATCCTAAATTAAACTTGAATCCATAAACCCTAATTATCATCATAATAATCAAAACATGTAAAACTTAAATCCCAACTCAATATCATGATTTTAACATCATACTAGCTTGTTTTCAACTTGAATTCAATCATGGAATCATAAAATCTCAAAAGCCCCAATTTGATCCATAAACCCTAATTTCTTTCTCATGTAAATTCTCATAAATCAAGCATGGATTCCATGAATTATTGATATCAAAAGATAGAGCTTGAAGAGTAGAACAACTTTGTAGTTGAAGAGATTACCTGAAAATTGAGTTTTGGGACTTGAATCGAGCTTGGAAATTTTTTTCTTTCTTTCCCTGTTCATCTTTTCACCATTATTTTACACATATATCTATTAAATGAATATTAAATTCATTTAATAGTGAAATTACAATTTTGCCCTTTTATCCAATGGTTGAGATTGATTTTATCATCAATCAAGGGCCAAGATTTAATCTTCCATTTTCTCTTTCCAAAATTGCCCTTATGACTTTTTAAATATTTCAAAATTTCCATTAGAGCCAAATGACCAATTTGCCCTCCAACTAGTCTTTATTTACTAGTTTGTTTCCAAATTGCCATTCCATTACAATCTAACTAAATCTAGTTAGAATTCAACCAAACATAATAAAATATTCTTAAAATAACATTTTATGACTTTTCCATAGCTTTTGGATCAGTCTCCAAAATTTCCATTCAATCCAATATACCGATAAACAATCATTTTCTCAGAAATAAACTGTAGGATTCATCTTGAATCAAACTAAAAATATTTAAAACACTTGGAAATGAATTTTATAACCTTTCTATATCATATGGAAAAATTTCAAAATTTTCCAGTTCGATCCGGGTATCCGAATTCCACTTAAACTTTAAATGCGATTTTCCCAATAATGGAAGTATCAGATCGAACCAATAATTCTGCATTCAATTCACACCCTTAGGTGATCTGTTTATTTCTGAAATAAAAACCCTCAACTTTTGGTAAATTACAACTTTAGTCCCCAAACTTTTCCAAAGTTTATACTTTAGCCATAAAATTTTCAAAATTTACATTTTGGTCACAACCTTTTCAAACTTCAATTTCCATTCCAATTTTCCTTGGAATTCAACCAAACTTTAAGAATACCTTATTCAATTCACTATCTATCACATAAGACCTTTAAAACTTATAAATTTCCTTTCCAAAACCCATAATAAAAAAAATCCCAACTTTCGCATTTTTGTCATTTTAGTCACTAAGTTAGCTTTTAAGCTATTATCTTAGTACTAAATGACCCTTAATCAACTTAGTAAATTTTTGGGGTATTACAGGAAATTAGGGTGCATTCATGCAATGATATCCCTCGTTGCTTACAAAAAAAAGAAGAAAAGAACAAAATTATATGCTTATATAGTATAGTGAAATAAATGTTGTTTAGGAACAGAGAATCTGTGATGTGAGGCATGATGCTATGTATTGATGAAATTGCAAGTTCATTCATTCATATTCTTGAGTTGCCGATGCAATCTTGTATCATGTAGATGTAATTGATTCATTGGTAGTTGAGATGATTAAAGTAGCCATAATATTCATCAGTTTGTGCTTCACCTTGTTGCTTTTTTATTTTGCTTAAGGATAAGTAAAAACTTAAGTTTGGGGGTGTGATGGTACTTTAAAAGTCATGTGTTTTCACCTTAGTTATTGATTATTTTGTCCCCGTCATGTTATCTTTTGCATGCATTTCAACACTTTTATCTTTGTATTTAAATTTTCTTAATTTAGTGGCACTTTCTTGAATTATCCTTGATTTTATCATATTTTTGCTGCTAATGTCGCTGCATGAGTTCTTCCAGAATTGCAGCCAGGACAGTCGCCACATTGGGATGTTGCTACATAACTGTTGTTTAGATTGCGTCCAGGACTGTCGCCACATTGATAGCTGTAAAAAAGATAAGGCCAAATGACGCTTGGAAGAAGATAAGATCAAAGGACAACGAGCTAGTAGTTAGTCACAACAAATTTTGCTTGGACATGATGTCAGTACAATAAAATAGTCATTGTCGCCGCATTGACAGCTTAGGATAAGATCAAAGAATTATGAGCTGTCTATTAGTACAGGTGTCCTATACGAAATTTTATCCAGAAAATCTATGAAGGACACCTGTAAACACCTAATTGGAAAGTGATAAGGATATATATATATACATATATTCTTACCCTAAAAGGGGAGGCTTATATCTTATCATCTTTTTCCTTGGTTTTGGAGCTTTTTCTTGATGGCTTTGGCAGTTTAAAGCTTCCATGAGGAAACCAAGGTGAATCTAATGCAGAATTAAGTAGCCACGATGAGTGCGAGGCAAGATGAAGGATTAAGGAGTAATTGAGTTAGCTAGGAATAGTTTTCCCTATTCGTTTGTTAATGTTTCTTTTGTTTAAACGCCAAGGATTATGGTTTAATTTCATTTTGTATGAAAATAGTTTATGAATGTTGACTGAATGTTTATCTTAATAATCTTTTCCTCTATCTTTTGATCTTTAGTTTTGAATTTTTTATGCACGAAAGTGTTTATTGCAGCCACTGTCACTGAAAGGTGAAGTGACAGTTCAAGTTAACAATCATGACAATGAAAGTTGCATGAGAGTATAAAGAAAGGTGACTAAATTGTTCTTAAATTTGCTTATTTAGCCATCACTGAAATGTATGGTGAGTGGGCTCATATAAGTCTTTGATTAAGGGTAGAAGTTGAGTTTGGTAAGATATTAATGTGCTTTATTGCATCGACAATCATCTATTCTTTTGTTTCTTGCTAGCATTCATTATTCTGTTGATAAATCACCGAGGGAACCCCTACAACCATCATTATATTGTTTATGTTTTAATTTTAGTATATTGCTTCGACATTACCTATAACATTTACCTTTTGTTGCTTCGACATTACCTATCGTATTTACATTATTTTTCCTACTTATTGCACTGACATTTGTAGACATCCGAACAACCATCCTAGTGGGATCGATATTTCACAGATTTGCATCTCTCTATTATACTTGCATCGACCGTGTACGCTTGCACAAATTGTGTGTAATTATTTCACCGATCAACGCCTTTCACATCCAGACCTTCCACTTGGTCTAACTAAATTAGACCCTACGAGATAAGAACTCTACATTAATAACTATTACTATCACTAAGCCACCAACTAAAAGCAAAAGTAATGTAACACCCCTAACCCGGTTTAGGAGTAAACCGAATTAAGAATTGTTAGGAACAAGCATTCAAACAAATGTACGACCTTTCTTTACAAGCATATTGTGTCTTAGTGTTTTTCAACTAGGCATGAAATAAAAAATTAGGGGATTTGAAAATTTTAGGTCTTTCAAATCAAAATGTTTATTATACTTTTCTACCATCACAAGATTCCTTTTCATTTATACATCTTATTATCCTTAGATCGATTACAACTGGCGTATCTCAAACCATTTCTAGGACATATCGACCTATGTTTAAGATTATTCAGGTTACAGAAAAAACTTTGATTAAATGCTCTTTAAGCTAATACATTGAATTATCTTAAATTCAAACCTAGTATCTAAGATTACTTCCTAAGCATTGCATCTCACAACCAAAATATATAAAGTCACGATAACAAGTATTCAAACATCTTGTCTGAAATAGTTTAATAAATAAACAAGCATTTGTATTACCTATCTAACATAGCTTAACCATCAAGCAATCATTCAAGAAATCATTTGTATACATATAAACATGACTTAGATCAGTCAAGACAGCAAAAGGACTATTTCGACACTTAATCACATATCCTGTCACCACAACATATAACTTATGTAAAGCAAGTTAAAACAAAACTCAATAATTCACATTTGAACACTCATGAATTCTTTTTATTATAGCTTTATGAATTAAGCTATCCCATTTTTTCATAATTTATCATAATATAAATCCATTTTGATTGAGTCATTAGCTAATGTAAAATGCCATTCGAATCTACATAGGTATACCTTTTTACAAGATTCAAATTTCATATATATATATATATATATCATTTCAATTGATCAAATTACAAATAAGCATAGTAAATTTTATATAAAAATATTATATCTTTATACGATGAAATATTTAAATTTATAAATAGTTTCATCGAGCATGTATTGAACATACACATAAGCTTAATCATATAACGTTACATAACTTTTGATTTCAATGTGAGTAAACTATTAACTTGGTGGATGATATTCTAAACAATTATCTAACAATTATTCACTTGAAATTACTCAATTATTCATGTATACATAATTTCACTCAAACATTCTATGAATATCATTAAACGTGCAAAACAGTCCCAATTTTCATATGTTTATACATGCTTATTCAAAACAATCCAAGGCATTTCCAAATCTATACAAAATAGACCCTAACTTATAGGTACATAATCATATATTCTCAAAACAATCATGACACTTCCAAGCATTCAAAACAGTCCTAAATATTTATATAGATGTAGGGCAGTCCTTAACATATTTATTCACATTTAACATAGTCTAATATTCATAGGTACACATGTAAATATGTCTCAACAACTCACATCTTTCTACTTATACTCAAATCAGTTCTAAGTTTATATATACTCATACACATGCCCAAAACAACCTACTAATGTTCATATATATATGCAAACCAATCTTGCTTTCCTTTACACACTTATTCATGCTCAAGGTCGACATTTCTATAAAAACAAGTATAATTATACCAATTACATGGAAATCTTTACAAACTCAAAGTCATAATACCATACCTTAACAACTTAAATTACTCAAGTGTTAACAAACTCATGTATACATCAAATTTAACATATCTTAATTAACAAAAAGTGTTTAATTTCTTCTCTGACCAAGCTTATATAACAAACAACTTTAAACATAGTAAATCATTTACAGCACAAAGTCCATAAGACAAACCATAACTATATTATTTTAATTACTCTAATCAAATGCATTGTGCCATCATTCTAGGAGTTCTGAGGTGAGAATCTAGACAACTACAAATTCTCTAAGACTTGACTTGCAACTTTTCCACATGATCTACACAAGGACCATAATATAACATGCAAATGCATGGAAATGAATGCATTAGGTTTATATAGCCTAAGTAAGGCAGTATCAAATAATTAACAAAGCATGAAGCCAATAATTTTGATTGGAAAAATTCCAAGAACACAAGCATAAGTTAGCAATTATTATTTATGTCTTAATATAACTTTAACAAGGCTCGATTTATTGGGAATTCTAACTACAGTTTATATTCTTCCAAATTTCATTAGAATCCTTCTGGATTTTTGACTGAATTCCTTCGAATTTCTTATTGAACTTATTAAAGTTCAAAAACTTGTCTTGTTAAGGTCTTATTAAGGCTTATCGAAATACTTATTAGAGTTTTCAAAATTCTTTTCAAATCTTATCAGAGTACTTATCAAAGCTTATCGGAGATCATAATATATCTTATCTAAGTTCATATCTTTTAGAACATTTGCCTTGGATCACATTTGTACATGAGTAGCATTGGTCTGTGTTTGACCATATTGGTCTGAGTTACACATAGCTCAAAGCACATAGCAATTGTAATATCCCAATTTTTGGTTAGTGAGCAAATTGTAAACTTTGAAAGTTTTGGTGGTTAAAGTATAAACTTTGGAAAAGTTTAGGGACTAAAGTGTAAATTTCCCCAATAAGTAATTTTATTCAGTATAAGAGTGAATCAGATCGAAATAGGTACCTTGATATCGGTTTTAAGAATTAAGATGCAGTAAAAGGTACTGAATTTGGATGTAATAAAATTGTTAAGCGTGCTCAGGCCAGAGAAATACAAGGATGGGTGACCTTCGGGAAGGTCCCATAAAAGTGTGTCTGATTGATATTTTGGACTCAGTAAGAGTAGAGAAAATTCGTATGGATTATCGATAAAGGAATTCTATGAGGAATATTATTCTATGAAGATTTTCGATAAGTATCGGGAAAATAGACTGAGTTAAGAAAATTCAGTCTATGTCCCTGGAAAAGGAATTTTTTATGGGATAATAGAGTTTATTTCCCGAATACAGAAATATAGAATTTTTGGAATAAATCCAATAGCTCAGAAAAGGTAAAATCGTAGTAGAACTATTTTATGAATATCGGGAAATCGGATCGAACTGAAATTTTAGAGGCTGGTCCAAAAGCCATGGAAAAGTCATAAAATACTATTTTATGAATATTTTATTATATTTTTTTGGATTCCAGCTAGACTTAGTTGAATTTTTCAAGAATGACAAACTAGTAAATAAAAACTAGTTGGAGGGCAAATTGGTCATTTGGCCCCAATGGCAATTTTGAAATATTTAAAAAGTTATAAGGGTAATTTTGGAAAGAGGAAATGGAAGATTAAATCTTGGCCCCTGATTGATGATAAAATCAATCTCAACCATTGGATAAAAAGGGCAAATTGTAATTTCACTATTATATGAGTTTAATATTCATTTAATAGATATATGTGTAAAATAATGGTGAAAACGTGAGACCTAGGGAAAGAAAGAGAAATTTTTTTCAAGCTCGATTCAAGCCCTAAAACTTAGTTTTCAGGTAATCTCTTCAACTGCAAAGTTGTTCTACTCTTCAAGCTCTACCTTTTGATGTCAATTATTCATGGAATTCATGCTTGATTGATGATAATTTACACGAGAAAGAAATTAGGGTTTATTGATCACATTGGGGGTTTTGAGATTTCATGATTCTATGATTGAATTCAAGTTGAAATCAAGTTAGTATGATGTTAAAATCATGATATTGAGTTGGGATTTAAGTTCTACATGTTTAGAATATTATGAAGATGATTAGGGTTTATGGATTTAAGTTTAATTTAGGGTTTGTGACGTTGAATTAATGATTTAGTAAGCTTGATTTGTTGTTTGGAAGCAAGACCTAAGTTAATTTGATAGGGACCAATTCGGCAATCTTAATAGTTAGAGGACCAAATCTGAATTTGTATGGATTTGGTGTGTATTTATGTTATTAAGGATGATGGAGATGTGAAATTGATGTTAGAATGCTAAACCGATGTTAAATTGAATTAGTGACCATTTTGACAATTTGTCAATGTTAAGTGACCAATTTGGAAATGAGGTTTTGGATAAGGATTAAATCTGAATTTTAGTTAAAATAATAGAATTAAGGTAATAATGTTGAATTGAGGACTAATTTGCAAAGTTAAGAAGCTTAAATCTTTATCTTTGTATTTTAGTGACTATTTCGAAAAAGGAGGAAAATTAAAGGGAATTATTTTAGAATAATTACTTGATGAAGATGGTGATAAGTTGGTGGTTTAAAGCAAGTAATTGGACTAAATTGAAAAGTAGAGAAGTAAGGAGAAGTTAGTATAAAGTTTGGAGTTATTTCTGGAAGCAGTGTAGAAAACTGGATTATGGCAGTAAGTTCGAAAATTCACCATAAATTATACATAGATGGTTAATTTTATACCGATGTAAATATTTGTTCGTCTAGTTTTTTTTCCAACAAACGGAACAGAACACAGTCTATTCCGAATTCTAGCATTGTAATTGACTTTGAAAATCCATCATAAATTGTACAAGTTGAATTTGGGCTATTAGTTTATATGGTTGAAAAGCTTATTAAATCTAGTTTCTTTCAGAACAAACGGAATCGAATTCCGAGTTTTAGATCACTTTATAGAAATAAATCTTTGAAGGTAGTGCAAGCTGCCAGAAAATGGAAATTGAGACATTTTGTATCCAATGTTAGTTAGCAAGCTTGGAGGAATTATTTGAAGTTCAAAATGGTCATTAGGGACCAAAAATGAGTTTTAGACAGTATAAGAAAGGGAGGAAATTTGTATATTCGAATGATTAGATTTGATAGCATGTTTGAGGAATTGTTAGATTTGAATCTAACAAATGTTGTTTACATTCATGTGATTAATGAAGTTTGGATCTGAATCAAAAGAAGGTTCGAGGTACTGTGAAAGAAAGGATCGAATAGCTTAGTGAGGCAAGCTAATAAATGGCCCAGGTGAGTTCAATTTCATGCATATCATAATACATTAATATTTAGGTCATTGATCATATGATTGATATAATATGAATATGTCAAGTTTTGGGAAATAAAATGCATTGATCATTTGATTATTTATATTGACAAGGTTGATATGCTTATGCATAATATTTCGGGTATGAACTGCCCAAGTTGAATTATGTTGATATATATATTGCCATGGATGACATGATTATGGAATATGAAATACATGCCCAAGTAAGTTATTAAGGGACATGATATAGTTGGCATGCCATAGAGTCCAGCAGCACGCTGAATATACGATTTAGCACTATAGTGTATATAAAGGACACTTAGTGCAGATGGTTAGCACATCCTTATGAACGTCCAGATGGTTAGCACAACCTTATAAATGTGCGGATGGTTAGCATAGCCTTATAAACGTGCGGATGGTTAGCACTGCCTTATAAATGTGTGGATGGTTAGCACGATCTTATGTGTGGATGGTAGGCACGATCTTATGTGTCTACATGATATCGACACTCATGTTTCTATATGATGTCGACACTTATGTGTCTATATGTTACCGACACTTTATGTGTCTATATGTTTATCGTCACTTCGGTGACTAGTACTCTAGGAGTACCAATCTCGCATACTTAAGTTTCTCTCTCTATATAAAAGTTAATACATGGGCATATATCATGATATATAAATGTAGCCATAAAGTTTAATAAGTTTAAATTATTATTAATTTTGTTTATTGCCTCACTAAGTGAAAACTTAGCTTGTGTTTGATTCACACGTAGGTTAAGGTGGAGTACTTGAAGAGGAGTTAAGCATGCTGATCAAGCTTAAATCTGCAAAACATCAGTAAGATATTCTAGCTTATGATAATCTCTAGTGGGCATGTAATTATTTGATTACTAGTAGAGTATGATGCATGAAATTAAACTAAAAATGTAGAGAATTAATCAGTTTGATGATGAAACGTATATGGATAAAACAAGATAAGGCATTAGTAATATGACATCTCTAACTCGTATTCAGTACGGAAAAGGGGTGTTACAGCAATGGCTAGTGTCGGAACATAACAAACCTAACTTCTCATCTATCGAACCAACTGTCGCCAATCTCTTTATCATCTCCCCCGTTACCACCTACTATCGCCAATATATCATATATAATGGCTCGTCACCCGAGCCGTAGCTCATGGACCGTAATCCTAAAGTATACCATGTATAATACCAATGCGTCCAAGGGCTTCCATTGAATAGGCAACTTAGATATCTTATGTTTTGAAGTTAGGAGAGATTTCTTATGTTACAAGTAGACTTACTTATTTCTTCTTTCCAGTATCTTATAACACAAGTTGCGCTTCTAGCTCCTTAAGGCTTTAGAATTTATGAACGTATAACTTTGATATTCAATTCCTTTATTGGAATCTTATAGCCTTATTGCTTAGTAGTTAGCTTCAAGCTTTATAGTAAAGTGTACATAATCATCTATTTCAAACATAGCATAGCAAGGAACAAGGTGCATATGTGATTCAACATAACCAAATGATTTATCAAAGGTGCCATGCTATGAATGCATTCACACATTGTACTCTATGTGAGTCATATGCACATGCTTATGAATTAATTAATACACATTATAGAAACGAAGACCAGGATGACACCGTGTCATCCTAGACAAATGTAACCACACTCACCTCTTATCCCGAAGTTACGAGATACCTGAATCCACAATAACATCTTGCTTTTTTATATACTTAACTCTCATACTCCTCTCATCATAGTATGTACCTCAAACAAAATAATAAGTCATTAAGACCAATTCTATCTTTTCGTTATTGTTACCAAGATTATAAAGGTAATACATTAACTAGACAAATAATCACTTAACTTATACAAAACAGTCCATTAAAACTCAAATTCAAGCAAATCAGTCCTTGATGTACATAAATCACATACATAACCACTTAACAACCCATTAACATTTTTCTTACTACAAATCAGCCCTTAAATTTATGATTTACAAAACAGCTTATTTAACTCTTCCAAAACAGTCCATATTTTTCTAAGTTTTCAAAACAGCACATTGCATTGCCAAAATCACTCCTAACCCTTTGCAAAATAGTACATACATTGTCTTACAAGTTCAAAACAGTCCCAACTCATACATGTACTTACATACACATGTTTAAGTAATCCATACTATGTCTATATGCTTAAAACAGTCCTAATTCACATATGTACCTACATATATATATATATATTTATCGATCCATATAGGTACTAGTAATTCCTTATACTTACAACCAGCCCTTCCCTTATTTTATTAATACCAAAATAGTCCACAATCGATCTAAACATGTACAAAGTAGGGCAATTACGTTTATATACATTTTTACATATTAAAACAGTCTATTAAACTCTCCCATGTTTCCAAATCATTTCCAATTCATATAGAAGAAATTTGTATGTGTAAACAGTTCACAAATTTTTCTTATACATACAAAACAGTCCCATACGTGCCTATTAAACCATGTAACCATGAATTTCAAGTTCAAGGTTATTTTTGCTCATACTCAAGGTTTATCTCAATGCCTAACCCAGCTCAATTAAACATAGGATTCATTATCAAGGAATTTAATATCTTAATCATGTTATAAAATCACAAAGCATACATCTTAATAATACATCATTTCAGTGAACAAGAAATTCATAATGTAAGTTCAATCCTCCAATATCTCTAATGACAGCAAATTCATGCAAGTTTGAAATCAAGTTCACAATAAAATCTGGAGTAAGAAAAGAAAAAAGGATGCTTACATATTCCTTAAGCCTATCGATCAAGAACCCATGGTTTAAAACAAACTTAAATTCTTAAGCTTCAATGGCTGCCTTCTTCTTTTTTTCTCTCTACATGAATTAGGTTCCTTCAAAGAGATGGGGATAATGTGTTTATTATCCTCCCCATCAACCGAAACCCCTCACAAATGTTTTCCCCCAACAATGAAATGTGTTAAGGTCCCCTATGAAACTTTTATTTAACATGCAACCATTTGCTTCTACTAAGAATTCAAGCTAGTCCTTATAATTTAGCTATTTACTTCTTTCGTGTTTCGAATTTGGTCATAGGTCACTTACTATTTCTGAACTCCTCACAAACAATTCAATGCTTAACCAATTATTATTCGAATAACAAAATACTTATGGACCACATTTTCAGAAAATATTACACATGGATCCACAAGTTCCAAAATTTTCGGTTTAATCTCTTTCTAATTTGCCATCTATTGACTTTATGATTCCAATTTAACCTTAAGGCTCCTGATTATTTATTCTAAAAGCATTTCAATCATTTTGTATTACGTTCAAATTAAGGCTGTACTTCTAGGCCACATTTTTGGGTATTACAATTCTCTCCCTCTTAAACGAAATTCGTCCTCGAATTTCCTATTGATTGACGAATTGAATTCATTATTCTATCACATAACTAATATTAGTACTAACAACAGTTTGGTAACATCAAACTCAGAATATTTACATACATTCTGAATGTCAAAACCATGTGCTAGTCGCAAGTCACCAGTACTAATCAGAAATTTAAACTCTTAGATGGCACAATAACTTATAATGATGCAACGAGTCCTAGTTTAGTCTGAGAATCGACTAAACCTAAGCTTTGATATCAAACTGTAACACCCCTAACTCGGTTTAGGAGTAAACTGAATTAAGAAGCGTTAGGAACAACCATTCAAACAAATGTACGACCTTTCATTACATGCATATGGTGTCTTAGCGTTTTTCAACTAGGCATGAAATAAAAAATCAGGGGATTTGAAACTTTTAGGTCTTTCAAATCAAAATGTTTATTATACTTTTCTACCATCACAAGATTCCTTTTCATTTATACATCCTATTATCCTTAGATCGATTACAACTGGCGTATCTCAAACCATTTCTAGGACATATCGACCTATGTTTAAGATTATTCAGGTTACAGAAAAACCTTTGATTAAATGATCTTTAAGATAATACATTGAATTATCTTAAATTCAAACCTAGTATCCAAGATTACTTCCTAAGCATCGCATCTCACAACCAAAATATATACAGTCACGATAACCAGTATTCGAACATCTTGTTTGAAATAGTTTAATCAATAAACAAGCATTCGTATTACCTATCTAACATAGGTTAACCATCAAGCATTCATTCAAGAAATCATTTGTATACGTATAAACATGACATTCGATCAGTCAAGACAGCAAAAGAACTATTTAGACACTTAATCACATATCTTGTCACCACAACATATAACTTATGTAAAGCAAGTTAAAACAAAACTCAATAATTCACATTTGAACATTCATGAATTCTTTTTATTATAGCTTTATGAATTAAGCTATCATTTTTTCACAATTTATCCTAATATAAATCCATTTTGATTGAGTCATTAACTAATGTAAAATGCCATTCGAATCTACATAGGTATACCTTTTTACAAGATTCAAATTTCATATATATGTATATATCATTTCAATTGATAAAATTACAATTATGCACAGTAAGTTTTATGTAAAAATATTATATCTTTATACAATGAAATATTTAAATTTATAACATAGTTTCATCAAGCATGTACTGAACATACACATATGCTCAATCATATAACGTTACATAACCTTTGATTTCAATGTGAGTAAACTATTAACTCGGTGGATGATATTCTAAACAATTCTATAACAATTATTCACTTGAAATTACTCAATTATTCATGTATACATAATTTCACTCAAACATTTTATGAATATCATTAAACGTGCAAAACAGTCCCAATATTCATATGCTTATCCATGCTTATTCAAAACAATCCAAGGCATTTCCAAATCTATACAAAGCAGCCCCTAACTTATAGGTACATAATCATATATTCACAAAACAATCCATGACACTTCCAAGCATTCAAAATAGTCCTAAATATTTATATAGATGTAGGGCAGTCCTTAACATATTTATTCACATTTAACACAGTCTAATATTCATAGGTACACATGTAAATATGTCTCAGCAGCTCACATGTTTCTACTTATACTCAAATCAGTTCTAAGTTTTTATATACTCATACACATGCTCAAAACAACCTACTAATGTTCATATACATATGCAAACCAGTCTTGGTTTACAGACTTATTCATGCTCAAGGTCGTCATTTCTATAAAAACAAGTATAATTATACCAATTACATGGAAATCTTTACAAACTCAAAGTCATAATACCTTACCTTAAGAACTTAAATTGCTCAAGTGTTAACAAACTCACGTATACATCAAATTTAACATATCTTAATTAACAGAAAGCATTTAATTTCTCCTCTGACCAAGCTTATCTAGCAAACAACTTTCAACATAGTAAATCACTTACAACACAAAGTCCATAAGACAAACCATAACTATATTATTTTAATTACTCCAATACAAATGAATTGTGCCACCATTCTAGGAGTTCCGAGGTAAGAATCTAGACAACTACAAATTCTCTAAGATTTGACTTGCAACTTTTCCACACGATCTACACAAGGAACATAATATAACCTGCAAATGCATAGAAATGAATGCATTAGGCTTATATAGCCTATGTGAGGCAGTATCAAATAATTAACAAGGCATGAAGCCAATAAATTTGAATGGAAAAATTCCAAGAACACAAGCATAAGTTAGAAATTATTATTTTTGTCTTAATATAACTTTAACAAGGTTCAGTTTATTGGGAATTCTAACCAGAGTTCATATTCTTCCAAATCTCATTAGAATCCTTCAGGGATTTTTGACTGAATTCTTTCGAATTTCTTATTGAACTTATTAAAGTTCAAAACTTGTATTGTTAAGGTCTTATTAAGGCTTATCGAAATGCTTATCAGGGTTTTCAAAATTCTTTTCAAATCTTATCAGAGTACTTATCAAAGCTTATCTGAGTTCATATTTTTTAGAACATTTGCCTTGGATCACATTTGGACATGAGTAGCATTGGTCCGTGTTTGACCGTACTGGTCTGAGATATACATAGCTCAAAGCACATAGCAATGGCTAGTGTCGGAACATAACAAACCTAACTTCTCATCTATCCAACCAACTGTCGCCAATCTCCTTATCATCTCCCCCGTTACCTTCTACTATCGCCAATATATCATATATAATGGGTTGTCATCCGAGCCGTAGCTCATGGACCGTAGTCTCAAAGTATTCCATGTATCATACCAATGTGTCCAAGGGCTTCCATTGGATATGCAACTTAAATATCTTATGTTTTGAAGTTAGGAGAGATTTCTTATGTTACAAGTAGACTTACTTATTTCTTCTTTCCAATATCTTATAACACAAGTTGAGCTTATAGCTCTTTAAGGCTTTAGAATTTATGAACGTATAGCTTTGATATTCAATTCCTTTATTGGAATCTTATAGCCTTATTGGTTAGTAGTTAGCTTCAAGCTTTATAGTAAAGTGTACATAGTCATCTATTACAAACATAGCATAGCAAGGAACAAGGTGCATATGTGATGCAAAACAGTCCATACATTGTCTAACAAGTTTAAAACAGTCCCAACTCATACATGTACTTACATACACATGTTTAAGTAATCCATACTATGTCTATATGCTTAAAACAGTCCTAATTCACATATGTACCTACATATATATATTTAATCGATCCATATAGGTATTAGTAATTCCTTATACTTACAACCAACCCCTCCCTTATTCTATTAATAACAAAATAGTCCACAATCGATTTAAACATGTACAAAACAGGGCAGTTACGTTTATATACATTTTTACATATTAAAACAGTCCATTAAACTCTCCCATGTGTCCAAATCATTTCCAATTCATATAGACGAAATTTGTATGTGTAAACAGTTCACAATTTTTTCTTATACATACAAAACAGTCCCATACGTGCCTATTAAACCATGTAACCATGAATTTCAAGTTCAAGGTTATTTTTGCTCATACTCAAGGGTTTATCTCAATGCCTAGCCCAACTCAATTAAACATAGGATTCATTATAAAGGAATTTAGTATCTTAATCATGTTATAAAATTACAAAGCATACATCTTAATCATACATATCATTTTCGGTGAACAAGAAATTCATAATGTAAGTTCAATCCTCCAATATCTCTAATGACAACAACTTCATACAAGTTTGAAACCAAGTTCACAATAAAATCTGGAGTAAGAAAAGAAAAAAGGATGCTTACATATTCCTTAAGCCTATCGATAAAGAACCCATGGTTTAAAACAAACTAACTTAAATTCTTAAGCTTCAATGGCTGCCTTCTTTTTTTTCTCTCTCTACATGAATTAGGTTCCTTCAAAGAGATGGGGATAATGTGTTTATTATCCTCCCCATCAACCGAAACCCGCCACAAATGTTTTCCCCCAACAATGACATGTGTTAAGGTCCCCTAAGAAACTTTTATTTAACATGCAACCATTTGCTTTTACTAAGAATTGAAGCCAGTCCTTATAATTTAGATATTTACTTCTTTCGTGATTCGAATTTGGTCATAGGTCACTTACTATTTTTAAAATCCTCACAAACAATTCAATGCTTAACCAATTATTATTCGAATAACAAAATATTTATGGACCACTTTTTCAGAAAATATTACACATGGATTCCACAAGTTCCCAAATTTTCGGTTTAATCTCTTTCTAATTTAGCCATCTATTGATTTTATGATTTCAATTTAACCTTAAGGCTCCTGATTATTTATTCTAAAAGCATTTCAATCATTTTGTATTACGTTCAAATTAAGGCCGTACTTCTAGGCCACATTTTGTGTATTACAAGTACTAATCTAAAAGAATACTTACGTGAAGACCTCAAAGAATATGCACAATCAGTCTGAATAAGAAAAGGAGGTAACTCATCAACCTTAGAGTCGTAATCACCTAGACACAAGAATATTCTAATATCAGATCATCATCACAATTACACACATAAAATACTAAGTACAATCATTTTAAATAGTAAAATAGGGATTTTAGGTTCAAATTTGACAAAACAGGTAGCAGATTCAGACTCATGACGTCAAAACAATGTCAAGGCATGTAACGCCTCAAATTTGGGTCTAGGTGTTAGCTAGATCGAATAGACTGTTCAGGGGAACCAGATTAGGTGATTCGAGCTAGTTTCAAGAATTAATTCTTAATAAATGGTTGTTGGCTAAAATAAATTATGGAAAAATGCTAGGAAATATTTAATTAATATTTTAAGGGTTTTGGGAAACTCAATTTAAAGTAATTAAATCTGATTTTAGGAAATATCTAATTAAAGGTTCTTTATTGAAATTCCCAAATTCTTGATCCTTTACAACTGATTTTTGTTATGTTTTTATTATTAAATAATGATTAATTGGTTTTAATTGAGTTTTGATAAGAAATTGATAAATCTTGATATAGATCTGATTTGTGTTGATTCTAATTGATTTAGATCAATTATAAGATGTGTTTTAATGTTATAAAAAGAGATTAATAAATGGAATCTCGAAACTATGTGAATTGCTAATTTTCTAGGTTGTAAATAGTTAGATTTTGAGGTGATCTTGGTGTTGTAAGGTTGCTGGAAGTGTAAGAACGTTATAATGTTGTTTTTGGATGTTAATTGATGATTTTAAGATGTTAAAAACAATAGGTTTTGGGTGGGCTTTGTTTCGATGGAGTTTGGTTGTGATTTCAGTTGTTTTAGAGAGGCGGTTGATGGTTTTTTGTGTGGCGAAGTTGTGGAGATGTGCTGTTGTGTTTAGAGATGCATGTAAGTTCATTAATCCTATATTTTTGTGTGGGTAAAATAGGGGAGATAGATCCTTCATCCTTTAAAGAGGTTTCAGAAGCTTTAGAAGCTTGTCTTCGCTTCGGCTAGTCGGCGTTGTGTGGAAACGTGGGTTACAACTTTATAAAGGTTTGAAAGTGATTTTGGGAGTTTAGATTAAGTTTGAAACACTTGTCTAAGCTCGAAAGTAAGTATCAGATGTTCTTGCTCTTGTTTTCGATTTTGCAAAATACAATCTCATGCACATGTTTATGATATTGTTACTTATTGTTATATGCATGTTTTAGAAATGAAAGATGTTGGAAATAATCACATATTTTGATTATTGAGTATGGCAAATGGTTTATGAAATGAATTTTGAGAGTACTAGAATACATGTTTTAATGTATTGGAAATTGGTTTGATTTGATGCATATGTAAAACAATGAGGTAATGTGGTTTTATTGAGTATATTTGCAAGTGATGAGATTTATAGTTATTGGATATAGTTGGCTAGCCATAGGGTTTAAAGTGCACTATAATAAGTTGCCTCATGCGTGTCGAGGGGTTAATTGTGATGTTTTCTCCACCATGAAAACTGCAACGGTCGAGGGGTTATTTGTGCTGTATTCTCCCGCTGGTGGATTTATACATCATAACCATTGAGGGCTGCATCGATTCAAGGATGTATGTGAAGTGGTCGAAGGAACCACTTGGGAAATCCGTGTATCCGATGTGTTTTTGATAAAATAGAATGGAATTGGTTTTGAGTCACTTGAATGCTAATACATGATATAATGTATCATGAGAAATGGATTATGATTTGGATAATATGGTTTAGACACGAGATGCTATTTAAGCTCGCTATTTTGAGATTTTAGCATGAGAAAGCTTAAATTGAGGTTATTGTTAGAAATCATTGATACATGAAATGCAAATGTTTAAAAGTTCATATTTGGAAAGATTAATGAAGCATGAGATGTTTTGACATGAGCTTGAATACATATTTAGTAACAAAATGGTTTTAAATGCATTGATGAGTGTTTTCGAGATTTCCCTCACTAGGCTTTATAAGCTTATACTCTCCTTTCTCATCTATGCAGAGAAGTAAGTGTTTTGGGCAGCAAGCAAGCAAGAGGCGATCCAAGGGAAAGTGATTTCAAGTATGGTTTTATAAGTAATTTGTAGTAATAAGAGGCAATGTGACCAAGTTGTAATTGAGAGGGTTGTTTTGGTTACTCCCTGTTTTGGACTTGTATGAGGTTTTATAACTTGCTTTAAGAGGTTGGGTATGTTATGCATGCTTGGGTAGAGATCATGCCTATAGGATTTTGATTGAATATTATATGATGTGAATGATCCTCTACCATGCCTATTTGATTGTGTAAATGAGGCTTGGAATGTTATATGATGTTTAGGTAAGGTTTGGAGTAAGTTAGATTGAGCCAAAGTGTCATATGTTTGACCAAGAAGTCATTAGAGGTCTGTCTGTACCGGTATGGGTCCTTAGGTATCTGTACGCGGGACCTATCTCGGCTCAATCTGGGCAAAATTACAACCAGCGTATCGGTACGCATACCCTAAAGATAAACCTAGTGTCGGTACAAGGCAACCGTATCGGTACGCCCTTTAACAACTAGAATTCCTAGTTTCAAAAATTCAATACCCGTATGGTACTCTTGAGGATCGTACCAATACGCCTTTGTTAAACTTGACTGTTGCGATACGGATAGGGTCCGTACCGGTACGCCAGTCGTTATTTCTGGTATTATGCCTTCCAAAAGTTTAAATCTTTGCAGTTTAGTCCCTGTTTCTTGATCATGCAATTAAATGAGTTTGGATGGTTATTTTAAGTTGAAATTTAACCTGCTTGCATAGAATATTAATAATTAAGGATTGGTAATCTTAATTTTAAGAAATTCCTAATTTTTAAAAATTTGAATTTGGTCCTTAAAGTTAATTTATGTCCAATTGGATGTCAATTCGACGCCCGATTGAGTTGTAAATTTCACTGCTGCTAGCATGATCACCTTAGGGATTAATTATGCATTTAGAAAAGATAAAATGAAAAAAATGGACCATTTTCTAAGTAATTCTTTCAGGTTTGTTTTAGCAAACGCAATGTAGCTCGCTCGGTATGGTCTGGCATCTAGAACTAGTCAAGAGGGTTACATTTGGTGGTATCAAAGACAAGTTATGATTTTTAGAAGGTGAGATATGGTTTTTTGATGTATAGTTGTTCTATGAATCTATTGTATAGCATGCACAGTGTTTGATTTTGTAGCTTAGGGACACATTGCCTTATTACTACAAGTATGAAATGATTTTTATTTTAAAACTTGAGTGACTTGGATTCTTGCTTCAAGCTGGCCTAATTATTTTGTTTTGTTGTATTATCATGTTTTAGACTCATATTTTCGAGAAATGGGACCGAGACGAGAGATGAGAGCTTACATGGGTAGTGTTGTGGATGGACACAATGATGAGTTGCCTCATCCTCTGCCGATTCCTCCTGTTGGTGCTGGAGTTGAAGGTGGTGTGCCTCAGGCACCATAAGGACTAGTTTTTGAAGATATAACGCCATTGATCCAGGTGATAACTGAAGCGTTTCAGGCAACCATAGCTGGGGTGCAAGTACCTACACCTGCACCTACAGCAGCTGTTAGTACAAGACTTCTGTTGTAGCATTTATATAGCTTGAGAGGTACTGAGTTTAGGGGTTTAGCTCTAGAGGCGGTTGAGGAGTGGTTTGCTAGTACCGGGAGGATTCTTGGACATATCGAGGTATGTATGTTCGTAAATTAAGCTGCATAATGCCTTTGCTTCAGGGAGATGCTTATAGCTGGTGGATGACTTCTATCGTAGGGATGACACTTGCCGATGTGACGTGGAAGTTCTTTTGTGTTTCTTTCCAAAAGAAGTATCTGGGTTATTGTTGCGCGTATTGAGTGCTACGCAAACGGTGCAAGTATACACGTCGCAAGTAATAAAGTGATACGAGTATCGAGTATTGTCTCCACAGGGAGTTGTTTAGGCCACTTTGCTTAAGTTACTGCATTGGAAAAGAAAAACACAAGTAGGTGATTGTAGGAATTATAACTAATGAGTAAACTAAGAGAAATAAACTAAAAGAATAGTTGAAATCAAATAAGAGAGTATAGGCTAGGTTATCGTGAGTTGTGGAGTGATGATTGAATGGTTCGTCATGGTGATTGAGTAGCAGCCGGATTGCTAGGGCAATTTTGTTACGATTGTCTTGTCGATTTCCAGGGCAATTTGGTTGCAATTGCCTGGTTAATTTCCAGGGCAATTCTGCCGTGTTACGTGGTCGATTGCCAGGGCAATTCCCCCTCGTTCTCTGATCAGATTGCCTAGGCAATGCTCCCGCGATTGCCTGTGCAATTAAGGATGGGTCGATTGCCTGGGCAATTGAGCATTCACATCCAAAGTTTGGCGAAGCGTTCTCCAATGATTCCTCGTTATCCCTAACGCGAAATACTGTTAATTGAACACGTCTTGATAATACATCCCTGTGTGAATCAAGGGTGAACAACAACCAATCCTGCGCTCCTCTTAGCCGTTGAAATCCTAAACTTATTCCTAAGCCGGATTGGTCTTCACCATCAATTGATTGAATAAAGACCATGCTTATTCGTTTCTTGAATCTAACTCTCCCAATATTAGATAAATAGATGAAGTTACGAGATCCTCTCCCAATTCACTCGCAAAAAAGATTGAGAACCAAGAATGGACAAACTTTAAAAATTGAATTGCAACTCAAAAACCTAAACAAAATCCAAAAGATTTCACAACCAAAAAAACACAATATTCCCAACTAATCAAGTTAGTTCATGGTTGGGTTCAAAGGATATACAAAGAATAATCCCCAAACCATGAATCTAATGGAAGCAAAAAAGAATAAGAAGAAATTGATCAGCCCTCTTTGGAAAATCTCTCCCAATCGAACTCTCCTCTATTAAACTCTCTTGTCGAAATATCTCCCTTCTTGCTCTTCACACTTGACGAAATCTCTCCCTTCTTGCCCTCTTTGAGTTTGACGGCTTGTTCTCCTTTAAATAGGAGATGACTAGGTCAAAATCCTTCTTGAGGAGGAAGTTTAGTTGGAATTAAATACTTTAAAAGATTATAATTCTTTATTATATTTAAATTCCTTCTAGATCTTCTCCTATCTTTTTGGGATTTAATTTCTCTTTGACCTTTTCATGGAAATCAAACTCCTTTGGGATTTAACTTTGCTCCACGTCATCTTGGGCTTATCTAGTCATCAATTTCGACTGCCATATCATCTTATCCCTTATCGAAAATTGCCCTCGCAACTAGCTCGACATCTCCTTCATGCATTGCCCTGGAAACTGCATCGGCATCTCCTTCATACACTGCCCTAGCAACTGGTTCTAGCCTTGTTTAGGCAAGTGATTCTGCACATACACAAAAACACGCCAAAGCAGCATATTTTTCCACAAAAATTACCAAGTTATGTAATCAAGATCAACGGTGGAAGGAAATATGAATTAATGCATGAATGGCTAATTATGCAACTAATATGAGCCTACGTCTAACAATAATATGAGCAAAAAGGGTAATAAAAATAGTACTTTTGAACACTTATCACACCCCCAAACTCAAACTATTGCTTGTTCTCAAGCAATGCAAACTAACAATTAACTACCAAGACTTTAATCATCAGAGACATGCTTCAAACTTAAATTCAAACCTTGAAACCATGGCACAAAGTATGATCACCTTTTAATTTTTCGAATAACACAAAATTACCTAGAATCAAACTATAATGCTCGTGACAAGTGTGTGCGTAGTTGTGTACAAGTTGATTTTCAAGATTCTATGTGAACAATAGGCTTTTATCAATTTAATTATCGGGGCATTTATTTTTATTTTCACTAGAGCCAATTTCGGACACCTCTAGCAAAGTAAGCAATTTCTCATTTTATTTTAGTCGAGTGCCAATTTCGGGCACCTCTAGCAAAGTAAGCAATTTCTCATTTTATTTTAGTCGACTAGAGCCAATTTCGGGCACCTCTAGCGATTCTTTATTGTGCATTAACTACTAGAGCCAATTTCGGGCACCTCTAGCAATAATTTAACTTTTAATTTTCAATTTTAAATTTACCCAAATTTTAAGCAACCTAAGTTCACTAAGTTTCTTTCAATCAACAAGCCACAGCCGTGTAAAAAAATCAGAGTCATAGTAAAATTCTAAGTTCTTTTCATGCAATCCTAAAATTAAAGGTTCTTTCAATTAAGTGCAGTGGCAAAAATTCATCATTGGATATTCAACAAGTCTTAAGCAATTAAATCCAGTCAAAGGCATGGCAAGTAATATATGCAACCTATATGTGATTGCTAAAGATGAATGCAACTAATCATGAAACTAACTAGAAACCAACACCCCCAAACTCGAGAGAAGCATTGTCCTCAATGCATATAAAACTGAAACAAAGTTTAAAACAAACTGAATGAAATGAGTTAGTCGGAGAGGTCGTCACCTCGAGTGATAAGTTTCCTTCGTGCCGTTTGCTTGATTCTTTCTGGTCGATGGTTGAATGCTTGTGGCTGGTACCGCGTGAATAGCATTGCTTTGATTTGATCCATGTTTGCCAAAGCAGGTTCACTTGCCTGGGCATCAGTAGTTGCCGAAGCCATTGTTGTTGCCTGGGCATCACCAGTTTCTGTTGTCGTGGCAACTGCTGGGGCGGTTACCGGGGTATCCTCTGTTGCGGTTTCCGTGGCAAGTAGTAGGCAGTGAATTTCCTTAGCATGGTGGTTGTGAGTCTTGTTGTGGAAAAGAAAAGAAAACAAAGAAAACCTGGAAACTAAAGATAATGAAGAAAAATAAAACAAAATATTTCTAAAAATTCCAAAAATAAATAAAGAAAAAAAAAACGAAAATAAAATAAAGTTCCACAAATTCAAAACAAAAATTAGAAAGTCTTAGGAAGAGCATTTTTCATGCATCTTCTAATGTTACTGCATATCTAAGAAAACTTGAGGAATGTCATTTTCGATACTTCTTATAGTACATCCGCACCCTCCATCGAGTGATAATATTGCCCAAAAAGAGTTGGGCCAATATACTCCTAGCTACTCCCCTTTGCATTACCATGGTGGATGTGTCTTTCTTCTGTGTTCCCTTGTAGTCCATGCACGTCTTCCACCATGCTAATGTTCCTGAAGGCATGAATTTATTATTAGGAAAACTTATATCAACATCCAACCATTTAATTACCTCATTTTCGTCGGGCTCCATCATGGTTGGATGTAGCCTTCATTGTCGTGGCAATTGCTGCTCTAGCCAATTGCCATGGCAATCAGTTGCCAAAATTTGTTGTAAGTCAAAGGAATAACCAATTTTCTGAAAAGCTTTATGAATCCAAACTCCTTTTTCTTTTGACCTCTCAAACATCTCCATCAGTAGAGATTTCGGTGGCTTCAAATCTACCAACATCGGTTTCTCAAGACATACCTGCAATGGACGAGGTGAGTTTTTAAAGAATTCAAAAGGTTCAACCATTACCTGCTCATATTCCATTGGCAAAGTATTATCATCTCGTTGATCTTGCATGTGGTCGTGTAATTGTCGTGGCAACTGTAGATGAGAGCAATCTACAGATTCCTGCTTCAACATCAATGTTGTAACCTTTTGGGCAATAGGTTCCTCAAAATTTGCTGTAGTATTGTTGATCTCAGCTTCACTGAGTGTTGTCGCGGCATTGCTCTATTCAGGCTCCTCAATCATTGCCGAGGCAATTTGTTGCTCAGGCTCATCAAGTGTTGGGCAGTCTTTCTCATCAACATACTCTCAACTTTGAGGTTTTAGTTGTTCCTCACACATCAGAGAGCTTTCCTTGCATTGTTCATTTTCCTCTTGCCTTGGGACATCAATATTCCCAGGAATAGATTGTTGGTGCATGTTATCCATGGCATATGTAGATCTCCTCAATTGATCTTCTGAATCCCCCAAGGTTGTATCCCACTGAGCTATCCTTGCATCCATTTTCTTTGATAGCTCTCAGATCTCTTTAATTGATCTGTCAAGTCTAGCCAAGGAAGCTAGCAACGTTTCCTCCAAGGAATTGTAATGTTCTTGAAAAGGGCTACATTTCCATGGCATATCTGTTGCCGTGACACTAGGCTGCTGATAAGGACTACATTGCCGAGGCATGTCTGTTGCTGCAGCAAAATTGTTATGGTAATTTTTTTTTGAGCTTTTTTATCATACCATGAAGGATTTTGCTGCTGGTTCCATCTATGGTTCTCCATGTAGTCATATGCACCGAAAATGTGAGGGCAATTTTCAAACACATGATGTTCTCCACAACAAGTGCATGAGTTTTCCACTGTATATGCTTTTCTCGGTTCGTATAGGTAATCATCGAAGGGTGCAAGAAACTCTAGTTTGCATTGATTCATATCTTCCAACATCAACTCTCGAATAGATCAACTTTTATTTCCCGACATGTTGATGTCTCTTAACTTGTAGCGCACTTTTTTTTTGATAAAACAAACAAAAAGAAAAGTTAGTAAAACTAAGAGAAAAAAAATGCAATAACAAAAACAACTAACACCAATTACCAATCCCCGACAACGGCGCCAAAAACTTGTTGCGCGTATTGAGTGCTACGCAAATGGTGCAAGTATACACGTCGTAAGTAATAAAGTGATACGATTATCGAGTATTGTCTCCACAGGGATTGGTTTGGGCCACTTTGCTTAAGTTACTGCATTAGAAAAGAAAAACACAAGTAGGTGATTGTAGGAATTATAACTAATGAGTAAACTAAAAGCAATAAACTAAAAGAATAGATGAAATCAAATAAGAGAGTATAGGCAGGTTATCGTGAGTTGTGGAGTGTTGATCGAATGGTTTGTCGTGGTGATTGAGTGGTAGCCGGATTGCCATGGCAATTCTGTTACGATTGCCTAGTCGATTGGCAGGGCAATTTGGTTGCAATTGCCTGGTTGATTGCCAGGGCAATTCTGCCGTGTTGCCTGGTCAGTTTCCTGGGCAATTCCCCCTCGTTGTCTGATCAGATTGCTTGGGCAATGCTCCCGCGATTGCCTAGGCAATTAAGGATGGGTCGATTGCCTAGGCAATTGAGCATTCACTTCCAAAGTTCGGCGAAGCGTTCTTTAATGATTCCTCGTTATCCCTAACATGAAATACTATTAATTGCACACGTCTTGATAATACACCCCTGTGTGAATCAAGGGTGAACAACAACCAATCCTGCGCTCCTCTTAGCCGTTGAAATCCTAAACTTATTTTAAAGTCGAATTAGTCTACACCATCAATTGATTAAATAAAGACCATGCTCATTCGTTTCTCGAATCTAACTCTCCCGATATTAGATAAATAGATGAAGTTACGAGATCCTCTCCTAATTCACTCGCAAACAAGATTGAGAACTAAGAATGAACAAACTTTGAAAATTGAATTGCAACTCAAAAACCTAAACAAAATCCAAAAGATTTCACAACCACAAAAACACAATAACTCCAACCAATCAAGTTAGTTCATGGTTGGGTTCAAAAGATATACAAAGAATAATCCCCAAACCATGAATCTAATGGAAGCAAAGAAGAAGAAGAAGAAATCGATCAGCCCTCTTTGGAAAATCTCTCCCAATCGAACTCTCATCTCTTGAACTCTCTTGTCGAAATATCTCCCTTCTTGCTCTTCATACTTGCCGAAATCTCTCCCTTCTTGCCCTCCTTGAGTTTGATTGCTTGGTCTCCTTTAAATAGGAGATGACTAGGTCAAAATCCTTCTTGAGGAGGAAGTTAAGTTGGAATTAAATACTTTAAAAGAATATAATTCTTTATTATATTTAAATTCCTTCTAGATCGTCTCCTATCTTTTTGGGATTTAATTTCTCTTTGACCTTTTCATGGAAATCAAACTCCTTTGGGATTTAACTTTTCTCAATGTCATCTTGGGCTTATATAATCATCAATTTCGACTTCCATGTCATCTTATCCCTTATCGAAAATTGCCCTGGCAACTAGCTCGGCATCTCCTTCATGTATTGCCTTGGCAACTGCGTCGACATCTCCTTCATGCACTTCCTGGCAACTGGTTCTAGCCTTGTTTAGGCAAGTGATTCTGCACACACACAAAAACACACCAAAGCAGCATCTTTTTCCACAAAAATCACCAAGTTATGTAATCAAGCTCAACAGTGAAAGGAAACATGAATTAATGCATGAATGACTAATTATGCGACTAATATGAGCCTAATTCTATCAATAATATGAGTAAAGAGGGTAATAAAAATAGTACTTTTGAACACTTATCAGTTCTCGTTATCAATATGAGAAGAAGTGAGAGTTTATGGCATTGGTCCAAGGTAGCATGTCTGTATCAGAGTACGAGGTCTATTTTGTTCGATTGAGCTAGTATTCTCTTGAGTTGGTTCCTAATGAGCGTTAACGATGTGATCATTTTTTATATGGGATGGTTAAGGAGGTGAAGACCTATATGTTGGCTACAGATTATGCAGATTTTGATGTTTTGATTTCGCGAGCTAAGGATATTGACCAGAATCTGGGATTATCTTCTAGATTGTGGAGTTCTTCTGCTGGGAAGAGGATTGCTAAGATGAATGTTGGTAGAGATCGATACAAGAAGCATCGAGATAGGAGGTATCATCCTGATCAAAGACGTGGTGGAAGTAGTGTTGGGCGTGGACAGCACAGTCATGGGACCTTTGTTCGAGTGCCTGAGTGTGGGAGATGTGGTAGGCGACATTCATGGGAGTATTGGGGTACCTTTCGTACATGCTAGAGCTAGGGTTCGTGAGATCACATTAGGCGTGATTGTCCATATTTGGCTAGAGAAGGACAGGCTCTTGCACCTGCGGTTGTACTATAGAGAGGCCATGGGCATGGTCGAGGTAATTTTTAGCGTAGGGAGGATAGTCAAAGGACAGTTGCTCATATTGTGGCAGTTAAACCTGAGGGTGGTGGACTGACAAGGATCTACACGCATCGTGTAAGAAGGAATGATACCTATGTGATTGCAGGTACATTTACTTCGTAGTCCATATCATTACTTTCATTAATAGATTCTAGTTCTACACATTCATACATCTTGCGCGAGCATGCACGTTTGCTTGATATACTTGTAAAGGTGTTAGATGTGGGTATGTGAGTGACCAGTTCTTTTGGAGAGATAGTAGTTGCTAGGAGGGTGTTTAGGAGATGTCCTTTGATGGTTCAAGGTCATGTGTTTGCAGCCATTTTGTTAGGGTTTAAGGTGTGCATGACTAAATGGGATTTGCAGTAGACCCGTTGGAATTTTAAACGATTAAAAAGTTTTGATATTTAGGTTAAGAAATATAATCATGTTCATAAGCCCATAAATAAATATTTGAACTCACAAAATTTTATTTAATCTTATTTTGAGGCCTTTTTGTTGGGTGTTTAGGGTGTGTATGTCTACTTGGGCTTTACAATAGACCAGTTGGAATTTTAACCGAGTAAAAAGTTCTAGAATTTAGGTTTAGCAACATAATCATGTTCAAAATCCCAAAATTAAGTATTTGAACTCATAAAATTTGATATAATCGTGTTTTGTATCCGTTTTGTTGAGGTTTAAGGCATGCATGTCTAAATGAGCTTTACAATGGACTCGTTGGAATTTTAACAAAGTAAAAAGTTCTTATATTGAGGTTATTCTATATAATAATGTTCAAAAGACCATAATCAAATATTTGAACTCGTGAAACTTGATTTAATCTTATTTTGCACTCGTTTTGTTGGGGTTTAAGGCGTGCATGACTAAAGGGTCTTTACAATGGACCCGCTAGAATTTTAACCAATAAAAAGTTATGAAATTGAGGTGAAGTCATATAATAATGTTCAAAAGCCCATGAAAAGTATTTAAACTTGTAAAATTTGGTTTAATCCATTTTTACGACCGTTTTATAGGAGTTTAAGGCATCCATGTCTAAATGGGCTTCATAGTGGACCCTTTGGAATTTTAATTGAGTAAAAGTTTTGAAATTGAGATTAAGCTATATAATCATGTTCAAAAGCCCATAATTTAATATTTGAACAAAAAAATTTAATTTAATCTTATTTTGCAGCCATTTTGTTTGGATTTAAGGCGTGCATGTCTAAAGGGGCTTTGCAATAGACCCGCTAGAATTTGAACCGAGTAAAAAGTTTTGGAATTTAGGTTAAGGAATATAATCATGTTCAAAATCCAATAATTAAGTATTTAAACTCATTAAAATTGATATAATCTTGTTTTGTGGTCGTTTTGTTGTAGTGTAAGACATGCATGTCTAAATGGACTTTACAATGGACTCGCTAGATTTTTAACGAAGTGAAAAGTTCTTATATTGAGGTTAACATATATAATAATGTTCAAAATCCCATAATAAAATATTTTAACTCATGAAAATTGATTTAATCTAATTTTGTTGCTGTTTTATTGGGGTTGAAAGCATGCATGTCTAAATGGGCTTTACAATGGAACCATTGAAATTTTAACTGAGTAAAAAGTTCTAAAATTGAGGTTAAGCTATATAATCATGTTCAAAATCCCAGAATTAAATATTTGAACATATAAAATTTTATTTAATCTTATTTTGCAGCTTTTATATTGGTGTTTAAGGTGTGCTTGTCTAAATGGGCCTTATAATGGACTCGTTGGAATTTTAACCGAGTAAAAAGTTATGGAATTGAGGTTAAGCCATTTAATAATGTTCAAATGCCCATAAGAAAATATGAGAACTCATACAATTTGATTTAATCTTTTTGCGGCCGTTTTCTTGGGGGTTTAAGGCGTGTATGTTAACTTCTCAAAAGTACTACTTTTCATGCATATATTACAATGCTTTTGCTTGCCTTTGAGTATACATATATGCATTTTATTTAGTAAAATCTTGCATTTACATTAAGGAGTTAGAATTTGTATTTTTCTAGAGTGAAAGGTTGTTTTGATGGCACGTTGGCAGGGCAAGACATGAGAAGAGAGCTAGAAAATAGAAGAGAATTGCCGAGTTGCGGTTGGAAAAGTTGGAGTAGAAGAGAAATGCCAAGCACCCTTGGCATTAAGTTGCAAGAAGAGTTTTTCCAAGAACCCTTGGCAATACCAGCCTGAGAAAATAGGACCAGATCAACTTGCAAGAAAATAACATTGGATCAAACTCCGAAAAAATAGTACCAGATAAGAAGACGGAAAAATAATGCCAAGCTTGATTGGCAAAAGAATAACAACTGATGACATCAGATCTAAATTTCAAGTTGAGAGATCGCAGATAAGGAGATAAGATGATAATTTGATAACACGCTTATCCTTCTGCACAACTAATTTTTGAATTTCAAATCCCTCCTAGGGTTTCCACGCATGCCTATTTAAAGAAAAAGTCGATCAATCAATGGGAGGAAGAGAGTGCTGCACCGAGAGGAGAAAAAAGAGATGTGTTGCGCTAAAGAAGATGAAGGCTTAAACTTGAGAAGCGGTCTGCAACAACAAAAAAGGAGGAATCGGAGACAACAAGATCAACGGCTTGAAGATTCCATGAGACATCTGGAATCTATTGAAGAGCTGCATTGAAAGACCTCCATCCTTGCCTTAGTTCCTTGCCTATCTTTTGCATTTCTTTCCTGTGTTAAAGAATTATTTCAAACTTATACTTGCTACGATTTACCCCAGCCATGAACTAACTCTTGATTGGTTAGAGGATGTTCGCGATGAAAGCTCGATTTATGTTTGGTTTTTAATAATTTAAATGCCTTGGCATTATTTTCTATCTGCTAGTACTTAATTTTGCTAAATTCTTTGACATGAAAAAATTGGCATTGTATGCTTATTGCACCTTAATATCTTAACAGACTTAAGCGGCAACGATCAGTTGCCAGGTACTAAGGAGAGAAAATTCAACAGAAGATGTTCAAGTAGGTGTTCTTACACCTGAAGTGAATTTACCCCTTATGAGTATAAATTCAAACTTAATGGAGTTAATTAATGAAAAACTTCGCTATAGACATATAGGGGTTTTATCGTGGTTAACTTAGGGTATTTCCATCGATAGAGGTAATAATATTCTTAAAATATGCTCGGCAATAAATTCGAGGTGGGACATTATTAGTAGTTGGCGTACCTAGCGTGAAATCCAAGCATCCTTTGCCAAATCTTTGTTATCATTCTTGCACCCATTGTTTGCCAAGCTGTTATCATTTCATCACCGTAATATTTACTTTACTCCACTTTATTTTACTTTTAGTTCTCTTACTTTATTTGTTTCCTCAATCTGTTGCCATCATCTTTATTTTCCAGTTCACAAGCATTAATCGTGGCAATTAATTCCTGGACAATCCATGTGGAGACGATACTCACTTAATACTATATTAATTGTTGTCTGTGTATACTTGCATGTAAAAGATGAATCCTTGGCATTATTTACTTGCATATTTACACTAATTCTTTAATCTTTTGCCATGCGATATTTCGTCGACAAGTTTTTGGCGCCGTTTACAGGGATTGCAACCGGATTAATTGTTTTGATTTTTAGTTGTTTTGATTTTTTTGTTTATTTTACTTCATTTGGTATATGTACATGTTAAGAAGAGAACGTCGAGAAGAGGCTCATAACGGGAATGGTGAGTTAGGAAGTGTCTTAAATGATGCCAATAACCTGGAAATACCGCCAATACTTGCAGTTATGTCACTCGCTCCTGCTATTGTTGCTCAAATACCTAAAAATGATCTATCAAAGAACACCTAGCACCCACCATAGATGATTTGATGTAAGGACTGAATAGTCTAGAGGTAAATATGGCCAACTTTGAGCTTAAAACAGTAATGATTCAATTGCTAATGAATGTAGGTCAATTTGATGGATCACCTAATGGAGACATGAGACAACATTTGAAGTAATTCATGGAGGTTTTCCAACTATTTCACCAGCCTGGTGTGACTGAAGAGAAAGTAAGGTTGAAACTCTTTTCATTCTCCTTGCGAGAGGGCAAAATTGTGTCTAAATTCCTTGCCACCAGGTTTAGTTACTTCATGGGCAGTATTATGCCAGAAGTTCCTTTTGAGATTCTAGCCACCTAAACTTAATGCCAAGTTGCAGATTGAAATCACTACTTTCAGGCAAGCTGATGATGAAACTTTCTACGGCACTTGGGAGCGATTTAAGGAGCTATTGAGAAGATGTCCCATGCATGAATTCCCTACTTGGATCCAGATAGAGATTTTTTACACTAGACACAATGCTCATGCCAGGACCATTGTAGACACCTCGACAAATGGTTTATTGATGGATAAAAATTATAATGATGCGTATGCCATCATTGAAAGAATTGCCACCAATGATCTTCAATACCCTACCACCAGATTGGGAGCCGAGAGCAGCTGGAAAGTTGGAACTTGAGGTACTTTCATTTATCAATGTTCAAATTGTTAGCCTCACTAATATAGTGATGACAGTGCAAAAACCTACTGAAGTCCGAGAAGTAAAGGCATGAGAACCATTTTGCACTATTTGGAGAGATGATCATAATGTGGAAGAATGCCCAGCAAACCCAGAATCGATATATTTTGTTGGCAATTACAATCATAATATTAACCCACACTCTAATACTTATAATGCAGGATGAAAGCAACATCCAAACTTTTCATGGTCTAACCAGGAAGGTAACCGAATTAATGCCTACCATCAGAGCACCAATGCACCACTATGTTTCAACCAGAATGTGATGCCATAGAGAGCACAAAATAATCTATCTCTAGTGCAAAGTTATTTCGATGAGAACACTCTAAAGGATTATATAGTGCATAACGATGCGAATGTCCAGAGTCTATCCGTATCCATGAGGAACTTGGAAGATTATGTAGGACAGATTGTCAACACACTAACTGCCAGACCTCTAGGGACTCTCCCAAGTGATATAGAGGATGCTCAGCAAAAAGGGAGAGAACAATGCAAAAATCAAACTCTCCCAAATGACAAAGAAGTTGAGATTTCAACGTGTGGAAAAGATCCATTTGTTTGCCATGAGAATAAATTAGTGCGGCAGAATAAGCCAAGGAATCTAAGAAAGGGGAAGCAAGCACCAACAATACCGAATCACAACCTAATGCCAACCCTACCTTGGTAAGACAAATAAATGTACTTTTAATGTTGACAAAGCTCTTATGTGTGCAGATGAACTTGAAGAATGCCATGCAGTTGGACTAAAGAAATCTATTCTAGATGAGAACTTGGCATTGAATTGTCAGGGAACATATTTTGATACTATAGAGTTGGATGATGAAGATGTGGCAAGGGAAGGATTTGATGAACCATCTATGCTGCATAAAGACATTAGCTACCACAAGAGGCCTGAATCACTAGAGTTAGCTGGTAGAGAAATCCAGGAACCAAAACCATCTATTGAGGACCCACCAAAGTTGGAACTAAAACTATTGCCAAGTCAC
The DNA here is from genome assembly GCA_019671005.1 of Hibiscus mutabilis. Lineage (NCBI taxonomy): Eukaryota > Viridiplantae > Streptophyta > Magnoliopsida > Malvales > Malvaceae > Hibiscus > Hibiscus mutabilis. Next base: position 18,368,059 of record CM033744.1, on the reverse strand, counting down.
CTCGAATATGTTTATCCTAGAAATGAGTCCACTTTGCCAGTTTTCATTGCCATAGACTTAACTGAGGACCAAGAAGCTAGATTATTGCCAACACAAAGCAATCATAAGCAAGCTCTAGGGTGGACCATTGTCGACATCAGAGGAATAAGCCCGACAATCTACATGCACACAATTCTCTCAGAAGAAGCTGATGGCAAAACAATTGAGCAAAAAAGATCGATTCTGACAAGGACAAATGTCATGAAGCAAGGTGTGCTTAGATGGCTAGTTACTGGAAGGAAAAATGGAGTCCAAATGAAAGAGAATGAAGAGTTGAAGCAGAAAACTTTTGCCGCAACACAAATGTCAGAGATGATACGACAATAAATTGAAGATCTAATAAAGATTGCTACAACTTTAGAACAGGATAAGGATTGCTGTGCCTCGACAATAAAGAGATTCTTCGGTTTTCTAAGGTGGTTGTTCAAAGCCACCATGGAAAAGCATTCTCTTTCATTTTGCAATCAAGAGTTTGACATACTAAAGGAAAGCGATTATTTAGCTTTCTATGTTGGTTATTCAAACAAAAGATTGCCACAACCTACCATCCACCAACCAAGGGCCAAAGACTAATGCACTACTGGAAGGAAATCAGATTAATGCCAAGGAGACCATTCTCCTTGCGAAAATTTAGTAACTTTTTGCCAACCTAGTATGATCTTTGTAAATAGATTTAGGATAGTTATTTTATTTTCAGTACTTAGGATGTCTCAGTTTTAAAGCTTTAGTTTTTTCTTTTTTTATTTTAAAAGGTTCTTTTGGTTCTTAGCGCAAGAAATTTTACCAAGAGACCATGCCGAGTTATGATGCCAAAACACCCAAGTCTAAATTGACCACACAATTGCTAACATATGTTGTGGCATTACTCTACCAGATTTATCAACGCTAAGAACTTCTCCTTTAGAAATTCCAAAAGGCCGAGGAACAAAACCTGACACTCCAGCAATATTTTGGGGCCCGAGACTATGCCATTTGGACAACTTTTGAATCGCTGTCCGCCAATCCTTTGCCACCATATTCGAATTTCTAAACAGAATTCCATGCATAGAAAGGAATGCCAACCAACCCTCAGCTTGATCATACTTTATCCCAACAATTTGATGCCATTGTACCATTATCACCTGCCCAAGAAGATTTTGCTAAGACTGAGACCCAGCATGTGGTCGGTGAGTCTGAAGATGAAGTACTTGTAGATAATGCCATGACTGAAAGAAAGACTCGCTCCACTCACCAAAATCATTCTTCAGGGGAGTCCTCATCCCCTTAACTCTTTACATTCATGTTTTTCGTTTCTAGCATGCATTGCATTTGTATATATGTGTTTTCATGCATTGAGGATAATGAACACCTTAGGTTTGGGGGTGTGGGTTGCCTTACATTTATTTCCATGACATTCATGTTTATATTTTAGTTTGAATTATGTTTGCCATGTAGGATTTAAAACATGCATACCAAATCGCTATTTTTTTGCCTCGGTCAATTTTGTACTTATAATTTTTGCCAACAATGCTAGTTTAGGAGAATTTATGCTAGATTATCTATCTGATGAAGAAACTGGAATTTAGAACTTCTATGCCAGCAGGTTATCATTGCCAAGTATCTTGACAATTGAACTCTAGTTTAGGGAACTTTAGTTTCACTCTACACAAGGTATGCATATAGTCTGCAAAACAAACTTAGGTTCGCTTGAACTAAACTAAAAAAACAATGCCAGGGTAGAAAGAAAGAATAAGGCAACAATGTTTTGCCAAAAGCTGAAAGAATTTGAGAACAATCCTATGCCTTAGGGAAAATAATTAACTTGGTTCTTCGTGGTTTGCTCCCTCTTAGTTCTCAAGCCAACATAACTTTAGGGTATGAGTGTAATGGGTTAGCTTAGTGATGTAATCTGGATTAACGTGGGTATTTGTGGTTTGTTCCCCCTTATATCTTACGCCAAACAATACATGACAAGACCTTAATTAAATGCCAGCATAAAAACACCCTTGGCAAATAAAGGAAAAAAAGTAAAAAATATAAATAAAAATTCCGAGTTTGGGTAGTAAAGTTGGCTAAGGGAGTTAAGTAAACTTATGCATATTGCTCGTACTTTTTATACACTTGATGGCCTTAGACTAGAACTATATTGCTACACTTGAATTTGACTGAATATCCGAGGACATACCTAGGATAATATTTTGCTAGCTGGCAGGTGTTGGGAACCATGACAATTTTTGCTAAGGTACTTTTCCTGTTTTTCTGTTTCTATAGATTTTTCTTTGCATTACTTGAGGACAAGCAATGAGCTAGGTTTGGGGGCGTGTTAACTCCTCAAAAGTACCATTTTTCATGCATATATTACAATGCTTTTTCTTTCCTTTGAGTATACATATATGCATTTTAGTTAGTAAAATCATGCATTTACATTAAGGAGTTAGAATTTGTATTTTTTTGGAGTGAAAGGTTGTTTTGTTGGTTTTGATGGTAGGTTGGCAGAGCAAGACAGGAGAAGAAAGCCAAAAAAATAGAAGAGAATTGCCGAGTTACAGTTGGCAAAGTTCGACCAAAAGAGAAATGCCAAGCACCCTTGGCAATAAGTTGCAAGAAGAGTTTTGCCAAGAACCCTGGGCAATACCAGCCCAAGAAAATAGGACCAGATTAACTTGCAAGAAAATAACATTGGACCAAACTCCAAAAAGATAGTACCAGATAAGATGGCAGAAAAATAATGCCAAGCTTGGTTGGCAAAATTAATTGCCGATGACATCAGCCCTAAATTTCAAATGCAGAGATAAACGGATAAGGAGATAAGATGATAAGCTGATAACACGCTTATCCTTCTGCACAACCAATTTTTGAATTTCAAACCCCTCATAGGGTTTCCACACATGCATATTTAAAGAAGAAGATGATCAATAATTAGGGGGGAAGAGAGTGTTGCAGCGAGAGGAGAAAAAAAAAGGTGTTGCTCTAAAGAAGATGAAGGCTTGAACTTGAGAAACGGTCTGCAACAATGGAAAAGGAGGAATTGGAGACAACAAGATCAATAACTTGAAGATTCCATGAGAGATCTGGAATCTATTGAAGGGCTGCATCAAAAGACCTCATTTCTTGCCTAAGTTCTCTGTTGATATTTTGTATTTCTTTCCCGTGTTAAAGAATGATTTCAAACTTATTCTTGCTGCAATTTACCCCAGCCATGAACTAACTCTTGATTGGTTAGGGGATATTCGCGATGAACGCTCAGTTTATGTTTGGTTTTTAATAATTTAAATACCTTGGCATTATTTTCTATCTGCTCGTACTTATTTTTCCTAAATTCTTTGCCATACGAAAGTTGGCATTGTTTCCTTATTGCACCTTAACATATTAACAGAATTAAGGGGCAAATATCAGTTGCCAGGTACTAAGGAGAGATACTTCGACATAAGATGTTCAAGTAGATGATCTTATACCTGAAGTGAATCTACCCCTTAGAGGTATAGATTGAAACTTAATCGAGTTAATTAATGAAAAACTTCACTATAGACATATATGGGTTTTTATCGTGGTTAACTTAGGGTATTGCCACTGATAGAGCTAATACTATTCTTGAAATCTGCTCGACAATAAATCCAAGGCGGGACGTTATTAGTAACTAGCGTAGATAGTGTGAAATTCAGGCATCCTTTTTCCAAATCTTTGTTATCATTCTTGCACCCATTGTTTGCCAGACTGTTATCATTTCATCACCGTAATCTTCACTTTACTCCAGTTTATTTTACTTTTAGTTCTCTTACTTTATTTGTTACCTTAATCTATTGCCATCATCTTTATTTTCCAGTTCACAAGTATTAATTGTGGCAATTAATTCCTAGACAATCCTTATGGAGACGATACTCACTCACTACTATATTAGTTGCTGACCGTGTATACTTGCATACAAAAGACGAATCCTTGACATTATTTACTTGCATATTTACACTGATTCTTCAATCTTTTGCCATGGGATATTCTGTCGGCAGTGTATGTCTAAATGAGTTTTGCAGTGGACCCTTTAGAATTTTAAACGAGTAAAAAGGTCTAAAATTGAGGTTAAGCTATGTAATCAGGTTCAAAATCCCATAATTAAATATTTGAACTCTCATAACTTGATTTATTCTTATTTTGATGCCATTTTGTCGGGGTTTAAGATGTGTATTTCTAAATGGGCTTTACAATAAACCCGTTGGAAAACCGAGTAAAAATTTCTAAAATTGAGGTTAATCTATATAATAATGTTCAAAATCCCATATTTAAATATTTATACTTATAAAATTTCATTTAATCTTATTTTGCGGTCGTTTTATTGGGGTTTATGGCATGCAAGTCTAAATGGGACTTATAGTGGACCCGATAGAATTTTAACCGAGTAAAAATTTGTAAAATTGAAGTTAAGCCATATAATAATTTTCAAAAGCCCATAAGAAAATATTTGAACTCATAAAAATTGATTTAATCTTTTTGCGGCCGTTTTGTTGGGGGTTTAAGGCGTGCATGTTTAAATGGGCTTTGCAATGGACTCGTTAGAATTTTAAACTAGCAAAAAGTTATGAAATTGAGGTTAGGCTATGTAATCATGTTAAAAATCCCATAATTAAATATTTTAATTCTCATAATTTGATTTATTCTTATTTTGCTTCCATTTTGTTGGGGTTTAAGGCGTGCATGTCTAAATGAGCTTTACAATGGACCCGTTGGAATTTTAAGCTAGTAAAAAGTTTTAAAATTGAGGTTAATCTATATAATAATGTTCAAAACCCCATATTTAAATATTTGAACCTATAAAATTTCATTTAATCTTATTTTAAAGCAGTTTTATTGTGGTTAATGGTGTGCAAGTCTAAATGGGCCTTACAATGGACCCGTTGGAATTTTAACCAAGTAAAAAGTTTTGAAATTGAAGTTAAGCCATATAATAATTTTCAAAAGCGCATAAGAAAATATTTGAACTCATAAAATTTGATTTAATCTTTTTTATGGTCGTTTTGTTGGGGGTTTAAGGCATGCATGTCTAAATGGACTTTACAATAGACCCGCTGTATTTTTTGAAGAAAAAATTGGGCCTCGTTATAAACCCCTCTAAATCGCAACTAGCCCAGAGGCCAATGGTGACCACCTAAAAGGAAAATAGTACCCTAAATTCATTAATGCAGATAAGAAAGAATCTCGTTAGTTACAATAGAATATATGTGATCGGGATAAACTAAGTAAAAAATAGACGACAAAGACCAAAGAGCACTAGAGGCAAGCAAGTAGGCAACAAAGTTAACCGTCCTAGGTACATAACTAACACAAAAACCATCTGCATTGGCAAGCAGAAGATGAACATGCTCAATATGAGGGCTCAGAGTCGACAAATCATTACGTTGCCATTTCAATTTATTATCCACTATGGCGTAGTCAGTCTCAATGAGAACACTAGACCATCCTCTGTCACCGCCAAGTTGAATACCTGCAATAATCGCCTGTAATTCAGCCAAAGTTGCATCCATGCAACTAGCCGAGTGTTGGGCTAACTTGCCAGGGACTTCACCTCTATCATCTCGCACAATAAATCCAATAGAAGCATCCTTAATCGTCGAATTGAAGGCGCCATCTGTGCTGATCTTGATAGTCCTGGACCGAGAGGCTTGCCAGTGCGAGTTTGCGAGGACCGAGTCATTAGTCAGCATCGAGACGGAGCTAATCATTGCAGCCACATCGTAGTCACAAAAAAGGCCCTGAGAATTGTCGATCATTATGAACCCAATCATTCCTTCGATTCCACAAATTCCACAAGACTGTGAGCAGCAGAGCAAAGGTGTTACGTGGGAGAATGGAAGCTCCCTCTTCAAGCCAAGAGATCATAGACATAATGTTGTTTTATATAAGGGAATTTGGCATGCAATCCAAACGTAGGGCCTCGATCGCACCCAGGTAGTCATGTAAGGCGTGAATAGTCGTTTATGGGGCCATGAGGCAAAGAGGTATGTTTTGAGAGTTGGGTTCACTGTCCTGAGCCTATGGCCTATCGGCAAGGCATCATGACCAGCATGTCATCCAAAGGACTAAATTTTAGGAATAACTGGCAGCTTGGAGATAATCTTCCAAATACACGAAGGTTGATTTATGGGGGCAGGTGGGTATTGTAAGAACATGTAACCTGACCTAACTGAGTAGATACCGGAGTCATGGTTTTTCCAAATAATCATGTCACGCCTATCATTAATAATAGGAACATTAGGGATAGTGCTAGCATCATCCAGGTTAATGTAATGACAAACCTTAGCCTCGTCCCAACAAGGCTGCCCACGCAGCATAAAATCGCGGCAACAAACAAGTAGCTCATCATTTTTAGTGTACTCTCCATACAAATTGAGCATAGATGCACCACCCCAGCTATCTTTGTGCACACAGACCTTACTGTTGATACTCGACCTCTAAAAAAAGTTGGGGTACAGCTTTTGCATGGCCTAATATATACCTTTCCAAGCAAACGAAGCTTTTTTACTGGGATCGGTGTCAAATATATTCCCAGAAGAAAAGTATCGTGCCCTATAAACATGAGATAACAACGAATCAGGCTCAATGATCAAACACCAAATTTGTTTGCCCAACAAAGCAACATTAAATAGATGCATATCGTGAAAATTGATGCCACCAGTATTCTTAGGGGAGCAAATAGAGTCCCAATAAATCATAGGCTAGACACATTTATTATTGCAACTCGATCACCAGTAACGTCGCACAGATTTAGACATGTCGTCAATAAGGTTCTGAGGCAGTAGGTAGCAAAACATTACATATTGAGGCAATGACTGCACCACCAATTTAATGTAGACCTCCCGTCTTCTGAATGAGAGGATATTAATGTTCCAACTAGTCATATGTGAATTCATTTTGTCCTGAGCAAAACACAGTCCTGAGCAAAACACAGGGAAGACATTTTATTTTATCCAATTAGGAGAAGAATGTTGAGGTAAACCCAGGATCATCCACCTCCTGTACATGAAGAATGTCATATACTGCTCGCTTATGGTAAGGAGAAGTGTGAGGATTAAAAAAGATGGTAGATTTCTCAAAGTTGACTGCTTAACCCGAGGAGGAAGCATAAATAAGAAGAATTTCTATAAATTGTACAGCTTCCTCAATATTATTTTGACTAAAGATCATATTATCATCAGCAAAAAGCAGATGATTTACCCGAGGCTCGTGGCGACTAGCACATAGTCCTTGAAGATGACCCGCATGCTGTTCAGTGGTGAAAGTGGTTGTGTAACACCCTTAACGTATACTCGTAAATCGAATATACATTAAAGATGTTACGGGGTCGTTTAAAGAAATCTTCACTTATAAATTTATTTTTACAAGTATTTACAAATTTTAGTCTGTAAATCTAACCATTTCTCGGTTTTCTTGAAAACACAACCTATGTGTAGTTAGCTAGTTTCAACCCTGAATTAACTATTTTAAAACATATTTGGCAATTATTAAAAACAACAATTCAATTTAGGGTGAAAACTAGGTTCGCTATTTAGGCCCTTTATTGACTTTAAAATCTTTACGCGATTACCGATTATTCTTATTAGCAAAGTAATTATCCTTTCTACCTTAGCTTTATTCTGTTGCAATGCTAATGCCTTATTTTGCTTTATCCATATACGATTCATCATCAAAACTGATTACTTATCTATCATTACTCTACTAGCAATTAAATAATTACATGTCCACTAGAGATTATCATAAGCTAGAAATCTTACTGATGTTTTGTAGATTGAAGCTTGATCCGCATGCTCGACTCCTCTTCAAATTCTCCATCTTAATCTACGTGTGAAACGCACACACGCTAAGTACGAACTTAGTGAGGAAAAACTTATAAATCAAAGTAAAGCACTTTAATTTTAATAAACATTGCATAATTAATAAAATACTGAATATAACATATAAGAATTTAGAATCGTATAGAATGACTTATTGAAGTCATTCCTCTGTTGTGTAACCTGTAAAAATCAACATCTCATAAACATATATAAGGCAATGTCATGTCAAATCAAATATCCAGTAAATCACTTGTTTTCATTTGAATCATATCACTTTCACTTTTCACTTTCCTTTAGATCACTTGTACTTGTTACTTTTTATTCAATTCATAGCCCAATGTAATGTAATTGAGAATGCATGGTATGTGAGTCAGTATTGAGTATGCACATGTGTGGCATCAACTAATATGTTGTGCCATAATAAATCATTGTATCACTGTATCGCTGCTGTAATTTAACAACATCACTATATCACTAAGTCATAGCTGTAGAACACAACGTCATTGTATCACTATACTCCACCTCATTGGCATACCAATTATACCAAGAATCTCAATAATCATACAAAGGGCTTTTATCATCAATATCTTGTAAAGATCATTATAAACCATTTAAAAATTATTGTAAAATATATCAATTTACGATTCAAATTCTTCATCTTTCAAATCATTCTAGGTTGACATATTATATTTCTTTCTCATATTATACATATATAATTTGTAAAAATGCACTCACCTGGGCCATTTATTAGCTTGCCTCACTAAGCTCTACTCGATCCTTTCCTTCATAATACCTCGACCCTTCTTTTGAACCAAATCAAACTTCATTGATCATATAAATACGAATAACATTTGTTAGATACAAATCTAACAGTACTTTAAATAGGCTATCGAATCTAGTCATTCGAATATACAAAATTTCCAAAACTTTTTCCTTCCTTCCTTATACTGTCCAAAACCCATTTTTGGTCTTTAATGACCATTTAGAACTTCCATTAACCCCTTTCAAGCTTACTAATTAACCTTAGGTACAAAATGCACCAATTCTCATTTTCTGACAGATTGCACTACCTTCAAAGAAATATTTCTGTAAAATATTCTAAAACTCGGAATTTGATTTTGTTTATTCTAAAAGAAACTAGATTAAGTATTCTTTTCAACCATATAAATTAATAGCCCAAATTTAGATGGTACGATTTATGGAGAATTTTCAAAGTCAATTACAAATCTGGAATTCGGAACAGACTAGTGCTCTATTTTCTGACCTTTCGTCACTTAAAATTTCATATCTTTTGACCCAGAACTTGAAATCAATTTCCATTTGTTGGAGGCGAAACTTGATAAACAAATCTTTACATCGGTATAAAATTTACCTTCTAACCATTTTTGTAGAATTTATGGTGAATTTTCAAACTTACTGCCAAAACCAGTCTTCTACATAGCTTTCCATAATAAACTTCTAATTTATACTAACTTCTTATTTTTATTCTTGTCAATTTATTCCCATCACTTGCTTCAAACCACTAATGTATCACTTTCTTCATCAAATAATTATTCACAATAGTTCACTCTAATTTTCCTTCTTTATCGAATGGTCACCAATAATGCAAAGGTAAGGATCCAAATTCCTTAACTTTGCAAATTAGTCCTCAATTCAACATTACCACCTTAATTCCATCATTACAACTAAAACTCAGATTTAGTCTTTATCCAAAACCTCATTTCCAAAATGGTCACTAAACTTTGACAAATTGTCAAAATGGTCACTAATTCAATTTAACATTGGTTTAGCATTCTAACATCAATTTCACATATCCAACATCCTTAATAACATATATAAACACCAAAATCCATACAAATTCAGATTTGGTCCTCTAACTTTTAAGATTACTGAATTGGTCCCTATCAAATTAACTTAGGGTCTTGCTTCCAAACAACAAATCAAGCTTACTAAATCATTAATTCAACATCACAAACCCTAAATTAAACTTGAATCCATAAACCCTAATCATCTTCATAATGATCTAAACATGTAGAACTTAAATCCCAACTCAATATCATGATTTTAACATCATACTAACTTGATTTCAACTTGAATTCAATCATGGAATCATAAAATCTCAAAAGCCCCAATTGATCCATAAACCCTAATTTCTTTCTCATGTAAATTCCCATAATCAAGCATGAATTCCATGAATTATTGACATCAAAAGACAGAGCTTGAAGAGTAGAACAACTTTGTAGTTGAAGAGATTTCCTAAAAACTAAGTTTTGGGGCTTGAGTCGAGCTTGGAAAATTTTTCTCTTTCTTCCCTAGCTCTACGTTTTTGGCTGGAAAAGATGAACATTTCACCATTATTTTACACATATATCTATTTAATGAATATTAAATTCATTTAATAGTGAAATTACAATTTTGCCCTTTTATCTAATGGTTGAGATTGATTTTATCATCAATCAAGGGCCAATATTGAATCTTCCATCTCCTCTTTCCACAATTGCCCTTATAAATTTTTAAATATTTCAAAATTGACATTGGGGCCAAAAGACCAATTTGCCCTCAAACTAGTTTTTATTTACTAGTTTGCCATTCTTGTAAAAATTCAACTAAGTCTAGTTGGAAACCAACCAAATATAATAAAATATTCATAAAATAGTATTTTATGACTTTTCTATGGCTTTTGGATCAGTCTCTGAAATTCCAGTTTGATCTGATTTTCTGATATTCATAAAATACTTCTAGTGCAATTTTACCTTTACTGAGCTATTGGATTTATTTCAAAAATTCTATGTTTCCATAATCGGGAAATAAACTCTATTATCCATAAAACTTCTTTTCCAAGGACTTAGACTAAATTTTTTTAACTTAGTCTATTTTCCTAATACTTATCAAAAATCTTCATAGAATAAAATTCCTCTTAAAATTACTTTATCGATAATCCATAATGAATTTTCTCTACTCTTACTGAGTCCAATATATTGATTAGAAACACTTTTATGGGACCTTCCCAATGGCCACTCATCCTTGTATTTCTCTAACTTGAGCACACTTAACAATTCCATTCGATCCAAATTTGGTACCTTTTCGCATCTTAATTCTTAAAACCGATATCAAGGTACTTACTTCCATCCGATTCACACTTATACTAAATAAAATTACTTGTTGGGGAAATTTACACTTTAGTCCCCAAACTTTTCCAAAGTTTAACTTTAACCCCAAAACTTTAAAATTTACATTTTGGTCACTAGCCAAAATTTGGGATATTACAATTCCTCCCCCCTTAAGAAAATTCGTCCTCAAATTTTCAAAACATACGTGTTTCAAACAATTGCATATATTACTCCCTCATTTTCTTCTCAAACTCTCAAGTGGCTTCTTCGACCTTGTGATTTCTTCTTAGGGCCTTAACCAATGAAAATTTAACTCCATATACCAGTATTTCTACTAACACCTCTTCATGTATCAAGTCTAATTGCAGTTCTTCTTTTTTTTCTCAAGAGTGATGACACATGAATAATCCAGTCAATATCTCTAAAACATAAATATATACACTATAAACTTTTGCTCACTTCTAAGGATAAGATCCATTAATATGCCCTTGGTACAGCTCTTTCACGACTCCTTGATGTATAATAATTTTGAAACCAAGTTTTTCCCTTTTTGACTTGCACAAATTATCTTCTCTCAAAGTGGTACTTTTCCTCTTTTTCTCTTCCTTTAGCTTTTAACTAATAATATCTTGACTAAAGATCAACCTTCCATTTAAATCTTACTTCTATGTTAGTCATAGGTAACCAATTTATCTTAAAATTGGTCTTAAATTCTCAGATCTTCTACAGGAGTTACTTTCATGCTTATTTTGCTGTATCATATCCACTATGAGTCCTTTCTTAACCTCCAAGATTCGTAGGTGACGAATTACATCAAATCTTACTTTCCTTATTCTATTCTAATTCCATATCATACTAATGAGGAGCAACATCAAGTCATACAATCAGCACATCAATAATATGTACCCTAGGGGCATGTATTTACTAATAAAAATCATATACAAACTTGGTTTAGCATCCAGAACAAGCTAAACCTGTAGCTCGATACCATTAAATGTAACACCCTTAATGTATACTCGTAAATCAAATATACATTAAAGATGTTACAGAGTCTTTTAAAGAAATCTCGACTTATAAATTTATTTTTACAAGTATTTACAAATTTTAGTTTGTAAATTTAACCCATTTCTCGGTTTTCTTGAAAATACAACCTATGTGTAGTTAGCTAGTTTCAACCTGAATTAATTATTTTGAAACATATTTGGCAATTATTAAAAACAACAATTCAATTTAGGGTCAAAACTAAGTTCGCTATTTAAGCCCTTTCTTGACTTTAAAATCTTTACGCGATTGCGATTATTTTATTAGCAAAGTAATTATCTTTTCTACCTTAGCTTTATTACATTTACAATGCTAATGCCTTATTTTGCTTTATCCATATACGATTCATCATCAAAATTGATTACTTATCTATCATTTAGTCTAATTTAATGCATCATACTCTACTAGCAATTAAATAACTACATGTCCACTAGAGATTATCATAAGCTAGAATATCTTGCTGATGTTTTGTAGATTGAAGCTTGATCAACATGCTCGAATCCTCTTCAAATACTCCATCTTAATCCACGTGTGAAACAAACACAAGCTAAGTATGAACTTAGTGAGACAAAACTTATAAATCAAAGTAAAGCACTTTAATTTTAATAAAATTGCATAATAAATAAAATACTGAATATAACATATAAGAATTTAGAATCATAGATAATGACTTATTGAAGTCATTCCTCTGTTCATGTAACCTTTGTAAAAATCAACATCTCATAAACATATATAAGGCAATGTCATGTCAAATCAAAATATCCAGTAAATCACTTGTTTTCATTTGAATCATATCACTTTCACTTTTCACTTTCCTTTAGATCACTTGTACTTGTTACTTTTTATTCAATTCATAGCCCAATGTAATGTAATTGAGAATGCATGGTATGTGAGTCACTATTAAGTATGCACATGTGAGGCATCAACTAATATGTTGTGCCATAATAAATCATTGTATCACATCGTTATTTTTGTTGTAATTTAACAACATCACTATATCACTAAGTCATAGTTGTAGAACACAACGTCATTGTATCACTATACTCCACCTCATTGGCATACCAATTATACTAAGAATCTCAATAATCATACAAAGGGCTTTTATCATCAATATCTTGTAAAGATCATTATAAACCATTTAAAAGTTATTGAAAAATATATCAATTTACGATTCAAATTCTTTTCTTTCAAATCATTCTAGGTTGACATATTATATTTCTTTCTCATATTATATATATAAAATTTGTAAAAATGCACTCACATGGGCCATTTATTAGCTTGCCTCACTAAGATCTACTCGATCCTTTCCTTCATAATACCTTGACCCTTCTTTTGAACCAAATCAAACTTCATTGATCATATAATTACGAATAACATTTGTTAGATTCAAATCTAACAATACTTTAAATATGCTATCGAATCTAGTCATTCGAATATACAAAATTTCCAAAACTTTTCCTTCCTTCCTTATATTGTCCAAAACCCATTTTTTGGTCTTTAATGACCATTTAGAACTTCCATTAACCTCTTTCAAGCTTACTAATTAACCTTAGGTACAAAATGCACCAATTCTCATTTTCCGACAGATTGCACTACCTTCAAAGAAATATTTCTGTAAAATATTCTAAAACTCGGAATTTGATTTTGTTTATTCTAAAAGAAACTAGATTAAGTATTCTTTTCAACCATATAAATTAATAGCCCAAATTTAGATGGTACGATTTATGGAGAATTTTCAAAGTCAATTACAAATCTGGAATTCGGAACAGACTAGTGCTCTATTTTCTGACCTTTCGTCACTTAAAATTTCATATCTTTTGACCCAGAACTTGAAATCAATTTCCATTTGTTGGAGGCGAAACTTGATAAACAAATCTTTACATCGGTATAAAATTTACCTTCTAACCATTTTTTTAGAATTTATGGTGAATTTTCAAACTTACTCCCAAAACCAGTCTTCTACATAGCTTTCCATAATAAACTTCTAATTTTATACTAACTTCTTATTTTTATTCTTGTCAATTTATTCCCATCACTTGCTTCAAACCACTAATGTATCACTTTCTTCATCAAATAATTATTCACAATAGTTCACTATAATTTTCCTTCTTTATCGAATTATCACTAATAATGCAAAGGTAAGGATCCAAATTTCTTAACTTTGCAAATTAGTCCTCAATTCAACATTACCACCTTAATTCCATCATTACAACTAAAATTTAGATTTAGTCTTTATCCAAAACCTCATTTCCAAAATGGTCACTAAACTTTGACAAATTGTCAAAATGGTCACTAATTCAATTTAACATTGGTTTAGCATTCTAACATCAATTTCACATATCCAACATCCTTAATAACATATATAAACACCAAAATCCATACAAATTCAGATTTGGTCCTCTAACTTTTAAGATTATTGAATTGGTCCCTATCAAATTAACTTAGGGTCTTGCTTCCAAACAACAAATCAAGCTTACTAAATCATTAATTCAACATCACAAACCCTAAATTAAACTTGAATCCATAAACCCTAATCATCTTCATAATGATCTAAACATGTAGAACTTAAATCCCAACTCAATATCATGATTTTAACATCATACTAACTTGATTTCAACTTGAATTCAATCATGGAATCATAAAATCTCAAACCCCAATTGATCCATAAACCCTAATTTCTTTCTCATGTAAATTCCCATAATCAAGCATGAATTCCATGAATTATTGACATCAAAAGACAGAGCTTGAAGAGTAGAACAACTTTGTAGTTGAAGAGATTTCCTAAAAACTAAGTTTTGGGGCTTGAGTCGAGCTTGGAAAATTTTTCTCTTTCTTCCCTAGCTCTACGTTTTTGGCTGGAAAAGATGAACATTTCACCATTATTTTACACATATATCTATTTAATGAATATTAAATTCATTTAATAGTGAAATTACAATTTTGCCCTTTTATCTAATGGTTGAGATTGATTTTATCATCAATCAAGGGCCAATATTGAATCTTCCATCTCCTCTTTCCACAATTGCCCTTATAAATTTTTAAATATTTCAAAATTGACATTGGGGCCAAAAGACCAATTTGCCCTCAAACTAGTTTTTATTTACTAGTTTGCCATTCTTGTAAAAATTCAACTAAGTCTAGTTGGAAACCAACCAAATATAATAAAATATTCATAAAATAGTATTTTATGACTTTTCTATGGCTTTTGGATCAGTCTCTGAAATTCCAGTTTGATCTGATTTTCTGATATTCATAAAATACTTCTAGTGCAATTTTACCTTTACTGAGCTATTGGATTTATTTCAAAAATTCTATGTTTCCATAATCGGGAAATAAACTCTATTATCCATAAAAACTTCCTTTTCCAAGGACTTAGACTAAATTTTTTTAACTTAGTCTATTTTCCTAATACTTATCAAAAATCTTCATAGAATAAAATTCCTCTTAAAATTACTTTATCGATAATCCATACGAATTTTCTCTACTCTTACTGAGTCCAATATATTGATTAGAAACACTTTTATGGGACCTTCCCAATGGCCACTCATCCTTGTATTTCTCTAACTTGAGCACACTTAACAATTCCATTCGATCCAAATTTGGTACCTTTTTCTGCATCTTAATTCTTAAAACCGATATCAAGGTACTTACTTCCATCCGATTCACACTTATACTAAATAAAATTACTTGTTGGGGAAATTTACACTTTAGTCCCCAAACTTTTCCAAAGTTTAACTTTAACCCCAAAACTTTAAAATTTACATTTTGGTCACTAGCCAAAATTTGGGATATTACAATTCCTCCCCCTTAAGAAAATTCGTCCTCAAATTTTCAAAACATACGTGTTTCAAACAATTGCATATATTACTCCCTCATTTTCTTCTCAAACTCTCAAGTGGCTTCTTCGACCTTGTGATTTCTTCTTAGGGCCTTAACCAATGAAAATTTAACTCCATATACCAGTATTTCTACTAACACCTCTTCATGTATCAAGTCTAATTGCAGTTCTTCTTTTTTTTCTCAAGAGTGATGACACATGAATAATCCAGTCAATATCTCTAAAACATAAATATATACACTATAAACTTTTGCTCACTTCTAAGGATAAGATCCATTAATATGCCCTTGGTACAGCTCTTTCACGACTCCTTGATGTATAATAATTTTGAAACCAAGTTTTTCCCTTTTTGACTTGCACAAATTATCTTCTCTCAAAGTGGTACTTTTCCTCTTTTTCTCTTCCTTTAGCTTTTAACTAATAATATCTTGACTAAAGATCAACCTTCCATTTAAATCTTACTTCTATGTTAGTCATAGGTAACCAATTTATCTTAAAATTGGTCTTAAATTCTCAGATCTTCTACAGGAGTTACTTTCATGCTTATTTTGCTGTATCATATCCACTATGAGTCCTTTCTTAACCTCCAAGATTCGTAGACTGACGAATTACATCATCGTCTTACTTTCCTTATTCTATTCTAATTCCATATCATACTAATGAGGAGCAACATCAAGTCATACAATCAGCACATCAATAATATGTACCCTAGGGGCATGTATTTACTAATAAAAATCATATACAAACTTGGTTTAGCATCCAGAACCGGCTAAACCTGTAGCTCTGATACCATTAAATGTAACACCCTTAATGTATACTCGTAAATCAAATATACATTAAAGATGTTACAGAGTCTTTTAAAGAAATCTCGACTTATAAATTTATTTTTACAAGTATTTACAAATTTTAGTTTGTAAATTTAACCCTTTCTCAGTTTTCTTGAAAATACAACCTATGTGTAGTTAGCTAGTTTCAACCCTGAATTAATTATTTTGAAACATATTTGGCAATTATTAAAAACAACAATTCAATTCAGGGTCAAAACTAAGTTCGCTATTTAAGCCCTTTCTTGACTTTAAAATCTTTACGCGATTGCCGATTATTTTTATTAGCAAAGTAATTATCTTTTCTACCTTAGCTTTATTCTGTTACAATGCTAATGCCTTATTTTGCTTTATCCATATACGATTCATCATCAAAATTGATTACTTATCTATCATTTAGTCTAATTTAATGCATCATACTCTACTAGCAATTAAATAACTACATGCCCACTAGAGATTATCATAAGCTAGAATATCTTGCTGATGTTTTGTAGATTGAAGCTTGATCAACATGCTCGAATCCTCTTCAAATACTCCATCTTAATCCACGTGTGAAACAAACACAAGCTAAGTATGAACTTAGTGAGACAAAACTTATAAATCAAAGGAAAGCACTTTAATTTTAATAAAAATTGCATAATAAATAAAATACTGAATATAACATATAAGAATTTAGAATCATAGATAATGACTTATCGAAGTCGTTCCTCTGTCATGTAACCTGTAAAGTCAACATCTCATATACATATATAAGGCAATGTCATGTCAAATCAAATATATCCAGTAAATCACTTGTTTTCATTTGAATCATATCACTTTCACTTTTCACTTTCCTTTAGATCACTTGTACTCCTTACTTTTTATTCAATTCATAGCCCAATGTAATGTAATTGAGAATGCATGGTATGGGAGTCACTATTAAGTATGCACATGTGAGGCATTAACTAATATGTTGTGCCATAATAAATCACTGTATCACTGTTGTAATTTAACAACATCACTGTATCACTAAGTCATAGTTGTAGAACACAACGTCACTATATCACTATACTCCACCTCATTGGCATGCCAATTATACTAAGAATCTCAATAATCATACAAAGGGCTTTTATCATCAATATCTTGTAAAGATCATTATAAACCATTTAAAAGTTATTGAAAAATATATCAATTTACGATTCAAATTCTTTTTCTTTCAAATCATTATAGGTTGACATATTATATTTCTTTCTCATATAATATATATAAAATATGTAAAAATGCACTCACATGGGCCATTTATTAGCTTGCCTTGCTAAGATCTACTCGATCCTTTCCTTCATAATACCTTGACCCTTCTTTTGATCCAAATCAAACTTCATTGATCATATAATTACGAATAACATTCGTTAGATTCAAATCTAACAATACTTTAAACATGCTTCGAATCTAGTCATTCGAATATACAAAATTTCCAAAACTTTTTCCATCCTTCCTTATATTGTCCAAAACACATTTCTGGTCTTTAATGACCATTTAGAACTTCCATTAACCTCTTTCAAGCTTACTAATTAACCTTAGATACAAAATGCATCAATTCTCATTTTCTGACAGATTGCACTACCATCAAAGAAATATTTCTATAAAATATTCTAAAACTCGGAGTTCTATTCCGTTTGTTCTGAAAGAAACTAGATTAAGTAAGATTTTCAAACATATAAATTTATAGCCCAAATTCAACTTATACGATTTATGGCGAATTTTCAAAGTCAATTACAATGCTGGAATTCAGAACAGACTGGTGCTCTATTTTCTGACCTTTTGTCACTTAAAAATTCATATCTTTTGACTCAGAACTCGAAATCAGTTTCCGTTTGTTAGAGGAGAAACTAGATGAACAAGTATTTACATCGGTATAAAATTCACCTTCTAACCATTTTTTAGAATTTATGGTGAATTTTCAAACTTACTCCCAAAACCACTCTTCTACATAGCTTTCCATAATAAACTTCTAATTTATACTAACTTCTTCTTATTTTTCTTCTTGTTAATTTAGTCCCATCACTTGCTTCAAACCACTAATGTATCACTTTCTTCATCAAATAATTATTCACAATAGTTCCCTATAATTTTCCTTCGTTATCGAATTATCACTAATAATTTAAAGGTAAGGATCCAAATTTCTTAACTTTGCAAATTAGTCCTCAATTCAACATTGCCACCTTAATTCCATCATTACAACTAAAATTTAGATTTAGTCCTTATCCAAAGCCTCATTTCCAAATTGGTCACTTAACTTTGACAAGTTGTCAAAATGGCCACTATTTCAATTTAACATCGGTTTAGCATTCTAACATCAATTTCACATCTCCAACATCCTTAATAACATATATACACACCAAATCCATACAAATTCAGATTTGGTCCTCGAACTTTTAAGATTGCCGAACTGGTCCCTATCAAATTAACTTAGGGTCTTGCTTCCAAACAACAAATCAAGCTTACTACATTATTAATTCAACATCACAAACCCTAAATTAAACTTGAATCCATAAACCCTAATCATCTTCATAATAATCTAAACATGTAGAACTTAAATCCCAACTCAATATCATGATTTTAACATCATACTAACTTGATTTCAACTTGAATTCAGTCATGGAATCATAAAATCTCAAAAGCCCCAATTGATCCATAAACCCTAATTTCTTTCTCATATAAATTCTCATAAATCAAGCATGAATTCCATGAATTATTGATATCAAAAGATAGAGCTTGAATAGTATAACAACTTTGTAGTTGAAGAGATTACCTGAAAACTGAGTTTCGGGGCTTGAATCGAGCTTGGAAAAATTTTCTCTTTCTTTCCCTAGCTCTCACATTTTTGGCTGGAAAAGATGAACATTTCACCATTATTTTACACATATATCTATTAAATCAATATTAAATTCATTTAATAGTGAAATTACAATTTTGCCCTTTTTCCACAGTTGCCCTTATAACTTTTTAAATATTTCAAAATTGCCATTGGGGCTAAAAGACCAGTTTGCCCTCAAACTAGTTTTTATTGACTAGTTTGCCATTCTTGTAAAAATTCAACTAAGTCTAGTTGGAAGCCAACCAAATATAATACAATATTCATAAAATAGTATTTTATGACTTTTTCATGGCTTTTGGACCAGTCTATAAAATTCCAATTCGATCCGATTTTCTAATATTCATAAAATACTCCTACTACGATTTTACCTTTTCCGAGCTATTGGATTTAGGGAGCTTACCCAAGAACTGTGCAACCAAAGAGGTTTGCCATGTACGAATCCCAACATCAAACACTTTCGAAGGGGGATCAATCAACGTTTCTCCATCTTGATCTACCGGTTGAAAGAATTAGAGGGATTGATCCTCCCCTCCCTCAAACAACTTCCTCCAATTCATCAAACTATTACCCGACCCATCAAGCTTCATACCCAGAATCCAAGCAAATCCAAGAATTCCACCAAGAAAATCCAAGAAAAATCAAGCGCAAAAAGAAATCAATGGCAAAATGAAAGTCTTGCTAACGTGCAACGAGAGAATCTCTAAACGTGCGCCGTTTTCAATATGGAATATAAAAGAAATTAGATGTTAGGATATTGTTTTGATATAATAATTGAAAAATAGTTTTGGACTAAATTGAAAAGAAATCAAAAATAATTTTAAGTCCAAACAACTTGAAAATAAGTTAGATGTATTTTCAAAAAGTTTGGAAGTGTTTTAAAAGGTTAAAAAGTAGCCAAACTCAAGTTTCTGAAGAGCCTGTACCGATATGGTTACACCACTTATCGATACGCATTAGGGTTTCAGCTACAAGATTTTTCTACAACTAAAAACCTGTACCGGTATATGCTTAGACATACCGATACGGATAGGGTCGTACCAATACACGTATAGGCGGACCAATCCCCTATGTTTTTCAAACCCTTCAAAGGCTAGTTTCCAAGAAGGGGGTACCGATACGCATATTAAGCATATCGATACTCGTATGCTAAATTGCGCTCAACGACTATTTCTAAATATAGGCGTACCGATACATGTAACCCGCGTATCGATACCAACAACAATAGAAGAGGAAATTTAGCTTGGAACTTGTCCCTAATGGCTCCAAAACATCCCCAATGGTCTCCAACGGCTAAGAACTCTTTTTGGAGGATAAAAGGACCCTTGAAGCACTAGCAACAACTAATAATCATATTGCCAACATCTATTACGATAGAAAAAGTGTATTAGGGCTTTAATTCTCATTCTTTGTATAGAAAAATACTTGTGAGCCAAATTATTAATGTATGCTCAAGTGTTCTAAGATTTTGGGTGAGAGCAAGAGTGCAAACACATACCTAAGAGAGGGATTTATTGTTTGCTTTATTTTCTCTTGTTATAGAGGATTCCCAAAGCTTGGGTTGTAAGCTTTGGATGCTAGGCTTGGTAATTGAGTCTAGGTTGTAAAGGTTGCCTCCTAAGCCTGTTCAAAGGGGAAAAATTCTTAGTAGATTTGGGAAATCCTTAGTGGGGAAGATAAGGTAGTGGATGTAGGCTTTGGTTAGAAAGCTAAACCACTCTAAATCATTGTGTTCATTGTCTTATCTTTTTGCTTCCACCACTATCTCCCAAGAAATCACTTATCCACCACTTGTCGACATATTTTGGTTGATTCATCGAGCCCAACAATTGGTATCAGAGCGAGGCTCAATCGAGAAGGATTAACATCCTATTGAGGCAATCCGAGCTAGCTCGACCATCTTTCTATCAATCGATTTCCATGGCATAATTTATTGACAAGCCACCCTTCTTCAATGGTGAACATTATGCCTATTGGAAGAATATGATGATGTTTTTATGAGAGGTAAAGACTACTGCCTTTGGGATATCATTCTCGATGGGCCGTTCGTGCCATAAAAAATCAATGAAGAATGGAGTGCAGATGATCGCAATAAGATGGAGCTTAATTGCAAGGCCTTGCACATTCCATTTTGTGTATTAGGTCTTGAAGAGTATGCAAAGGTTTTTTCTTGTGAAAGTGCCAAGGAGGTTTGGGAAAAGCTTGAAGTGCCATGACGGTGCAAATGAGGTGAAGGAGACAAAGATTGGTCTACTCAATCTCAACTACAAAAACTTCAAGATAAACCCAAAAGAAGACATCAAGAGTATGTTTGACCGTTTCTCCACAATCTTCAACGAACTCAAAGGTCTTGGATAGGAGATTTTGAAAGACAAACTCGTTCAGAAGTTGATTCACTCACTTTCTAAATCATGAGAGAGCAAGAAGACGGCTATCATTGAAGCCAAGAACTTAAAAGAGCTTAAGCTTGGTGAGCTAAGTGGGTCTCTTCTTACCCCATGAGTTGATGTCCAAACCATTGTGAAATAAAAAGGAGAAGAAAATCAAAGAGCTCAGAATCGAAGATCTAAATATAGTAACTCTTAAATCATCCACAAGCCATCAAGAAAATTCAAGTGAGGAGGAAAATAAGGATGTAGAGATGGCCTATCTCTTCAAAAGGTTTGCCCAATTTATGAAGAGAGAAATGGAAGAATCCAAGCATGAATCGAAGAAGAAGATGAAAGATCCCCCTAAGTGCTCTGAATGCAAGAAGATGAGGCACACTAACTATGATTGCCCTCATTCCAAAAAGAAGGGATCATCCTCAAAGAAAGAATATGTGGCAACATAGAGTGATGAAGACTCCACCGATAAAGATGAGGTAGCCCACCTATGCTTTATGGCCCTTCAAGAGGGAGAGGTAACTTCTAACTCATCTAGTTCAAATTCCTATACATTTAATGAGTTACAAGAAGCCTATGACAAACTGGCTTGTGAACTTAAGGCTTCATTTTTGAAAAATAAAAAGTTAATTTCAAAATTGAAAATAAAAAATGATTTGCTTTCTAAAACCAATTTGGAATTTGAAGCAAAATGAAATATTTTGAGCTTGAAGTTTTAAATTTACAAAATTTGCTTTGAAGTTTTGAAAAATATCATCAAAAGGAATTGGATGATCTTAAGAAAGAAAAAAGATTTGATTTCAAAGGAATTAGAAAAGAAAAACAATTTTGGAAAATCAAATTTTTATCAAATACAATCTAGTGCCCCTAGATTTTTGAATGGAAAATGCTTTAGAAGTATTTAGGTCCCAAAAGGACTAATTACTTCCAATAAAAAGGATGAAATTGAAAAATGGATCCCTAAGGGGTCTAAAGTTTGTTCTACTAATTACTTGATTGTCATGTTTTAGGTGTGATGGAGCTTTGATCGACAAGTGATGAAATTAAAGGGGAGCTCTATACACACAAGGGAGATCACTTGAAGAAGAAAGGCTTCACATCCTACCTTTGGTTCAAGTGGTAAACTTAGTTGAGTTTTAATTTGATTTATTTATTTTAATTCATCTAGTTCATCATATATTTGTTGGACTAACATTCTTTGATGCTTGAGTAAGGGGGGCCTATATTAACAAAACATAATTTTGTCAAAATTTGTTTTAAAATTCTCCATTGTTATGGACTTAAAAGTTTTCAAACTTTGGTTTGAACCATTTTTGATATAACAAAAAGGGGGATAATGTGTTGAAAATTTGAATTTTCAAGAGAATAAGGTGAGCCTTAACTATATTTTTATTTTAAAACACATTTTCAAAATGTATTTTTACTAAAAGGAAGAACTTCAAAAACAAATTTTCAAGTTGGTTTTATTATATCAAAAAGGGGGAGATTGCTAGGATATTTGTTTTGATATAATAATTGAAAAATAGTTTTGCACTAAATTGAAAAGATTTCAAAAATGATTGCAAGTCCAAACAACTTAAAAATAAGTTTGAGGTATTTTCAAAAGGTTTTTGAAGTGTTTTAAAAGGTTAAAAAGTAGTCAAACTCAAGTTTCTAAAGAGCTCGTACAGATACGGTTACACCCCGTATCAATACGCATTAGGGTTTCAGCTATAGGATTTTCCAGAACTAAAAACTCGTACCAGTGCAGGCTTAGGCGAACCAATACGGATAGGGTCATACCGATACACGTATAGGCGTACAGATCCCCTATGTTTTTCAAACCCCCCAACGGCTAGTTTCCAAGAAGGGCGTACCGATACGCATATGAAGTGTATCGATACTCGTATGTTGAATCACGGTCAACGGTTATTTCCAAATATAGGCGTACCGATACGGGTAACCTGCGTATCGATACATGCAGCATCAGAAGAGGAAATTCAGCTTGGAACTGGTCCCCAACGGTTACGAACTCTTTTGGAAGGATAAAAGGAACCTTGAAGCACCATCAACAACTAATGATCATACCGACAACATCTATTATGACTGAAAAAGTATCTTAGGGCTTTAATTCTCATTCTTTGTATAGACAAACACTTGTGAGCCAAATTGTCAATGTATGCTCAAGTGTTCTAGGATTTTGATGAGAGCAACAGTGCAAACACATACCTAAGAGAGGGATTTATTGTTTGCTTTATTTTCTTTTGTTAGAGAGGATTCCTAAAGCTTGGGTTGTAAGCTTTGGATGCTAGGCTTGGTAATTGAGTCTAGGTTGTAAAGGTTGCCTCCTAAGCCTGTTAAAAGGGGAAGAAATTCTTAGTGGATTTGGGAAAACCTTAGTGGGGAAGCTAAGGTAGTGGATGTAGGCTTTGGTTAGAAAGCCGAACCACTCTAAATCATTGTGTTCATTGTCTTGTCTTTTTGCTTCCACCACCATCACCCAAGAAATCAATTCTCTACCACTTGGCGTCACATTTTGATTGATTCATCGAGCCCAACATTAATGAAACTAGAGACTATGGGAAAATTTTAAGGTATAAGTGCCGAGATAAAATAAAAAAATTACCTATCATACCGAAGCTATCAAGGCCAATCATCACCGCGATCAATAAGGAGAATAATGATGTGATAGCAACCACGATACCTCGCAACCAAGAGATGAAAACAAAGTGATATAGTAGGATTGACATACTACTCAAACCATCAAAAACATCTCAAAAATTTCAAGCAAAATCAACCAAAAGAAAAGAGGTAAAATCATAACAAAGATACCTCTCATGCCACTTCTAAAACAATGCGAAAACGGCCTCAACCAAGAGATTAAAATAAAAGAATGAAAGGTCGTGAAAAAAATGCTTCTCGAACCACTGAGATTAACCCAATAGAATCCAGATTGCAGCAACCAATAAATGTAAATAAGGTAGCGATGTGATAGAACTAACTTACCTCTCAAATCTAAAATGCTTCGGTAAGGCCAAAATATGAACCATCTGCTAAAATAGAAGGAAGGCCGTGGGAACCAAGGCAACATCCCAACATGCATAATCCATCAGACAGAGCTGCAAAATAACCAAGGAATCAAAACCATCAGCCCAAAAATCAATGTCCACAAGCACCTCATCACAAAACACCATCGCGAGTAAAGCCGTAATGATGGGGAGGGAGAAGGAGATACATCAAACGACAGCCCGGTAGCCACATTGTATCACTGAGAGTAGATGCTAGAATTAAGGTTAAGACATATAATAATGTTCAAATGCCCATAAGAAAATATTTGGACTCATAAAATTTGATTTATTCTTTTTTGGGACTGTTTTGTTGGGGGTTTAAGGTGTGCATGTCTAAATGGGCAATACAATGGACCCGCTAGTGTTTTAACCGAGTAAAAGGTTATGAAATTGAGTCTAATTCATATAATAATGTTCAAAAGCCTATAAGAAAGTATTTAAACTCATAAAATTTGATTTAATCCTTTTTGCGGCCATTTTGTGGGCAATTAAGGCGTGCATGTCTAAATGGGCTTTGAAGTGGACCCGCTGGAATTTTAACCGAGTAAAAAGTTCTAAAATTTAGGTTAAGCTATATAATTATGTTCAAAATCCCATAATTTAATATTTGAACTCACAAAATTTGATTTAATCTTATTTTGCGGCTATTGTTGGGATTTTAGGTGTACATGTCTAAATGGGCCTTACAATAGACCCGCTAGAATTTTAACCAAGTAAAAAGTTCTAGAATTTAGGTTACTCAATATAATCATGTTCAAAGCCTATTATTAAGTATTCGAACTCATTAAATTTGATATAATCTTGTTTAGCGGATGTTTAGTTGGGGTTTAAGGCGTGCATGTATAAATTGGATATACAATGGACTTGTTGGAATTTTAAGAAAGAAAAAAGTTATGATATTGAGGTTAACCTATATAATCATGTTCAAAAGACCATAATCAAATATTTGAACTCATGAAAATTGATTTAATCTTATTTTGCGGGCGTTTTTTTTTGTTTAAAGCATGCATGTCTAAATGAGCTTTCCAATGGACCCATTGGAGTTTTAACCGAGTAAAAAGTTCTAAAATTGAGGTTAATTTATATAAGCATGTTCAAAAGCCCATAATTAAAATTTTGAACTTATAAAATTTGATTTAATCTTATTTTGCAGTCGTCATATTGGGGTTTAAGGCGTGCATGTCTAAATGGGCCTTACAATGGACCGGTTGGAATTTTAACAGAGTAAAAAGTTCTAAAATTGAGGCTGAGCCATATAATAATGTTCAAATGTCCATAAGAAAATATTTGCACTCATAAAACTTGATTTAATCTTTTTGTGGTTATTTTGTTGGGGGTTTATGTCATGCATGTCTAAATGGGCATTACAATAGACCCGTTGGAATTTTAAACGAGTAGAAGTTCTAAAATTGAGGTTAAGCTATGTAATCAAGTTCAAAGTCCCATATTTAAAAATTTGAACTCTCACAATTAGATTTATTCTTATTTTGCAGCCATTTTACTGGGGTTTAAGACGTGCATGTCTAAAAGAGCTTTACAATAGACTTGTTGAAATTTTAACCCAGGAAAAAGTAATAACATTGAGGTTAATCTATATAATCATTTTAAGAAGCCCATAATTAAATATTTGTACTTATAAAATTTGAGTTAATCTTATTTTGCGGCCGTTTTATTGGGGTTTAAGGCGTACATGTGTAAATGGGGCTTACAATGGACCCGTTGGAATTTTAACTAATTAAAAAATTCTAGAATTTAGGTTAAGACATATACTATTCTTGAAAATCCTATAATAAAATATTTGAAATCATAAAATTTGATTTAATCTTTTTTACGGCCGTTGTGTTGGGGTTTAAGGCGTGCATGTCTAAATGGGCTTTACAATGGACCCGTTGGAATTTTAATAGAGTAAAAAATTCTAAATTTGAGTTTAAGCAATATAATAATTTTCAAAATCCCATAAGAAAATATTTGAACTCATAAAATTTGATTTAATATTTTTTTGCGGCCGTTTTGTTGGGGGTTTAAGGTGTGCATGCCTAAATGGGCTTTGTAGTGCACCCGTTGGAATTTTAACCGAGTAAAAACTTTTGGAATTTAGGTTAAGCAACATAATCGTGTTCAAAAGCCCATAATTAAGTATTTGAAATCATTAAATTTGATATAATCGTGTTTTGTTGCCGTTTTGTTGGGGGTTTAAGGCATGCATGTCTAAATAGGCTTTACAATAGACTCGTTGGAATTTTAACCGAGTAAAAAGTTCTTATATTGATGTTAAGCTATATAATAATTTTTAAAAGCCCATAATCAAAATGGAATTTAGGTTAAGCAATATATGTCTTAATGGTCATTACAATGGACTCTTTGGAATTTTAACAAAGTAAAAGTTCTTATATTGAGGTTAAGCTATATAATCATGTTCAAAAGCTTATGATTTAATATTTGAACTCACAAAATTTGATTTAACCTTATTTTGCGTCCATTTTGTTGGGATTTAAGGCGTACATGTCTAAATGGGCTTTATAATAAACCCGCTAGAATTTTAACCGAGTAAAAAGTTCTGAAATTAAAATTAAGCCATATAATAAATTTCAAAAGCCCATAAGAAAATATTTGAACTCATAAAAATTTGATTTAATCCTTTTTACGGCCATCGCTTCGACAATTGTGGATCAAGCCGCATTATTGCAAGCAGAATTCTGCATGGCTAAGGCAAGTATACCTAGATTGCCAAGAATTCCCAGCCACCAAGATGAAGAAAGCCTAGCAATGGAGGCATAAAAATCAACGTGGATGCAACATATAACAGTGTCACTGGCCTTGCTTCGTTTGGAGTCATATCTAGGGACCATGATGGGTTCGTGTTGGCTGGTTTGTGCCTTACCTTCCTTGACCAAATACAGCGGCAACAACGGAGGCTTGTGCAATCATGGCAGGCATCCAATTGGCAATCGATTAAGGTTGGAACGATGCTATTATTGAAGGAGACGCTATAACTATAGTTAATAGGCTCACAAATCCAATTTTGGATATGTCGACAGTAGGGGTTCAGTTAGATTTTATTAGACAAAAGTTAGTTTTAGTTCCACATGTTAAAATTTTCTAATGTTAATAGATTAGCAAATAGTGTAGCTCATGAGTTAGCCCAATGGGCATAAGAGAACATTATAGAGGCCCAGTTCGATATGGATCATCCGGAATGTATTATGGGCAGTGCAATGTTCGATGTAATTAATGATTAATAGAATACCTTTTCCTTCAAAAAAATTAAGGCGTGCAAGTCTAAATGGGCTTTACAATAGACCCGATAGGATTTTTTTTGAAGAAAACCCACTGGAATTTTAATTGAGTAAAAAGTTCTAGAATTAAGGTTAAGACATATAATAATGTTCAAAAGCCCATAAGAAAAAATTTGAACTCATAAAATTTGATTTAATCTTTTTTGCGATCGTTTTGTTGGGGTTTAAGGCGTGCACCTCTAAATAGGCTTTACAATGGACTTGCTAGAATTTTAACCGAGTAAAAGTTTATGAAATTGAGTTTAAGTCATATAATAATGTTCAAAAGCCCATAAGAAAGTATTTAAAATCATAAAATTTGATTTAATCCTTTTTTGCGACCGTTTTGTAGGGGTTTAAGGCATGCATGTATCTTTAAAAAAATAAGGCGTGCATGTCTAAATGGGCTTTGAAGTGGACCTGTTGGAATTTTAGGAGTAATTTAAATTTAGGTTAAGTTATATAATTATGTTCAAAAGCCCATAATTTAATATTTGAACTCATAAATTTTGATTTAATCTTATTATGCGGCCATTTTGTTGGGATTTAAGGCGTGCATGTCTAAATGGGCTTTGCTATAGACCTGCTGGAAAATTTTTTGAAGAAAAAGTTGGGTCTTGTTAAAGACCCCTCTAAAGTCACGACCAGCCTAAGACCGATGGTGACCACCTAAGGGGAAAAGAGTACCCAAAATTCATTAATGTAAATGAGAATGAATCTCCTCGGTTACAATAGAGTGTATGTAATCGGGATAAACCGTATCGAAAAAGATAGACGACAGAAATTGTAGAGCCCAAGAGGCAAGCGAGTGGGCAAGCCCTAGGTACAAATCAAATACAAAAACCATTTGCATCAGCAAGCAAAAGATGAGCATTCTCAATATGAGTGCTTAGAGTTGACAAATCATTACACTATCGATTCAATTTATTAACCACAATGGAGGAATTAGTCTCATTGACGACACTAGTCCATCTTCCATCACGACCAAGCTGAATGCCTGCAATAACCGCCTATATTTTAGCCAAAGTTGCATCCATGCAACCAATTGAGTGTTGGGCTAACCAGCCAAGGACAACACCTCTATAATCTCGCGCAATGACTCCAATGGAAGCATCCTTACACGTCGGATTGGAAGTGCCATTGGTGTTGGACCCGCTAGAATTTTAACAAAGTAAAAAGTTTTGGAATTTATTTTAAGCAATATAATCATGTTAAAAAGCCCATTATTATGTATTTGAACTCATTAAATTTGATATAATCTTGTTTTGCGGTCATTTGTTGGGGTTTAAGGCGTACATGTCTAAATGGGCTTTACAATGGACCCTTTGGAATTTTAACAAAGTAAAAAGTTTTGATATTGAGGTTAAGCAATATAATCATGTTCAAAATCCCATAATCAAATATTTGAACTCATGAAAATTGGTTAATCTTATTTTGTGGCCGTTTGTCGTGGTTTAAGGCGTGCATTTCTAAATGGGCTTTATAATGGAACCGTTGGAATTTTAACCGAGTAAAAAGTTCTATAATTGAGGTTAAGCTATATAATCGTGTTCAAACGCCCATAATTAAAGATTTAAACTTATAATATTTGATTTAATCTTATTTTACGGATGTCGTATTGGGGTTTAAGGCGTGCATGTCTAAATGGGTCTTATAATGGACCCGTTCGAATTTTAACCGAGTAAAAAGTTCCAAAATTAAGGTTAAGCCATATAATAAAGTTCAAATGCCCATAAGAAAATATTTTCACTCATAAAACTTGATTTAATCGTTTTTGCGACCGTTTTGTTGGGGGTTTAAGTCGTGCATGTCTCAATGGGCATTGTAGTGGACCCATTGGAATTTTAAACGAGTAAAAAATTCTAAAATTGAGGTTAAGCTATGTAATCATGTTCAAAAGCCCATATTTGAATATTTGAACTCTTAGAATTTGATTTATTATTGTTTTGCGGCCATTTTGTTGGGGTTTAAGGCGTGCATGTCTAAATGAGCTTTACAATGGACCCATTGAAATTTTAACCAAGTAAAAAGTAATGAAATTGAGGTTAATATATCTAATCATGTTCAAAAGCCCATATTTAAATATTTGAAATTGTAAAATTTGATTCAATTTTATTTTGCAACCGTTTTATTGAGGTTTAAGGCATGTATTTGTAAATGGGTCGTACAATGGACCCGTTGGAATTTTTACTGAGTAAAAAGTTCTGAAATTGAGGTTAAGCCATATAATAATTTCCAAAAGCCCATAAGAAAATAATTGAACTCATAAAATTTGATTTAATCTATTTTATTGTCGTTTTGTTGGGGTTTAATGAGTGCATGTCTAAATGGGCTTTACAATGGACCCATTAGAATTTTAACCGAGTAAAAAGTTCTGAAATTGAGGTTAAGCCAAATATTAATTTTCAAAATCCCATATAAAATGTTTTAACTCATAAAATTTGATTTAATATTTTTTGCGGCCGATTTGTTAGGGGTTTAAGGTATG
Source organism: Hibiscus mutabilis (assembly GCA_019671005.1). Taxonomy (NCBI): domain Eukaryota; kingdom Viridiplantae; phylum Streptophyta; class Magnoliopsida; order Malvales; family Malvaceae; genus Hibiscus; species Hibiscus mutabilis. Next base: position 18,337,360 of record CM033744.1, on the reverse strand, counting down.
CACGTTTAATTGGGTTTACAATGGACCCGCTAGAATTTTAACCTTATAAAAAATTGTGATATTGATGTTAAGATATATAATCATGTTTAGTAGCCTATAATCAAATATTTGAACTCATGAAATTTGATTTAATCTTATTTTGTGGCTATTTTGTTGGGGTTTAAGTCGTGCATGTCTAAATGGGCTTTATAATGCACCCGTTGAAATTTTAACTGAGTAATAAGTTCTGAAATTGAGGTTAAGCCATGTAATAGTGTTCAAATGCACGTAATAAAATATTGAACTCATAAATTTGATTTAATTTTTTTGGCGGCCATTTGTTGGGGGTTTAAGGTGTGTATATCTAAATGGGCTTTGTAGTGGACTCTTTGGAATTTTAAACGAGTAAAAAATTATGAAATTGAGGTGAAGCTATTTAATCATGTTTAAAAGCCCATAATTAAATATTTGAACTCTTAAAATTTTTTAATCTTATTTTGTGGCCATTTTGTTGGGGTTTAATGCGTGCATGTCTAAATAGGCTTTACAACGGACTCGCTGGAATTTTAACCATGTAAAAAGTTCTAAAATTGAAGTTAAGCCATATAATAATATTGAAAAGACTATAATAAAATATTTGAAATCATAAAATTTGATTTAATCTTTTTCACGACCGTTTTGTTAGGGTTTAAGATGTGCATGTCTTAATGAGCTTTACAATGATCCCGTTGAAATTTAAATCGAGTAAAAAGTTCTGAAATTGAGTTTAATCTATATAATCATGTTCAAAACCCATATTTAAATATTTGAACTTATAAAATGATTTAATCTAATTTTGCAGTTTTTTTATTAGGGTTTAAGGCGTACATGACTAAATGGGCCTTATAATGGACCCGTTGAAATTTTAACCGAGTAAAAAGTTATGTAATTTAGGTTAAGACATATAATAATACTGAAAAGCCTATAAGAAAATATTTAAAAAAATAAAATTTAATTTAATCTTTTTTAACGGCCATTTTGTTGGGGTTTATGGCGTGCATGTCTAAATGAGCTTTACATTTAAACCATTGGAATTTTAACCTAGTAAAAAGTTCTAAATTTGAGGTTAAGTTATAAAATAATTTTCAAAAACCCATAATAAAATATTTGAAAGTATAAAATTTGATTTAATCTTTTTTGGCCGTTTTGTTGGGTGTTTAAGGTGTGCATGTCTAAATGGGCATTGTAGTGGACCCGTTAGAATTTTAAATGAGTAAAAAGTTCTTAAATTGAGGTTAAGATCTATAAATATGTTCAAAAGCCTATAATTAAATATTTGAACTCACAAAATTTATTTAATCTTATTTTACGGTCATTTTGTTGGGGGTTTAAGACGTGCATGTCTAAATGGCCTTCACAATAGATCTGCTGGAATTTTAACTGAGTACAAAGCTCTACAATTTAGGTTAAGCCATATAATAATGTTCAAATGCCCATAAGAAAATATTTGAACTTATAAAATTTAATTTATTCTTTTTTTGCGGTCATTTTGTTGGGGGTTTAAAGCGTGCATGTCTAAATGGGCTTTACAATGGACTCGCTGGAATTTTAACCGAGTAAAAAATTCTAAAATTAAGGTTAAGTCATATAATAACATTCGAAAGCCCATAAGAAAGTATTTAAACTCATAAAATTTGATTTAATCATTTTTTGCGGCAGTTTTGTAGGGGTTTATGGTGTGCATGTTTATCAAAGGTTTGTCGATCGATATGATGTTTGGTAGGAAGGCACTAAGGAAATTATTAGAGTGGTTACAGATTAATTTCAGACTCTCTTTGCTTCTACCTCTCTGACAACTGACCCTTTGCTCCTCAATAACATTGTTTCAACCATTTTTTAGGAAATGACTGCCTTGACCAGAGATTTGTTTTCGTTTTTCAGGATATCAACCCCAAAAATGCATCGGCTATTGACGGCTTTCTGATTAGTTTCTTTTGGCAGCATTGGGATACAGTTGGCTTCGACGTAGTCAATCTCTGTATTAATTTCCCCCGGGGAACTGCAAATATGGCTACTGTTAACAAGATAGTTTTGCTCCTCATTCCTAAAGTGGCCGAGCCCACCAACATAAAGCAATTGCGCCATATCAGTTTATGCATGGTCATTTACAAGATCGTTGCTAAAGTGCTTGTAAATTGTATGAAGCTCGTTCTTCCGTTTTGCATTAGTGAAAACCAAGCAGCTTTTATCAAAGGCCAAATTATTTCTAACAATATTCTCATATCCCATGAACTTGTGCATTCTCTTCATTCACCGAGGATAGGCTATAATAGGGGATAGGCTATAATAGGGGTGCTGCCCTTAAATTAGATATGGAGTAGGCCTTTGACCATTTTGAGTTGCCCTTTCTTCGGAATGTCATATTGAAGATGGGCTTTGCACCTTCATAGGTGGACATTATCATGCGTTGTATTTCAATCATCTCCTTTACTGCTCGGGTTAACGGCGATTTGCAGCAGGGGACCCTCTCTCCCCTTTTTTGTTCCTTATTTGTACTCAGTGCCTTTGGGACACTCTTACAGCTAAGCAACATGTTGGCCACCTCAAAGCCTTGTGTGCTAGTTGCTATGGTCCCCATTTAAAGCACCTTTTGTATGCTGATGACAACATGCTTTTCATATAGAATAGTGTTGAGGAGGCTAATAAACTCAAAGAGATCCTTCTGACATATGCTTCCTCGTCGGGACAATGTGTCAACTTTGAGATGTCTACAATTTTCTTTAGCCCTCAGACCCCTCCGAAGCTAAAGTAGGCTATTCATGATATCCTTACAGTTCGTGAAGTCGATAACCTAGGTATCTACCTGGGTATTCCCCTATTAGTATGCCGAAACAAATATGAGGCCTTTGGTTATGTTTGACACAAAGGGGCTCCCGTGTTACTAGTTGGACCAAAAATTTGCTCTCTTTTAGTAGGAGAGAAGTTTTTATCAAGTTTGTAATGCCCCAGTTTTTGGGCCTAGCAGTTTTGGGGTTATTAGACGGTCCGGTAGACTGTGTTAGAGATTTGAGTCGGATTCGGGATAGTATATTTTTCGGTGAGATAAAAATATGGAAAAATAGTTAAAATGATATTTTAATATTTAATGATTTTTGGTGGAATCAATTTTTGAAAATGAGTTTTGGAAGTCAGACATTTTGGCTAGTGACCAAAATGGAAGTTTTGAAAACTGCGATTTTCTAGTGACTAAAATGAAAACGGTCAAATTCTTAGAATCTTTAAGGAGTTATTTTACCAATTGGTTTCTGATGGTTTCTCTGTTAATTGAAGATATTTTAACACGTGTTTTAATTAAAGAGAATTTTTGTGAAAAGTTAGTTATCTATTTCCAAAATCCAAAATCACGTCATTTCTTTTCTCTCCATTCTCTCCTCAGTCAAACACTCAGGTTTTCACCAAATTTCCAGAGGTGAGGTGGTTTCTAACTTGACTTTATTGTTTCAAATTGTTTTATAAAGATTGATTACACAAAATCTTATAATAATCTTGTGTTCTCATAGCTTTTCACAAATTAATTGAGGGAGAAACTTCACAATAGGGGTAAGGTCCGAGATATCCTCTATTGTATGGTTCTTTACTGAAATTCCCAAGCATTTGATCCTTGATTTTGTGTTTTTAATCTGATTTTAATGATTTTTCAATGATTAATTGAGTTAATTGGGGGGGAAACGAGTTGATTCATGGATTGAATCTATTTTCTAGTAATTAAGGATGATTTAATTCATATTTTGGATGTTTTATAATGTTGATAAGTTGTTGTTGTCAATGGAATCCTGAAACTCTTGAATCTCTAATTGTTTAGGTTGCTAGAGTTGTGTTCTTGGGGTGTTTTGATGATTGCGTGAATGCAGGGGGTGTTAGGTTGTTTTGATTCTGTTTTAGGTGTTGATTGCTGATAAAAGTGGTGTTAGATTGTTAGGTTGTGGCTGGGTTGTGTTAGAAAAGGTTTTGATGATGATTTCGGTTGTTGTGGATGGGTAATCTTGTGAGGATTGTGGAAATTCGAAAGGATTTATTAATGCAGTGTCTTGAATGCATTGAGATGCATTAATCCTTTATTGTGTTGTGGTCAAAGCTGGGGAAGTTGAACCGGAAGTGATTGGTGAAGCGTTGGAGGCTTCGAAAACTAGATTTCGCGTCGGCAAATCGAGGTTTCATGTATTGGTGAGTGAGAACGTGGATTCCAGCTTTGGAATGTTTTAAAGGTGGTTTATGGGAGTTTAAACTTAGCTTGATATGCTGGTTTAAACTCAAAAGTAAGTAAAAATGGATTTTCTCTCTCGTTCGTGCTAAGTTGAAATTATTTTATACAGTTGTTTTGATTACATGTTGCCTACTGTTAAGCATGTTTTAAAGTTTTTGATATACTGTTTTTAAGCATGTTTTGCTGAAAGATGCACATGGTGAGTGATCCTTGTAAGTATGGTTTATACTTGTGGTCTAAAGCGTGATTGTTGCTTTGGAAAAGTGTTTTGGTTAATGCTTGTTTAAAACAATGAGGTAAATGTTAAATGGTTAGTTATATTGGCAAGTGATGTGGTTTTAAAATTGTTATCGGATATAGTTGGCCGGCCATAGCATTGAGTGCACTATAATAAGTCGTCTTGGATGTTGAGGGGTTTAGATCCGTGTACCAAAATCTCCATCCGAGTACCCTAACGGTAGAGGGGTTAAACAGTACCGAAAACTTCCGTTAGTGGATTAAGCGTCTAACCGATGAAAGGGGTTGGTGTTCCCAAGGGTTGTGTAAGTACCCGGTTGGTAATGTACCACGATTGTTATTGTATCGCTATTCCGGTTGCGATGGCTTGAAGTATTGGTTGAACACTTGTTGAATCCGTGTATCCGATGAACTCTTTTGGTGTTGGACTTGTTTAATGATCACTTGTAAGCCAATATAATTGTTAATGTATCATTGAAAGGTTTATGTTGCATAATGTGATTTATACATGTTTACTCTTTAAGCTTTGCATATGGTTGTTATGCATGGGAAGGCTTGAATTGAGGTTAGCAATGGGATTTGCTGTTGGTTAATGATACATGTAGCATATGGTTTAATATGCTGGTTTTGAAAGTGTTAAGTGCATGGTTTTTAAGGCATGATGTTTTATATGATGAAAAGTATGATTTAAAAAGGGATTTCCATTGTGCTATTGAATAATGTTTTTAATTGCATTGATGGTGTAATGTATTTGAGCACTCCTCACTAAGCCTAGTGTGCTTACAATCTCATTGTCCATCAATGCAGATAATTGAGGTTTTGGAAGGCAGCAAAAAGCAAGGGATCCTAGCAAGACTTGGTTAACAAAGTATGTTAGACTAGACTATAAGAATAAAGGCAATGGGGTACTTGTTTTGGTTTTGGGAGATGTTTGTTGAACTCCCTATTTGAGCATGTTGCTTGATTGCTCTTGAGTTGTAAATGGCCTTTAATGTTGGTATTTTGGTGTTGGTCTAAATTTTGGATTATTGCTTGGATGAAAACTAGGATGCATGCCTCTAGCTTTTCATTTGATGCAAAGATGCCATGCTAGGATGCTATGTTTATAAAGCTTGGATGCTTGTGGTATGCCTAGTATGCTGGTGTTATGTATTAAACTTGTTTGAGTGAATTGAGAGTGTTATTTGGATGAAAAATTAGCAAAAAGTGACATTACAGGTCCAGGCGAACCGATACGCGTGGGACCGTATCGGTATTGCTAGGTATTTCCAGGCACAAGGTTTTGATACGGGTGTTAGTCGTTCTGATACGCCCAGGCTATTTTAGCCTAGCATATCGGTACAACAGGGGGTGTTCCGGTACGTGTTTATGCCACTGGAATCTACGTTTTCAACCACCACTATCCGTATCGGTATGGTCCACAAAGCAATTTCAAAAGTTCGGTAAGTTAGGGCGTATCGGTACGTCATAGAGTATCGAAACAGGGCATTTCATACCGTATCAGTACGGCATGGAGGTGTATCAAAATGTGGTGTTTCATACCGAATCGGTATAGCATGAAGGTGTATCAAAACGGGTCGTTTCACACTGTATCGGTACGGTTGTGACCGTATCGGTACGGATAGCAGCCAAAGCTATTAGTGTCACTGTAGCCGATTTTGGCCCTTGTATTTTAGTCCATGAGTTTTGTTTATGCAATTACATGCGCTTGAATGAACGGATTGAGCTAAAATATGACATGTACGATTGATTCCTGACAAATGAAGGCTGGTAACCTTAAAAGTGAGCTATAATCCTGTAATTTTCTGGAATTGCAATTTGGTCCGGCTGATTGATTTAGGTTTCATCTTCTGTCAGCATGAACATGTAGGTGTAGCGATATCCCTTTTTTCGCTACAAAACAAGTTTCAAAGTGCTTGGAGGTCTTTCGGTATTTAAAAATATGTCCCGTTGGGGTTTTAGAAAAAATGTATTTTATTTTAAAAATGGAGTCGCCAACGACCAATGAGGTAGGCAGGACACCATAAAACCAAAGATTTAAAATTATTGGTGTTCGGGAGTCGGTTACGGATAGGGAAGGATTAGCACCTCCACACCGCCCAAAACTGGTACTTTAATAATTACCACTTTATTAATTTTAGACTTTTCGGATTAAAGTGACGATTAAATTAAAATTTGGTTATAAGTGCGAGTAAATTTTAAGGGCCCCGTTATTCGAGAGTAAATTGATAAACCACCATCACTGCACTTGATACTGGGCACGTTCACGCTCGAATAAAAGGGCACCACATTGACAATTAATATATCTATAATGCAACTTAAAACATGACAAATATAAATAAATACAATGCGATGAAAATATAAATAAATACTAACATAATAAAATATTAATCTGACATAAATAAAATATTAATCTAAAACATAAATTTAAAACATAAATAAATACTAATCTAAAACATAAATAAACATACAAACTAAAAAAGAATACAATTTTAAATTAACTAATACTTCATTAAATCATAAAAATTACAACACAAATAAAAAAGTAAGAAAATATACCTAACTAGGAGCTCGAATGACGAACCCTGACTGAACCCCACCGAGTCTACCACGACCTCTCCAAAAATTAACTAGATCGGATCCAAAATAGGACCCTGATCAACCGGTTAGGACCAAGGGCACTGCCCCCGATCCTTGGCTACCCGAGAGCAAAGCTCTCTTATTGAGCATGCCACAGCCGGCTCTCTCCTCAAATGGTAGCCCATGCCTTGTATTTATAGGCAACATGGGGGCTTGTGGGGTTGACGTGGAGCCTCCACATCCATGCATTAATATATATATATATATATATATATATATATTCAATTCTGCAATTTTTTTGTCTTTTTTTATTATTATTTTATTTGCTTCTGCCCTTTTTTAATAATAATATTATTATTACAATAATACTAATAATACTAAAACTCAGACAAAAATGAGTGATTAAAGTTGACCCTCTTTGCTTGTTCTTGTGAAACGGGAACAAAGCAAAGATAAAAAAGTACTCATTTTTGTCCTTCTTCCTTGTCTATTTGTGGCCTCAGAATCACGAGCTCTTCTGGAACTATTCGCTCTTCCTCGGCCGAATTATTCGGGTTTCCTTTTTGTGGTCTCAGAATCACGAGAACTCTTTGCTCTTCCTCGGCCACCTCTTTGACCTGTATGTACTTAAATATTAGTCTTGAGAAGACATCCTTACGAAAGAATTATATTAAGAAATTTGTTTAAAATAAATCATCCTTATGGAATGATAAAAATAAAATTGAATTTTAAGAGAAATGTCCTTATGAAAGGATAAAATTAGAGATTGAAGAGAATCATCCTTATGGAAGAATAAAATTGAGAAATTTAGTTTTTAAGAAAAACATCCTTATGAAAGGATCAAATTAAGAAATCTAAGTTTTAAGAAAAACATCCTTATGAAAGGATCAAATTAAGTAATTTGAGTTTTGAGAAAAACATCCTTATGGAAGGATAAAATCAGGAAATCCAAGTTTAATAAAAATGGTCTCTCGCTTTGAGACTACCAAAAGGAGAAAACATCCTTATGAAAGGATCAAATTAAGAAATTCAGTTTTAAGCAAAACATCCTTAAGAAAAGATTAAATTAAGAAACTAGTTTTAAGAAAAATATCCTTGTGAAAGGATAAAATTGAAAAATTTAGTTTTAAGCAAAACATCCTTATGAAAGGATCAGATTAAGAAATCTAAGTTTTAAGAAAAAACAGCCTTATGAAAGGATAAAATTAAGAAATTCAGTTTTAAGGAAAACATCTTTAGGAAAGGATCAAATTAAGAAATTAATTTTAAGGAAAACATCCTTATGGAAGGATAAAAAAATCGTGAAATTTGAGTTTAAATAAAAATGGTTTCTCGCTTTGAGACTACCAAAAGGAGAAATTATCCTTATGAAAAGGATCAAATTAAGAAATTGATTTTAAGAAAAAACATCCTTAAGAAATGATTAAATTAAGAAACTGGTTTTAAGAAAAATATCCTTATGAAAGGATAAAATTGAGAAATTGATTTTAAGAAAAATATCTTTTAAAATAATGCCCCGGTTCTATCCGTCTTGACATCAAAAGAAATCCATCAAAGGTGATGGCTCGAGAATTCAAAATCTTGATTTGAAAACGTAAGATAATCTCTCTTTTTTCTTCTTTTTCTTTTTCATTTTCTTTTTTTTCTTCTCTCTCTTTTTTCCTTCTCTTTCTTTTTCTTTCTTTTCTTTTTTCTTTCTTCTAACACTCGAGTGTGTGTCTTCTTAACAGGTGCAAAGGTGCACGAAGTCCTATGATAAAGATGATGCATGGGCATATTTTATGATGCAAAGGTGCAAAATTTTCTTTTTCTTATTTTTTCTTCTTCTTTTCTTCTTATTTCTTTTCTTCGGAGTAGGTAGGCTTCATCATGTGACTGCAACCATTCCTCATCCTTATGCCCCGATAAAATTTGCCTTTAAACTTTATTGTCCGTTCTCTGTTTGAACCTTCCAGCCAAGTGACCTCAGTCGATATCAACTCTTCGTTTAAGAAAAATCCTTTGACTTTTTCATTAGTCAAATCCTCTCATCTCTGTGTCACTTCTAGTCTGTTCTAATTTGAACTCCCTACGCATGAGATATTTACTATTTTATGGGCAATGATGCCTCACTCGCCTTGGAATCTTGTGAGCAAAATATCTAAATTTTTCACAGACAATGATGCCCCCACTCAATTTTGATTCAACTCATCATCATTTTTTTGACCCTACATACGGAGTCTTCATCTATCTTATCATTAGGGCTGGCAAAATGCCCCCTGCCCTGAACTCATCCTTAATCTTCTTGCAACACCTCGGCGAGAACTAACTCTTGGTCCTTATAATAAAAGGTTAGTATTTTGGAAATAAACTGAGAAATTTAGGAAAAAATGCCAAACATCTTTAAAAATTGATGTTTACACAAAATGGTAAAGAGGAAAATACCAAACATTTTTGAAAAATGAATGTTTGGAGTAAACGACAAATATTAAACAAATTGAAATTCGAAAACTGTCAAACATTTTTGAAAAACTAATGTTTGGAATAAATAATAAAGATTAAAAGAATCAACAAAAATGTCAATTAATGTTCGATCCTAAAATAACAAATGCACTAGAAAATGTGTCTATTTAAAAAATCTTGCCTATTTTGGCGATATAAGCATATGTATGGTCTCCACTAGTCCATTTAAAATTTTGAGAGGAACGCTTCCCATACCTAATTTCTAACCCATTCAAGGTGGCTCTCTTGATCTCACCACTCACTATGCCCCCCATCCTCTCCTCATTTGGGTGTCGATCAGCACTTCAAGGTTTGACGTTCCCTGAAGAAAGGTTAACCCTTATAGGTGGGATGTAATCTAAAGACAAACTTATCAAACTTAGATATCTACATATGATCTGAATGGTGTTTGTAGGCTTATAATGTAGGCTATGGTTCATGGTTATGAAAGAAAGGATATATAGGCCCAAAATGAGTGTTTATGGGTGATGAAACCAAGAATCATTTCTTCTGGTTAAAATATCTTCTATGCGTTTGTTGATCAGAAAGTGCTCAAATAAAAAACTTCTTTGATTTATTTCTTGGATCGCTCTAGACTGCCCATTTTTGGGTTTTCACCCTAGAGTTCATTTCTTTCTTTGTAGCTTTGGAATCTGTATCTTGCATCTTGAATGAATGTTGATGTGTTTCTTATTCACATGTAATCGAATCTTCTCTTGTTATCGTTTATTGCACTTTCTGATGGTGCTTTTAATCTTCATTGTTTCAAACTTCTTGTTGGCACACTTTCAATTTGGTTTAGCTAGTCCCTTGAGCAAAAATTTCTTTTGCTGGCTTATTCTAATATTTCTCTTGGTCTTCGTGTTTAGGACATTGATTCTCATTTCTTGCGCTTATTCATGGAGCGTCATCTTTGTAATGCGGTCAAAACTGGGCGATTTGAACAAAATCCTCTTCTTCTTTGCCCCAGTGTGGTGGTGATCCTTGGTTTGGGTTCAAATGAAAAGAAACCAACAGGCTCAAAGGGGGACAACAAATGGATAATTTCTATTATTTGCGAATGGAATTTAAGGAATGACATTCATCATCCCATACATGGATATCGAAATAGTCTTCAGAGGGTAGAAGTTTAGGGTCAACACTCGATTCAAGGATCTTAAACAACAAGTGCCTGAGAAGAAAATTTCCTAAAATGGGAACTACCCATTATCTACACACTTGTTTTGTTCATCTATCGGCCTAAATGGACTAGCAGATACTTGCATTCGCAATGACCTAATAATAAAAAAATGGTATGTACTTGTGTATGTTTTTTCATAAATATGTGTATATGCGTATGGGAAAAAAACTATCCCATAACAATGAACAAAGAATACAAATATGCTTTCTGAATAAATGAAAATTTCATTACGACAAAAATAACTTCATTCTGAAAAAAATGACTTAGCTTATAGATTTCTTTTGCATTTTTCCCAAATGCACAGGGATCAACGGATTTGAATTGCCTTTACAGTAGCCATTTGCTCTGGGCTAGTTGTACTATTCCCCTGGGTACAATCAGTTTATACCAATTATGACATTGGATTTTTCCAAAGGATTTATTTTCCTTTGACCATTAGAAAATGAATTTTTGGTGTACAGCTTTGTTTATAGATTTCTTTTGCATTTTTCCCAAATGCACAGGGATCAACGGTTTTGAGTTGCCTTACCGGTAGCCGTTTGCTCCGGGCTAGTTGTACTATTCCCCTGAGTACAATCAGTTTATACCAATTATGAAATTGGATTTTTCCAAAGGATTTATTTTCTTTTAACCATTCGTAAAAATAGCTTTTCGATGGATACTTGAATTATCCATTGTCTTAAACTTTACCGTGTTTAACCACGTTATGCCAACATTTCTATCGGACTTGTTAAACTCTATTGAACTCTTTCCAGTTTTGTGAGCATGAAAACTCACAATCAACTTTAAAAAAATCTTTTTCTTCTTTCATCCTTAGAAAGGATAAAATTAAGGAATTCTCCTATTTTCAGAAAAAACAATCCTTAAAAATATAGAATTGAGAAAAAACTTCTTAAGAACTATGAAAAACGTTCTTAAGACTGTTAGGATTAAAATATCTTTAAGAATTTTTTGAGAGAAAAAAATGATCCTTGAGAAAGGACAGGATTGAAAAATCTTGTTTTTGAGAAAATCAATTGAAAAATTCTTCTTACCTTTTTTTGTGAAAAAGAAAAATCTTAAGAGAGGAAAGAATTGAGAAATCCATTTTTTAACAATATCCTTATGAAAAGATTTAATTGAGAAATATTTCCTTCGAAAAATGTCCTTATGAAAGGACTAAATTAAAGGCACGTATTAAAAGATGTCCTTGTGAAAGGATCGAAAAAGAAACTCTTATTATTATTTTTGAAATAATGTCCTTATGAAAGGACTGAACAAGTGTATTATAAAAAATTTATTCTCGTGGGAGGATGAAAAAAACTAAAAAATGTCCATGTGAAGGGACTGGATCTAAGAACTAGTTAAAACAAATTGAAATGTTCATTCATTTTTTAATCGCCCTTATGAAAGGGCTGGATTTAGAAATTTGGTTGAAAGAATATAAAGGTTCATTTTTAAAAAAAATTCCTTAAAAGGATTTATATTTTCTTAAAAATAATTTGTGAAAGAATTTTTTGGTGTGTGATTTTATGCAAATGAGATGCATGCACGTGCTTCCAAGGTGATGCAATGTACGAAATGTAAAAATCATAACAATAATCAACAAATGCAAGAATGAATGCAAATAAAGTCGTTGATTCCGCTAGTAATCACTCTTTCAAACGACTTTCATAGGAATTAAAGGGTCCAGATTCTGGAGCAAAAAAAGTAGACTTCTAAAGGTATGCCCCTCTACATGTTTTTGAGTCGCACTCAAGGAAATGAAAGTCTCAGTTAAAATCGTTAGCACCGGGTTCACCTTCCTCTTCATTCATTTAAACAGATCCAAGATGGCTATGTCGATGTTTCCAAGAACCCTCGAGAAAATGATCAAAATCTATATCCCTAAAGAGAACATGTCCCTCGACTCTAAATTAGGCAGTTGACCCAATCGTCACTCAGTCCGGCAAAGGTTTCGAGCTTCAATGGATAATTCTAGTTCCTTGGCGGCTTCGTATAGATCCAATCTTTTGAACATTTTTCTTGTTGAGCAAGGTTGTGTACTCTTCTACTGTGCGCATCATGTCTTGGCCGTTGAAGGTAAAGCAACAAAAAATGGGATTCTAAAGCTGGAAAATGGCTTAGTGTAAAGGTTGATTGACTCGAACATACATTAGCTGGGCTATGTCGCCATAACTGTCGAAAAACAGGTCCTGTAGTCTTTAGTCCCATCTTTCCTAAATCTCTTTAAGCTCCCACATATCATTCTGTTTTAGGCTCTCGTGTGTATACTTTGGCACTATATGCTTGCTCGGCAAACTGTTACTTCAGACCCGTTGATTAACCTATGATCAATGTCGCACAACTAGGTTGATGTCGTCCTCCTTAAGATACCTTTTTTCCATGATGAAAGATTTTCTAATCCGACAAACCACTTGAATCAACACCTTTATGTAATGTGGATGCAATGATAATGCAACAAAAGTATGTGTAAAATAAAAATCAAACACAAAAAGAAATGAGTTAGTACCGGATAAAAATAATAAATACATAAATAAAAGGTAAATTTAAATAAAGCAAACAAACAGAATAACTTTATATATATTGTCTAAACACTTAGGTTATCCGTATGGCTCTAAAGGGGTGGGTTTTCTATATTCTCTACATGCAGTGTTGGTGCTAAGAGGTACCCGAACTGTCCTTGTTGTCCCTTACTAAGGGTAGCAAGGCCTCTGATCATCACCCATTATAGGCTTCTTTCAACCGGGTTCAATTCAGGGGGACCTATTCGCTTATGCCCCTACAAAGGAACGATATCCTCACGAAAGCATAAGGTACTTGAGCCCCGAAGGTACTTGCTAGGCCCATACGGAGGAACGATATCCTCACAAAAGCATTAGCATTTTCCCCCACTTAAAAAGGACGGTTTATATTCCAAATTTTAAATGCGTTAAAATAAACGCGCAATTATAACCGAATGTTAATTTAATAGTCACTTTAATCCGAAACTTTTGATATTAGTAAAGCGGTATTTATTTAAAAAAAGCTTGACTCTCATCATTTTTTTAAAAACAAAAGTTGTCCCCAGCGGAGTCGTCATCTGTAGCGATATCCGTTTTTTTGCTAAAAAACAAGTTTCAAAGTGCCTGGAGGTCTTTCAGATTTAAAAATATGTCCCGTTGGGTTTTAGAAAAATCATATTTTATTTTAAAAATGGAGTCGTCACCGGCCACTGAGGTAGGCCGGACACCATAAAACTAGAGATTTAAAGTTATTGGGGTTCGGGAGTCGGTTACGGATGGGGAAGGATTAGCACCCCCACACCGCCCAAAACTGATACTTTAATAATTACCGCTTTATTAATTTTAGACTTTCTAGATTAAAGTGACGATTAAATTAAAATTTGGTTATAAGTGCGAGTAAATTTTAAGGGCCCCATTATTCGAGAGTAAACCGATAAACCACCATCACTGCGCTTGATACTGGCCATGTTTATGCTCAAATAAATGGGCACCGCATTGACAATTAATATATCTGTAATGCAACTTAAAACATGGCAAATATAAATAAATACAATGCGATGAAAATATAAATAAATACTAACATAATAAAATACTAATTTGACAAAAATAAAATACTAATCTAAAACATAAATTTAAAACATAAATAAATACTAATCTAAAACATAAATAAACATACAAACTAAAAAAGAATACAATTTTAAATTAACTAATACTTCATTAAATCATAAAAATTACAACACAAATAAAAAGGGAAGAAAATATACCTAACTAGGAGCTCGAATGACGAACCCCGACTGAACCGCACCGGGATCTACCATGCCCTCTCCAAAAATTAATTAGATCGGATCCAAAATAGGACCCCGATCAAACCAGTTAGGACCAAGGGCAGTGCCCCCGGACCGTGGCTACCCGAGAGCATAGCTCTCTTATTGGGCATGCCACAGCCGGCTCTCTTCTCAAATGGCAGCCCATGCCTTGTATTTATAGGCAATATGGGTGCTTGTGGGGTTGACGTGGAGCCCCCACATCCATGCATTAATATATATTTTTTCAATTTTACAATTTTTTCTTTTTTTATTATTATTATTTTATTTGCTTCTACCTTTTTTTACTAATATTATTATTATTACAATAATACTAATAATGCTAAAACTTAGACAAAAATGTGTGATTACAGTAGGATATTAATTAAGCATCTAGGCAAGATAAAAGGGAAAAATGGACTGGGTTTCATTGTATCTCTTCGGTTTGCTACGACAAACCTAATGTAGCCCTCTTGGTTCGGTTGGGCGTCTAGGTCGGGTCGAAGGGGTTACATTTGGTGGTATCAGAGCCATGTTTGCAAAAGGTTGGGATGTTGTATTGGATTGTTTGTTGTTGCTTGATATGCACGGTGCTTGTTTGCTATGTACGGTGGTTGAAATATGCGCTCTGATTGTTTATCTTATGTTGGGAAAATTTTGGGGACCCATTGCCTTATTATTATAGTCCTGGAAATTGATTTTTGAAATGAAAGTCTTGGATCCTTGCTTGAACTGGCTTGGCTGTTTTCGTTTTGAAATGATTATCATGCCTTAGATATATTTTAGCATGATGGGACCGATGAGAGAGTTGCGATCTAGTGCGATTGTTGCTGCCACTGGGCAGGGTGTTGAGGGAGATGTTGTATCTCCTAGAGGGTTGCCACCGCCCCCACCTACGCCGGCTGGGCAAGGGATGAGTGATATGGCACCATTGATATAGGCTATGGTTGATGCTTTTCAGGTAGTAGTTACGGCTGTTTATGTTCCAACACCACCAGTGGTTGGGCAAGGGTTGCCGCTTGAGCGTCTTCGCAGTTTGGGCAGAGTTGAGTTTCGTGGGTTATCGCCTGACGCTTTTGAAGGCCGGTTGGCTAGTACTGAAAGGATACTGGGCCAGATGGGGTGTACCGATGTTTGTAAGTTGGGCTGTGCTGTTTCCCTGCTACAGGGTCATGCCTATACATGGTGGACTACCACGATATCCGGTATGGCGATGGATGATGTGACCTGGGAGTTCTTCTGTGAAACTTTTCGGAAGAAATTTTTAGGGGTCCGATATCAGGATGATAGGAAGTGCGAGTTCATGGCTCTTGTGCAGGGCAGTATGTCTGTTGCAGAGTATGAGGTACAGTTCATGAGGTTGAGTCAATATGCACCTGAGTTGGTTCCAAACGAGTGTACGCGATGTGATCGTTTCTGCTATGGCTTGTGCAAGATGTTAAAACATACATGTTTGCTGTTGTTATACCAATTTTGATGTGTTGGTTTCGTGAGCCAAGGATGTGAAGCAGAATTTGAGTTTGGCTTCTGGATCGCGAGGTTATAGCTCAGGTAAGAGAGCTGCCGATTCGAGCTATAGCGGTGGTCAGGCTGAGAGACACCGTGACATGAGGTTCTATCCAGAATCGAGGCATAGCAGAGGTTCTGTTGGACGTGGTGTCCAGGGGCAGGGTACCCATGCTAGAGCTCCTTTTAGCACCTGTTGGGTTTGTGAATCCCGTGATCATATGAGGTGAGATTTCCTGCTTCTGGCCAGGGAGGGTCAGGCATCTGTACCTATTGTGGCTAATACTTGCTAGAGTTGTGGGTTGGGTGACCATCAGAGGCGTGATTGTCTGTTGTTGGCCCGAGGTGGGCAGGGTGCTACACTTGTTGTTGCTCCGCAGAGAAGTCTTGGTCATGGCCGCAGACTGTTTCAGCATCGAGATGGTGGACAGAGGACTGTGGTTCATATCGTTGCTATTCAGCCGGAGGAAGGTGGACTGGCTAGGGTGTATACGCACCGTGAGGGTCACAATGACACGGATGTGATTACAGGTACTTTTACCCTACAGTCTTTGTCGTTGTATTCATTGATTGATTCCGGTTCTACTCATTCATACATTTTGAGTGAGCATACTGAGTTGCTTGATATATCTGTTGAAATTCTTAATGTGGGTGTTAAAGTGACTAGTTCTCTTGGGGAGACAGTCTTTGTTAGGAGGTTGTATTGTAGGTGTCCGCTGATGGTTCAAGGACATAAGTTTGTCGTGGATTTGATAGAGTTTCCATTCCATGGTTTTGATGTGATTTTGGGTATGGATTGGTTGACCGAACATTGGGCCGTGGTGGATTTTGAGACCAAACGGATATCTTTGAGGTTGTTAGATGATTATAAGGTAGTGGTTGTTGGTGAGAGTGCCAAGTTTTTATCTAATGTTGTTTCAGCTTTGGAAGCAAGTCGAATGTTAGATTCGGGATGTCAGGCTTTCTTGGCCTATGTTATGAATCTTGGATCAAAGGAGTTGAGGGTGCAAGATGTTCGCACCGTATGTGAGTTTTTGGCTGTTTTCTTGGAAGAGTTGTCAGGGTTGCCACCAGATCGAGAGGTTCAGTTTAGCATCGAGGTCTTTACAGGTGCAGTACCAGTATCGATTGCACCGTATCGCATAGCCCCGAAGGAGTTAAAGGAGTTGAAGACGTAGTTGCAAGAGTTGTTGGATCAGGGTTTCATTAGACCTAGTATATCACCGTGGGGTGCACCGGTGTTGTTTGTAAAGAAGAATGATGGTACATTGCGGATGTGTATAGACTATCAGCAACTGAATAAGTTGACGATAAAGAACAAGTATCCCTTGCCGCAGATAGATGATTTGTTTGATTAGTTCAAGGGTGCCTCAGTGTTTTCCAAGATAGATTTGAGGTCGGGGTATTTCCAGTTGAAGGCGAAGGAGGTAGATGTGCCTAAGACGACATTTCGTAGGAGGTACGGGCATTATGAGTTTTTGGTGATGCCTTTTGGTTTGACAATGCACCAGCTGCTTTTATGGACATGATGAACTGGGTGTTCCATGAGTTTTTGGACCAGTTTGTGGTTGTGTTTATCGATGATATCCTCGTGTACTCTCGTACCAAGGAGGATCATGATAGCCATTTACGGATTGTGCTTTAGAAGTTGATGGAGAATCGGTTGTATGCCAAGTTAAGCAAATGTGAGTTTTGTCTTAGGGAAGTCGTATTTCTCGGGCATGTTGTGTCGGTCGAAGGAATTCGTGTCGATCCACATAAGGTTAAGTCTATAACGAGTTGGAAGGCGCCGAAGTCTGTGTCGGAGGTTAAGAGTTTCTTTGGGTTGGCGGGTTTCTACTGAAGGTTTGTGGAAGGGTTCTGTAGTTTGGCAGCTCCGTTGACTAATCTACTACAGAAGAATGTTCGGTTTGAGTGGACGGAAGATAGGCAGCGAGCTTTTGAAAGGTTGAAGGAAGCATTGACGCGAGCTCTAGTCTTGGTTCAACTAGAATTGAGAAAGGAGTTTGTTGTTTATAGTGATGCGTCATATGTTGGGCTTGGTTGCTTGTTGATGTAGGAGGGTAAGGTAATGGAGTATGCATCTAGGCAGTTGAAGGTGCATGAACGTAACTACCCAACTCACGATCTTGAGCTTGCTGCGGTGGTGTTTGCTTTGAAAAGTTGGAGGCATTACCTCTACGGTGAGAAATGTGTGGTTTTCACGGATCATAAGAGTTTGAAGTATTTAATGTCTCAAAAATGGTTGAACCTAAGACAACGTAGGTGGTTGGAGTTGTTGAAAGATTATGATCTGACCATTGAGTATCATCCGGGGAAAGCCAATGTTGTAACGGGTGCTTTGAGCAGAAAAACGGCTGTGGAGTTGAAAGCCATGTTTGCTCGGTTGAGGGTGACGAATGATGGGGGTTTGTTGGCTGAGTTGCAGGTTAAGCCGTCCTTATCATAGATGATTAAGGATAAGAAACCGTATGATGGGAGTTTGGTACCTCATGTGGAAGATATCAGGGATGGGAATCCTACAGATTTTTATTTCAGTGATGATGTGGTGTTGTGTTTCAAAGGTCGAATAGTGGTGCCTGGAGATGAAGAGTTAAGGCATAGTATTTTGACTGAGGAACACGCTAGTGCTTTTGCTATGCATCCTAGTAGTACTAAAATGTATTGAGGGTTGAAGGAAGAGTACTATTGGGTCGGACTGAAGATGGATATGGCTAATTTCGTTACACGGTGTATGATTTGTTAGTGGGTAAAGGTTGAGCATCAGTTCCCTTCAGGGTTGTTGCAGCCGTTGAGAATACCAAAATGGAAGTGGGAAAGAATCACCATGGATTTTGTGTCTGGGCTGCCTTTGATACCGACCAAAAAAGATTCTATCTGGGTGATTGTTGACCGGTTTATGAAGTGTACGTATTTTGTGCCAGTGCATACTACGTATACCTTGGATAGGTTGGCTGAATTGTACATCTCAGAGATTGCCCTCAATCCCCCCCAAACTCATGTGAGGCATTGCCCTCAATGCATGAAACAAATAAAAATAAAAGTAAAAATAAAGAAAAGTAAAATGCAAACAAGGACTTACTTTGAGAGTTCGTCATCATGGATAATTAATTTCTTTTTGGTCGGTGTCTTAATTCTTTTGCTTGAACGCGGTGGTTGCCTCCTTGTTGCCGATGGTGGAATCGATCCTCGTACGGGGTTGTCCTCATCGTCATCTTCATCAATTTCATTGGCTTTTCGCTTGGGCTTGGAGGATTTGATTGGTGCGGTCTTTGTTGGTGCAATGGAGGACTCGTCCGAATCTGAAAAATTAGACAATGATTCAGTACGAGTTGATTCGGGCATAGGTGTTTTACCTTTGGCTTTTGCAGTGGTTGTCGGGGCATCTTTAGCTTTCATTGCCGCGACATCTTCAGTGTTGGTTTCCATGGCAACTGCTTGGGCAGACGCAGTGTAGGTTGCCGCGGCATCATCTGTTGCGGTTGTCGTGGCAAGGATTTCGGCAGGAAAGATGGGGAACCGCACGCGGCTATCTGGGTACTTTTCCAGGATGACTTGGGTGATAGCATTGTTGTGATCCTTCATGTAGCGCATGAACATTAATTGCTGGTCTTCAATTTGCCTAAGGCGGTTCTCCAACGGTTGTAAGAGTGCTTCAAGTTGTCCTGGGGTTGCTGGCCGAGTTGCCCGGGAATCAGTTGTCTGAGCATTAGGAGTTGCCGAGGCGGCAGGAGTTGCCGTGGCAACTGGAGGCATTGGGGATTTAACCGGTGCCTCTCCCATTAGCTTTTTGATTTGTGCTCGATTCCAGCCGGACTTTGGTAGGGCCTTTTCATCAGTGGACTCACTTAGGACATGCATCTCCTTGCAAAGATTGGAAATTAACCAAGGAAAGAAAAGAGAACCCTTGTCTTTTGTGCTACATACAAAAATCTCATCACAAATAATTTTTTCCAATGTTAATGATGCGATTGTGCAAGATAGAATGTATGAGCAAAAGACGAGGTGTATCAACGGTGGTATTGTGTGTTGTGGGCATTAAAGAAGTTTTAACAAATTTATTCCATAATTTTGCCTCGGGCTTAAGCCGAAGGTGATTTACCATTGTTCCAATGAGTTCTGGGTAGAGTGAGTTCTTAGAGCACCTTATCGAGTTGCTTGGGCATGAGTTGATCAACAAAGGCTTGATGCTCGTCCTTCTCAATGTAGAGCCCGTAAAAGGTGTTGATGTTTTCGGGGCTTATGAGTATAGCCTTGTCACGAACAAAAACATAAGGATTATCTGGGTTAGGTGAGTGAGCATAGAATTCTCTTACCCATGAGATGTTACCCGGTTTCGATTGATGGCAAAAGATTTGCCACTTTTGATGTGCAATCCTTTTGAAGATGAATGGTTCAAGGCCGAAATCTTGATGAGAGTTGGAGTATTCAAAGCCTTGTTCTTCGCAAATCTTCCGACTTTCAAACTTGGAGTGAAATCTTTCTTGAACCACCGGTGTAGAAAACTTCTTGTATCTTGGTCTTAATCTTAAAGAAAATAAATAAATCTATCCTAAAAAGAAAAAAAGAAATAAAAAATTAAATAGTTCGAAAAAAAATAAAAATAAAAAGAAAACATCGAAAGGAGAGCATGCTCATGCATCTCCTCAGGTGACCATTTCTTTGTTACGTTCCACATGGGCACCGTTGTAGTGCTTCAATCTTTTTCTGTTGACTTTGGATTCATGTTCGTCAGTGATGGACTTGATTATCATGGAACCATGGGAGAGCGGTTTGACAACTTCGAATGGTCCCGACCATCTTGATTTTAGTTTTCCCGGGAAAAGTTTCTGTCGAGAATTGAATCAGAGAACTAGTTTCCCTGGCATGAATTGTCGCGGCAATAGTTTCTTGTCATGTCATTCCTTTGTTTTCTCCTTGTAGATTCGTGCATTGTTATAGGTGAGTGCACAAAATTATTCTATTTCGTTGAGGTCCAACAAACGCTTTTGTCCGGCACTTTCCCAATCCATATTCACGGTCTTGATTGCCCAGTATGCCTTGTGTTCAATTTCCACCGGTAGATGGCATGTTTTGCCATAGACAAGTCGAAAGGGAAACATACCTAATGGTGTTTTGAATGTAGTGCGATATGCCCAGAGTGCATCATCTAGTCTTACTGACCAATCCTTCCTAGAGGGATTTACAACTTTCTCGAGTATACCCTTCAATTCTCGGTTGGAAATTTCTGCTTGCCCATTGGTTTGTGGGTGATATACCGTGGCAATTTTGTGTGAGCCAAAGCGTTGCAACATCTTGGCAATAAGTATGTTGTCAAAGTGCTTGCCTTCATCACTGATAATTGCTCTCGGCATCCCAAATCGTGTAAATATACTTTTCTGCAAGAATCGTTGCGCGGTCTTCGAATCGTTGCTGGGAACTGCAGCTGCCTCAACCCATTTAGACACGTAGTCAACAGTAAGTAGAATGTAGAGGTTGCTGAATGAAGATGGGAAAGGTCCCATAAAATCGATCCCCCATATATCGAACAATTCAACCTCGATGATGTTTTGGAGCGACATCTCATGTCGTCTAGAGATATTTCCCGTTCTCTGGCAACGATCACATTGTTTGTAAAACTCTTGGGCATCTTTGTACAGTGTTGGCCAACACAAACCAGATTGCAAAACTTTGGTCGTGGTACGTGTTCCTCCAAAATGTCCTCCATAGGGTGAAGAATGGCATTGTTAGAGTACATTCTGCTGCTCCTCTTCAGGGACACATCAGCGTATAACCTGATCTGCACATTGTTTAAACAAAAGAGGCTCGTCCCAAAAGTAATGCTTAGCATCATGGCGGAACCGCTTCCTCCCTTGGTGAGTAAGGCCATAAGGTAAAATACCACAAACAAGGAAATTAACTAAATCTGCGTACCAGTGTATTGCCGAGGCATGTGTTGCCATGGCAACTGCTTCCATGGTTGCCGAGGCGTGCGCATCTAGAATTGCCGCGGTATATACGTCAAGGGTTGCCGAGGCGTGCGCGTCAAGGGTTACCGAGGCATGCGCATCCATGGTTGCCGAGGCAACTAACAATTGCTCATCCGGGAATGCATCGCATATCTCTAAATCTACGTCCTCCTCCCTATTACGTTCTAAGCGTGATAAGTGATTGGCCACTTGATTTTATGTTCCTTTCTTGTCCTTAATTTCAATGTCAAACTCTTGTAAAAGCAATATCCAACGAATCAAACGAGGTTTGGCATCCTTTTTAGCAAATAGATACTTAATTGTCGAATGGTCCGTATGAACACTTACCTTTGTACCAATCAAATAGGATCGAAACTTGTCAAATGCGAAAACTACGGCTAGTAAATCTTTCTCCGTTGTTGTGTAATTCACTTGAGCACTATTAAGAGTTTTACTAGAGTAGTATATCACATGAAAGGTCTTACCTGTGTGTTGGCCTAGGACTACTCCTACTGCGAAATCACTTGCATCACACATGAGCTCAAAAGGTAGCGTCCAATCTGGTGGAACGACAATGGGTGCTGAGGCAAGTTTTTCCTTTAGGGTTTCGAATGCTTGGGGGCAAGAATCATCAAAATTGAAGACTTTATCCTGTTCAAGCAAATTGCACAAGGGTTTAGTAATTTTAGAAAAATTATGAATGAACCTCCTGTAAAAACCTGCATGTCCAAGAAAGCTTCGGATTCCTTTAACCGAACTTGGTGGGGTAATCTCTCGTTCATGTACACCTTGGCTTTGTCTACTTCAATTCCCTTGGATGAAATCTTGTGGCCGAGCACTATTCCTTCATCTACCATAAAATGGCACTTCTCCTAATTAAGGACTAAATTGGTTTCTTCACATCTTACCAACACCTTCTCTAAATTGCCAAGGCAACTGTCGAAGTGATTACCAAAAATGGAAAAATCATCCATGAAGATCTCAAGGAAGTCTTCGACCATGTGTGAAAAAAGTGCCATTATGCATCTTTGGAAGGTTGACGGGGCATTACACAATCTGAATGGCATCTTTCGGAAAGCATAACTACCGTATGGGCATGTGAAGGTTGTCTTTCCTTGATCTTCTGGTGCTATGGCAATTTGATTGTAACCTGAATAACCATCAAGAAAATAATAAAAGGGTTTACCTGCAAGACGGTCAAGCATTTGATCAATAAAGGGTAATAGGAAGTGATCTTTCCTAGTAGCTTTGTTTAGCTTTCGATAATCCATACAAACCTGGTTGGAATGAGTTTATTGTTTTCATTATTTACCACCATTATACCTCCCTTTTTCGATACACATTGTATAGGACTTACCCATGTACTATCAGAGATCGGGTATATAATGCCGGCGTCAAGCCACTTGATGATTTCTTTCATTACAACCCCTTTCATGGCATGATCCAGTCTCCTCTAGGCCTCAGTCGAAGGTTTGTGATGATCTTCCAACAAAATCTTGTGCATGCACACTACCAGGCTAATTCCCTTCAAGTCGGCAATTGTCCACCCTATTGCCTTCTTATGTAGCATCAACATTTTGATCAGCTTCTTTTCCTACTCAGGCTGTAACTTAGAGGAAATAATTATAGGCAATGTATTATCGGTTCCCAAGTAAGCATATTTTAGTTTCCCTAGCAACTGTTTCAACTCATGAATCGGTGGTTGTTCAATGGAGGGCTTTTCGAGTTTACCTTCCTTACCTGAGTAATCTAGTGGTTCAAAGTATGTACCTGGTTGATTGCCTAACCAATTTTCCTCTTCTTGTTGTTCCTCATCAATCAGTTCTTCATACTCCTCAAGTTCCTCTTGATCGGCAATGTAGTTGCTGAGGAACTAAATTCCTCGTCGAAGTCAAAATCTGTCGTGGCATGAAGAAGTTGGCATTCTTTTGGATCATCGGCATGCCTTAGTGTTTGGAACACATTTAGTTTAACTTGCTGGTCATTCACCCTCATCGTGAGTTCTCCCTTTTCAACATCGATCAAGGTTCTCTCTATTGCTAGAAAGGGTCTCCCGAGAATGATATGTGCATGTTCATCTGCTTCACAATCCAAAACAATAAAGTCAGTGGGAAAAATAAATTTATCAACTTTTACAAGTATGTCTTCGATTTTTCCCTATGGATGCACATAGGATCTGTCGGCTAGTTGTAGCATAACTGTTGTAGGTCTTGCCTTCCCGATTCCTAGTTTCTGGAAAACTGATTTAGGCATCAAGTTTATGCTTGCTCCAAGGTCACATAATGCTTTCCCGACATAGTGGTTTCTGATGGAACAAGGTATTGTGAAACTTTCAGGATCCTTCAACTTAGGTGGCATGCGATTGTGCAACATGGCCATGCATCCCTCTGTTGCGGCAACTGTTTCAAACTCTCCTAGCTTTGTTCTCTTGGACACAATGTCTTTCAGAAAATTGGCATAGTTCGGCATTTGTTCAATCGCCTCAACCAATGGCAAGTTGATATGGACTTGCTTTAGGATATCAAGAAACTTCTTGAATTGATATTCTTGCTTTTGTCGCTTCAACCTTTGTGGGAATGCTGGTCATTTCATTGGTCTGGAACCTGATTGATGGCATTGCCGAGGCAACTGGAGTTATCGAGGCATTGTCAACTAGGGTTGTCATGGCGTGCCTATCGTTGGTTACCGCGGCATCCTTATCGCTGGTTGCCGAGGCATGCTTATTGCTGGTTGCCGCGGCAATTCCTGGTTCAGCATCTGGGGCTTTGCCGCTGAGTTCGTCTTATTCTTTTTGTGGAGTTTTGTTTGTTGAGCGAGCTTGAGCCTCTTTAAGTTGTTGGCCACTTCTAGTGGTGATCGCCTTACATTGCTCATGGTCAGTTCCTCTTGCGACTTCAGTATCGCAAGTTAAACCTCCTTGCGGTTTAGTATTCAGGTTTTGAGCAAATTGTCTGACTTGATTTTCCAATGATTTGATTGCTGCCTCTTGGTTTTGCAATCTCATCTCGGTCCTGTTAATAAAAACATCAGTTTTATTTATGAAGTTACTTTTCTTAGCCATATAAGATTCAGTTTTCAACATAAAAGCATTAAGAGAATTTTCCAAAGAACTAGATGTTGTTGGTTGTTGCTGCGGCAACTGTTGCCGTGGCATATTCTGCTGGAATCCCGATGCTTGTGCATTCTGATTGTTCTGGTTTAGAGCATTGTTGGGATTACTCCATGAAAAATTTGGGTGCTTCTTCCAAGCTGGATTATATGTATTGGACATCACATTGTTGTTCCAGATGTAATTCCCCACATAAAAGCTGGATTCAGGATTCTGCATACATTCAGAAGAATCATGGTTACCACCACATAACTCACAAAAGGAATCCATTACCTTGATCTTCTGTATGTTGTTTTGTTTCTGCATGCTCTGGACCTTCTTGGTTAGAGTGGCCAATTGTGCCGAAATTGAGTCTGGTGATCCTAGTTCATGTATTGTGGCTTGGCGTCTAACTCCTCCTCTTCTAGCATATGGGGATTGATAATCATTCTTGGCAAGCCTGCTTAGAATTTGTATTCCTTCCTCTGGCGACTTATCTAGGAGTATGCCATTTGCTGAGGCATCTAGCATCATCCTTGTTGGTGTATTCACAGCATTGTAAAACATTGTTACTTGTGTCCACACTGGGAATCCGTGTAGGGGGCATTTGTGTAGAAGTTCTCTATATCGCTCCCAAGCCTCGTACATGGATTCATCATGTGCCTGCCGAAAAGAAGTAATTTTGTTACGAAGCTTATCAGTCAAATTTGTAGGATTAAATCGAGCAAGGAAATCATGACAAAGATCGGTCCAAGATCCTATTGATCCGGCAAGAATACTATTCAACCATGCTTTCGCCCTATCCCTTAGTGAATAGGGGAATAATCTTAGTCGTAAAACATCGGGGTGACTCCTTGTATTTTGAATGAATTGCAAATCTCGAGGAAAGATTTAAGATGTTGACGTGCATCTTTAGTTGCTAAGCCGCCAAATTGACCAATTGTGTTGATCATATTGAACTTCACCGGTTTCAACACAAAGTGGTCAGCTTCAATTTTAGGTGTGACAACTCCTGAATTAAGTCATTCAAGATCTTCTTCAAGATAGTCTCGAATAGTTATGTTTCGTGCAATAATCACTCCTCCTCCTTCTGGAACATCTTGATTCATATTGCCGTCTTGATTAGCCATTGCTACTCTTAACCTTTATCTGAGTCTTTGCAAGGTTCGTTCGATTTTTGGATCAAAGGGATATTCTCGTGTAATCGGTCTCGCCCTAGTCATATACCAATGCAAAACCAAAGTTTGTTAACCCTTTGAATCTTAAACAAGAAAAATAAAAAGTGCAAGAAAATAAAAACAAAGTTGCTATTGTCAATCCTCGACAACGGCGCCAAAAAATTTTTGCGCGTAATAAGTGCTCCGCAATTGTGCAAGTGTACACGTCGCAAGTTATAGTATAAAAGATATCGTTTCCACAAGGATTGGTGCCAGTTCAAGAATCTAATCTCTTGCACTGTAAAAAGTAAAAGAATTCAAGTAGAAGATTGTAGGAGTTTAACTAACAACTAAACTAGAAAGTAAATAAGTAAAAGAAGATGTAATCAAATGAGAGAGAATAGGCCAGGTTATCATAAGTTGAGGTGTGATAGCCGATTGGATCGTCTTGGTAAAAGGGTGCAAGGGTAACTCAGTTGCTGGGGTAACTTGCGCAGCGGGGTTGCCTTGGCAACTAATCGACGGTTGCCTGGGCGACCGGCTGGGCAACTGTTTGGGCGGTTAGGCAGCAACTTCAAGGTTCGGTGGAGCATTCTTCAACGGTTTCTTCTTATCCCTAAGTCGAAACTCTAGTTAATTGTGCATGCCTTGATAATACATCCCTGCGTGAATCAAAGGTGAACAACAACCAATCTTGCGCTCCTCTTAGCCGTTGAAATCCTTAACTTATTCCTAAGCCGGATTAATCTTCACCATCAATAGATTGAATAAAGACCATACTCGTTCGTTTCTTGAATCTAACTCTCCCGATATTAGATAAATAGATGAAGTTACGAGATCCTATCCCAATTCACTCGCAAACAAGAATAAGAACCAAGAATGAGTAAACCTTGAATTGAAAGTGCAAACTCTTATTACCTAAACAAAATCCAATTGTTTCTCACAATCATAAAACACAATAACCTTAGCCAAATAGATTTAGTTCATGGCTAGGTTCCAAAGAAACACAAAACAAAGAATTCCTAACATAAACCTAATCGAACAAATAAGAAAAAGATGAAGAATGGTTGAAGCCTTTGTCAAAATTACTCCCTCTTTCTCTTGTCGAAATCTCTCACTCGCTCTCCCTCTCTTGTCGAAATCTCTCCCCTTGCTCTCTTGGAGTTGACGGCTTGGTCCTCAATTTATAGGGCTAGGTTAAAGTCTTTTTTGAGGAGGAAGTTAAGTTAGAATTAAATACTTTTAAAGAATATAATTCTTTATTATATTTAAATTCCTTCTAGATTTTCTCCTATCTTCTTGGGGTTTAATTTCTCTTTAACCTCTTCATGGAAATCAAACTCCTTTAGGATTTAACTTTGCTCCACGTTATCTTGGGTTTATCTAGTCATCAATTTTGACTGCCATATCTTCTTATCCCTTATCGACAATTGCCCTGGCAACTAGCTCGGCATCTCCTTCATGCATTGCCCTGGCAACTAGCTCGGCATCCTCTTCATGTATTGCCCTGGCAACTGGTTCCAGCCTTGCTTTGGCAAGTTATTCTGCACAAACACAAAAACACACCAAAGTAGTATCTTTTTCCACAAAATTAAGTAAAATATGAAATCAAGCTTGTCCAGCAAGGAAACAATGCAAACATGCATGAATCGCTAATAATGCAACTAATATAAGCCTAAGTCTAGCAATAATATGAATAAAAAGGGTAATAAAAATAGTACTTTTGAACACTTAAGAGCCTACATTTTGGATTATTGCTTGGATGAAAACTAGGATGCATGCCTCTAGCTTTTCATTTGATGCAAAGATGCCATGCTAGGATGCTAAGTTTATGAAGCTTGGATGTTTGTGGTATGCCTAGTATGATGGTGTTTGTATTAAACTTGTTGGAGTGACTTGAGTGTGTTATTTGGATGAAAAATCAGCAAAAAGTGACATTACAGGTCCAGACGTACCGATATGCGTGGGACCGTATCAGTACGGCTGGGTATTTCTAGGCACAAGGTTTCGATACGGGTGCTAGTCATTCTGATACGCCCAGGCTATTTTGGCCTAGCGTACCGGTACGGGAGGGGGTGTAATACCCCAAATTTTACTAAGTTGATTAAGGGTCATTTAGTACTAAGATAATAGCTTAAAAGCTAACTTAGTGACTAAAATGACAAAAATGCAAAAGTTGGGATTTCTTTAATTATGGATTTTGGAAAGCAAATTTCTAAGGTTTAAAGGTCTCATGTGATAGATTGTGAATTGAATAAGGTATTCTTAAAGTTTGGTTGGATTCCAAGGAAAATTTGAATGGGAATTGAACTTTAAAATGTAGTGACCAGAATGTAAATTTTGAAAATTTTAAGGCTAAAGTATAAACTTTGGAAAAGTTTGGGGACTAAAGTTGTAATTTACCAAAATTTAAGGGTTTTTATTTAATAAATAAACATATCACCTAAGGGTGTGAATCGAATGCAGAATTATTGGTTCGATCTAATACTTCGTTTATTGGGAAAAGCGTAGTTAAAGTTTAAGTGGAATTCGGATACCCGGACCGAACTGGACAATTTTGAAAATTTTCCATATGATAGAGAAAGGTTATAAAAGTCATTTCCAAGTGTTGAAAATATTTTTAGTTCAATTCAAGATGAATCCTACATTTATTTCTGAGTAAAGGATTATTTATCGGTATATTGGATCGAATAGAAATTTTGGAGACTGGTCCAAAAGCTATGGAAAAGTCATAAAATATTATTTTAAGAAAATTTTATTATGGTTGGTTGAATTTTAACTAGATTTAGTTAGATTGTAATGGAATGGCAATTTGGAAACAAATTAGTAAATAAAGACTAATTGGAGGGCAAATTGGTCATTTGACCCCAATGGCAATTTTGAAATATTTAGAAAGTTATAAGGGCAATTTTGGAAATAGAAAATGGAAGATTAAATCTTGGCCCTTGATTGATGATAAAATCAATCTCAACCATTGGGTAAAGGGCAAAATTGTAATTTAACTATTAAATGAATTTAATATTCATTTAATAGATATATATGTAAAACAATGGTGAAACGTTGAAGATTTTGTTCATCTTTTCCAGCAACAAACGTGAGAGCTAGGGAAAGAAAGATAAAAAAATCCAAGCTCGATTCAAGCCCCGAAACTCAATTTTCAGGTAATCACTTCAACTACAAAGTTGTTCTACTCTTAAAGTTCTATCTTTTGATATCAATAATTCATGGAATCCATGTTTGATTGATGAGAATTTACATGAGAAAGAGATTAGGGCTTATGGATCAAATTGGGGCTTTTGAGATTTTATGATTGAATTCAAGTTAAAATCAAGCTAGCATGATGTTAAAATCATGATATTGAGTTGGGATTTAAGTTTTACATGTTTTGATTATTATGAAGATGATTAGGGTTTATGGATTCAAGTTTAATTTAGGGTTTGTGATGTTGAAATAATGATCTAGTAAGCTTGAATTATTGTTTGGAAGCAAAACCCTAAGTTAAATTGTGTAGGGACCATTGCGACAACTTGAAAAGTTTAAGGACCAAATCTGAATTTTTAGAATTTGGAGTGTATTTGTGTTATTAATGATGTTATAGATAAGAAAATGAAGTTAGAATGCCAAATTGATGTTGAATTGAATTAGTGACCATTTTGACAATTTGTCAAAGTTAAGTGACCAAATCGAAATTGAAGTTTTGTATGGAGGTTAAATCCGATTTTTAGTTGTAGTGATGAAATTAAGGTAGTAATGTTGAATTGAGGACTAAATTGCAAACTTAAGAAGCATGAATCATTATCTTTGCATTTTAGTGACTATTTCGGTAAATAAGGAAAATTAGGGAGAATTATTGTGAATAATTATTTGGTGAAGAATGTGATGAGTTGGTGGTTTAAAGCTAGTGATTGGACTAAATTCAAAGTAGAGAAGTAAGGAGAAGTTAGTATACAAGTTGAAGTTGTTTATGGAAGTTGTGTAGAAAAACTGGTTTATGGCAGTAACTTCGAAAATTCACCATAAACTCTACAAAAATGGTTAGAAGGTGAATTTTATGCCGATGTAGAGATTTGTTCGTCTAGTTTCGTGTCCAACAAATGGAAACTGATTTCGAGTTACGAGTAAAAAGATATGAATTATTAAGTGGTGAATGGGCAGAAAACAGTATAGTAGGCTGTTCCGAAATCCAATAGTGGAAATTGACTTTGAAAATTTGCCATAAATCACACAAGTTGAATTTGGGCTCTTAATTTATATGGTTGAAAATCTTATTGAATCTATTTTCTTTCAGAACAAACAATCGAATTCCGAGTTGTAGATTATTTTATAGAAATATTTCTTGGGAGGTACTGCAAACTACCAGAAAATAAGAATTGATACACTTTGTATCTAAGGTTGATTAGTAAGCTTGAAAAGGGTTAATGGAAGTTCAAATTGGTCACTAAGGACCACAATGAGTTTTTGAACAATACAAGGAAGAAAGGAAAACATTTGGGAATTTTTATATTCGAATGATTATATTGGACAATATGTCTAAGATATTGTTAGATTGGGATCTAATAAATATTTTACTTATTTGAATTATGAAGTTAAGTTCGAATCAAGGGAGGTTCGAGGTACGATGAAGGAAAGGGTCAAAGAGGACTTAGTGAGGCATACTAATAAATGGCCCAGGTGAGTGCAATGTATAATAACATTATACATGGATGTTTCATACATCACCGGTAGGACTTGCGATGAGTCTACCTGGTTTATATATTGTCATAATAATTATGTCATTGATCATATATTTGACATATTTTAAATATTTTAAAGGTTGAAAATAAATGCATTGATCACTAGTTATTGATGATGATATGATATGAATGCTATTTTGGTTATGAACTGTTAAATGTTGATAAATATTGATATATGTTGCCATCGATGACTAAATGATGAAATAAATCTCAATGTATGATATAGAGGTTCAAAGGTATAGTTGGCTAGCCATAGAGTCATAAACAGCTGTATAAATATTCTAAGCACTTCGGTGCAATATTCATAAATACTCATTAAGGGTATACTCATGCAAGGTTTGGGTATACGAGAACGCTTAGGGTGTTAAGCACTACCGTGCAATTTTATTAATACTCAATGAGGGTATACTCATGCAAGGTTTGGGTATACGGAAGCACTTAGAGTGCTAAGCACTACGGTGCAAATAATATACATACTCAAGAAAGGTTTGCATGGGGGGATGACTCGTGTACATAGAATCTCTTAATTTGATACCTTGGGCTAAATAAATTGAAAAGAATAAAAAAAAAGAAACAGGAAGATAAGCTTGAAAGCTTGCAGATAGAAATGGAAAAAGGTATTGGTAAGCATTGAAAGCTTACGGATGGAAATGGCAACAGTATTGGTAAGATCTAATCTTATCACTTTGATATACATATTTATTTATGTTAATGAGCATGTAATAGTAAGGTGATCATATGCATTGTTAATCATCAATATTGATATTATGACTATTGCACTTGAATTTGAATTATTGCCTCACTAAGTAAATACTTAGCGTGTAACTTTTTACGCGTAGGAAAGAATAAATGGTTGGAGTAAGGAGCATATACGGACATCATCAATTAATAACATGTACATCAGTATCAGTAAGATATCTTTTGATATTGTTTGATATTTAATAGTTGGCATGTATATTAAAAGGGTATGCATGCTCTAATAGAATTTGTATTTTATTTGGTATCTGGATGAATTTTAAATCATGCAGTTTTATTAATTATATCAAGACAAATTAAATTGATAAGTTGCTTCCTGAAAATAAACTCAGTTTGAAGATGAAAATATTATTTTTAAACTTTAGGCGAATAACTAGATTTGTAAATAAAAACTAAATGCATTGTAATATTTTTAAAGAAACAAAATTTTACGGAATTACAAATGTAGAGGGTTTTACAAATGTTTTGTGATACCTCTGACTAATATTCAGTGTTGGATACGGGAAAAGGGGTGTTACAGGGGATGTTCCGGTATGGGTTTTTGACACTGGAATCTACTTTTTCAACCAAGTCCCGCGTACCGAAACACCACTATCTGTATCGGTACGGTCCACAAAGTAATTTTAAAAGTTTGGTAAGTTAGTTGGTCTTATCGGTACGTCACGGAGGTGTATTGAAATATGTATTTCATACCGTATTGATACGGCATGAAGGTGTATCGAAACGGGGCATTTCACACCGTATCGGTACGGCTGCGACCGTATTAGTACAGACAGCAGCCAAAGCTGTTAATGTCACTATAGCCCGATTTTAGCCCTTGTATTTTAGTCCATGAGTTTTGTTTATGCAATTATATGCGCTTGAATGAACGGATTGAGCTAAAATATGACATGTATGATTGATTCCTGACTAATGAAGGCTGGGTAACCTTAAAAATGAGCTATAATCTTGTAATTTTCTAGAATTGCAATTTCGTCCCTAAATTGCATGTGAGACCAATTGGATGTCAAATCGATGCTCGATTGAGCTGGGTTTCATCTTCTGTCAGCATGAACATGTAGGATATTAATTAAGCATCTAGACAATATAAAAGGAAAAAAATGGACTGGGTTTCGTTGTATCTCTTCGGTTTCCTACGACAAACCTAATGTAGCCCTCTTGGTTCGGTTGGGCGTCTAGGCCGGGTCGAAGGGGTTACAAAATCTATTGCTCAGTCCCTACCTCAATACGTCAAGTCTTTATACCTTCTCCCTCAAAATTTAGTGGATGACATGACCAAATATATGATATGTTACTGGTGGTTAGGTCGTAGCAATAAGCGTGGTTGGCCCCTTATTGCCTAGAACTCCATCTGCACCCCTAAGATTGTTGGCGGCATAGATTTTTGAGATATGCGCAATTTCAATATTGCTTTATTGTGTAATCATGTCTAGCATATGATTGTTGAGCCTAACTCTCTTGTTTCCCGTGTTTTTAGGGCAAAATATTTACCTTCGAGAAATATCTTGGATGTTGAGCCTAATACACGGGTTTCTTTTGTATGGAAAGTCATCCATCATGCCATGCAAACCTTACACTTGGTTTTTTAGAAGCTTAGAATTAGCAGTAATGTTCGCATTCATGTAAACTACTATGGTGGAATGACAACCATCACTTTTTCAGAGAATTATATAGACAACTCTGAGCTGCCTATCTAATTCCGTTATTTTATGGTACGAGGGTAGCCTTTGTGTGATAAACTTAAAGTGCGCCGAGTCTTCCTGCCAAAAGATGTAGATGTGATTCTCTGAATCCCCATCTCCAATATCTCTCATGATATTGTTCTTTGGAGTAACCATAATTCAGGTATTTATTCGGTTAAATCTGGTTATACTTTCTTGCAGCGACCTCCCCCTCTTATGCCCAAGCCCTATGCATCTAGAAGATTATCTCCAAACTGATGGTTATTCCTAAAGTTTCAACTTTTAGATGGTGTATTGGGCACGATGCACTTTCCACTAGTGTAACACCCCCTTCTCGTATTCGTACACCAGATACGAGTAGGAAATGTTATGACTTCTTTATTCAAAGATCAGGGTAATTTAAAAGTTTCATAAAACTTCTTCATGGTCATCCATCCTAAAATTTCTCCAGCCCAATCACGCTTAACTTTATTTAAAACCGGCATAGATTATTTATTTGATCTTTAAACCATAAATCAACTATCTTAGTAGGCAACTCATCGCCTAAGGTTATTCTTAACCTTGAATCTTTCCAAAAATGCCAATTATCATGAACTCATAACGAACTTTAAAGACCAAACACAACTCAAGTAGGTTTAGCAAGTATACACGCCACTACAAAAATCAAACCTTAATTAGGATGTCATTACTGTGATTACCTGTTGAGCTTTCCAATATTGATGCAATGCTCTTCTCACTTTCATCTTGATTTACCTACGCGTACAAAATCAACACACTCTAAATAAAAACTTAGTGAGGCATAAGATGAGAACATATATAAAATACTTTACAATGCATAATACTATTAAAAGCATGATATCCTTTTAAACATGTAATCTGTTATGCAGAAATGTCCATGCATAAAAACATATTGTAAACTTTATACTTTAAAAGCATATATTCATCTTGTAAAGTCATATATGTACTATAAAAGTACTATTCTTCTTTATGAGCATCATAACTGCCAACTCAAAAGGTTGGATCTCGACACCATAGGGTATCGTCATAACTGCCAACTCAAAAGGTTGGATTTCGACACTATAAAGCATCGTAACTACCAGTTCGTAGGTTGGATTTCGACACCATAAGGTATCGTCATAATTGCCAACTCAAGAAGTTCGATTTCGACACCATAAGGTATCGTCATAACTGCCAACTCAAAGGTTTAATTTCGACACTATAAACCATCGTAGCTGCCAACTCATAGGTTGGATTTCGACACCATAAGGTATCGTCATAACTACCAACTCAAAGGTTGGATTTCGACACTATAAAGCATCGGAACTATCATTCTCCATATTATACTTCCAAGGCAACTTTAAAACAATTCTTGCAATATGACAAGTAACAAATACCACATATACATTTCACATCATGTAAAATATCTTCATAGTGGAGCCCTTCATACTCCAATATGTTCATCAACTTTTCATGGTATAAACCATTGCCAAACATAAAATTATACCATAATCTTTAAAATCATTAAAATAACATATCATGCAAAAACATGTATGCACTCACCTAAGACATTTATTAGGAGCCTCACTAAATTCTACTATATCCTTTGCTTTATATAACCTCGAACCTTCTTTGATTCGGACTTGACTTCATTTATCACATGAATAAGATAAAATACTTGTTAGATTCAAATCCAACATCACCATAAACATGCTGTCTTAATATAATCATTCAAATATAAAATTTCCAAATATTTTTCCTTTCTTCCTTGTACTGTTTAGAAACTCATTTTGGGTCCTTAATGATCATTCTGAACTTCCAATAATTCTTCCGAGTTTGTTATCAAACATTTAGATACACAAAGTATCAATTTCTATTTTCCGGCAACTTGCACTACCTTCAAAGATTTAATTACACCGGGCAGAATACATACCGGATCTTAATTTCCTTTATACTGGAGAAACTATATTCGATGAAGATTCTAATGTATAAGCCAACTAAATTAATAAAATCTACAAAAATTATGAAAATTCTTCAAACTCCATTCACAGACTGTCCATACCAAAACTGCTATGTAAATTTTCTGACCTTCATTCGATTAAAAACTCATATCTTTTAACTTGGAACTCGAAATCAGTTTCTGCTTTTTGGACACAAAACTAGACGAACACATATTTACAACAGTTTAAAATTCACCATCTAACCATTTTTATAGAATTTATGGTGAATTTTCAAAGTCACAATCAGATTTCAATCTTCTACATACCTTTCCATAATAAACTTCTAATTTATACTAACTTCTTCTTATTTTTCCACTTGTCAATTTAGTCCCATCTCTTGCTTCAAACCATCAATTCATCATCTCCTTCGTCAAATAATTATTCAAAATAATTCCCTCTAGTTTTCTTTCTTTGCCAAATGGTCACTTAACTTTGACAAATTGTCAAAATGGTCTTTAATTTAATTCAACATTGGTTTAGCATTCTAACATCAATTTCACATCTCCAACATCATTAATTACATAAATGCACCCAAATTTCATGAAATTCAGATTCGGTCCCTTAACTTTGAAGCTTGCCGAATTGGTCCCTATAATTTTAACTTGGGGTTTTGTTTCCAAACAACAAATCAAGTTTACTAGATTATTAATCCAACATCACAAACCCTAAATTAAACTTAAACTCATAAACCTTAATCATATTTATAATAATCAAAATATGTAGAGTTTAAATCCTAACTCAAAAACATGATTTTAACATCATACTAGCTTGTTTTCAACTTTAATTCAACCATGGAATCATAAAATCTCAAAAGCCCCAATTTTGTTCATAAAACCTAATTTCTTTCTCATGTAAATTCTCATCAATCAAGCATAGATTCCATGAATTATTGATATCAAAAGATAGAGTTTGAAGAGTAGAACAACTTTGTAGTTGAAGAGATTACCTGAAAATCGAGTTTCGGGGCTTGAATCGTGCTTGGAAAACATTTCTCTTTCTTTCCCTAGCTCTCATGTTTTTGGGCTGGAAAAGATGAATAATTTGTTCATCTTTTCACCATTAAATTACACTTGTAATATATAAATGAGTTTTAAATTCATTTAAATAGGGAAATTACCAAAGTGCCCTTTTATCCAATGGTTGAGATTGATCTTATCATCAATCAAGGGCCAAGATTTAAATCATCAATCTCTTCTTCCAAAAATAACCCTTGTAACTTCAAATATTTCAAAATTGCCATCCTTGCCAAATGACCAACTTGTCCTCCAACTATTCTTTATTTACTAGTTTGCCATTCTTGTGAAAATCTAACCGAGTCTAGTTGGAATCCAACTAACTAAAATAAAATACTCATAAAATAGTATTTTATAACTTTTCCATAAATTTTGAACCTGTCTTTAAAATTCCAATTCGATCCAACTGCAATTTCTAAATTTCTGAACTTTATAGCTATTAATACAAACTCTGTACGAAAAATCTAGGTAACACGGAAAGGTCAATCTTGGGAGTGAACTATTAATTTACGGGGTTAAATACACAACTTTTGAAAATCACACTTTGGTCCCTATACTTTTTCGAAGTTTACACTTTAACCCCCAAACTTTCAAAATTTTCATTTTGGTCACAGCCAAAAATTCTCCCCTTAAGAAAATTCGTCCTCGAATTTTCAACACATACCTGATTCAAAAACAATGAGAAAACTATTTTCTCATATATTTTTCTCTTTCCCAAGTCACTTTTTCGACTTCATAATTTCTTTTAAAGAACTTTAACATGCGAGATTATCTTATTTCTTAATTCTTTTACTCCATGTACCAATATCTTTATTGATTCTTCCTCATAAATCAAATCCAGTTGAATCTCTATTCTCTTCGAAGTAACGATATGAAAAGGGTCTAATCGATACTTCTTGAGCATCGATATATAAAATATATTGTGAATCTTGTCTATTTCCGGAGGTAAGTCTAGCTAATAAGCCATCGGACCAACTCTTTTCATAATCTTATGTAGTCCAATAAATCTCAGACTTAGCTTCCCTTTTTTCCAAACCATAACACCTCCTTCCAATGTGAAACTTTTTAGGAATACTTTATCCTTAACTTCATATAAACATTTTTACTGAAAATCTGTTGTGTCAGAAATCTCAATTCTTTTGCAATCTATGCCTAAGTAGGCTGATCCATAATATCATCTAATGTTTGGAAGAAAACTCTTAATCCAGAACATACATATCATATTACTCTGGTGCCTCTGCACCATGCTAAACTGAGGGTAGAACATTATCATTAACCTCATCACTCTCGTGAATCTCTTATTGATTCACTAGTCTAAACACCTGACACGATTCTTTTACCCCCACACATTGGAATTTTAACATTATTATCATAAAGAAGTAAGCAATTGCATCCATTCAAACAAGTAAAATCATCAGTAATTCTGACATCCTAGTGGCATGTATACACTTTTGACCTTTACCATACTTCGTTTAGCTCCAGAATTGGCTAAAGTTGTAGCTCTAATACCAATAAATGTAACTCCCCCTTCCCGTATTCGTACACTGGATACGAGTCGGAAATATTATGACTTCTTTATTCAAAGATCTGGGTAATTTAAATCTTTCATAAAACTTCGTCATGGTCTCCCATCCTAAAATTTCTCCAGCCCAAGCACGCTTAACTTTATTTAAAACCTTCATAACTTATTTATTTGAGCTTCAAATCATAAATCAATTATCTTAGCAGGCAACTCATCGCCTAAGGTTATTCTTAACCTTGAATCTTTCCAGAAACGCCAATTATCACGAACTCATAACAAACTTTAAAGACCAAACACAACTCAAGTAGGTTTAGCAAGTATACATGCCACTACAAAAATCAAACCTTAATTAGGATGTCATTACTGTGATTACTTGTTGAGCTTTCCAATATTGATGCAATGCTCTTCTCACTTTCATCTTGATTTACCTACGTGTGCAAAATCAACACAAACTAAGTACAAACTTAGTGAGGCATAAGATGAGAACATATATAAAATACTTTACAGTGCATAATACTATTAAAAGCATGATATCCTTTTAAACATGTAATCTGTTATGCAGAAATGTCTATGCATAAAAACATACTGTAAACTTTATACTTTAAAAGCATAAATTCATCTTGTAAAGTCATATATGTACTATAAAAGTACTATTCTTCTTTATGAGCATCGTAACTGCCAACTCAAAAGGTTGGATCTCGACACCATAGGGTATCGTCATAACTGCCAACTCAAAAGGTTGGATTTCAACACTATAAAGCATCGTAGCTGCCAACTCATAGGTTGGATTTCGACACCATAAGGTATCGTCATAACTACCAACTCAAAAGGTTGGATTTCGACACCATAAGGTATCGTCATAACTGCCAACTCATAGGTTGTATTTCAACACTGTAAAGCATCGTAGTGCCAACTCATAGGTTGGATTTCGACACCATAAGGTATCGTCATAACTGCCAACTCAAAGGTTGGATTTTGACACTATAAAGCATCGTAACTATCATTCTCAATATTATACTTCCAAGGAAACTTTAAAACAATTCTTGCAATATGACAAGTAACAAATACCATATATACATTTCACATCATGTAAAATATCTTCATAGTGGAGCAATTCATACTCCAATATGGTCATCAACTTTTCATGGTATAAACCATTTCTAAACATAAAATTATACCATAATCTTTAAAATCATTAAAATAATACATCAAGCAAAAACATGTATGCACTCACCTGAGCCATTTATTAGCAAGCCTCACTAAATTCTACTCTATCATTTCCTTTATAGAACCTCGAACCTTCTTTGATTCGGACTTGACTTCATTTATGACATGAATAAGATAAAATGTTTGTTAGATACAAATCTAACATCACCATAAACATACTGTCTTAATATAATCATTCGAATATAAAATTTCCAAATAATTTTCCTTTCTTCCTTGTACTATTCAGAAACTCATTTTGGGTCCTTAATGATCATTCTGAACTTCCAATAATTTTTCCGAGATTGTTATCAAACATTTAGATACACAAAGTATCAATTTCTATTTTCTAGCAACTTGTGCTACCTTCAAAGATTTACTTACACCGGGCAGAATACATATCATATTTTAATTTCCATTATATTGGAGAAACTAGATTCGATAACGATTCTAACGGTATAAGACAAATAAATTTATAAAATCTACAAAAATTATGAAAATTCTTCAAACTCCCGTCACAGACTGTCCAGATCCAAAATTGCTCTGTAATTTTTCTGACCTTCATTCGATTAAAAACTCATATCTTTTAACTCGGAAGTCAAAATCAGTTTCTGTTTTTTGGACACAAAACTAGACGAACACATCTTTACAACGGTATAAAATTCACCATCTAACCATTTGTATAGAATTTATGGTGAATTTTCAAATTCACTATCAGATTTCAATCTTCTACATACCTTTCCATAATAAACTTCTTCTTATTTTTCCACTTGTCAATTTAGTCCCATCACTTGCTTCAAACCATCAATTCATCATCTCCTTCATCAAATAATTATTCAAAATAATTCCCTCTAATTTGTTTTCTTTGCCAAATGGTCACTTAACTTTGACAAATTGTCAAAATGGTCCCTAATTTAATTCAACATCGGTTTAGCATTCTAACATCAATTTCACATCTCCAACATTATTAATTACATAAATACACCCCAATTTCATGAAATTCAGATTCGGTCCCTTAACTTTGAAGCTTGCTGAATTGGTCCCTATAATTTTAAGTTAGGGTTTTGCTTCCAAACAACAAATCAAGCTTACTAGATTATTAATCCAACATCACAAACCCTAAATTAAACTTAAACACGTAAACCCTAATAATCTTCATAATAATAAAAAAATGTAGAGTTTAAATCCTAACTCAAAAACATGATTTTAGCATCATAGTAGCTTGTTTTCAACTTGAATTCAACCATGGAATCGTAAAATCTCAAAAGCCCTAATTTTGTTCGTAAACACTAATTTCTTTCTCAGTTAAAATCTCATCAATCAAGCATGGGTTCCATGAATTATTGATATCAAAAGATAGAGCTTGAAGAGTAGAACAACTTTGTAGTTGAAGAGATTACCTGAAAATCGAGTTTCGGGGCTTGAATCGAGCTTGAAAATTTTTTCTCTTTCTTTCCCTAGCTCTCATGTTTTTGGGCTGGAAAAGATGAATATTTTGTTCATCTTTTCACCATTAAATTACACTTGTAATATATAAATGAATTTTAAATTCATTTAAATAGGGAAATTACCAAAGTGCCCTTTTATCCAACGGTTGAGATTGATCTTATCATCAATCAAGGGCCAAGATTTAAATCATCAATCTCTTCTTCCAAAAATAACCCTTGTAACTTCAAATATTTTAAAATTGCCATCCTTGCCAAATGACCAACTTGTCCTCCAACTATTCTTTATTTACTAGTTTGCCATTCTTGTGAAAATCTAACCGAGTCTAGTTGTAATCCAACTAAATAAAATAAAATACTCATAAAATAGTATTTTATAACTTTTCCATAAATTTTGAACCTGTCTTTAAAATTCCAATTCGATCCAACTACAATTTCTAAATTTCTGAACTTTATAGCTATTAATACAAATTCTGTACGAAAAATCTGGGTAACACGGAAAGGTCAATCTTGGGAGTGAACTATTAATTTACGGGCTTAAATACATAACTTTTGAAAATCACACTTTGGTCCCTAAACTTTTTCGAAGTTTACACTTTAACCCCCAAACTTTCAAAATTTTCATTTTGGTCACTAGCCAAAAATTAGGATATTACAACTAGGACTATGATGTGTGCTGCCAACTTAGACCCAAGTATTTGTCTCATTTGTCTCCAAGCCCTAGAAATAGTCTTGCATGCCCTGGGATACTGCCTAACATCAACTAAGCCTATTTGCCTTGTAAGGATGCATGCTAGCCTCATTCGCAGCAATGCCTCTTCCACTATTTCTTGGCTTAGCGATATTGGTTCCTTGCTTTCCTTGGACCCTTTTGCTTTGCTGCTCACGGTGCTTTGGAACCTCTAGAACTGACAAAATAACTGGGTCCATGAAGAATGGTTGTAGCCCCTAGCTCATGGTTATCAACTCTCAAATTTTGATTCAGGACTTTTTTGCAGCTATTTTTACATGTTTCCCAACCTCTCAGAATTCTCAGATGGCACTTTCTGATGCTCGGTGGCAAGCTCCCACGTTCGGTGTCATCAAAATCAACACTAATAGTGCCTTCGATACTACCCATGGTTTTGTTGCCATTGGTGTTATTGCTCGTGATGACCGTGGTAGGGTTCTAGGTGGCTTTGCCCAACACACTGCTTGCTGCACCGACTTAGGCTTGGCTGAGGCATATGCTGTCACTGCTGGATTACGGTTTACTCATTATAAGGCTTGGACTCATGTTCTCATCGATACAGACTCATCCATGATCAACAATAAGTTATAGAGGCCTAACGGTGACTTATTAGTCCTTAGTCCTCACCTGTATCATGCTCGGCTCCTGGTCAATATGCACAAAGATTTTAGAGTTACTTTTGTACCTAGGTCTACTAATATTGTAGCCTACTCTTTTGGCCACCTGGGCCCTTAACTCTGTTTCATCTTTGTTCTTTGACTCGGTTTGTCCCAAGCATATTTCTTTCTTTGTACATGATGATTCTTCTTTTATCAATACAACTCGCACACTCTTTTCCCTTAGGTGGTTCTTACGAAGCCTCGATTTGGTACTGACTTTAGAGGGGTTTTTGATGAGTCCCATCCTTTTCTTTAAAAAAATTAAGGTGTGCATGTCTAAATGAGCTTTGTAGTTGACCCGTTGGAATTTTAACTGATTAGAAAGTTTTGAAATTGAGGTTAAGCTATATAATCATGTTTAAAAGGCCAAAATTTAATGTTTGAACTCACAAAATTTGATCTAATCTTATTTTGTAGCCATTTTGTTAGGGTTTAAGGCGTGCATGTCTAAATGGGCTTTACAGTAGACCCGGTGGAATTTTAACCGCGTAAAAAGTTCTAGAATTTAGGTTAAGCAATATAATCATGTTTAAAAGTCCATAATTAAGTATTTTAACTCATTAAATTTGATATAATCTTGTTTTGCGGCCGTTTTGTTGGGGGTTTAAGGTATGCATGTCTAAATGGGCTTTACAATGGACTCGTTGGAATTTTAACAAAGTAAAATGTTATTATATTTTGGTTAAGCAATATATTCATGTTCAAAAGGCCATAATTAAATATTTCAACACATGGAAATTGATTTAATCTTTTTTTGAGGCCATTTTGTTGGTGTTTATGGCGTCCATGTCTAAATGAGCTTTACAATGGACCCGTAGGACTTTTAACAAAGTAAAAAGATTTAATATTGAGGTTAAGCTATATAATCATGTTCAAACGCCCATAATTAAATATTTGAACTTATAAAATTTGATTTAATCATATTTTACGACCATTGTATCGGGGTTTAAGGAGTGCTTGTCTAAATGGGCCTTTATTGATTCCAAGAAAAGTATCAAACCCAAACAAAAAACCAAATGAAATCCCTCGATTTTTTTGAAGAAAGGCTTGATATAAACTGCCCGTTGCAAGTACGAGGAAAAAATTAGACCGTTTAAAATCCAGGTGGAAATAGGGGAAATGGGTTTTATTTTTTTATTTTTTTAAAAGCAATTAAAAATATCATTTTAAAGTGCCACGT
This sequence comes from Hibiscus mutabilis, assembly GCA_019671005.1. NCBI lineage: Eukaryota > Viridiplantae > Streptophyta > Magnoliopsida > Malvales > Malvaceae > Hibiscus > Hibiscus mutabilis. The sequence goes on along the minus strand of CM033744.1, from coordinate 18,294,254 downwards.
GTTAGTTTGTTAGTGGTCACAGGGTTCCCCGTTACCTTCCATGACGAAAGTGGGTGAACTCGATAACGACAGAAAATACCAAGTACAAAACTGAGAATTTTAAAACATTTTATATGAAACTGAGAATTTGGGATAATTAACCATTTGATTTATTCTTATTTTGTGGACATTTTGTTGGGGTTTAAGGCGTGCATGTCTAAATGAGGTTTACAATGGACCCGTTGGAATTTTAACCGAGTAAAAAGTTCTAAAATTGAGGTTAATCTATACAATCATGTTCAAAAAGCCATATTTAAATATTTGAACTTATAAAATATGATTTAATCTTATTTTGCATCCGTTTTATTGGGGTTTAAGGTGTGCAAGTGTAAATGGGTCTTACAATGGACCCGTTAGAATTTTAGCCGAGTAAAAAGATATAAAATTGAGGTTAAGCCATATAATAATTTTCAAAAGCCCATAAGAAAATATTTGAACTCATAAAATTTAATTTAATCTTTTTTGCGGTTGTTTTGTTGGGGGTTTAAGGCGTGCATGTCTAAATGGCTTTGTAGTGGACCCGTTGGAATTTGAAAAGAGTAAAAAGTTATGAAATTGAGGTTAAGCTATGTAGTCATGTTCAAAAGCCCATAATTAAATATTTGAACTATCATAATTTTATTTATTCTTATTTTGCGGCCATTTCGTTAGGGGTTTAAGGCGTGAATGTCTAAATGAGCTTTACAATGGACCCGCTAGAATTTTAACCGAGTAAAAAGTTCTAAAATTGTGGTTAAGTCATATAATAATGTTCAAATGCCCATAAAAAAGTGTTTAAACTCATAAATTTTGATTTAATCCTTTTTTGTAATTGTTTTATTGGGGTTTAAGGTGTGCTTGTCGTGTCGTGCATGTAATATTAAAAAAACTATTTTTTCTCTCAAAAATTTCCCCACCTAAACACCTCTTCCTCTTGTCGCTGGCTCCGACGCTTCTTCTTTTGATCTGGTTTGCGTTGAATCATTAAGGTGTTCCTTGATTAATCCGTGGAGGGTTTTCCCATTTACTTATTTAGGGAAGTTTTAGGGTTTTGTCTATTTGGGTTTTTTATTTATTTTATTTTCTTCGCCCATCTTGTTAATTAACCACCTCTTTTTCCTTCTTCTTTTTCCGTACACAGCCGTAGTAGCAGCTGCCCTTATTCATTCATGAAGGGCTCTCGACTGAACCAGGGTTCAACAGCGTGGAGTCTCCCTCCGTTGCGACAAACTATTCTGTTAACGCATGGCACGCTGGCTGCGCTCTGCTACGTGGTCGTTCACTACAACGTAGATTTACCCAATCGTACCCAACCAACCATGACGGGCTCAAGGCGGAACCAGGGCTTGCGTGTGTAGGGCTTTCCTCGGCTGAGGACATGCTTTTTGTTCATGCTTGGCGACCAAGTTGAGCAGGGATCGCGCACACGCTCTTCCGCAAGAATGGGCTAGCTTCTCGGTCACTCTAGGGCATGTTTGATTGATACGGCATGATTACGTCTCGGATGGAAGTTGCACTATCAGTGTAGCCTCTTGTTTCATCAATCTTCCTACTGTTGTAGCGTGATTGTTGCTCACCTATTTTGGCGCATTTTCGATCCTTTTGGATCGCTCCTTATTCATATCTCTGACCCTCTTGGAGTTTTTTTGTTTGGAGTTTTGCCTCCCTTGTTCACCATGCGGTGTTTTGCTTGTGTGGCCTTGTTTGGGGGCTACGACACTTTCAGTTTCAGGCTTGTTTTGCCTCTGCACACTGCTGGCCGGTGCTTGTCTGATCGATGTCGGCTGGCCCTCTTGGGTGGCGATAAGTACTTGGCGCCTAGGCCACCTTAATCTTTCCTCGATTCTTCCGCCGCAAAGAACGCTGCTAGGTTTAATTGGTCCATGATGCTCGGCCCCGTGACCATGTCCCTATTTGGTTTGCTTCGACCACGATCCATGCTGGTTGGACTAACCGAGTGGAGCTCTTATTCCCGATACAGCCTGCCCAGAATAGACCCTCGTCTGGTACGATCCACCCATATGAGTTGTGATCGGGTGCGAAGGGGAGTGCCTCATCTATGCCTGCCTCTCGTCTGGCCCCCTCGATCTTTGTCGCGGCTCCAACTTCTTAGAGTTTCAGTTGGTCAGATGGTTTGGCTTATTGGCCATATACGCCACGTCATTCTCCCAATAGAATTTGACCCTCAGTCCACTACGTGAAACTTTAATTTTATTTCTCCTCTATTTCTTAATTTTTTTTTGCTTTATTCTTTTTATCTCTCATTATATGTATCTGATTCTTATATTATTTACTCCCTCTTCTGTCCGCGTACTCCTCTAGATTTCAAAACGACTGTCCATGATCTCCTTGGGGTCCATGAGGTTGATGATCCGGGAACCTATCTCAAAATTCCTATTCTCATTGGTTGTAATAGGTTTAAGGCCCTCAGTTTCGTGCGTGATAGAGTTGGCTCTCTGGTCACCAGCTGAACAAAACATTTTCTCTCTTACAGCGGCCGTGAGGTCTTTCTCAAGTCTGTAGTCCAAGCCTTGCCTCAGTATGTTATGTCTTGCTATTTTCTCCCGGAAAATTTGATTAACGATATGCGCAGGTACTGGTGGTCAGGCCAGAATAATATACGTGGTTGGCCTCTCATCTCTTGGGGCAATGTGTGCACCCCTAAGTCCGCCGGAGGTCTTGGCTTTAGGGATATACATCGTTTTAATGTTGCTCTCCTTCGCAAGCAGCTATGGCGCTTTATTTTGAATCTGGGATCATTGTATTCTCGTGTTTTCATGGCTAAGTATTTCCTCTCTGGGAATATTCTCCATGCCCCCTCTCCCCGAAGCATGTTTCTTTTGCCTAGAAGGGGCTTTACAAAGCTTTGTCTCTGCTGCGCGATGGGTTCTTTTGGACTCTGGGTACTGATAGCTCGGTTTTCCTTTATCAGGACCGTTGGGGGGATCTTCGCCCATCTCCCTCTCAGACTCCTTCTTTGATAATGACAAACTATCGGTCCAGTGTCGTGATTTCATGATCCAGGGTAACCTTGCTGGAATAAGCGTCTTGTTCGCGATGTCTTTTTGACAGGTGATGTAGATACTATTCTTCATGTACCTATCTCTGCCTCTCGCCAAGACACCCTTATCTAGGTGGTTAATGACTCGGGCCTATATTCTGTCCGGTCTGGATACCTCTTCTTACAACTTCTGACCCCATCGACGGCTATGCCAGCATTGATATGGAAACTTATTTTGAAGCTGCTGGTTAATCCTAAGGTTTGCACCTTCGGTTGGCGAATTGGAAGTGAAGCACTTTCTATCGAAATTTGACTCCACGCTGCGGGCCTTTCCGATGGTTCCTGCCCCTAGTGCTGGCAAGAATCTGAGATTATTCTTCATGCTCTCCATGATTATTCGGCTTCGGCCGAAGCCCTCTTTCTAGCAGGTTTCCTTCGGGCCCTTGTATCCAGCCATACGGACACTACCCTTGCTTGGCTTGATGAAGCTGCCACTTTGCTTTCCCTGGATTCCCTTGCCCTTTTCCTCGCTATGCTTTGGTATCTCTGGCGACGAAGGAATGACTGGGTCCATGAGAAGCTCTTTCGGCCCATCTGGGTTTTGGTTTCTAATGCCCTCTGTCTCCACTGTGATTATCGTGCAGCAAATACGTCTCACTCCACCCCACAGTCGACATCTACTATCTTCGCTCTTTCTACGAAAGGTTGGTGGTCGCCCTCTGTTGGCCAAATCAAACTGAATGTTGATGGCGGTTTTGACCCTTCCTCCCACCCTATTGGCCATTGTTTGGACACATCCTTTGTGGAGGCCTCGGCCCTGACTATCGGCCTACAATTGCCTCTAGAGAAGGGGTGGTCCAATATCCTCTTTGAGTCTAACTCGGTTTTAGTGGTGAACAAAATTAACAGACCTGCGGTTGTTTTATCTCTTCTATCCAGTTTCCTTGCCCCGACCCGAGATATCTTACTATCCCATGGTCGTCACTTTAGGATCTCATGTGTATCGCGTTATGCGAACGCAGCCGCCCATAGCTTAGCTACTTGGGCCCTCCGGTCCTCTTCCCCTTTGTATTTCAACTCGGTTTGTCCCGAGATTATCTCCTCTATTGTACGTGATGACTTGTCATCCGTTCCTCAATAATGATACGTTTGGGTACTTTTTTTCCCTCTTAGGCACCCCTACTGGCCTCTGGCTTGGTGTGGGTTTAGTGGGGTTTTTAATGAGGCCCATCTCTTTCAAAAAAATTTAAGTCGTGTATCTCTAGATGAGCTTTACAATGGACTCGTTAGAGTTTTAACCGGGTAAAATTTCTAAAATTGAGGTTAAGCTATATATTCATGTTCAAAAGCCCATCATTAAATATCTCAACTTATAAAATTTGATTTAATCTTATTTTGCGGTCGTCATATTGGGTTTTAAGGCGTGCATATCTAAATGCGCCTTGCAATGGACCCTTTGAAATTTTAATCGAGTAAAAAGTTCTGAAATTGAGGTTAACCTATATAATCTAGTTCAAAAGCCCTTGTTGAGGGTTTAAGGTGTACATGTCTAAATGGGCTTTACAATAGGGCAGCTGGAATTTTAACTGAGTAAAAATTCTGAAATTGAGATTAAGCTATATAATCATGTTCAAAGCGCATAATTTAATATTTGAACTTATAAAATTTGATTTAATCTTAGGCTTACGGGTTTTTGACGAGGTTGTGATAATGCCGAATGTATGGTTCACCATTTTAATCATACATCTCTATTTCCGATCGAAAAAAAGTTTTGAAATTTAGGTTAAGATATATTATTACGTTCAAAATCCCATAAATAAAATTTTGAACTTATAAAATTTTATTTAATCTTGTTTTGTGGCCGTTTTGTTGGGGTTTAAGGCATTCATGTCTAAATGTACTTTACAATGGACCGTTAGAATTTTAACCGTGTAAAAAGTTCTGAAATTGAGGTTAAGTCATATAATAATGTTCAAAAGCCCATAAGAAATATTTAAACTCATTATATTTGATTTAATCTTTTTTGTTGTCGCTTTGTTGGGGTTTAAGGTGTGCATTTTGTAGTCACCCTATTTTATCTGACCTCTTTTTTTAATATTTTATTTTTTGAAATATATATTATTATTATTAATATTAGTGTTATTATTATTACTAAGCCAATTAAAAATAAAGAGTCCATTAAAATATCTATATACAAAAATAAGGTGGCCCAAATTCGGCCCAAACAGACTAAAAACCCTAGGATCTAATATCTTTTCCCCCTTGCGAAGCCAAACTCTAGCCTTTAGATTAAATATGATCTAATGGCCCAAATCGATTCAGAGAAGAAGCGCATAGATCACCAGACGTGCGTGGAGTGCACCTCCCAGGCTATTCAACTCCTCACTCGCGCGTAAGGACCATGCGCTCGACCTTTCAACTTCCTCATCTCTCCAGATTCTTGGTTGCAATCGTTGATCGGTGTCGATCACCAGCAGTGCTGCCGAGCCCCTGGTTCTCTTATCCTTGCCTTACCGTAACTCGCAAGCAAATACAAGCATGGAAAGAAATCAGTCATAACCAAATCAGAAAGCAAGAAAGGAAAAAAGAGATTAACCGAATCAAATCAGTTCAAAAAAGTAAGGAAATCACATAGATCCTAGGGTTCAGTTCATTGTAATTTGTAAAGAAATCGCATTTTCTTTTTCTTTTTTTCATACCATTTCTGTAAATTGGTTATAAATACCGAATCATCCCAACTTTGTAAGGAACACACAAAATTTTCTACAATACAAATCAAGAAGCATACAAGTTTCGAGGTATATTTGTTATACCAAATATTTTCTTTTCTCATTGTTTCAAATTAAAAGGAGGAAAGGGGTACTAATTTACCGTTTGGGTCATCGGAAGAAGGACCATCATCGGAGATGCAGAATCGCTGGCCACCATCGAGTTCAGAAGCACAGCCCTTGGAGTTGGAGGCATTCATTATTGAAGAGCATGTAACGCCCCGAATTTGGGCCTATATGTTAGCTAGATCGATTAGATAGTTCAAGGGAACCAGATTAGGCGATTTGAGCTAGTTTCGGGAATTAATTCTTGATAAGTAGTTTTTGGTTAAAATAAAATAAGGAAAAATATTAGAAAATTTTAATTAATATTCTAAGGGTTTTGGAAAACTCAATTTGAAGAAATAAAATAAGATTTTGGGGCATTTTGGTTTGGTGACAAAAATGCAAAGTTTTCAAAATAGTTTTGGTGACTAAATCGTAAAAAGGTAAAAAATTAGAATCTTTAAGGAGTTAATTTACCAAAGTTTTAACCAGATTTTCCCCTTAATTTGGGATATTTTTAAATGGTTTTTAAAATGTTATTATAAAAAAATAAAAGAGAATTGATTAAAAAGAATTTTAATAACCAATTTTATTTTCTTACTTAACAACTTTTTCTCCCAATTTTTCTCTCCACTTTCTCAGCAGACAAACTATCAATTTTACTCTAAAATTCTTAGGAATCATTCCTTTTTAATTTCCTTTTGATTTCCTAATTGATTCTTTTGATTCCTACACCAAATCCTATTTGCTTTCTTGGAGATTTCACTCAAGTCTTGCCAATTGAGGGAGAAATCAGCAATTAGGGGTGATTTTCGTTTCTCTCTTCTAATTAAAGGTTCTTTACTGAAATTCCCAAGTTCTTGATCCTTTACGACTGATTTTTGTTATGTAATTATGATTAAATCATGGTTATAATGTTTTAATTGAGTTTTGATGAGAGATTTGATGAATCTTGATATGGATATGATTTGTGTTGATTATAATTGATTTAAATCACTTATAAGATATGTTTTAATGTTATGAGAAGAGATTGCTAAAAGGAATCCCAAAACTAAGTGAATTGCTAATTTTCTAGGTTGTAAATAGTTAGATTTTGAGGTGATCTTGGTGTTGAAAGGTTGCTGGAGATATAAGGTTGATATATTGTTATTTTTGGATGTTAATTGATGATGTTAATATGTTAAAATAGTTAGGTTTTGGCTGGGCTTTGTTTAGGTTGAGTTTGGTGATGATTTCAGATGTTTTAAGGAAACGTTTGATGGTTTTTAGTGAGGCGAAGATGAGGAGAAGTGTTGATGTGTTTAGAGATGCATGGAAATGCATTAATCCTCTATTTTTGTGTGGGTAAAACATGAGAGATGGATCATTCATCTTTTTGAGAGGTTCCAGAGGCTTCAAAAGCTTGATTTCGCATTGGCTAGTGGAACGTTGTGTTGTCGGTGAGTGGAAACATGGTTTACTGCTTTTAAAAGATTTGAAGATGATTTTTTGGAGTTTAGATTAAGTTTGAAACACTTGTCTAAGCTCAGAAGTAAGTATTGGTTGTTCTCGCTCTCATTTTTTTTCAAAATACAATCTCATCCACATGTTTATCGTTTTGATTACTTACTGTTATATGCATGTTTTAGAAATGAAAGATTGCAAATGATCATATGTGATGATTATTGAGTATAATAAATGATTTATGAAAAGAGTTTTGAGAATACTAGAATACATGGTTTAGTGTATTAGAAATTGGTTTGATTTGATGCATATGTAAAATAGTGAGGTAATGTAACGCCCTAAAATTGGGCCTAGTTGTTAGATGTATCAGTTAGACGGTTCGGGAGAATCTGATTAGGCAATGCGAGCAAGTTTCAGGAATTAAATCTTAACAAATCATTTTTGGCTAAAATAAAATGTGGAAAAATGCTAGTAAATATTTAATTAATATTACAAGGGTTTTGATATATTCAATTTGAAGGAATTAAATCTAATTTTGGGACATTTTGGTCTGGTTACTAAAATGTAAAGTTTTCAAAACTGTTTTTAGTGACTAAATCGTAAAAGGGTCAAAACTTATAATCTTTAAGGAGCTAATTAACCAAATTTTCCATCAGATTATCCCCTTAATTTAGGCTATTTTAAAGGGATTTTTAAATGATTTTCTCACGTAACTAACTTTGCTATCACTTTTCTCTCAACTTTCTTAGCAGCCAAACTCTCAATTTCTTTTAAAAAAATTCCAGGAATCAATCTCTTTTGATTTCTTTTTGATTTCCTATTTGATTCCTTTGATTTCTACTATAAAACCTATTTGATTTCTTGAAGCTTTCATCTAAACTTTGCCAATTAAGGGAGAAATCAACAATTAGAGGTAATTTTCATTTCTTTCCTCTAATTAAAGGTTCTTTAATGAAATTCTCAAGTTCTTGATCCTTTACAATTGATTTATGTTATGAAATTATGATTAAAACATGATTATAATGATTAGATTGAGTTTTGAGGTGGAAATTTGTTGAACACTATTTTGGATCTATTTTGTAATGGATCTAATTGATTTAGATCTCTTATAAGATATGTTTTAATGTTAACAGAAGATATTAATTAAAGGAATCCCGAAACTATGTGAATTGCTAATTTTCTAGGTTGTGAATAGTTAGATTTTGAAGTGATCTTGGTGTTTTAGAGTTGTTGGAGGTACAATGACGTGATAAAGATATTTTTTGATGTTGTTAAGATGCTAGAATCAATAGGTTTTGGCTAGGCTTTGTTTAGATGAAGTTTGGTGTTGATTTCGATTGTTTTAGAGTGGCATTTGATGGTTTTAAGTGAGGCGAAGTTGTGTTTGTTGGTTGTTGGAAATTAGAGATTCATGGAAGTGCATTAATCCTCTATTTTTGATTGGGCAAAGCAGGGGAGTTGGATCCTTTAGATTTTGGAGAAGCTTGAATCTCGCAACGGCTAGATAGCTTTAGATTGTTGGTTCATGAATCTCGTTTTGATTTTGCAAAATACAATCTCATGCACATGTTTATAGATTTAATTTCTTACTGTTATATGCATGTTTTAAAAAGGAAAGATGTTGCAAATGATTTCACATGATGATATTTGAGCATAGAAAATGATTTATAAAGAATCTTGAGAATGCTAGAATACATAGTTTAATGTATTGGAAAATGGTTTGAAAAGATGCATATGAAAACAATAAGCTAGTGTGGTTTTATTGAGTATATTGGCAAGTGTCTGAGATAAAATGTTATCGGATATAGTTGGCTAGCCATAGGGTTTAAAGTGCACTATAATAAGTTGTCTTATGTGTGTCGAGGGGTCAAGAGTGTGCCATTCTCCACCATGAGAACCGCAGCGGTCGAGGGGTCAAGAGTGTGCCAATTCTCCCACTGGTGGATTTATACGTTATAACCTTGAGGGCTACTCCAGTTCGAGGATGCATGTGAAGTGGTCGAAAGGGCCACTTGGGAAATCCGTGTATCCGATGTGTTTTTATAAAATAGAATGAGATTTGCTTTTGAGTCACTTGAATGCCAATATATGAGATGATGTATCATGAGAAATGGATTATGTTTTGTATAATACGGTTTATACATGAAATGCTCTTTAAGCTTGCTATTTAGAGATTTTGACATATAAAGCTTAAATTGAGGTTTATGATAGAAATCCATGATACATGTGTTGCAAATAATTTAAATGTGCATATTTGAAGAGATTTTAGAAGCATGAGATATTTTGCCATGAGACTTATACATTTGATAAGAAATAAAATGGTTTTAAATGCATTGATAAGTGTTTTTGGGAATCCCTCACTAAGCTTATAGCTTACGCTCTCCTTTTATCATCAATGCAGAGAGATAGACACATTTGGACAGCAAGTAAGCAAGTAGAGATCCAAGGGTCGAAGTATTCCAAAGTATGGTTTTAAAAGTACTTAGTAGTAATAAGAGGCAGTGTGACCAAGTTGTATTTGAGAGGTTTATTTTGGGTACTCCCTATTTGTTAAACATATTGGTATACCTTTGTTAAACATGACTGTTGCTATACAGATTAGTCCCATACTAGTACGTCAGCCGTTATTTTTGGTAATAGGCTTTCATGTAGTTTAAAATCTATAATTTAGTCCCTACTTCTTGATCATGCAATTAAATATGTTTGGATGATTATTTTAAGTTGAAATTTAACCTAATGATATGAAATATGACTACTTAAGGATTGTTAACTTTAATTTTAAGGAAGTCCTCTTAATTAACAGGAATTGCAATTTGGTCCCTGTAATGCTAAATGAAATTGGATGTCAATTCGACGTCGGATTGAGTTGCAAGTTTCACTAGTGCTAGCATGATCACCTTATGACTTAATTGTGCATTTATACAAGATAAAATAAAAAATGGTCCATTTTCTAAGTAATTCTTCCAGGTTTTTCTCGACAAACCTTAATGTAGCTCGCTCAGTTCGGTCTTGCGACTAGACCGAGTCAAAAAGGTTATATTTGGTGGTATCAGAGCCAGGTTATGATTGTTGGGAGGTGGGTTATGGTTGTTTGATGGATCGTTGTTATATGAATCTGTTGATTGACATGCACGGTGCTTGATTTTGTATGATTTTGGTTGGAGCATGATATGTTTGGGGCTTAAGCTTGGAAACACTTGCATTATTACTACTAGTGTTAAATGATTTTGGTTTTAAACATGAGCGACTTGGATAATTGATGCAAGCTGGTCTAGTTGTATTGTTTTATTGCATTATCATGTTTTAGACTCATATTTTTACGAAATAAGACCGAGACGAAAGACAAGAGCTTATTTGGGGAGTGTTGTCGATGGACATAATGATGAGTTACCTCTTCCTCCATCGATTCCTCCTGCTGGTGCTAGAGCGAGGGTGGTGCGCCTCAAGCACTGCAAGGACCAATTTTCAGAGATGTGAAACCATTAATCCAGGCAATGACTGGAGATTTTCAGGCGACCATAGTTGGGGTGCAAGTACCTGCATCGACACCAGTAGCAGGTGTTAATATTGAGCTTCCGTTAGAGTGTTTACGTAGCTTGGGAGGTACCGAGTTTAGAGGTTTGGCTCCAGAAGTAGCTGAGAAGTGGTTTGCTAGCATAGAGAGAATTCTTTGGCAAATGGAGTGTACAAATATCCGTAAGTTAGGGTGTATAGTGTCGTTGCTTCATGGTGATGCCTATAGTTGGTGGACAACTACTATCGCGGGTTTGGCACCTACTGATGTGATGTAGGAGTTCTTTTATGCTGCTTTTTGAAAGAAGTATATGGGTTCTTGTTACTAGGATGAGAAGAAGAGGGAATTCATGGCTTTGGAGTAGGGGAACATGTCTGTGTCTGAGCATGAGATCTATTTTGTCCGTTTGAGCCAGTATGCTCTTGAGCTAGTTCCTGACGAACGAAGCGATGTTACCGATTCTATTATGGGTTGTGAAGAAGGTAAAGATGTACATGTACATGCTGGATACAAATTATAAGGAGTTTGATGTCCTGGTTTCCCGAGCTAAGGACATAGAATCGAATTTAGGGTTGTCTTCTCGATCAAGGAGTTCTTCTATTGGGAAGAGGCGGGCTCAGTCAGATGTTGGTAGAGATCGGTACAAGAAGCATAAAGATAAGATGTTTCTTCCAGAGCAGAGATGAGGAGGGAGTAGTACTGGGCTCGGAAAGCATGTTTAGAATGCCTTTGTTCGAACGCCTGAGTGTGGGAGATGTGGTAGACGGCATTTGGGGGAGTGTTGGGGTACTTTTGGTACTTGTTGGAACTATGGTTCACGGGATCACATTAGGCATGATTGCTAGTAGATGGCTAGGGAACATCAGGCTATTGCACCTGCTGTTCTGCCACAAAGACATCGTGGGCATAGTCGAGTGTAACACCCCGGTTTTGGGTTTAGCGATTTTGAGGTTTATTAGACGGTCTAGTGGATTGGGTTGGAGATTTGAGTCAGATTTGAGACCGTATATTTTTTAGTTAGATAAAAATATGGAAAAATAGTTAAAAATCATCTTTTAATATATATTGATTTTTGGGGAATCAATTTTAGAAAAAGGAATTTGGAAATATGACATTTTGGGTTAGTGACCAAAATGCGATTTTTGAAAACTGTTTAAAGTGACTAAAATCAAAAGGGTCAAATCCTTAGAATCCTTAAGGAGCTAATCTACCAAGTGTTTGCTGGTGGTTTCTCTCTTCAATTAAAACATTTTAAACATGTGTTTTAAAAGGGTGTTAATAAGGATTAAATATCTAAAGTTAGTTATTAGCTTTTACAATAAATTCACATAACCTTTTCCTAAACCTTTTCTCTCAAATTCTTTTCTTCCAAACAGTCATAATTTATTCAAAATCCATAGGTAAGGAACTCTTTTCACTCAGATTATTGATTTTAATTTGATTCTTTAACTTTGTTTTACAAAATCTCATTGAAATCTTATATTTTCTTAGCTTTAAACAAGCCAATTGAGGGAGAAATCACATAACATGTGTAAGGTCCGTGATCCTCTCTGTTAAATGGTTCTTTATTGATATTCCCAAGTATTAGATCCTTGATTTATAAGTTGTAATGTGATTTTAATGTTTTATCCATGTTTAATTGAGTTATTTTTGAAATATTGATGAAACATGGTGATTTTAGAAGTGGATCTGATTTCCATTATTTGAGATTGATTTAATATATGTTTTGGATGTGTTTTGATGTTGATAAGTTGTTTTTATCAATAGAATCACGAAACTCTTGAATCTCTAATTATTTAGGTTGCTAGTGTTGAGGTATTGTGGAGATAATCGAGTTCAATCTTTGCTGGATATAAAAGGATATTAGGAAAGGGTTTTTGGATGTTATTAGATGTTGGTTGATGGCTTGAATTGTTGTTTCATGGCTGGGTTAAGTTTCAGAAATGTTTGATGTTGATTTCGGTATGTTTCGGATGATTTTCGAGTGGGCAACTTGGGAGTTGCGGGAGATTGCTGTTAGGAAATTGTTTGAATGCATTTTAATGCATTTATCCTCTGGTTTTATGTGTTGAAAATAGGGGATATTCAAGGGGACAAAGCTTGACGTTGTTTGTGGCTTGCCGGGAGCTTGATTCACGTTCATAAGGAAGGTGAGGCGTATCGGTTAGTGGAAAGTGGTTTTAAATGCTTTACAAAGGTTTGTAAAGGTTGTTGGGAGTTTAGGGTAAGCGTGAGACAATAACCTAAGCTCAGACGTAAGTTTCCCTTATTTTTCTCTTGAATATGCTTAGATATGAGCATGTTGTTTGCATGTTTTGATCATAAACATGGTATGATTTACTTATTGGTAAAGCACGGTTTTGAGTACATATGTAGGGGTTTGAAAGTAGATTAAATGCTAATGAGCATTGGGTTTCATTCCGGTTGGGAATGGTATTATTGCATTGGCAATGAGATTGGCATATGTTGTGTTATATGAAATGCTTTGTAAAACAGTAAGTAAATGGTTTTGTAAATGATATATTGGCTATGTGACAAGGTGAGAAAACAATCGGATATAGTTGGCATGCCATAGGATTAAAAGTGCACTAAAAAATATGAACAAAATCGATCGTAGCCATGGGTCCTTGAGGTATAGCGGTGAAACAAGGCCACTCAGACTTTTGGGAACCTCATTTGGGGATTTGCGAATTAACTAGGCAACCCAAATTGATGGTGATCTTGCGGATTAACTACGCAAGGTCGGTATACTTGCGGTTTAACTAGGCAAGGGTGAGATCTCGCAGTTTAACTAGGTGAGGGTGTCAAATCTTGCGATTTAACTAGGCAAGGTTTGGGATATCATGCGGTTTAACTAGTAATGAGAAAGTTCTTGTGTTGAGCCTTATTTGTAATGTTTTGGGATTTATACATGGTATGTTTAAAATGCTTTGGGAATTAAGTATGTATTGTATATGATGTTAAATGTTGATTATTATGTTTTGATTCGGTTGGAATCATGGGAAAATGCTTAGGTTGTAAGCATGTTTTGGGACAAGCAAGCATGTGGTTTTTAAATGGTTTTAATGCATCATTGATTATGAGCATCCTCACTAAGCTTGTGTGCTTACGCTCTACTTGTCCTAATAATGCGGATCATTAAAGTTCGGGGCAGCAAAGGCAAGGTTGCAAGGATCCAAGAGATAAACTACTTTTGAGTATGAACTTGGTTTATGTTTCTCGTTAATAAGGCAATGTGTTAGCCAAGGTTTTTGGGAGTTGTAAATCCGTTGCATTGTTGTTTCTTAGAATTATTCTATGCTGGTTTTAGACTATGGGTATAGGTTGTTTGGCTTGATGTTATTACTTACCCATGGTTGAGGTTGAATGATTTTGTAGGTATGCATCTAGAGTCTCCATATGGATTGCTATGTCATCCTGGTTTTGCCAAGTTTAGTATGCTATGATAGTAGTGTTGGCTTGTTGCTTATTTTGAGAATATCCTAATTGTGCATTTTGATATTTTGGCAAAGTGGGCTAGGAAGCATGCCTCTAGAGTGGTTCTTTGGAAGCTTGTAGTTGTTTTGCTTGCCTAATCTTGGCGTAAATGTTAGATCATGTATATTGATGTGTTGAGATGCATGTTTGAAAGTTGATAGGGGCCAATTGCATCTAGAATTATGTGAAAAACCAGGTAATCTTGACATTATAGGCCCAGGTGTACCGATACGCGAGGGACCGTATCGGTACGGCTAGGCAATTTTTGGACGGCGTTTCGGTACAAGAAGAGGTGTTTCGGTACAGACAGGCAAACAAGGCCAGAGTGTATCGATACGAGTAGGGGCATTTCGGTACGCCCAGTGGTCATTGGAATTTTACTTTTTGAAGGCGAGGTCGCGTTCTGAAACATCAAGGTTCCGTATTGGTATGATGGAAAATGATTTCAAACCGTATTTTAAACTCGAAGTAGCGTACCGATACGGGCCTCTCTATATCGAAACGATGTGTTCACAATCGTATCGATATGAGCCTCAGCGTATCGATATAGATGTCGTTAAATCTGTTAATGTTATAGATGGCCAGTTCTGTTTTCTTACATTTTAGTCCCTAATTCCTGTTTTGTCAATTATTTGAGCATGGATGACCGTCTGAAGCTGATTTTTGACATGTAAGTATGAAACAAACTTAATTAAAGGTTGGTAACTTAAAAACAAGAAAAGCCCTTTTACATTGCTGAATTTACAATTTGGTCCCTAAATTGTGTTGTGGCTAATTGGATGTCATTGCGATGCCTGGTTGGGATGAGAGCTTACCTATGAGCATTATGATCATATAGAAAAGTGTTAATGCATCTAGACAGGATAAAAGGAAAAAATGGACATGTTTTAAGTTTAATCTTTCTGTTTACTTCGTTAAACCTAATGTAGCTTACTCGGACTGGTCTTGTGATTAAGCCTGGTCGAGGGGGTTACATTTGTTGGCATCAAAGCCAAGTTTGCGAAAAGATGGGATGTTGTTGTTTGATTAGTTGATGTTGTTTGAACTGTATGCTGATTGTGTATATGTTTGATGTTCGTTTAATGTTCTGTTGGGGTATGCTTGCGAACACATTGCCTATTACCGAAGATTTTAAATGTGTTTTAAAGTTAACTTGGATCCTTTGCCTGACGCTAGCCTAACTCTAATGTGTTTTGATGTTTTTGTTAGCAAGGCTCAACGTGAGACACAATCTATGGCTAATACTACCGGGGTTGGGCAGAATATTGAGATAAAAGATAATCTCCCTCATGTTTTACCTCTTCCTCCTCCATTGGTTCCTCTAGTTGACATTGTGGCAGGTGAAGCACCCTAGGTTGACCAAGTGCAAGTATATGGTGATTTGACTCCATTAGTTCAAGCGATAACGGAAGCTTTTCAGGCAACGATGGCTGGAGTGCAGGCTCAAGCAGTAATGGCTGGAGTGCAGGCACCGGCACCTACTGTGGTGGCAAATCAAGGTCTACCCTTAGAGTGTTTGAGGAGTTTAGGAGGTGAGGAGTTTCAAGGTTTAAGCCTTGAGGCAGCCGAAGGTTGGCTGGAAAAGATGGTTCACATCATGAATCAGATGGGATGTAACGAGGAGCTCAAGTTGGGTTGCACTATATCTCTGCTGCGGGGGATGCATATCATTTGTGGGTGACCATAATTGCTAGCGTTCCTAGGGTAGACATTACTTGGGAGTTCTTCCGAAGAGCTTTCAAGAGGAAGTATCTTGGTACCTAGTATCTGGATATGAAGAAGCGCGAGTTTATGCCGCTAACTCAGTGGGGGCATGTCTGTTGCTGAATATGAGTTGAAGTTTGTATGTCTGAGTCAGTACGCTCCAAAGTTGGTGCCATATGACCAGTAGAGATGTGACAGGTTTCGTTATGGTCTTGTTAAGGACATTAAGACGTACATCCTGGCTACAGATTACACGGATTTTGATGTGTTGGTCAATCGGGCCAATGACATCGAGCAGTCGTTGGGTGTGCAAGTGGGTAAAAGAGTGGCGAACTCTAGCTATTATGGGAGGCAGAATAGGAGGTTGAGGGACAAGAGACATAAGCCAGATCACAAGCGTGGTGGTGGAGTTGGCCAGGGTGCTATGGGAGCTCGTGTTATATTGGAGTTTGAGCGATGCGATAGGCGCCACACGGGTATGTGCTGGGGTAATGCTGAAACTTGTTGGATTTGTGGTTCATCTGATCACCTGAAGCGTGATTGTCCTCAGGATACGAGAGATGTACCAGCACAGGTTGTTGCACCTGCTAGGGGCCGGGGCCATGGCAGGGGTAATTTTTAGAGACGCGAGGATGGTCAAAGGGGTATGGCTCATGTTGCAACAGTGAGACCTGAAGGTGGTGGACCGGCTCAAGTCTTTGCTCACCGTGAGGGTTATAATGACATGGATGTGATCGCAGGTACTTTCACTTTGCAATCCTTGTCTTTGTTATCTTTGATTGATTCAGGGTCTATGCATTCATATATCTTGAGTGAACATACATCTTTGCTGAATGTTCTTGTTGAGATTTTAGATGTTGGTATGTTGGTCATAAGTTCTTTTGGGGAGACAGTTACAACAAGAAGGTTGTATCGGCATTGACCTTTGGTGGTGCAAGGCCATGAGTTTGCCGCAGATCTGATGGAATTTCATTCCATGGTTTTGATATCATTTTGGGTATGGGTTGGTTGAGTGAGCACAGAGTAGTTGTGGATTGTGAATCCAAGAGGATTTTCTTGAGGTTGGCCGACGACTATGAAGTTGTGGTGGTTGGCGAGAATGTTAAGTTCCTGTCCAATGTGGTTTCAGCTGTTAAAGTGGAGAAGATGATGTTTGATGGCTGCCAAACTTATTTGGCTATAGTTATGAATCTGAAAGCCAAGAGTGTTTGAGTGCAGGATATTCAGACTATTTGGGACTTTCTTAAGGTTTTTGTTGAGGAGTTACCGGGTTTACCTCTGGATAGAAAGGTGGAGTTTCGTATTGAGACATACGAGGGTACAACACCGGTGTCTATTGCTCCTTATAGGATGGCACCAAAAGAATTGAAGGAGTTGAAGTCACAGCTTTAGGAGTTGTTGGACCATGGGTTCATTCGACCAAGTGTTTCTCCATGGGGTGCTCCTGTTCTCTTTGTGAAAAAGAAGGATGGTACGATGCGTATGTGCATTGATTATCATCAGTTGAACAAGTTGACGGTAAAGAACAGGTACCCATTGCCTCGGATCGATGACTTGTTTGACCAGTTTCGTGGAGCAGCAGTGTTTTCAAAGATAGATTTAAGGTCGGGGTATTATCAGTTGAAGGTTAAAGATGTGGATATGCATAAGACCGTGTTTCGTACGAGGTATGGGCATTATAAGTTCCTCGTCATACGTTTCAGTTTGACAAATACCCCGGCTGTGTTTGTGGACATCATGAAGAGAGTTTTCTATGAGTATCTTGACCAGTTCGTGGTGGTGTTCATAGATGATATTCTTGTGTACTCCTGTATCGAGGAGGAGCATGTTCGGCATTTGTAGATAGTATTGCAAGTGTTGAAGGATAATCAGTTGTACGCTAAGTTGAGGAAGTGCAAGTTTTGGCTAAAGAAAGTGACATTCCTTGGTCATATGGTTTCTACAGAAGGTATTCACGTTGATCCGCATAAGATTGAGGCTATTCTCAATTGGAAGGCACCTAAGTCTGTATCGGAGGTGCGTAGTTTTCTTGGGTTGGCTGGTTATTATCGACGTTTTGTTGATGGGTTTTTGAGTATTGCAGCACCGTTGACCAAGTTGTTACAAAAGAATGTTCCTTATGTGTGGACGGAGAAGCAGCAACACAGTTTTGGGAAGTTGAAGAAAGTTCTGACACATGCTCATGTGCTGATTTAGCCTAAGTCTAGGAAGGAGTTTATGGTTTATAGTGATGCATCGTATGTTGGATTGGGTTGTGTGCTGATGCGGGATGGGAAGGTCGTGGCCTTTGCATCAAGACAGTTGAAAGTTCCTGAGCGCAATTATCCAACTCATGATTTGGAGCTTGCGGCTATGGTTTTCGCTTTGAAAATTTGGTGACATTATCTCTATAGTGAGAAGTGCGTGATCTTTACGGATTACAAGAGCTTGAAGTATTGGATGTCCTAGAAAGATTTGAATCTTAGGCAATGTAGGTGGTTAGAGTTGCTTAAGGATTACGACTTGACCATTGAGTATCATCTTGGTAAAGCCAATGCAGTGGCGGATGCATTAAGTCGTAAGGTTGCGGTTGAGCTTTGAGCTATGTTTGCAAGGTTGAGTGTGAAGTAGGAAGGGGGTTTGTTGACTGAATTACAAGTTAAGCCTACGTTATTGCAGTTGATTAAAGATAAGCAACCATATGATGATTCCTTGGATGAACATGTTAAGGATATAGCAGATGGTAATCTAATAGAATTTCATTTTGATGATGATGGAGTTTTATGTTTCATGGGTTGAATAGTGGTGCCGGATGATCCAGAGTTAAGGCACACTATCTTTTCGGAGGCACACTCTAGTCCTTTTGCTATGCATCCCAGTAGTGTTAAGATGTATCATGATTTGAAGCAGACATACTACTGGGTTCGGTTGAAAAAAGATGTGGCTGAGTTTGTTTCCAAGTGCATGGTATGTCAGCGAGTTAAGGCTGAACATCAATTTGCATCTTGGTTGATGCAACCATTGAAAATTCTAGAGTAGAAATGGGAGAGAATCACCACGGACTTTGTAATAGGTTTGTTGTTGACACCGGCTAAAAAGGATTCCGTTTGGGTGATTGTTGATCGGTTCACAAAGTGTGCACATTTTCTGCCAGTGCATACAACGTACACTTTGGATAAATTGGCAGATTTGTATATAGCAGAGATTGTGCGCTTGCATGGTGTACCTAAATCCATCATTTTGAATAGGGATCTGAGGTTTATGGCAAGGTTTTGGAGGAGTTTGCACCATGCCTTGGGTTTGAGGTTGAGTTTTAGTACTGTGTATCATCCTCAGTCGGATGGGCAGTCTGAGCGGGTTATCTAGGTTTTGAAGGATATGCTGAGATGTTGTATTATAGAGTTCCAAGTAACCTGGGAGAACCACTTGCCTTTAGTTGAGTCTGCTTACAATAACAGATATCAGGCGAGTATACAGATGGCACCTTATCAGGCGTTATATGGTCGAAGGTGTCATATGCCCTTATGTTGGGCTAAGGGGGGAAAGTATGTTACCCTACCAGATGTGTTGAAAGACACCGATGAGAAGGTTAAGCTTGTATGCGACCGGTTGAAAGTGGCTGCGGATCGACAAAAATCTTACGTGGATTTGAAGCGTAAACAGGTTGAGTATGCGGTGTGCGATCACGTATTCTTGAAAGTGTCACCATGGAAAAAGGTGATGAGATTCGGACGCAAGGGCAAGCTTAGTATGAGGTTTATTGGACCATACAAGGTTATTGAGGGTGTAGGTCCTGTGGCATACCAGTTGAGGTTACCTCCCGAGTTGGAGAAAATTCATAATGTGTTCCATGTTTTGATGTTGAGGAGATATCGATCAGATCCATCGCATGTTATGCCCGTGGAGGATGTGGAGTTGAGGTCGGATCTAACTTTGATGAGGAACCCATAGAGATCCTCGATACCGACAAGAAAGTTCTACGTGGTAAGACGTAGAGCTCATGAAAGTCTTGTGGCGACATCGAGGTGTTGAGGAAGCTACTTGGGAAGGCAAGGCGGATATGAAGGAACAATTTCCGCATCTGTTTCCTCAATGTAATTTCGGGGATGAAATTTCTTAAGTGGGGGAGAGTTGTAACACCCTAGTTTTGGGTTTAGTGGTTTTGAGGTTTATTAGACGGTATGGTGGATCGGGTTAGAGATTTGAGTCAGATTCGGGACCGTATATTTTCAGTAAGATCAAATAGGAAAAATAGTTAAAAATCATCTTTTAATATATATTGATTTTTGGTGGAATCAATTTTAGAGAAAGGAATTTGGTAAGATAAAAAGGGTGTTAATAAGGATTAAATATCTAAAGTTAGTTATTACCTTTTAAAAGAAATTCACGTAACTTTTTCCTAAACCTTTTCTCTCAACTTCTTTTCTTCCAAACACTTAGAATTTCATCAAAATCCAGAGGTAAGGAACTCATTCAATCATATTATTGATTTTAATTTGATTCTTTAACTTTGTTTTGCAAAATCTCATTGAAATCTTATATTTTGTTAGCTTTAAACAAGCCAATTGAGGTACAAATCACATAACAGGGGTAAGGTCCATGATATCCTCTCTTAAATGGTTCTTTATTGATATTCCCAAGTACTTGATCCTTGATTTATAAGTTGTAATGTGATTTTAATGTTTTATCCATGTCTAATTGTGTTATTTTGGAAATATTGATGAAACATGGTGATTTTTGAAGTGGATCTGATTTCCAGTATTTGAGATTGATTTAATATATGTTTTGGATGTGTTTTGATGTTGATAAGTTGTTTTTATCAATAGAATCTCGAAACTCTTGAATCTCTAATTATTTACGTTGCTAGTTTTGAGGTATTGTGGAGATAATCGAGTTTTATCTTTGCTAGAGATAAAAGGATGTTAGGAAAGGGTTTTGGATGTTATTAGATGTTGGTTGATGGCTTGAATTGTTGTTTTAAGGCTGGGTTAAGTTTAAAAAATGTTTGATTTTGATTTTGGTATGTTTCGGATGGTTTTCTAGTGGGCAACTTAGGAGTTGGGGGAGATTGTTGTTAGGCAATGGTTTGAATGCATTTTAATGCATTTATCCTCCAGTTTTATGTGTTGAAAATAGGGGATTGTCAAGGTGAAGAAGCTTGACGTTGTTGGTGGCTTACCGGGAGCTTGATTCCCGTTGGCAAGGAAGGCGAGGCATATCGGTGAGTGGAAATTGGTTTTAAATGCTTTACAAAGGTTTGTAAAGGTTGTTGGGAGTTTAGGGCAAGTGTGAGACACTTACCTAAGCACGGACGTAAGTTTCCCTTATTTTGCTCTTGAATATCTGCTTAGATATGAGCATGTTGTTTGCATGTTTTGATGATAAACATGGTATGATTTACTTACTGGTAATGCAAGATTTTGAGTACATATGCAAGGGTTTGAAAGTAGATTAAATACTAATAAGCATTGGGTTTCATTCCGGTTGGGAGTGGTATTATTGCATTGGCAATGAGATTGGCATATGTGGTGTTATATGAAATGCATTGTAAAACATTAAGTAAATGGTTTTGTAAATGATATATTGGCTATGTGACAAGGTGAGAAAACAATCGAATATAGTTGGCATGTCATAGGATTAAAAGTGCACTATAAAAGTATGAACAAAATTGATCATGGCCATGGGTCCTTGAGGTATGGTGGTGAAACAAGGCCGCTCGGACAGTTGGTAACCTCATTTAGGGATTTGCGGATTAACTAGGCAACCCAAATTGATGGTGATCTTGCGGATTAACTAGGCAAGGTCGGTATACTTGTGGTTTAACTAGGCAAGGGTGAGTCTCGCGGTTTAACTAGGAGAGGGTGTCAAATCTTGCGGTTTAACTAGGCAAGGTTGGGATATCACGCGGTTTAACGAGGCACTGTATGAGAGATCCGTGTATCCGATATGTGTATAGGATAGAGGTAGTATATCCGGGTCACTATAAATGCCAATATATGTGAAAGTTCATGTGTTGAACCTTGTTTGTAATGTTTTGGGATTTAAGCATGGTATGTTTAAAATGCTTTGGGAATTAAGCATGAATTGTATATGATGTTAAATGTTAATTATTATGTTTTGATTCGGTTGAAATCATGGGAAAATGCTTAGGTTGTAAGCATGTTTTGGGACAAGCAAGCATGTGGTTTTTAAATGGTTTTAATGCATCATTGATTATGATCAACCTCACTAAGCTTGTGTGCTTACGCTCTCTTTTTCCTAATGATGCAGAGCATTAAAGTTTGGGGCAGCAAAGGCAAGGATCCAAGAGATAAACTACTTTTGAGTATGAACTCGGTTTATGTTTCCAGTTAATAAGGCAATGTGTTCGCCAAGGTTTTTGGGAGTTGTAAATACATTGCTTTGTGGTTTCTTAGAATGATTCTATGATGGTTTTAGACTATGGGTATAGGTTGTTTGGCTTGATGTTATTACTTACCCATGGTTGAGGTTGAATGATTATGTAGCTATGCATCTAGAGTTTCCTTGTGGATTGCTATGTCGTGCTGGTTTGGCCAAGTTTAGCACGCTATAATAATAGTGTTGGCTTGTTGCTTATGTTGAGAATAGCTTAATTGTGCATTTTGATATGTTTGGCAAAGTGGGCTAGGAAGTATGCCTCTAGAGTGGTCCTTTGGAAGCTTGTTGTTGTTTTGCTTGCCTAATCTTGGCGTAAATGTTAGATTATGTATATTGATGTGTTGATATGCATGTTTGAAAGTTGATAGGGGCCAATTGCATCTAGAATTGTGTAACCAGCTAATCTTGACATTACAGGCCCAGGCGTACCAAAACGCGAGGGACCGTATCGATACGGCTAGGCAATTTTGGGCAAGGCATTTCGGTACAGGCAGAGGTGTTTCGGTACAGATAGGCAAACAAGGCCAGAGTGTATCGATACGAGCAGGGGCATTTTGGTTCACCCAGTGGTCACTGGAATTTTACTTTTTGAAGACGAGGTCACGTACTGAAACATCAAGGTACTGTATCGGTACGATGAGAAATGATTGCAAACCGTATTTTAAACTCGAAGTAGCATAACGGTACAAGCCTCACCGTATCGAAACGATGCATTCACAACCGTATCGATACGGTCCTCAGTGTATCGATACGGATGTCGTTATATCTATTAATGTCATAGATGGCCAGTTCTGTTTTCTTACGTTTTAGTCACCGATTTCTGTTTTATCAATTATTTGAGCATGGATGACCGTCTGAAGCTGTTTTTTGACATATAAGTAGGAAACGAACTTAATTAAAGGCTGGTAACTTAGAAACTGGAAAATCCCTTTTACATTTACAATTTGGTCCCTAAATTGTGTTGTGGTCAATTGGATGTCGTTGCGATGCCCGATTGGGATGAGTGCTCACCTATGAACAATATGATCATGTAGGAAAGCGTTATTACATCTAGACAAGATAAAAGGGAAAAATGAATGTGTTTTAGGTTTAATCTTCCCGGTTTACTTCGGTAAACCTAATGTAGCTTACTCGGACTGGTCTTATGACTAGGCCGGGTGAGGGGGTTACATCGAGGACATTTTTAGCGTAGGGAGAATGGTCAGAGAGTAGTTGCTCATACCGTAGCGGTTCAACCGAAGGGTGGTGGACCGACAAGGATTTTCGCACATTGTATGGAAAGGAATGATACCGATGTGATTGTAGGTACATTTACTTTGCAGTCCATACTATTGCTTTCTTTGATAGATTCTGGTTTTACAGATTCATACATCTTGCATGAACATGCATGTTTGCTTGATATACCTGTAGAGGTGCTAGATGTTGATATGCGGTGTAATATCCCAAATTTTGGCTAGTGACCAAAATGTATATTTTGAAAGTTTTAGGGTTAAAGTATAAACTTTGAAAATTTTGGGGACTAAAGTGTAAATTTCCCCAACAAGTAATTTTATTCAGTATAAGAGTAAATCAGATCGAAATAGTTACCTTGATATCAGTTTTAAGAATTAAGATGCAGAAAAAAGGTACCGATTTGGATCGAATGAAATTGTTAAGCGTGCTCAGGCCAGAGAAATACAAGGATGGGTGACCTTCGGGAAGGTCCCATAAAAGTGTTTTTTATCAATATTTTGGACTCAGTAAGAGTAGAGAAAATTCGTATGGATTATCGATAAAGGAATTCTAAGAGGAATTTTATTCTATGAAGATTTTCGACAAGTATCGTGAAAATATACTAGTTAAGAAAATTCAGTCTAAGTCCTTGGAAAAGGAAGTTTTTATGGGATAATAGATTTTATTTCCCGAATATGGAAATATAGGATTTTTGGAATAAATCCAATAGCTCGGAAAAGGTAAAATCATAGTAGAAGTATTTTGTGAATATCGGGAAATCGGATCGAACGAGAATTTTAGAGGCTAATCCAAAAGCCATGGAAAAGTCATAAAATACTATTTTATGAATATTTTATTATATTTGGTTGGATTCCAACTAGACTTAGTTGAATTTTTACAAGAATAACAAACTAGTAAATAAAAACTAGTTGTAGGGCAAATTGGTCATTTGGCCCCAATGGCAATTTTGAAATATTTAAAAAGTTATAAGGGTAATTTTGGAAAGAGGAAATGGAAGATTAAATCTTGGCCCTTGATTGATGATAAAATCAATCTCAACCATTGGATAAAAAGGGCAAAATTGTTATTTAACTATTAAATGAATTTAATATTCATTTAATAGATATATGTATAAAATAATGGTGAAAAGTTGAACAAAAATATTCATCTTTTCCAGCCAAAAACTTATGAGCTAGGGAAAGAAAGAGAAAAAATTTCAAGCTCGATTCAAGCCCCGAAACTCAGTTTTTAGATAATCTCTTCAACTACAAAGTTGTTCTACTCTTCAAGCTCTATCTTTTGATATCAATAATTCATGGAATTAATGCTTGATTTATGAGAATTTACATGAGAGATAAATTAGGGTTTATGGATCAATTGGGGCTTTTGAGATTTTATGATTCCATGATTGAATTCTAGTTGAAATCAAGTTAGTATGAGGTTAAAATCATGATATTGAGTTGGGATTTAAGTTCTACATGTTTAGATTATTATGAAGATGATTAGGGTTTATGGATTCAAGTTTAATTTAGGGTTTGTGATGTTGAATTAATGGTTTAGTAAGCTTGATTTCTTGTTTGGAAGCAAGACCCTAAGTTAATTTGATAGGGACCAATTCGGCAATCTTAAAAGTTAGAGGACCAAATCTGAAATTGTATGGAATTGGTGTGTATTTATGTTATTAAGGATGTTGGAGATGTGAAATTGATGTTAGAATGCTAAACCAATGTTAAATTGAATTAGTGACCATTTTGACAATTTGTCAAAGTTAAGTGACCAATTTGGAAATGAGTTTTTGGATAAGGACTAAATCTGGATTTTAGTTGTAATGATGGAATTAAGGTGGTAATGTTGAATTGAGGACTAATTTGCAAAGTTAAGAAAATTGGATCCTTACCTTTGCATTATTAGTGACCATTCGATAAAGAAGGAAAATTAAAGGGAATTATTTTTTAATAATTATTTGATGAAGAAAGTGATACATTAGTGGTTTAAAGCAAGTGATGAGACTAAATTGACAAGAAGAAAAATAAGAAGAAGTTAGTATAAATTAGAAGTTTATTATGGAAAGCTATGTAGAAGAATGGTTTTGGCAGTAAGTTTGAAAATTCACCATAAATTCTATAAAAAATGGTTAGAAGGTGAATTTTATACCAATGTAAAGATTTGATCGTCTAGTTTCACCTCCAACAAACGGAAACTGATTTCGAGTTCCGAGTCAAAAGATATGAATTTTTAAGTGACGAAAGATCATAAAATAGAGCACCAATTTTTTCCGAATTCCAGCATTGTAATTGACTTTGAAAATTCGCCATAAATCGTACGAGTTGAATTTTGGGCTATTAATTTATATGGTTGAAAAGCTTACTGAATCTAGTTTATTTTAGAACAAACGAAATCGAATTCTGAGTTTTAGAATATTTTATAGAAAATTTTCTTTAAAGGTAGTGCAATCTGTCAGAAAATGAGAATTGATGCATTTTATATCTAAGGTTGATTAGTAAGCTTGAAAGGGGTTAATGAAAGTTCTCAATGGTCATTAAAGACCAAAAATGGGTTTTGTATAGTATAAGGAAGGAAGGAAAAACTTTTGGAAATTTTGTATATTCGAATGACTTGATTCGATGGCATGTTTAAAGTATTGTTAGATTTGAATCTAACAAATGTTATTCGTATTTATATGATCAATGAAGTTTGATTTGGATCAAAAGAAGGGTCGAGGTATTATGAAGGAAAGGATCGAGTAGAGCTTAGTGAGGCAAGCTAATAAATGGCCCAGGTGAGTGCATTTTTACATAATTTATATATATAATATGAGAAAGAAATATAATATGTCAACCTATAATGATTTGAAGAAAAAGAATTTGAATCGTAAATTGATATATTTTATAATAATTTTTAAATGGTTTATAATGATCTTTACAAGATATTGATGTTTAAAAAGCCCTTTGTATGATTATTGAGATTCTTGGTATAATTGGCATGACAATGAGGTGGAGTATAGTGATATAGTGATACGGTGATGTTGGGTTCTACAGCTATGACCTAGTGATGCAGTGATGTTGTGTAAGTGTACAACAGTTATAAAGTGAAACAATGATGTTGTGTTTCTACAACTATGACCTAGTGATACAGTGATGTTGTATAAGTTTACTGCAATTATAAAGTGATACAGTGATTTATTATGGCACAACATATTAGTTGATGCCGCACATGTGCATACCCAATAGTGACTCGCATACCATGCATTCTCAATTACATTACATTGGGCTATGAATTGAATAAAAAGTAACAAGTACAAGTGATCTAAAATAAAGTGAAAAGTGGAAGTGATATGATTCAAATGAAAACAAGTGATTTACTGGATATTTTATTTGACATGACATAGCCTTATATATGTATATGAGATGTTGATTTTTACATGTTACATGACAAAGGAACGACTTCGATAAGTCATTCTATACGATTCTAAATTCTTATATGTTATATTCAGTATTTTATTTATTATGGAATTTTTATTAAAATTAAAGTGCTTTACTTTGATTTATAAGTTTTGCCTCACTAAGTTCGTACTTAGAGTGCATTTGTTTCACATGAAGATTAAGATGGAGTATTTGAAGAGGAGTCGGACATGCTGATCAAGCTTCAATCTGCAAAACATCAGTAAGATATTCTAGCTTATGATAATCTCTAGTGGGCATGTAATTATTTAATTGCTAGTAGAGTATGATGCATTCAATTAGACTAAATGATAGATAAGTAATCAGTTTTGATGATGAATCGTATATGGATAAAGCAAAATAAGTCATTAGAATTGTAACAGAATAAAGCTAAGGTAGAAAGGATAATTACTTTGCTAATAAGAATAATCGTTAATCGCGTGAAGATTTTAAAGTCAAGAAAGGGCCTAGATAGCGAACCTAGTTTTCACCCTGAATTGAACTGTTGCTTTTAATAATTGCCAAATATATTTTAAAATAATTAATTCTGGGTTGAAACTAACTAACTACACATAGGTTGTGTTTTCAAGAAAACTGAGAAAGGGTTAGATTTACATACTAAAATTTGTAAATGCTTGTAAAAAATAAATTTATAAGTCGAGATTTTTTTAAATGACTGCGTAACATCTTTAATGTATATTCAATTTATGAGTATACGTTAAGGGTGTTACATACGGGTAGCAATTTCTTTTGGTGAGACAATAGTCGCTAGGATGTTGTATAGAAGATGTACTTTGATGGTTCAAGGTTAAGTGTTTGTGACTGATTTGATACAGTTGTTGTTTTATGGTTTCAATATAATATTGAGGATGGATTGGTTATCTTAGCATAGGGTTGTGGTTGATTTTGAGACCAAGCGAGTTTCATTGAAACTAGCTAAGGATTACGAAGTGGTGGTTGTGGGCGAGAATGTCAAATTCTTGTCAAATGTTGTTTTGGCTTTGGAAGCGTGAAAGTTGTTAGAATATGGGGATCAAACATACCTAGCTTATGTTATGAACCCTAATATGAAGAAAGTGCATGCCCAAGATATTCATATTATTTTTAATTTTCCAAGAGTGTTTCTAGAAGAATTACTCGATTTACCGCTGAATAAGGAGGTAGAGTTTTGCTTTGAGACGTATGCGGATACAGCTCCGGCGTCGATTGCACCATAGCGTATGGCACCAAAGGAATTGAAGGAGTTAAAAATGGAGTTTCAGGAGTTGTTGGATCATGGTTTTATTCGGCCTAGCGTGTCACCATGGGGGCAGCGATGTTGTTTGTGAAGATGGCACGATGAGAATGTGCATTGATTATCAACCACTGAACAAGTTGATGATTAAGAACAGGTATCCTTTGTCGAGAATCAATGATTTTTTTGATCGGTTTTAGGGAGCTACAGTGTTTTTCCAAGATTGATCTACAATCTGGGTACTATTAGTTGAAGGTGAAGGATAAAGACGTGTCGAAGATAGATTTTCGCATGCACTACGGGCATTATGAGTTCTTGGTGATGCCATTTGGGTTGATAAATATGCCGACAACTTTCATGGATATGATGAATCAGGTGTTCCATAAATTCTTGGTCGTGTTCATCAATGACATTCTTGTGTACTCTCATATTGAGGAAGATCACGATCGATACCTATGGATAGTGTTGCAAGTTCTGTTGGACAATAAGCTTTATGCCAAACTGAGTAAGTGTGAGTTTTGGATCAAGCAAGTGGTTTTCCTTGGTCATGTTGTTTCGGCCAAAGGTATTTACATGGATCCGTAAAAAATTAAAGTTGTAGTGAATTGAAAGCAGCCTAAGTCGGTGTTTGAAGTTCATAGTTTCTTAGGGTTGGCAGGACATTATTGACGCTTTGTGGATGGTTTTTTGAGGATTGTTGCTCCTTTGACGAAGTTGCTGCAAAAGGATGTAAGTTTTGAGTGGATGGAGAGTAGACATCAAGCTTTTGATAAGTTGAAGGAAGCTTTGACGTAAGCTCTGATCTTGATTCAACCTGAGTCAAGGAAGGAGTTTGTGGTTTATAGCGATGAATCCTACGTTGGTTTGGGGTGTGTGTTTATGCAAGAAGGAAGGGTTGTAGCTTATGCATCTAGGCATTTGAAGGTGCACGAGCGCAACTATCCTACGCACGAAATTGAGTTGGATGCGGTGTTGTTTGCGTTGAAGATTTGGTGGCATTATCTTTATAGTGAGAAGTGTACTGTGTACACGAACCATAAGAGTTTGAAATATCTAATGTCGTAGAGGGAGTTGAATCTTAGGAAACGGAGATGGTTGGAGTTGCTTAAAGATTACGATTTGATGATAGAGTATCATCTGGGGCAGACTAATGTCGTAGCTGACGCCTTGAGTTGAAAGGTTACGGTAGAGTTGAGGGTGTTGTTTGCTCAATTGAGTGCGATGTGAGATGGAGGTTTGTTGGCTAAGTTGCAAGTAAAGCCATCATTGTTGCAGTTGATCAAGAAGAAGCAATCGTATGATGATTCTTTAGTACCGTATGTTGAGGATATAATGGGAGTTTAAAATAAGTTTGAAACCCTTATCTAAGCTCGGAAGTAAGTATTGGTTAAGCTCTCTCTCGTTTTTGGTTGTGCAAAATACAATCTCATGCACATGTTTATAGATTTTATTACTTACTGTTATATACATGTTTTAGAAAGGAAATATGTTGCAAATGATTTAACATGATGAAATTTGAACATAGAAAATGATTTATGAAAGAATCTTGAGAATGCTAGAATACATGGTTTAATGTATTGGAAAATGGTTTGAATAGATGCATATGAAAAACAGTAAGTTAATGTGGTTTTTATTGAGTATATTGGCAAGTGGCTGAGATAAAATGTTATCAGATATAGTTGGCTAGCCATAGGGTTTAAAGTGCACTATAATAAGTCGCCTCATGTGTGTCAAAGGGTGAAGAGTGTGCCATGCTCCACCATGAGAACTGAAACGGTCGAGGGGTCAAAAGTGTGCCAATTCTCCCGCTGGTGGATTTATACGTTATAACTGTTGAAGGCTACTCGAGTTCGAAGACGTATGTGAAGTGGTCGAATGAGCCACTTGGGAAACCCGTGTATCCGATGTGTTTTTATAAAATAGAATGAGATTTACTTTTGAGTCACTTGAATGCCAATATATGAGATGATGTATCATGATAAATGGATTTTGTTTTGTATAATATGGTTTATACATAAGATGTTCTTTAAGTTTGCTATTTAGAGATTTTGAAATATGAAGCTTAAATTGAGGTTTATGATAGAAATCCATGATACATGTGTTGCAAATGATTTAAATGTGCATATTTGAAGAGATTTAAGAAGCATGAGATATTTTTCCATGAGACTTATACATTTGATAAGAAATGAAATAGTTTTAAATGCATTGATGAGTGTTTTTAAGAATCCCTCACTAACCTTATAGCTTACGCTCTTTTTTTCTCATCAATGCAGAGAGATAGACACATTTGGAAAGTGAGTAAGCAAGTGGAGATCCAAGGGTCTAAGTATTCCAAAGTATGGTTTTAAGAGTACTTAGTAGTAATAAGAGGCAATGTGACCAAGTTGTATTTGGGAGGTTTATTTTGGGTACTCCCTCTTTGTACAAGTTATGTTTGATGTTTTGGACTTGTATGGTGCTTTATGTTTGGTTTTGAGGGGTTGGGAAACACTATGCATGCTTGGGTAGAAAGCATGCTTATAGGACTTATGTTTGGATCTGATATGTTGTGTATAAATCTTCTACCATGCTTCTATGTCTGAGGAATTAATGTTTGAGTAGTCTTATGATGATTAGAAGTTGATTGGAGTAAGTTAGATTGAGCCAAAGTGTCATATGTTGGACCAAGAGGTTATTATAAGTCTATCCGTACCGGTACAGGTCCTCTGGGATCTGTACGCGGGGACCTATCTCGGCCTAATCTATCAAAAATGCATTGGCGTATCAATATGCCTAGGGACCATATTGGTACGCGATGTTGAAAATATAGGCTTAGTTTTGGTAAACGGGAAACTGTACCGGTACACCCTTTGGCTACTAGAATTTCTGATTTCAAACAATGAACCCCGTACCGATACGCTTGCGGACCTTATCGGTACGCCTTTGTTAGACATGACCATTCTGATACGGATTATTCCCGTACCAGTACACCAACCTTTATTTCTGGCAATATGCTTTCCTGTAGTTTAAAATCTTTATAGTTTAGTCATTATTTATTGATCATGCGATTAAATGTGTTTGGATGATTGTCTTAATTTGAAATTTAAACTGATGGTATGAAATACAAATAATTAAGGATTGGAAACTTTAATTTTGACGAAGTCCTCTTAATTAACAAGAATTGCAATTTGGTCCCTATAATGCTAAATCGTGAAATTGGATGTCAATTCGACGGCCAATTGAGTTGCAAGTGTCACTGGTGCTAGCGTGATCACCTTAGGACTTAATTGTGTATTTAGAAAAGATAAAATAAAATAAAATGGTCTATTTTCTACGTAATTCTTTTGGGTTTGTCTCGACAAACCCTAATGTAGCTCGTTCAATTCATCTTGTGACTAGACTACAGAAGCATGAGATGTTTTGGCATGAGCTTTAATACTTATTTGGAAACAAAAAGGTTTTAAATGCATTATGAGTGTTTTTGAGATTCCCTCACTAAGATTATAAGCTTACACTTTCTTTTCTCATCAATCCAGAGAACAAAGCATTTTTGGACAGCGAGCAAACAAGAGGCAATCCAAGGGCGAAGCTATTTCAAGTACGGTTTTATAAATACTTAGTAGTAATAAGAGGCAATGTGACCAAGTTGTAATTGGGAGGGTTCTTTGGTTACTCCTTGGTTCAGACAAGTTTTATTTGATATTTTGGACTTGTATGATGCTTATTGCCTTGCTTTGAGGGGTTGGGATATGTTTTGCATGCTTGGGTAGAGATCATGCTTGTAGAACCTTTGTTTGGTTTTGCTATGATGTGAATGATCTACTACCATGACTATTTGATTGTGGAGATGTTGCTAGACATGCTATATGATGTTTGTGTAATGTTAAGGCATGTTAGATTGAGCCAAAGTGTCATATGTTCGACCAAGAGGTCATCACAGGCCAGTTCGTACCGATACGGGTCCTTAAGGATCGGTACGTTGGGCCTGTCTTGGTTCAAATCTTTGCAAAACTGCACATGTGTATTGATATGCCTTGTAGCCGTATCAGTACGCGTAGCAAAAATTATAACTGGTTTCGGTACACGGGCAACCGTACTGGTACGCCCTTTAGCTACTAGAATCCCTTGTTTTTTATATCGAACAACTATATCGATATGCTTGAGGACCATACTAATACCCTTTATAAAATGAACCCGTATCAATACGGGAGAGGGGTGTATTGGTACGCTATCTGTTATTTATGGTAATATGCTTTCTAAAGTTTGAATCTTTGCAGTTTAGTCCATGTTTCTTGATCATGCAATTAAATGAGTTTGGATGATTATTTTAAGTTGAAATTTAACCGGTGCGAATGAATCCTGACTAATTAAGGTTTGGTAACTTTGGATTTAAGGAAGTCCTCTTATTTTTTTTAAAATTGCACTTTGTTCCCTAAAGTGCGTTCTCGTTCAATCGGATATCAATTCGAGGCATGATTTAATTGTAAATTTTACCGCTGCCAACATGATCACCTTATGACTTAATTATGTATTTAGATAAGATAAAATAAAAAAATGGATTGTTTTCTAAGTAATTCACACGGGTTTGTCTCAGAAAACTCAATTTAGCTCACTCTGTTCGGTCTAGCGACTAGGTCGGGCCAAGAATTTACAAAGCTGCGGTCGGCGTAGATCCACTATGGTTGACGCGGCAGAACACGGAGGCTCATAGCCGAAATTTGAAATTGAGGTTAAATCCCAAAAAATTGAGGTTAAACTATATAATCATGCTCAAAAGAACATAATTAAATATTTGATGTTATAAAATCTGATTTAATATTATTTTACAACCGTTTTATTGAGTTTAAGGCATGCATATCTAAATGGGCCTTACAATGGACTCGTTGGAATTCTAACCAAGTAAAAAGTTCTGAAATTGAGGTTAAGCCATATAATAATGTTCAAAAGCTCATAAGATAGTAATTAAACTCATAAAATTTTATTTACTTTTTTTGAGGCCGTTTTATTGGGGTTTAAGGCGTGCATGTCTAAATATGCTTTACAGTGGACCCGTTGGAATTGTAACCGAGTAAAAATTTTGAAACTGGGGTTAAGATATATAATCATATTCAAAATCCCATACATAAATATTTGAACTTATAAAATTTGATTTAATCTTATTTTGCGGTCGTTTTATTGGGGGTTTAAGGCGTGCATGTCTAAATGGGCCTTACAATGGACCCGCTAGAATTTTAACCAAGTAAAAAGTTCTAAAATTGAGGTTAAGCTATATAATCATGTTCAAAATCCCATAATAAAATATTTGGACTCATAAAATTTTATTTAAATTTTTTTGCAGACATTTTTTTTTGGGTTTAAGGCGTGCGGGTCTAAATGGGGTTTACAATGGACCATTTGAAATTTTAACCAAGTAAAAACTTTTGAAATTGAGGTGAATCTATAGAATCATGTTAAAAAGTCCATAAGAAAATATTTTAAGCCATAAAATTTTATTTAATCTTATTGTGCGGTTGTTTTGTTAGGGTTTAAGGCGTGTGTCTATATGAGTTCTACAATGGACTCGTTGGAAATTTAACCAAGTAAGAAGTTTTGAAATTGAGGCTAAGGTATATAATCATGTTCAAAAGCCCATAATAAAATACTTGAACTTATAAAATTGATTTAATCATATTTTGCGGTCGCTTATTTGGGTTTAAGGCATATGCATGTCTAAATGGGCCTTACAATAGACCGTTGGAATTTTAACCGAGTAAAAAGTTCTAAAATTGAAGTTAAACCATTTAATAATGTTCACAAGCTCATAATAAATATTTGAACTCATAAAATTTGATTTAATCTCTTTTTGCGGCCGTTTTGTTGGGGTTTAAGGCGTGCATATCTAAATGGGTTTTACAGTGGACCCGTTGGAAGTTTATCCGAGTAAAAAGTTCAAAATTTGAGGTTAAGCTATATAATCTAGTTCAAAACCCTTTAATTAAATATTTGAGCTTCTTAATTTTGATTTAATCTTATTTTTTTGTCGTTTTATTGGGGTTTAAGGTGTGCATGTCTAAATGGGCCTTACAATAGACCCGTTGGAATTTTAACTGAGTTCAAATATTTGAACAACCTAACCATGATTTGTTCTTAACACCTTGTACAATATTTGAAACCCCAAAGTAACTCCTCACTAGAGCTAACTTACAATTGCTAGCCTGCTTACACTACTATTTCACGGGCCTTTGAAAAGTTATTCGTAAGTGTGAACATATGTATGCATAATTACTTATATTTCCTTATAGATTTCTTAAAATATCTAGATTTTATTTATCAAATCACAATCACTCATTTATCATCCAAAACTATATAAATCAAATTAAATTCGTTTTAAATCATAAAGTTCAATAGAAATGATAGATAATCAATTAAAAACAATTAGAGAACTTTTAAAATCAAAAGCTTACACAATTGATAGAAAAAATGGAAGTTGAAAATCTCCCCCTCCCTTTAAACGTGAATTCCAAGAAGAATTGACGAAGACTACTAGATCTTGCTAGATTGTTGATTACAAATCATTTAGAATAAAAAATAAATGAAAATCAAGAAGGAAAATCAATGTTCTTTAAAGTTTGTTTGGCAAAGTTAAAAGAGAAATGAGAGAAAAGCTTAGATATGTTTTCTCATCTTGAACAAATAATAACCGCCATCTTTTTTGTTAAAAATGAGAGGGGAAAGATACATTTAATAATTGGTTTAACAATATCAATAAAAATATCGTTTTAGTTCTTTTTACAACATTGCCATCATTAATATTTTACAACTCTTGCAAAATAGTCACCCTTTAACTTAATATTAAATCGATCCCTTAATAAATACTCAAAACTTAATTCCATCCTTTAATAATTCATTACATTTATTTTCAAAAATATTGATGATAAAAAATTTAGCAAAAATCAATTTAATCAAGCAGACTTATTTTTCGAAATTAATTAATTAGATAAAACCTAGCCAAAATTCCAACTCAATTCCGGTAACTCGCTCGAATCTTCTAGCTCGTTTTCAGTGATGTTGCAAAAATAAAATTCAAAATAAGTATCAAGTTCAAACAATGTAAGAATGAGAGTAAATAATCTCTCATAACAATTCCCTCTCTACAAAGCACTTGAAATTGAACTAGGGTTCGACTCCTTACAATTCCAACAACACCACGACACTACTCCTTCAAGGATCCTAACCTTTCATGCGCTTTTCACTCAAAAATATCATGGATGAGCTAGATGTTGAAGATGGGTACGAAGGAGTAATTTTTGAGGCACTTTTGCACTTGGAGGCGAATGCAATATTTGGATTTATCCAACCTCTCTTTTTCTTGGCATTTTGTGTCTGTATGCCCTAATTGTCCAAAGTCAAAGCTTTGGCCAATAGGAAACTTCCTTAAATTTCAATTAATAAAATATTCCCTCTAACAAACTCATTTGTCCTCTAGTGTCTCTAACTGTTTTTGCGTAGCCGGCGCCCAGTGGTAATTGTGGCAGCATTGGTACAACATTAAGTAATGTAGATCAGATCATTTGTGCTCACATATGGACCAGATTCATCAGCTCAAGAAGGTCCTATGTCTCTGCATTAACAATGTCAGAGCATCAGAATAACTTTGGAAATGTGGAGACATAATAAGATAATAAATCAACTAAAACTACTACTTTCACCTTATTACCATTCAAAACACGACATACATGAAATATGAATAAAAGACCACTTATCTGCATGAAAATGCTTAGAACAATACCAAAAGCCAAGGTGAAAACATGCTAAATATTACTCTTTTTGGAGAGTTATCACTAAACACGAAGAGCAGATTGCCAGTAAAGTTGTTCGAGAATTTTATGCTCATTTGACCTGGGATTCTCAAACTCATGTTTATGTAAGAGGTAAATCCATACTCTTAATCAAGACAATGTTATCTATAATATCACGGATGGAGAGGATGATAATGCAAAATTTGCAGAAAATGGTACTGATAATGATTTGAAGAAGGTGCTGAATGATTTGTCTTGAGAGTCCATGATGGATCATGTCTGCTTAAGAATGCTACACTGTAACATCCCTTTCCCGTATTTATCACCAAATACGAGTCAGTAATGTTACTAACAAAGATTAAACCCTTATATTTTCTTAATATAGAAAATTGACAGCCTGCACTGCCTATACTTAAAAATTTATAAAAAATTTTATAGACATTGAAAATTTGTTCCGAAATTTTCTAATTAAACTAGATTCATTAATATTTCTAACCATATAAATTATTAGCCTAAATTAATTACACAAAAATTCAAATCAATCCTTAGATTCACGTTACAGCCCAGAATTTCAAAAATCTGCTACCCTGTTTTCTGACCTTCTGTCGAATAAAAATTCATAACTTTTTACATACAACTCGAAATTAGTCACTGTTAATTTTGTAAGAAACTATACAAAATTTTTAGTTCATACATATAATATTCACCGTATAATTCCAATTGTGGAATTTATGCTGTTTTTTCGAACACACTGCTTTTGCATACATTTCTGGGTAGATTTTTAAACTTTCTATCTTAGAATCCATATTTACTAAAAACTTAGTCCATTACCATTTATAACCATAATAGGACTTACTAGATTCATCATCCATAACCAACAACTATTAACCCACCATATTTAGTGATAAGTTATTACAACCCCACTAATTATACATGCCATCTAGTACATTTCCAAAAGAAAGGATGGATGTCATTACATTACTATGAGTATGGAGATATACCTCCCAAAATATGAAAGTGATGCTAGGCTACTCTTCCCTCGAAGCTCCTTTAAATCCTAGGCATGAAAGTCATCATACGCTAAGCATATACTTAGTGAGGCAATAACATTTAATTCAAATGCAATTTCACATAGGTATCAATATAAATAAATAACAATGAATATGATCACGTATAAAATTATGCATATTAGCATATATGACATGATATATGTATAATAACATATTACATGGTAATAACCTTGATTCTTACCAATATCGTTGCCATATTCATCATCCAGCTTTCAAGCCTTTTTATCCTGTTTTTCAATTCATTTAGCCCAAGTATTGAATTAAGGAAATTTTTGGTATGCGAGTCATCCCTCTTATACTTACTTGAGTATAGTATATTAGGTGCACTTTACTGGAAGTGCTTAACACCGAAGTGTTTTTGTATACTTACCGGAGTATACAATTATTAATTATTTTGCACTTTACCTGAAGTGCTTATAATAATTTGCACTCTACCGGGAGTGCTAAAATGTTTATACAACTGTTTATGACTCTATGGATATCCAACTATACTTTTAATTTCCTATCTCATACTTTGGGCTTTATATCAATCATAATCTCATACATGGCAACATATATACATATTAAGCAATTCATACGTAAAATAACATTCCATGGATAAGTAGTGATCCATGCATGTATTCTCAATTCTGGACATATTTTTAACATCTCAATTATATAATGAATGACATAAAAATCATGCTATGCATGCATTGCACTCACCTTGACACTTTCAAAGTTATAATTTATACTAGCATCACTAAGCTCGATTGCACTTTCTATCTTCTTTCTTCATTCGTTTGTACTCGAACTCGATTGTTATCTGTTTGTACATTAAATACATGACACAAGCAACCTTAAGTACATGTCCAACCTTTACTAATACATGTACATACTAATATGGAAAAATTAATATTTTCAACCAAGTACTTCTTTGTAATCACCATGCTCCCAATACTTTAATCTCATCTCAAATTACACACTACAACCAATAATTTGATAATTTCCCTTTAAACCCTAAATTCTCTCGTAGGGTCTATAAACTAAAATTTGGAAACTTCCACATTTCATCTCCATTTTCAAAAATATTAATACCAAAATGATCATTGTATCATAGCAAACAACATACCCATGCTTCTTGAATATTTTCCAATTTTTTTACTTATTTCACCCAATTTACACAATTCACAAATTGGTCCTAAAATGATGTTTTCTTCAATCCAACAACATAATTCAACTTAGAAAACATCATTCTAATCAAATCCATCATCAAAATAATTTTTACAAAACTTCCCCTAATATTCTTCATTTTGCCGAAATGGTCCCTATACGTTTTCCAATAAGTTTTCATCTTTTCAAGCATCTAAACAACACTACAACACCATTTCCAACTTGATTAAGCCTTAAAACATGAAATCTTAACATGCTCTTCAACCACCCTAATCATCAAACTCAACTTAGAGACATGGAAACTAAGCAAAACTTATGTTAAAAGATAGAGAATTCAAGGGAGATCAATTTATTGTTTCATGTCTCTAGCCAAAAATCAAGTAAATCAAGCCAAAAATTGAATTAAAATTTTTTCTCTTACCTTGCTAGGGGTTTCGGCTACTTGGGAGAAAGATGACCAAATTTCTAGCTTTTTCTATCTTTTGTTTTAATGCCAAATGTCTTCTAATTTGGCTATAAAAGAATAAAAATCTCTAAAATAGTCAAATGACTATTTTACCCCTTAGATATAACCAATTACAAGCCAACACCTATGTCTTATCCTCCTCCATAAACAATTTTTATTAAAAAGTATAGGTGAAATGACTAAAATGCCATTAATGAAATAGTTTATTTTCAAAAATGCCATTCCATCACCTATACAAAATACTGAATAGAATCGAATCTAAAATGATTTAAAAACAATTCAAAACTTTGATGCTATGCTCTTCAGGTCTTTTTAAGACTTCCCTCAAATTTTCATAAAATTCCAAGCTCATACAATTACCCGAATTACGCTTAAACTTTAACCGTAATTTCCCAATAATAGAAATATCAGATCAAACCATAGTTTTTTATATTCGATCCACACCTTTAGATGATCTATCTATTTATGGAATAAAAATAATTATTGGGAAAATTACCATGTTGGTCCTCGAGCTTTTCTCAACTTTTCACTTTTGTCACCAAACTTTAAAAACTTTACGTTTTAGTCACTGAACTAAAACCACTAACTTTTGATTCTTTACGTTTTGGTCACTAATAAAATAATGGGATATTACATACACAATCGATAGTACATTCCTTAATCAGATTTCAAAGGTATGGTACCACTTTGTGAAAACCAAACTCATGCCTAAAACTCATGGCACCATAATTACTTAGGATATAATGATGTTATTTCACTCTATTATTAATGGTAGGATAATTAATGTTGGGAGCATAATTATTGATGAAATACATACATGTGCTCTTATGCCACTTGGAAGCTTTTAGTTTCATGCTTTAATTACATCTATTTTTGCAAGTGCCGTGAAACCTAATAGAGGAGACAATTAAGGACTCACCAAATATCACTCACACAACCATTTCTCGGTTGCTGAGTGAAGTATCAAAATCTAAGAGTCCAATTCCATCTCTTAGTGTGCTAAAACACATAAAGGATCAGAGGTAAGTAATGCCAAAATGTTGGAGGTTATAAATGCCATGTTAAAGGCAAGAGTGGAGAAACTTGACAACATTGTTGTGGAATTGCAACAAGTTCAAGATTCTTGGTATATCTATTGGCAATATGCGAGACAAATGTACCATATTGTAAAGAAATTCTTGTAAAAGATGTCCATGGAGCTCTACAGTTTTATGTTTAAGTTCCCCACATTCCCCACTGCCCTGGACCTCAATGCTTCTGATGAATCACCAACTGATGAAGACGCATCCCTACCAGCTGTTATTAAATCTATTGAATCAAGAAATGATGAAAACCAAGAAGTGAATGCTCTAGCAGAGACTACAACAATGGGTTCTAAGACCCATGCTGCTTTACAAACAATTCTTAATGAGGTATTGCCATTGTTAAAGCAATTGAGGACATTTTCCATGATTCTAAAGAGTAGAAGAAGGAGAAAGATGAAGAGGGAAGTGATAAGACAGAGGATGAGGTTGAAAAAGAAAAAAGAAAAGAGGGACCATATATTTCCATTAAGGACTATGTCCTTGATCCACCTACTACTATTGTTGAACATCCTAAAGATGTCAAAAAGACAGAGGAAACTGCTACTCAAAATAAGGATGCTACAACAACCATCATTGTTACCAAGGAAAATAAAGAAAAGAAACCTTCTACTCCAGCAACTGTCACAACAAAAGAACATGCTGAGGGTAAAACACCAATCTCGACTTTCAATAAACGAAAAATGAAGACCAAGCTCACGGC
Source organism: Hibiscus mutabilis (assembly GCA_019671005.1). Classification (NCBI taxonomy): domain Eukaryota; kingdom Viridiplantae; phylum Streptophyta; class Magnoliopsida; order Malvales; family Malvaceae; genus Hibiscus; species Hibiscus mutabilis. Next base: position 18,253,793 of record CM033744.1, on the reverse strand, counting down.
TAGAAAGAAGGCCAAAGCAACTGAATGAGCCTACCACAACCAACTCTTAACTAGGGGAGTTCCTTTTCAATCCCCTATTTTTTAGTTTTAATTTTCTACGTCTGCTAGTTTAATTCATTGTCACTGCATTGTAGCTTTTTAGTTATTATTTATTTGTTACATTGAGGAAATACTCTTTTCAAGTTTAGGAAAGTATTGCCTTAGGATTAGTATTTATTACATTTGTTATTAGTTTTTGTAGGATTAGTATGATTTTTTTTAAAAAGTAGCAAGCATATAAGGTTAGAACATTGTTGAAGCCTTGACTTAGTTAAGTGAACTATTAACTTGTTTGGAGATTTTCTACGATGAGAAACATAACCATAAGGTGAAAAATAAACCATGAATGGACAATAATTCAACTTTTAAGATAGATCTCTCAGTTGTATAATCTAACACCATGGTTGTATCTTTTTAATGCTTAACACTTTCAGGGACTTTAAACCTATAAATCTCACATTGCTACAACAATTCATGTACTAAACATGTAGTTGAAAACATCCTTTAGTTATTGCTAAAACTTAAAACTGTGAGAAAGAGGCCATGGTGGCGGAGAAGATGAACGCCGGTGAACAATGAACAATAAAATATGAAAAGCTATAGTTTAATGATAGAACAAAAATAATATTTTCAACAGAGAACAATGTGTTTCTCTATATTTTCTCTTATTCTTCTTAATCAAATGTGTATGAGATAAGCCTTTAAATAGGCTGATACAGAGTTTCAGTATAACTAAAATTATACTTTTATCTATAATTTAAATAATATTTATCCCTAATTTAAATAAGACTTCTAGTAAATCTAAACTACTGACTTAGAAATAAACTCTAATTACACATTAAATTAAACTCTAACACTTCTTGTCAACTTACACTCCCCCTCAAGCTCTAACACTTCTTAGATAACTTACACTCCCCCTCAAGCTGGTGAGCAAGTGTAGTAGAGCACCAGCTTGGATCTTAGATGTGATGCCCTACTCATATTTCTTTGCTATTTTTAGGGAAAAAATCTCCCCTTTTTTGGGACCCATTGAGTTGAACAGCTAGGACATACTCAAGCTATTCTTTGAACGGTCATTGTTGAAAATTTGCAAACGATGTTGCTAGTTTTTGCATCCTTCTTGAGATGTCTACCAACTTTACTGTTGTTATTGGTTTTTGCACCCTCCTTAGATGTTTTCCATCTTTCCTCTGTCCGTGATGATCTTTTCCAGGTTTTTGCATATTCTGAGATGTCTTCCAGCTTTTTCTGTCATTCACGGACTAAGTAGCTGCTTTCATTCAACAATGATCACATGAATCTACACTCCCCTCAAGCTGGTAGTTGCACAAACTAGAATTCCAGCTTGGATCTTTGATGTAGAATCCCTTAAAAAATATTATCTAGTTTTTAAGGCTAAAATAGAACCTCTTCTCCTATCTTTTATAATTGATGGCTGAGATAGAACCAAATAGTTTTTAAGGCTAAACTATAACCTTTCCCTATCTTTTACAATGGATGGCTAAGATAGAACCAAATAGTTTTTAAGGCTAAACTATAACCTTTTCATATTCCTTTTTGATTGGCTAAGATAGAACCATTAAATATAGAACAAAATAACAAAATTAAATGAGTAGAAATTTCACCATAGATGTAAGATTCCAACGAGAAAGAAGCCAAGGAACGAGTGTGGCCTAATGATAACAGCGGAAAAAATGATATGCATCTAAAAAAATTAGATCGTCAATTTGATTCAGATCAGAGATGGCAGCAGTGGTGATGACATCAGGATCGTTGTTGGCTCTAATACCATGTGAGAAAGAGGCCATGGTGGCCGGAGAAGATGAAATCCGGTGAACAATGAACAATAAAATACGAAAATCTACATTTTAACGATAGAACAAAAATAATATTTTCAACAGAGAACAATGTGTTTCTCTGTATTTTCTTTTATTCTTCTTAATCAAATGTGTATGAGATAAGCCTTTAATAGGCTGATACAGAGTTTCAGTATAACTAAAATTATACTTTTATCTATAATTTAAATAATAATTATCCCTAGTTTAAATGAGACTTCTAGTAAATCTAAACTACTGACTTAGAAATAAACTCTAATTACACATTAAATTAAACAGTAACACTTCTTGTCAACTTACACTCCCCCTCAAGCTCTAACACTTCTTGGATAACTTACAAAAACATGTGGTAATACCATATATTATTGAGCAAGGAATGGACACTCCTCTGCAATTGCATGAATGTTGAAAGGTCAAATCGTGGCAAAGCCAAGAACATTATGTGATGAGTCCCTTCCACAAAGACACTTATATGTCTAGTCTTAGTAAGAAAATAAAAGAAAAAGTCTTAAATAATAATGCTATAATAAGAATTAGGACACTCATCTATGAAAATATCATATGAGTGCATATGCTTAAAAGTTCAAATCATGACAGTACTTAGTGTTTTCTCCAATTTCATCTCTAGTAGGAAAGGAGCTAGTGATGAAATGAATTCACAATTGAAAAATGAATGGGAGATAGTTTTTAAATGTTAAATGTTCTTTAATAAGTGAGTTAGTGATGAGATCCTAAATATTTGTATGCATTGCATTGATACAACCCGTTGCACACATCAAGTTTATAAAGGAAAATATGTCTTAGGAGTGAATTTTATTCATTACTGATGAAATAAGACTATCTTGGTTGTTGCCACATTATTCTTGAGTGCCTTAAATTCTGTGAATTGAAAACAAGTCAAAAGCAATCTACTTTGGTAAATGCTACAACATTGGTTGATTAGGTTGCATTAGTTTAGTGTGAATTACATTCTTTGAGGACAACAATGACTTAAGTTTAGGGTGTGATAACTCTCCAAAAGAGCTATCATTATACACACATTTACTTAGGAAGTTGAGAGTTATTAAGCTTTCAGTGTATATTTTATTTTTGCAAAATTAATAAATTTAGGAATTTGCTACTTAGGTGAAGCTGTGGTTTAATATGGAGAAAAAGATAAAAAAAAAGATGCTACAACACTAGAAAAATTGGACGATGTCACGACACTAGGAGATGCAATAACAGCAGCAAGCTAGACAATTTGCCACAACATTGAGAGCCTACAGAATGTCCCTAAGATTGAGTACTTCTAGAAGATTCTAGAACATACTAGAAAGGAGCTTAGTCAGTACAGTTGGATATTCACTGAAAATGAGGAAAATAAAGAAAATATTTGATTGGAGACTCCATTGACTTTTGCATAACCAAAAAGGGACAAAGTACATGCTTAGTATGTGATTGAAAAAAGAGATCTGACGGATGAGTGAGTACTGAGTACCTGCTGGGTGAGATGAGCGAGTTCATAGGACTTCAATGTGAGCAGAGTGACGTCTAGTGGCGGATCATAAAGTTCTCTCGACATAGGAGTAGTTGGAATATTAGTTCTGGAGTTGAAACCTCATGCACCATTGGAGCTGGAGCTAGGGATTTTGACATTCAATTTTGATTATGGTTTGAGTTTATCTAACGTTTGATGAAATGCTTAGCAAACTTGATTTTGGATTTTCAGTTAACCGAGCCATGAACTAAATCTTTAGATGGCTCGGGTTGATGTGTTGAATGATTACATTTGGTTTTTATTGATTTCAAGTTGATAATCTCTTGTGCTTAATCTATTGTGCTTGATAGATTCTTAGATGATTCTCACTTGCTTGATTTCGATAAAGTTATGTTAGAGTTGAGATATGGGCGATTAGATAATGATTGATAGATTTTATTCTAGTTAGATCTAAAGTAATGTAACACCCATCACCCAGCCTAGAAGAATTAGCCCCGAGTGACGAATGTCACATTGACCACCAAAGTGATCTGAATTCGAACTAACAAACTTACGTGTATTTTAAAATCTTTTGGCTATCTAGATGTATCATTGCGTCCTATGTATTTTATTTAGGCAGCATATAAAATTTCACGTGAAACAAATATCAACAACACATTCAATTTGGCATGTTGCAAAATTTAGGGACTAAAATGTAAAGTCATCCAATTATGAATCATAAACAGAAATTAGGCATACCAAAAATACAATTTGACCAAAAAATGCTTGTAGGTCAAATTAGGGCTTAAATGGAGTGTGGGAACTTATCTAATTGAAGTACAGAAATTAAGGGGCCAAAATGTAAGAAAATAGAACTTGAAAAGTATGTCAACCGAATTAATCGCCATCTACAGCGGTACACATGTTTTTTCCCAAAATTTCAGTAGCTTCATTTAGTATCGGTATGGGTCATTGTATCAATACACAAAGGTTTTGTACCAGTACTCAAAAACTAGCAAAATACAAATCCCACGAAATGGTCCACATTGCCTTATTAAGAATTTGCTTAAAATCCCAAAGCACTTATTCAAATGTACCGTTTGTCTTGTTAGGAATCACAAGCCTCGAATGCAGCCCCCAAAGCTTTAATCCTCTGTATTAATGAATTGAAACGAGCATAAGGAATCATAGCTTAGTGAGACATCGCATTAAACATTCATTAATGCTTTTAAAACCAAATCAAGATATAAACATGCTTTGAAAACTTAGTCAAAAATCAAAATTTGAGGATCTTGCAAAATCATTCTTATTAAAATAGAGTGACATATTGACAACATTACTTGTGACCTTACATTTACTCCCTCCGTCCCACAAATTTTGTCCTATGTTGACTTTTCACGTAATTTTAGAAGGAAATTTTTTTATGAGATATGTGATGTAAAGTAATTAAAATGACAAATTTGTCATTGAAAAGTTAAAATTTTATTTTTGTTGGGAAACTAAAAAGGGGTAGAAAAGAAAATATGACTTGAAAAAATTATTGAGTTTTTCAATGAGACAATTTTAATAGGACAAATTTAAAACACAAAAAGGACAAAATTAATAGGAATGAGGGATTATTTAAAATGATCAAATACATGAATCAAACATGTAAAAAATGCGGGCTTAGGTCCTTACCCCCTTCATATCATATAAGTTACACAATGGCTAGAGTAACGAGTCCTTACGGTTCACAATTAACAAATGATTGCTAGACTAACAACTCCTTGGAACCCACAATTTCTAGACTAACAAGTTCTTGGGAACATGGTGAAGATCGATCGATTAGACTAACGAGTCCTTCGTAAATATTTATATTTCATATTGAGTACTCATATCCTATGTCATGCCAACTATATCTGATCTCAGACTTTATTTGTCAAAAGCCAATATATCCATTAAAATCACATTTACTTACTTTTTTTCTTATGCAAATTGTAAACATTCATATTCAAAAGGGTGTTACTCAAAGTAACCAATGCATATCATATCGGAAATCACAATGGTGCTCTTAAGAAGCCTCATGCTCATTTTTAGCATATCATATCATATAGGATGCATAAAAATAGTAAGTTTCACATGTTGGTTTTCTCAAAACAAATCACACATTCATATATTTATAAAACGATTCCAAGCCAAAAATAGGCGAGAGCAAGAGACGCTTACTTCCGAGTTTAACAAAGTTTGTTAAGCTTTCATTAAAATCCCTTAACAATATTTCAGACCTTGTTTGAAAGCAATTGTAATTTACACTTACCACATTGTTTTCGCCTAAAGGCCAAAGCTTCTCCAAATAGACAAAAATGTCCAAAACGTAAGCTAAGCCTCCATATTCAATTTCGGATCATCTACAACTCAATCATTACATAATTTCTCATCAAAACATACTCTAAAACTTCCATCAACATTAACAAAGCTGATTTTCTAACCACAATCCTCAACGAAAATCCATAAATCATCTAAACCTTACTTTCATCATCAAACACTTCAATTTCGTATAATTTCCATTATTCCTAACTTAATTCCATCAAGAATATCACCAATCAACTCCCAAAATAGTAGCTAACATCCAAGAACCAATTAAATCATGATTCTATCAAAATCCTCAGGTTTACCCAATCCAAATTAACGAATTAAATTAATTTCAAGATTAAACACAATAATTTGACATTAGATTATTAACAACCGTTAAGATTACATCAAAACCCAATAGAAACACTTAGGTTTAATCAAAGAAATCATAATTCACCATTGAATTACCCAAAAATCCAATTCATCCAATTAAATCTTGTTTTAATTCCAAAAGTCATTAAAAACAATAGATTAGAGACACAAAACATGTGGAATTTCAATTAGAAACCTTAGCTCACATTGCTAGATGGAAAATCAACTTGAAGATGAGCTCCCCTCTTGTAGTTGACGTGAAAAATGGTGAAAAAGATGAAAGAATCAAAATCGAAGGTTTTTCTAATGTTTAAGCATCATTTGAGAAGAAATTAAAGTAGAAAAGATTGAAAAACAATAATTTTTTAAAAGATGTTTGGGAGAAAATATGAGAGAAATTCTTAGAAAATTGTCTTTCAAGAGAAAATGAATAACCGTCCTTGGTTTTGGTAAAATAGGAGGGAATAAAACACAAAAGGATTGATTTGTCCCTTAAGGATTCTTAGTTTATGCCTTTTTCGTTTTTAGTCACATAATTCAATTATAAAGAATTTATAAAATAATCACATTTTTAATTAAAAATTCAAATTGACTAATTAAAAGCCTTTCAATTAAATTCTCACTATCTAACATAATTGTTAAATAGCTCAAATTATTTTCTTACCGAATTCATCATATTTAATTCGTCAAAATCCAGTTAATTACCTGAAATTAATCAGCCTATTTTATTGGTTAATTCCTAAACTGACCCGATTCGAATACTCAAAAACTCCTAACCCAGATTTTGAGATGTTACAAATAGAATTAAGCTTATTTAAGTTTGTAGACATAGAAAACTTGGATCGAGGATGATGATCATTAGGAAGAGATAAGTTAGAGATTTTACTTTCGAAAGAGGTAAAATAGTCTTAAATCCTTCATTAGGAATTGTTAAAGCAACTTGATTAATAGAAGCCAACTGATCTATTCAAGAATTGACTCGTGCCATATTCTTCTTTGTTTCATTGTTGTTGCATTGCGTACTGCACACTGCACACTGCACACTGCACACTGCACACTGCACACTGCTAGAGCATTGTTTTATTTTAGTTCTTCTTACATTTAGTTATTCACAAGTTACTATATCTTTTCCCGTTCAAATATTGATCTCATTAACTCATTATGAAGGCAAAACTATAAAACCATTTCACAATCCCTATGGAGACGGTATATATGAATATAATATATATATATACATATATACGATGGTACGTATTAAACTATAGATAAGTAAATAATAATAATAATGTAATAAAGAAAACTTTACAAACAAAAATATACTGTATTTTATGCACGTAATATATACTACATATAATATACAAAAATAATATACATTAGATGACGTTGTATACGTATTAAATATACATAATAACATACTATACTATATAAATATAGTATACATTAATATATAATACTATATCATATACACATATACATAATATTAAGATAACATTAATAACAATATACATATATACAAATGTAAAAAAATATAATAAGTAATAGGAAAACAAAATATATATATATACATACATATAATAATAATAATATAAACATAATAATAATATAAGTAAAAATAAAAATAATGACAAAAATAAAAAATTAGAAACTTAAAAAAACTAAAAAGAACGAAATCACAAAACATTTAAATTTTGCAAGGATTGCGAAAGTAATTTCCCCGTACGACAGACCTATTTTGAAAATACATTTGGGGCGGAGGGACTAACGGGGTAATTTACCCATTAAAATTGGATTTAATTGAATTTTGGTGACCAAATTGAAAAATGTTTTAAAAACTCAGGGACCTAGGTTGCACATATCCTATGTGGCAGCGTAGAAACGAAAATTGGATAGGGCGGAGAGACATAGCGTGTAATTAAACATTTTTAAATACTAGTATATAAGTTATTTTTTTAATAAGGATTATTTCTCATTTGTTTCAAAAAAATAAAAGGCTCTCTCTTCTCTCTTCTGCCCGTCGTCAGCCACAGTCCCCTCTGTTGGGGGGCGTCGTACTTCGTCGCTCGCCGGCGGCAGCGCCGTCGCATTCGGTGGCTGGGAATGCGAAAAGCCGCACCTTTTTAGCTCTTTTCAACATCCCAATCTCGAATCCGACCTCAGATTTCAGCGTAGGAGCCTCTATATGCGTAGATCTAAGATGAAAAGGAAGGTAGATTTAAAAAAAATTGTACCTTTTCGAATATGCTTATTTTTTTGCCTTGTTTGATTCGAATGATAGAGTTGAAATTTTGTGTTCTTTTTTCGAATCGAAACTGAGTCTTTTTTATATATTTCGAAGTCTCCTTTTCCCCCATTGGAACCCCCTATTACATATTTGTTTAAGTTTTTATAACCCTAAATTATACATAAATTATTACATGCAAGTAGTTCTAATTTTATTATTTTTTTGCAGATCTGACGTATTGGGCTGTGGCCACGTGATGAGCGGTGGAGGTGATCGGTGGTGCCGCGCGTGGCGAATGGCGTCGCGCGTAGCAGCCACACGCGGGAGGTGAAAGGGCAAGGGGGCGACGGCTGGTAGCTTACAAATTAGGTTTAGGGTTTTTTATTTAGGGGTATTTGGATAATTAACTATTTGGGTATCTGGGTTAATGAAATGGGTTTGGGTTTGTGGGTCAAAATGGGTATTGGGTTTAATAATTGGGTAGTGGTTGTTTTTTTTAATTTGGGTCTGGGTCTGGGTCTGTAATTTAATTTGGGCTTAAGCCTGGATAGAAAATGGGTATTACAGCTACCCCTCTTTGCTCATTATTGTGTAACAAGAATAGAGCAAAGACAAAAGAATAACCACTTTATGTCCAATGGAGTTTGGGTTCCTTCTCTGGCCACCGCTTCTTCTTTGGGCTTCTCTTGATCTTCTTTGTCGCTCTTGTAAGCAAAAATCTTCAAAATGGGGATCTGTTGGGAAAGACAAAAAAATTGAGAAAACTCGTTAGAGGAGACAAAATAAGCTCAGCTTACTACGACACTGACGATGGTGCAATGCCTGGAGAAAATTTGACTTAGCTGCAACACTGACGAAGAGACAAGGTCTGCAAAACTTGATCCAGCTGTCACCTTGACGAAGACACAAGATCAAAAGATAAAGGTTCGGCCCAGCTATATCACAGACTTCTTTTGCATTTTTCCCAAATGCACAGGGATCAACGGTTTTGTGTTGCCTTTACTGATAGCCGTTTGCTCTGAGCTAGTTGTACCATTCCCCTGGGTACAATCAGTTTGTACTAGTTTTGACATTAGATTTTTCAAGGGATTTATTTTCCTTCGACCATTCGTGAAAATAGATTTTCATGCCGGTAATCAATGCACATACGCATCGTACCATCATTATTTTTCACAAAGAGAACCAGAGCACCCCAAGGCGAAACACTCGGTCGTATGAACCCATGATCCAATAACTCCTGAAGCTGTGACTTCAACTCCTTCAATTCCTTCGGTGCCATTCTATAAGGAGCAATGGACACCGATGCCGTACCCGCGTACGTCTCAATACTGAATTCTACCTCCCTATTTGGCAGTAAACCTGGTAACTCTTCAAGAAAAACCTCCGAAAAATTACTAACAGTTCAAATGTCTCGCACCCAAACACCTTGAACTTCAAGATTCATCACGATGGCCAAATAAGCTTGATAGTCTCCTTGTAACATCATTTTCTCTTGAGTAGCCGATACAACATTAGGCAAGAATTTCACATTCTCGCCAACCACCACAACCTCATAATCATCGGCTAACCCCAAAGAAATCCTTTTGGACTCACAAACTACAACTGCCTTACGCTCGCTCAACCAATCCATACCCAAAACACTGTCAGAACCATATAACAACAACTCATGACCTTGAACAACCAAATGACATCTCCTAAACAACTTCCTAACCGAAATTGTCTCACCAAGGAACTAGTTACTAAAGCTTCACAAGCCTCTGAGAAATTATCCATAACTGTGGACATATATATGCATGATTCTTTATATGCCATCCTAGATGTCTATGCATATGGATGCAAAGCCTCTAATGTCATGCTCAAAGATGTATGCATGTAATGACATATTTAAATATATACATATAAGTGTTTTTGCACTTTGCATGATCAACATCCACACCTACTTATAACATTCCTGGTACCAAAATTCCTTCCAACACGATGAAACGTTCTAGCAACCCTCAATTCTTGAATAAAACACTTTCTTGGTACCACAGTACACAAGAATACCACCACTCTAACCACTATCCAAAAGCAGGTTTTTGAAGAATACCCAACATCTCTACATCTCGAATGCCACTAATACATTTGACGCTTCCACAAACAGCCATATTGGCCAACAGTCTAAAACCCAACTAGCGCTAACCACGCTAGAGCATTAGGAAAAACTCTCAGGGGAACAAACTCCACCTCTTACTCGACAACCAACATGCCAACTTCTACGATCACAACAGGAGGATTCATCAAAGATGCATGTTCACTCAAGATATAAGAATGAGTAGACCCTGAATCAACCAAAGATAACAATGACAAGGATTGCAAGGTGAAGGTACCTGCGATCACATCCGTCTCATTGCAACCCTCACGTTGAGCATAGATCTACGGTAGTCCACCATTCTCTGGTCGCACAGTAATAGCGTGTATCGGTGTCTCTCTCACAGCGCGAGGATAAACACACTTTAGGTGATTAGAAGATCCACCTCTCCAGCAGCTTATGGTATTTCCCCAACATGCACCCGTGTGGCGTTTACCACAACGTTCACACTCAGTCATAATACGAATTCCCTAATTACCCCGGCCAACACCGTCACCACGTTTGTAACCCGACTTATGCCTCTTATCATGAAACTTCCTATTATACTTCCCAAAATAGCCAAAATCAGCCGCTCTCTTACTCGAACCCACGTTTGGAACCTACATAGACGTACCCAAGGAAAAACCTTGTTTAACCACCACAATAGGTGTCGGTGCTTGCACTTGCACTCCAGTCATCGCTACTTGAAAAGCTGCCATCGTTGCTTGGATTAACGGGGTAAGATCACCGAAAACTGGCACTAGGGAAACCTGGGGTAAATCACCTGCCCCAACATCAACAGGAGGAACCCACAGAGGAGGAATAGGTAAAACATTAGGGGGATTCCCTTCCTCAATGTTATTTTGCCCAACTCTGGCATTAATAGCCATCGAACGCGTCTCACATCGAGCAATGCTAACAAAAGAATCAAAACACATTAAAGTTAGGCTAGCATTAGGCAAAGGATCCAAGACAACCTTATGAAACATTTTAAAACCTCGGTAATAGGCAATGTGTTCCCAATTCATACCCTAACATGATATTAAATAATCACCGAACATATACATAATCACTGTGTAATTCAAACATCACCAATTAATCGAACAACAACACCCCAACCTTTTGTAACCTGGCTCTAATACAATAAATGTAACCCCCTCGACCCGACCTAGATGCCCGACCGAACCGAAAGAAGTACATTAGGTTTGCCGAAGCAAATTGAGGAAAGATTACAAAAATCAGTCCATTTTTTCTCTTCTTATATTGTCTAGATGCATATTATTAATCCTATGTGTACATACTTGCAGCGGGTGAAATTTCAAAGGAAACGGACCACGGAAAGGCAACCAATTGCATAACATACATTTTAGGGACTAAAATGCAAATCTGGTAAAATAAAGGAACAAAACTGAAATTAAAGTTACCAATCCTCAATTAGTCTAATTACATGCTTACATGTCAAATTTCAGGTCAAAATGATCATCCAATCTCGTACAATTGTATTTGCAAAATTTAGGGACCAAAATGAAAGAAACAAAAACTTCCAAATATTCTAATAACTAAAATAGCTGTAGCCATATTGGTACGCATGTAGGTGTTTCGGTACGCCTCAATAATTTTCCAAAACTCATATTCCAGTAGCTAAAATTTGTTCTGATACGCCCCTGCGTATCGAAACGCCTTCATAAAATCCTTGTACCGTATCGAAACACCCTGTCGAGTTGTGATCCAGACGTTGTTGGCTAATTAGCTTTATGCTAAGTTAAGAAAATGTGAGTTCTGGCTTAATTAGGTTTATGCTAAGTTAAGCAAATGTGAGTTCTGGCTTAAGGAAGTTGTGTTCCTTGGGCATGTTGTGTCGGCTGAAGGAATACGTGTCGATCCACATAAGGTTGAGGCTGTAATGAGTTTGAAGGAGCCCAAGTGTGTGACGGAGGTTAGGAGTTTCCTTGGTTTGGGGGGTTACTACCAAAGGTTTGTGGAAGGGTTCTCTAGGTTGGCGGCTCCGTTAACAAAGTTGCTATAGAAGAATGTTTAGTTTGAGTGGACAAGAGATAGGCATCGAGCTTTTGAAAGGTTGAAGGAAGCCCTGACGCGAGCTCCAGTCTTGGCTCAACCAGAATCGGGGAAAGAGTTCATTGTTTACAGTGATGCGTCGTATGTTGGGCTTGGTTGTGTGTTAATGCATAAGGGTAAGGTAGTGGCGTATGCATCTAGGCAATTGAAGGTGCATGAATGTAACTACCCTACTCACGATCTTAAGCTTGTAGCGGTTGTGTTTGCCTTGAAGATCTGGAGGCATTACCTTTATGGTGAGAAATGCGTGGTTTATACGAATCATAAGAGTTTGAAATATATGATGACACAGAAGGAGCTGAATCTTAGGCAACATAGATGGTTGGAGTTGCTTAAGGATTATGATCTGACCATTGAGTATTATCTGGGGAAAGCCAATGTTGTGGCAGATGCTTTGAGTAGAAAAGTGGCTGTGGAGTTGAGAGCCATGTTTGCTCGGTTGAGTGTGACGAATGATGGGGGTTTGTTGGCCAAGTTGCAGGTGAAGCCGTCCTTGTCGCAGATGATTAAGGAGAAACAACCGTACGATGGGTGTTTGGTACCTTATGTTGAAGATATCAAGGATAGAAATCCTATGAATTTTCATTTCAACGATGATGGGGTGTTGTGTTTCAAAGGTCGAATAGTGGTGCACGAGGACGAAGAGTTGAGGCATACTATTCTAATTGAGGCACGTGCTAGTCCTTTCACTATGCATCCTGGTAGTACTAAAATGTATCGAGGGTTGAAAGGGGATTACTATTGGGTTGGACTGAAAAAGGATGTAGCTAATTTCGTTGCTTGGTGTATGGTTTGTCAATGGGTAAAGGCTGAGCATCAATTTCCTTCTGGGTTGTTGCAACAGTTGAGGATGCCGAAATGAAAGTGGGAAATAATCACCATGGATTTTGTGTCTGGGCTGCCTTTGACACTGACCAAAAATGATTCTATTTGGGTGATTGTGGATTGGTTTACGAAGTGTGCGCATTTTGTGCCAGTGCATACTAAGTATACCTTGGACAAGTTGGCTGAACTGCACATCTCTGAGATTGTGCGTTTGCACGGAGTGCCCAAATCTATAGTTCTGGATAGGGATCCGCGATTAACCGCAAGGTTTTGGGTGAGTTTGCATCATGCTTTGGGAACACGGTTGAATTTTAGTACCTCGTATCATCCTCAGACGGATGGCCAGTCGGAGCGCGTGATTCAGGTTCTCGAGGATATGCTGAGGTGTTGTGTTACTGAATACCAAGGAACGTGGGAGAAGCAGTTGCCTTGGTGGAGTTTGCTTATAATAACAGTTATCATGCTAGCATACAGATGGCACATTATGAGGCATTGTATGGCAGGAAATGTCGTACGCCTGTGTGTTGGACAGAAGCGGGGGAAAAGTTTGTGTCGATGCCCAATGTTTTGAAAAGCACAACCAAAAAGGTAAAGTTGATATGTGAGCGCTTAAAAGCAGCTACACATTGCCAGAAATCCTATGCGGATTTGAAGCGTAGGGATATAGAGTAGGTTGTGGGTGATAAAGTGTTTTTGAAAGTGTCGCCCTGGAAAAAAAAGTGTTGCGATTTGGGCGGAAAGGGAAGCTTAGCCCGAGGTTCATTGGATCTTATGAGGTTATTGAGCATATGGGTCCTGTTGCGTATCGTTTGAGGCTACCTCCGAAGTTGGGAAAGATTCACGATGTGTTCCACGTTTTGGTGTTGCGGAGGTATAGGTCAGATCCATCGCATGTCATTCCGGTGGAGGAGATTGAGTTGAGACCGGGCCTATCTTACGATGAGGAATCGGTAGAGGTTCTTGATACCAGCAGTAAGGTGCTGCGTGGGAAGACGATTGAGCTCGTTAAAGTGATGTGGAGGCACCGCGTAGTTGAGGAGGCCACGTGGGAACGCAAGTCGGATATGTTGAAATAGTTTTCGCACCTGTTTCTTCTAGGTAAATTTTGAGGACGAAATTTCTTAAGTGGGGGAGATTTGTAACGCCATGGTTTTAGGGCTTAGTGTTTTGGTGGTTTATTAGACGATCCGGTGAATCAGAGTAGGGATTCGAGTCAGTTTCGGAACCGTATATTTTTCGGTAAGATAAAAATGTGGAAAATAGTTAAAAATCATCTTTTAATATATATAGATTTTTGGTGGAATAAATTTTGGAAAATGAAATTTGGAAATGTGACATTTTGGTTAGTGAACAAAATACGATTTTTTGAAAACTGTTTAAAAGTGACTAAAATGAAAAGGGTCAAATTCTTAGAATCCATATGGAGCTAAATTGCCAAGTTTTTGCTGGTGGTTTCTCCCTTCAATTAAATCATTTTAAACATGTGTTTTAAAGGTGGTTTAAGAGGGATTAAAATATCTAAGTTAGTTATTAGCTTTTAAAGAAAATTTACGTAACTTTTGCTAAACCTTTTCTCTTGACTTCTTTTCTGCCAAACAATCAGAATTTCATCAAAATCTAGGGGTGAGAGATTCTTTTCACTCAGATTATTGATTTTAACTTGATTCTTTAACTTTGTCTCGCAAAATCTCATTGAAATCTTATGTTTTCTTAGCTTTTCACAAATCAATTGAGGGAGAAACTTCACAATAGGGGTAAGGTCTGAGATCTCCTCTATTGTATGGTTCTTTACTGAAATTCCCAAGCATTTGATCCTTGTTTTTGTGTTTCTAATCTAATTTTGATGATTTTCTAATGTTTAATTGAGTTATTTGGGGAAATGAGTTAATTCACTGATTGGATCTAATTTCTAGTAATTAGGGATGCTTTGATTTATATTTTGGATGTTTAATAATTTTGGTAAGAGATTTTTATCAATGGAATCCCGAAACTTAAGAATCTCTATATGTTTAGGTTGTTAGTTTTGAGGTTTTGTGGTGTTTCTATGGTTGTAAGGTTGCTGGAGGTGGTAGGTTGATTTGGATATGTTTTTAGATGTGTTTTGATGTTGAAAGTGATGTTAGTTTGATAGATGTTGGCTGGGTTGTGAATCGAAGTATGTTGGTTATGTTTATGGTTGTTGTAGAGGGTTAATTGTGAAGGTTTTGTGGAAATCCGAGAAGCATTGTAGTTTTTGTGTTTATAATGCATTATGATGTATTAATCCTCTATTGTTTTGTGGTAAAAACAGGGGAGGTTGATTTGGAGGTGGTTGGAGAAGCGTTGGAGGTTTCGGATACTTGATTTCGCGTCGGCGAATCGAGGTTTCGCGTATTGGTGAGTGAAAATGAGGTTTAAAGTGTTTTGATGATTTGGAACAGAGTTTTGGGAGTTAAGGTAGGGCTTGAAATGCCTACCTAGAATCGGAAGTAAGTATAAAGTGGTTTTCCTACTGTTTAAGCATGTTTTAAAGTATTCTATATACTAATTTTGAGCATGCTTTGCTGAAGGATGCACATGGTAAGTGATCCTTGTATGTATGGTTTATACTTGTGGTTTAAAGCATGGTTGTTGCTTTGGAAAAGTGTTTTTGTTAATGCTTGTTTAAAACGGTGAGGTAAATGTTAAAATGGTTAATTATATTGGCAAGTGATGTGGTTTTAAAATTGTTATCTGATATAGTTGATCGGTCATAGGATTGAGTGCACTGTAAATAAGTCACCTTGGATGTTGGGGGGTTTATACGGTGTACTGAATACTCCATCCAAGTACCCTAACGGTAATGGGGTTAAACAGTACAGTGCCACATGTACCGATACCAGTGGTTTAATTTCAAAACAGGGAATTCTAATAGCTAAAAGGTGTATCGATATTGTTGCCTGTGTACCAATCCCTTATGTAATTTCCAAAGGGGGGTACCGATATGGTGGCAAGGCATACTGATACCCCTATGCAATTTTCCAGATTGGAGCCTTTCTTGGCCCTGCGTACTGATATTAAGGGACTTGTATCGGTACGATTGGACATATAATGGCCTCTTGGCCTAGCATATGACACTTTGGCTCAAAGAAACATTATCCAGACATATACTAAACATCATATAAACCATAAAACATAAAAATATCACAAATCCACATAAGCAAGACCATCAATCAAAGTATGGGAAACATCAACCTATCCTATAGGCATGATCTCTACCCAAACATGCAAAAGCTATCCCAAGCCCAATAACAAACTTCAAACACCACAAAATACATCTGTAAAAGTATATAAACTTGCTCAAAACAGGGAGCAACACATTTCAAGTCTCCCAATACCCATGATTACATTGCCTTTTATTGCTACAAAATTCATTTATTTAAAACAATACTTGCAAATCAAGTTCTTGGATGATTTCTTCTCCAAATACTGCCTCCCAAAGTCTATTTATCTGCAAGGATGAGAATGGAACGTAAGAACAAGATGCTTAGTGAGGGATGCTCAAAAACACTCATCAATGCATTAAAACATGTTTGTAAAACCATTGCTTTAAATTAAAGGATCATTTGCCTAACTTTCCAAAAACATATGCAACTCTCAAATCGTTTTAGCTCATAAGCATAATCATGTATCATGGATTCCAAGCATAGATTCCTTATGCAAACCTCAATTTAAGCTTCCTTATGCATAATCATCTTATTGCATAGCTTAAAGATCATCATAAACAGTTATCACAAGGTACAAACCTTTTAATCTCATCATGATACATTATTTCATATATTGGCATTGGAGTGACCAAAACCATATCATAACACTTTTAAGAAAACACATCGAATACTCGAAATTTTGTGGTGGTTCCTTTAAACACACCTTTATATCCACCAACCAGAGAAAAATACAGTGGCATCCCACTCCTTGATGATTAATGGTCAGAGAAAAACACGATGGCATCCCAGACCCTCAACGAACCATGAGGCGACTTATTATAGTGCACTTTAAACCCTATGGCATGCCAACTATATTCAATAACATTTTATTTGTAACACCCTGAAATTGGGCCTAGTTGTTAGATGGATCGATTAGACTGTTCGAGAGAACCGAATTATGCAATTCGAGCTAGTTTCGGGAATTAAATCTTAACAAATTATTTTTGGCTAAAATTATTGAGCTCGATGAATCAACCGAATTGCTTGCCAAGTGGTGGAGAAGTGATTTCTTGGGTGTTGGTGGTAGAAGCAAAAAGATAGAACAATGGACACAAGAATTTTAGAGTGGTTCAGCTTTGTAACCAGAGCCTACATCCACTACCTTAGCTTCGCCACTAAGGATTTCCCAAATTCACTATGAATTTCTTCCCTTTTACAAGGCTTAGGAGGCAACCTTTACAAGCTAGACTCAATTACCAAGCCTAGCATCCAAATCTTACAACCCAAGCTTTGGGAACCCTCTCTAACAAGAAAAAACAAAGTAAACAATAAATCCCTCTCTTGGGTATGTGTTTGCACTCTTGCTCTCACCCAAAATCCTAGAACACTTGAGCATACATTGACAATTTGGCTCACAAGTGTTTTTCTATACAAAGAATATGAATTAAAGCCCTAAGACACTTTTTCAATCATAATATATGTTGGAAATAAGATGATTAGTTATTCCAGGTGCTTGAAGGGTCCTTTTATACTCCCAATTGAGTTCCTAGCCGTTGGAGACTGTTGGGATTAGATTGGAGCCGTTGGGGACAAGTTCCAAGCTGAATTTCCTCTTCTAGTGCAGCTGGTATTGATACGCGGGTTATCCATATCAGTACATCTATATTTGGAAATAACCATTGAGGGCGTTTCAGCATACGAGTATCGATACGCTTGATATGTGTATCAATACGCCCTTCTTGGAAACACACCGTTGGGGGTTTTGAGAATCACAGGGGATCGGTATGCCTATACGCGTATCAATACACCCCTCACCGTATTGGTACACCTTATCCTGTACCGATACGGGTTTTCGGTTCTGGAAAACTCCTACAGTTGAAACCCTAATACGTAATGATACGGGGTGTAACCGTATAGGTACAAGCATGTTGTAAACTTGAGTTTGGGTACTTTTAAACATTTTAAACACTTCCAAAACCTTTTGAAAACTCATCAAACATATTTTCAAGTTGTTTGGACTTAAAATCATTTTTGAAATCTTTTTAATTTAGTCCAAAACTATTTTTCAATTATTATATCAAAACAAGTATCCTAACAAAAATAAAATATTGACAATGCTAGAAAATATTTAATTAATATTCTAGGGTTTTGGCAAACTCAATTTGAAGGAATTAAATATGATTTTGGGACATTTTGGTCCGGTGACTAAAATGTAAAGTTTTGAAAACTATTTTTGGTGACTAAATCGTAAAAGGGTCAAAACTTAGAATCTTTAAGAAGCTAATTAATCAAACTTTTTCATCAGAATTTTACCTTAATTTAGGCTTTTTTAAATGGTTTTAATATTAAAATAAAATAGAAATAATAAAAAGGATTTTAGTTATACAATTCATTTTCTAACGGAACTAATTTTGCTCTCAACTTTTCTCTCAACTTTCTCAGTAGCCAAACTATCAATTTCTTTCCAAAATTTCCAGGAAATTTTAATGTTGATCTAGGTGTTATAATTCACCAAGTGATCTTGGTGTTGTAAGGTTGCTGGAGGTATAAGGACGTTAATGATGCTTTTGGATGTTCATTGATGTTGTTAAGATGTTAGAATCAATACGTTTCGGCTGGGCTTTGTTTAGATGAAGTTTGGTGATGATTTCAGTTGTTTTAGAGAGGTGTTTGATGGTTTTTGGTGAGGCGAAGTTGTGTTTGATGGTTGCGGGAAATTATAGATACATGGAAGTGCATTATTCCTCTATTTTTGATTGGGTAAGGCAGAGGAGTTGGATCCTTTAGCTTTTGGATAGGTTGCGAAAGCTTTAAAAGCTTGATTCTCGCAATGGCAAGATAGCTTTGGATTAAAGATGGTTGTTAGGAGTTTATAATAAGTTTGAAACACTTATCTAAGCTCAGAAGTAAGTATTGGATGAACTATCTCTCATTTTAGATTTTGCAAACTACAATCTCATGCACATGTTTATAGATTTGACTACTTACTGTTATATGCATGTTTTAGAAAGGAAAGATGTTGCAAATGATTATACACGATGATATTTAAGCATAGCAAATGATTTTTGAAGGAATTTTGAGTATGCTAGAATACATGGTTTAACGTATGGGAAAATGGTTTGAATTGATGAATATGTAAAACAGTAAGTTAATGTGGTTTTTATTAAGTATATTGGCAAGTTTTTGAGATAAAGTGTTATCGAATATAGTTGGCTAGCCATAGGGTTTAAAGTGCACTATAATAAGTCGCCTCATGTGTGTCGAGGGGTCAAGAGTGTGTCATGCTTCACCATAAGAACCGTAGCGGTCGAGGGGTCAAGAGTGTGCCAATTATCTGACTGGTGGATTTATACATTATAACCATTGAGGGTTGCTCCATTCGAGGATGTATGTGAAGTGGTTGAAGGAACCACTTGGGAAATCCGTGTATCCGATGTGTTTTTATAAAATATAATGGAACTTACTTTTGAGTCACTTGGATGCTAATATATGAGATGATGTTTCATGAGAAATGGATTATGTTTTGCATAATATGGTTTATACATGAGATGCTATTTAAGCTTGCTATTTAGAGATTTTGGCATATGAAGCTTAAATTGATGTTTATGTTAGAAATCCATGATAAATGTGTTGCAAAAAATTTAAATGTGCATATTTGAATAGATTGTAAAGGCATGAGATGGTTTTGGCATTAGACGTATGCATTTGATTTAAAATGGTTTTAAATGCATTGATGAGTGTTTTTGAGATTCCCTCACTAAGCTTATAGCTTACGCTTTCTTTTTCTCATAAGTGCAGAGAGATAGACACATTTGGACAGCGAGTAAGCGGGTGGAGATCCAAGGGTTGAAGTATTTTTAAGTATGGTTTTACGAGTACTTAGTAGTAATAAGAGGCAATGTGACCAAGTTGTAATTGGGAGGTTTATTTCTAGTACTCCCTGTTTGTACAAGTTTTGGACTTGTATGATGCTTTTCTGTGGTTTTATGTGGGTGAAAATATTGCTTGGGATGTTATATGATGATTTGAAGTTGATTGGAGTAAGTTAGATTGAGCCAAAGTGTCATATGTTCTACCAATAGGTCATTACAGGTTCGTTCGTACCAGAACGGGTCCTCAGGGATCGATACGCAGGGACCTGTCTTGGATCAATCTTGGTAAAAATTCCTTGGCGTACCGATACACCTAGGGACTGTATCGGTATGCATTGTTGGATTTTTGGCTTGGTTTCGGTACACGGGCAACCGTATCGGTATGCCTTTTGGCTACTGAAATTCTTATTTTTGAACATTGAATACCCGTACTGATACGCTTGGGGACCATATTGGTATGTCTTTGAAACTTGAACCTATATCGATACGGGATGACAGCGTACCGATACGCAGTTCATTAATTCTGTTAAAATGCTTTTTGAAGTCTGAATCTTTACACTTTAGTACGTATTTCTTGATCATGCAATTAAATGTGTTTTGATGATTATTTTAAGTTGAAATTTAACCTGTTTGTATGAAATAGGGCTAATTAAGAGTTGGTAACTTCAATTTCAAGGAAATCCTCTAAATTAGGCAAAATTGCAATTTGGTCCATAAAATGCTAAATAGTGCAATTGGATGTCAATTCGATGCCCGATTGAGTTGTAAGTTTCACCGTGGAATTAATTGTTCATCTAGACAAGATAAAATAAAAATTGAACCATTTTCTAATGAATTCTTCTGGATTTTTCTCGGAAAACCCAATGTAGCTCCCTTGGTTTGGTCTTGCGACTAGTCTGGGTCAAGGGGGTTACATTTGTTGGTATCAGAGGTAGGTTATGATTGTTGGGAGGTGGGTTATGGTTATTTGATTGATTTTTGCTATACGAATTTGTTGATTGACATGCACGGTGCTTAACTTTGTATGCTTTTGGTTGAAGTATGATATGATTAGGGTATAAGCTTGGGGACACATTGCCTTATTACTACTAGTGTTAAATGAATTTTGTTTTTAAACATGAGTGACTTTGATTCTTGCTGCAATCTAGTCTAATTGTATTGTTTTATTGCATTATCATGTTTTAGACTCATATTCTTGCGAATGGGACCGAGACAAGAGATGAGAGCTTATATGGGCAGTGTTGTGGATAGGCAAAATGATGAGTTGACTCCTCCTCCACTGATTCCTCCTGTTGGTGCTGGAGTTGAGGGTGGTGTGCCTCAAGCACCATAAGGACCTATTTTTGGTGATATGACGTTGTTGATCCAAGCAATGACTAGAGCTTTTCAAGAGGCCATAGCTGGAGTGCAAAGTACCTGCATTGGCGCATACAACAACTGTTAATATCAGGCTTTCATTTGAGTATTTACATAGCTTGGGAGGTACCGAGTTTAGAGGTTTAGCTCCAGAAGCAGTTGAGGAGTGATTCGCTAGCACGAAAAAGATTTTTTGGCCAGATAGAGTGTATGGATGTCCGTAAGCTAGGGTGTATAGTGTTGTTGCTTCAAGGAGATACATATAGTTGGTAGACGACTGCTATCGCAGGTGTGGCACTTGCTGATGTGACGTCGGAGTTCTTCTGTGCTGCTTTTAGGAAGAAGTATCTGGGATTTCATTATCAGGTTAAGAAGAAAAGAGAGTTCATGGCTTTGGAGCAGGGAAACATGTATGTATTTGAGTATGAGATCCAGTTTGTTCGATTGAGCCAATATTCTCTTAAGCTCGTTCATGATGATCGATGCGACCGGTTCTATTATGGGTTGTTAAAGGAGGTGAAGACTTACATGTTGGCTATGGATTATATGGAGTTTGATGTCTTGGTTTCTCGAACTGGGGACATAAACAGAATATGGGGTTGTCTTCTCGACCAGGGAGTTCTTCTACAGGGA
Source organism: Hibiscus mutabilis (assembly GCA_019671005.1). Classification (NCBI taxonomy): domain Eukaryota; kingdom Viridiplantae; phylum Streptophyta; class Magnoliopsida; order Malvales; family Malvaceae; genus Hibiscus; species Hibiscus mutabilis. The sequence continues at coordinate 18,231,503 of CM033744.1, read as the reverse complement.
AAAGAAATAATGAGTCAAATATTGGCAAAGATCAGTTTAAGAAGCATAAGGATATGAGGCATCATCCTGATCAGAGACGTGGTATGAGTGGTGCTGGGCACGGTCAGTAATTTAAAACACCTTTGTTCGAACACCTGAGTGTGAGAGATGTGGTACACAACATTTGGGGGAGTGTTGGGGCACTCTTGATACTTGTTGGATTTTTTACTTGTTGAAACTGTGGTTCACGAGATCATATTAGGCGTGATTGTACGTAGTTATCTAGGGAAGGTCAGGCTCCTACACTTGTTGTTGTACCACAGAGAGGCCGTAGGCACGGTCAAGGACATTTTTAGCGTATGAAGGGTGGTCAGAGCGCAGTTTCTCATACTGTAGACATTCAACCAGAGGGAGGTGGATCAGAGAGTGTTTTTGCGCATCGTGTAGGATGGAATGATATCGATATGATTGCAGGTACATTTACTTTGCATTACATTCCATTGCTTTCTTTGATAGATTCTGGTTCTACACATTCATACATCTTGCGTGAACATGCATGTTTGCTTGATATACCTGTAGAGGTGTTAGATGTTGGTATGCCAGTAATTAGTTCTTTTGGTGAGACAGTAGTCGCTAGGAAGTTGTATAGGAGAAGTCCTTTGATGGTTCAAGTTCATGTGTTTGCGGCTGATTTGATGGAGTTGCCATTTTATGGTGTTTATGTAATGCCGAGGATGGATTGGTTGTCTGAGCATAGGGTTGTGGTTCATTTTGAGACCAAGCGAGTTTCATTGAAACTTGTTGAGGATTACAAAGTGGTGGATGTGGGCGAGAATGTTAAATTATAGTCCAATGTTATTTTGGCTTTGGAAGCGCGGAAGTTGTTAGGATATGTGGGTCAAGCATACCGAGCTTATGTTATAAACCCTAATATGAAGGAAGTGAGTGCCCAGGATATTCGTATTGTTTGCAATTTTCCAAGAGTGTTCCTGAAAGAGTTGCCAGGATTACCATCGGATAGGGAGGTAGAGTTTTGCATTGATACATACGCGGATACGACTCCAGTGTTGATTGCACCATATCGTATGGCACCAAAGGAATTGAATGAGTAAAAGACGCAGCTTTAGGAGTTATTGGATCGTGGTTTCATTTGGCCTAGTGTGTCACCGTGGGGAGCACCGGTGTTGTTTGTGAAAAAGAAATATGGCACGATGAGAATGTGCATTGATTATCAACAACTGAACAAGTTTATGATTAAGAACAAGTATCCTTTGCCGAGGATCAATGTTTTGTTTGATCAATTTCGAGGAGCTAAGGTGTTTTCCAAGATTGATTTACAGTCTGGATATTATCGGTTGAAGGTGAAGGATAAAGACGTGCCAAAGATAGCTTTTTGCACGTATTACGAGCATTATGAGTTTTTGGTGATGCCATTTGGGTTGACAAATGTGCCAGTTGCTTTCATAGATATGATGAATCGGGTGTTTCATGAATTTTTGGATCAATTCATGGTCATGTTCATCGATGATATTCTTGTGTACTCTCGTACCGAGGAAGATCATGATCGACACCTACAAATTGTGTTTTAAGTACTATTGGACAATAAGCTTTATGTCAAGCTAATTAAGTGTGAGTTTTGGATCAAGCAATTGGTTTTTCTTGGTCATGTTGTTTTGGCCTAGGGTATTCACGTGGATCCGCAAAAAAGTTGAGGCAATTGTGAATTAGAAGCAACCTAAGTTGGTGTCTAAAGTTTGTAGTTTATTGGGGTTGGTATGATATTATCGATGCTTTCTGAATGGATTTTTGAGGATTGCTGCTCTTTTGACGAAGTTGTTACAAATGGATGTAGTTTTGAGTGGAAGAAGGGTGGACAACAACCTTTTGATAAGTTAAAGGAAGCTTTGACGTAAGCTCTAATCTTGATTCAACCTGAGTCAGGGAAGAAGTTTATGGTTTATAGCGATGTATCCTACGTTGGTTTGGGGTGTGTGTTGACGCAAGAAGGAAGGGTTGTGGCTTATGCATCTAGACAGTTGAAGGTGAATGAGCGCGACTATTCTACGCACGATATTGAGCTTACTGTGGTGGTGTTTGCATTGAAGATTTGACGGCATTATCTTTATGGTGAGAAGTGTATTGTATACACGGATCACAAGAGTTTGAAATATCTGATGTCGCAAAAACAGTTGAATCTTAGGTAACATAGATGGTTAGAGTTGCTTAAGGATTATGATTTGACGATAGAGTATCGTATAGGGAAGGCTAATGTTGTAGCTGATGCCTTGAGTAGAAAGGTTACGGTTGAGTTGAGAGAATTGTTTGCTTAGTTGAGTGTAACGCGAGATGGAGGCTTGTTGGCTAAGTTGCAAGTGAAGCCATCATTGTTGCAGTTGATCAAGGAGAAGCAACTGTATGATGATTCTTTGGTACTGCGTGTCAAGGATATAATGGATGGCAACCAAATGGATTTTTGTTTTAGTGATGAAGGGGTTTGTGTTTTAAGAGTCGAGTAGTTGTGCCGAAAGATGAGGAGATAAGGCACACTGTCTTGACTGAGGCACATTCGAGTCCTTTTGCTATGCATTCAGGAAGTACAAAGATGTATCAAGATTTAAAAAAAATGAGTATTTTTGGTTGGTTTGAAGAAGGATATAGTGGATTTTGTTGCTGGCTGTATGGTATGTCAGTGTATTAAGGCTAAACATCAGTTTCCTTTTAGGTTGTTGCAATCGTTGAAGATTTTGGAACGGAAGTGGGAGAGAATTAGCATGGATTTTGTTTTCGGTCTGCCTTTAAAGCCAGCAAAGAAGAATTTTGTGTGGGTGATTGTGGATAGGTTTACAATGTGTGCACATTTTCTGGCTGTGCATACGACGTATACTTTGGATAAGTTGGTGGAGTTGTATATTGATGAGATTGTGAGGTTGCACGGGGTGCCTAGGTCTATAGTATTGGGTAGAGTTTTGTGCTTTACAACGAGGTTTTGGGAGTGTTTGCATAAGGCTTTGGGTACGCAGTTGAACTTCATTACTTCGTATCATCCTCAAACAGATGGTTATTCTGAACGCACTCGACCCGGCCTAGTCGCAAGACCGAACCGATCGAGCTACATTAGGTTTACCAAGGTAAACCGTGAAGAAGAAACTCAAAACACGTCCATTTTTCCTTTTATCTTATCTAGATGAATATTATTATCCTAAGTGCTCATATTGACAGCGGGTGAAAACATAACTCAATCGGGTATCAAATTGACATCCAATTGAGCACAATTGCAATTTAGCGACCAAATTGCTATTCTAGAAAATTACAAGGACTTCTCCCTTTTCAATGTTGCCAGACTTTAATTAATCCAAATTCATGCATGCATGTAGAAACTCAACTCACAACGATCATCCATACCCATTCAATTGCATCCACAACAATCATGGACTAAAACGCAAGAAAACAGAAATTCAAAACATCCAAATAACTAAATTAACGGTTAGCCGTATTAGTACACTTACACGCATATGGATATGTTTTTGCTATTTCAAAATCCCCTAATTCTAGTAACAAAATATCAAAATGCCCTCGCGTACCGATACGCCCTGCCTATTACACTTACCCCGTACTGAAATGGTTCCTCGTGTACCGAAATGCTAAGCCTGGAAAAGCTTACCTATATCGGTACGCTCAGCCCGCTACCGAAACACTAGCCATATTTGGCCTAATCTCGTACTGAAACACATGCTCGCGTTCCGATATGCTAAGCCTAGAATGGCTTATCCGTACCGAAACAAGGACACGCGTACTGATACGCCTAGACCTGAAATGTCCTATTTTGCTAGTTTTACCTGCCATCAAACATACCAAAACACCCTAACATACTTCTAACATGTATCCAACACATCCAAGGGTCAAGCCACGATAAGACAACAATGATTCATCATCAATTCATAGCATTATGCTTCAAATGGAAATCTAGAGGCATGCATCCTAAAAATCAAGCCAAGCAAAGCCTAAAACTCAAAACCAAAGCAACCAACAGTCCAAAATGGCCATTTACAAACCAAGAGCAGCAAACAAATTTGCTCAAATAGGGATTTTAACAAACCATCTCCCAAATCAACAACAAAAACTCCAGTACCCTTATTACTTATAGCCTAATTCAAAAATACTTTTATTATCAAGTCTTTGACGGTCCCTTGCTCCCTCACTGCCTTCGAATCTTTAATTCTCTGCATTGATGGACAAAGAGAGCGTAACCGCACTAGGCTTAGTGAGGAGTGTTCAAAAGCAACAACCATCAATGCATTTAAAACCATTTTGCATCAACACATTGAAATCTCTTTTCAATCACTTAAATCTTCATTTGAACATCGTGCCTTGAAAACCATGCACCTAACACATTCAAAAACCAGCATATTAAACCATATGCAACATGTGTCATTAACCAACAGCAAATCCCATTGCTAAACCTCAATTTAAGCCTTCCCATGCATAACAAACCATATGCAAAACTTAAAGAGTAAACATGTATAAATCACATTATACAAGATAAACGATTACATGACACATCAACAATCATATTGGCTTACAAGTGATCATTAACCAAGTTCCATTAACAAAATAGTTCATCGGATACACAGATTCAACAAGTGTCTTCACAACACTGCAAGCCATCTCAAATGAAATAGCGATATAATCACAATTGCGGTACATTCCAATCGGGTACACTTACAACCCACGGGGACACTAACCCCAACCCTCGGTTAGATGCTTAATCCACTAACGAGACTTTACGGTATAATATAACCCCTTAACCGTTAGGGTACTTGGATGGAGTATTTGGTATACCCTATAAAACCCCTCGACATCCAAGGCGACTCTTTATAGTGCAGTATCAATCCTATGGCCGGCCAACTATATCCGATAACATTTTTAAACCACATCACTTGCCAATATAATTCACAATTAACCACATACCTCACTATTTTTATATGCATTAATCCAAACCTTTCTCCAAAGCAACAAACCATGCTTTTCAATAAGTATTTCCACATACTTACAAGGATCACTTACCATGTGCATTCTTCAACATTTCATGATTAAAAACAGTATTTCACATACTTAAAAATATGCTTAAACGTTAGGTGCCATGTAATTCAAAACAAGTGCATAAATTCATTTCATAATAGCACGACCGAGAGAGAAAACCACTTTCTACTTACTTCCAAGTTTAAACCAGCGTTTCAAGCTAAGTTTAAACTCTCATATATCACCTTTAAATTATTTCAAAGCTGAAATCCACGTTCTCACTCACGGATACGCGGAACCTCAATTCACCGACGCAAATTCAAGCGTCTGAAGCCTCCAAAGCTTCATGATAGCTTTCGAACGAGCCTCCCTTGTTTTTACCACATAAAAACAGAGGCTTAATGCATCTCAATGCATTCAAAACACTGCAGCAACATTCCTCACAAACATCAACAATCCTTTCACAATTACCCGACCACAACATTATAAATACAACTCTATCCAACCACAACCCAGTCACAAAACTATCAATCTAACACTTCCATTATCATCAATCAACACTTAAAAACAGGTTTACATCATCCTTATATCTCCAGCAACTAAACAGCCACCACAACACCTCAAAAATACAAATCTAACAACCTAAATATTATGGATTTAAGGTGTTTCGGGATTCCAATGTTAAAAACAACTTATAAACATTATAAAACATCCAATACATGTTTAAAATCAATCCTCAACACTGGAAAATAGATCCAATACGGATCTCCCTCAATTTCATCAATTAAACCCAATTTAATCAAATAATCATCATAAAACATAAAATCAGATTATAAATCATAAATCAAGGACCAAATACTTGGGAATATCAATAAACAACCATTCAATAGAGGGGAAAATGAACCTTACCTCTATTGTGTGATTTCTCCCTCAATTGATTGATTAAAGCTTGAAAAACACAAGATTTCAATAAGATTTTGCAAATCAAAGATGAAGAATCATTTACACATCAAGAATTCAAGAAAATAGAGCTCTCATATCTAAAATTTGATGAAATCAAGAGAGTTTGGCAGAATAGAAGTGAGGAAAAAAGTTGAGAGAAAAGTTTACGTCAAATCTTATAAAAATCAATAACTACCTTTTTATTATAAAAACCTCTTTTTATTTAGCTAATAAAGCACATGTTAAAAACCTTAATTGAGGGAAAAAACCACCAGCCAAAACTTGGTAAAATAGCTCCCTAAGGATTCTAAGAATTTGACCCCTTTTCAAACTAGTCGCCATTTAAAACAGTTTTAAAATCTTACATTTTGGTCACCAACCAAAATGTCACCCTTCCAATTTCAATTTTCTAAAATTGATTTCACCAAAATCATTTATATAATAAATAATGATTTTTAACCGTTTTCCATATTTTTAACTCGCTCAAAAATATTTATTCCCGAATCTGACTCGAATCTCTAACTGGTCCTCCGAATCATCTAACTAGCCCTTAAACCGCTAGGCACAAAACCGAGGCGTTACAACTCTCCCCCACTTAAGAAATTCCGTTCTTCGACTCCAACTATCTTACCAGGTGATACTGGATGGTAAGATCATAATCTTTAATCAACTCCAACTATCTTCGATGCCTAAGATTTAACTCCTTCTGCGACATAAGATACTTCAAACTCTTATGATCCGTATAAACTACACACTTCTCACCATAAAGGTAATGCCTCCAAATTTTCAAGGCAAAAACGCCTCAACTCTCCATCATCAGGCACCACCATCCGACCTTTATAACACAATGCCCCATCATCATTGAAATGAAAATTCGTAGGACTTCCATCCATGATATCCTTCACATGCGATACAAAACTCTTATCATGCGGTTGCTTCTCTTTAATCAACTATGACAAGGACGGTTTTACTTGTAACTCAGCCAATAACCCACTGTCGCGCATCAGGCTCAATCTAGCAAACATAGCCCTAAACAAACAACAACTTTTCTAATCAAAGTATCATCCACCACGTTAGCTTTACCCGGGTGATACTAGATGATAAGATCATAATCTTTAAGCAACTCCAACCGTCTTCGTTGCCTAAGATTTAACTCCTTCTGCGACATAAGATACTTCAAACTCTTATGATCTGTATAAACTACACACTTCTCACCATAAAGGTAATGCCTCCAAATTTTCAAGGAAAAATCAACTGCGGCGAGTTCTAGATCATGAGTAGGGTAATTACGCTCATGCACCTTCAACTGTCTAGATGCACAGGCAACTACCTTACCTTCCTGCATCAACAAGCAACCAAGCCCAACATAGGATGCATCACTATAGATAACAAACTTTTTCCCTGATTCTGGTTGAATCAAGATCGGAGCTCGTGTCAAAGCTTCCTTCAACCTTTCAAAAGCCTGCTGCTTATCCTCCGTCCAGTCAAAGTGAACGTTCTTTTTCAACAACTTGGTCAAAGGAGCAGCTATTCTAACCCATCGACAAACCTACAGTACTAACCGGCCAACCCTAGGAAACTCTAAACCTTAGACACAGACCTAGGCACTTTCCTACTCATCACTACCTCAATTTTGTGCGGATCAACACGAATCCCCTCGGCCGACACCACATGCCTGAAGAAAACAACCTCCTTAAGCCAGAACTCAAACTTGTTTAACTTGGCATAAAGCTGATTATCCAACAACGTCTGAAGCACAATTCGTAAATGCCTATCATGATCCTCCTCTGTGTGAGAGTACACAAGAATATCATCGATAAACACAACCATAAACTGATCTAAAAACTCATGGAACACCTGATTTATCATGTCCGTAAAAGCATCCGGTGCATTGGTCAAACCAAACGACATCACCAAAAACTCATAATGACCATACCTCGTACGAAGAGCTATCTTGGGCACATCCACATTTATCACCTTTAACTGATAGTACCCAGACCTCAAATCTATCTTAGGGAACACAGAAGCACCCCTAAACTAATCAAACAGGTCATTCATCTACGGCAAAGGATACTTATTCTTTATCGTCAACTTGTTCAGTTGCCGATAATCTTTGCACATCCGCAACGTACCATCCTTCTTTTTTCACAAACAATACCGGTGCACCCTACGGTGAAATACTTGGTCTAACAAACCCTCGATCAAGTAACTTTTGCAGTTGCATATTCAACTCCTTCAACTCCTTTGGGGCCATACGATACGGAGCAATTGACATGGGTGTCGTATCCGCATAAACCTCAATGTCAAACTCTACCTCTCGATCCGGTGCAACCCCGACAACTCTTTCAAAAAAACACCCAAAAACTTGCATATCGTACGGATATCCTGTACCCTAAACTCCTTCGAACCAGGATTCATAACATAGGCTAAGAAAGCCTCACATCCGGAATCCATCATTCATCTCACTTCTAAAGCAAAACAGCACTAGACAAGAACTTAGCATTCTCACCCACAACCACCACCTCGAAATCATCAAACAACCTCAGGGATATTCGTTTGGTCTCAAAATCTACCACAACCCTATACTAGACCAACCAATCTATCCCCAAAATAACATCAAAATTGTAGAATGGCAACTCTATCAAATCCACGTCAAACACATGTTCTTGAACCATCAGCGGACATCGACGATACAACTTCCTAACCACGATTGTCTCCCTAAGAGAACTGGTCATTCTAACACCCATATTAAGAATTTCAACTGGTATATCAAGCAATTGTTCATGCTCTCTTAGGATATATGAATGGGTAGAACCAGAATCAACCAATGAATACAATGGCAAAGACTATAAAGTGAATGTACCTGCAATCACATCAGAGTCATTGCTACCCTTACGGTGCGCATACACTCTAGCTGGTCCACCTCTCTTAGGCTGGATAACAACCGTATGAGCCACAGTCCTCTGCTTGCCATCCATGTGGTAAAACTGACCACGACCACGACCATAGCCTCTTTGCGGAGTAACAACAGGTACAACATCCTGCCTACCTCCAGCTAACAAAGGACAATCACGCCTCAGATGGTCACCGGACCCACAACTCCAACAAGCATTAGCCACAACAACCGCAGGTTCCTGACCCTCTCTGGCCAAACGTGGGCAATCTCGCCTTAGATGATCACGTGATCTACAAACCCAACAGGTATTATGCGAAGCTCTAACATCGGTACCCTGCCCATGCCTAACGACACCTCCACCGTATCTTTGATCAGGGCGATACTTCCTATCATGGTGTCTCTTGGCCTAACCACCACCAAAGCTAGAATCTTCCACCATCTTACCAGAGCTAAAGCCTCGAGACTCAGAACCCAAACCAAGATTTTGCTTGATATCCTTGGCTCGCGTAACCAATACGTCAAAATCTATATAATCAGCAGCAAGCATGTACGTCTTAACCTCCTGCACCAGCCCATAGCGGAAATAATCACATCGCTGTCGCTCGTCAATCACCAACTCAGGTGCATACCGCTCAACCTCACAAACTGCACCTCATACTCAGAAATAGACATACCGCCATGCACTAGAGCCATAAACTTCTCTTCCTTTTGTCTAGATACTTGACCCCCAGGTACCTTTTTTGGAAAGCTTCATAAAAGAACTCCAAGTTATATCCTCAGGTACCATCCCAGTTGTCATTGTGGTACACCAGCTATAGGCATCTCCCTGCGACAGGGACACAGCATAACCCAACTTACGGGCATCTATGCAACTCATCTGACCAGTATCCTCTCTGTACTATCCATCCAATCCTCAGAAGCCTCTAGTGCTAGACCACAAAACTCAACTCTACCCAGACTGCGAAGATGCTCTAATGGTAAACTCGTCTGCCCAACCACTAGTACCGGCACATGAATACCCGCAACTGCTGCCTAAAATGCACCGGTCATTGCCTGAATCAATGGCTATCAAACATACCAAAACACCCTAACATGTATCCAACACATTTGAGGGTCAAGCCACAGCAAGACAACATAGATTCATCATCAATTCATAGCATCATGCTTCAAATGGAAATCTAGAGGCATGTTTCCTAAAAATGAAGCCAAGCAAAGCTTAAAACTCAAAACCAAAGCAACCAACAGTCCAAAATGGCCATTTTCAAACCAAGAGTAGCAAACAACTTTGCTCAAATATGGAGTTTAACAAACCATCTCCCAAATCAACAACGAAAACCCTATTGCCCTTATTACTTATAGTCTAATTCAAAACATACTTTTAGTATCAAGTCTTTGGCGGTCATTTGCTTCCTCGCTATCTTTGAATCATTAATTTTCTGCATTGATGGACAAAGAGAGCGTAAGCACACTAGGCTTAGTGAGGAGTGCTCAAAAGAAACACACCATCAATGCATTTAAAAGTATTTCTCATCAACACATTGAAATCTCAATTCAATCATCTTTTAGACATCGCTTAAATCATCATTAGAACATTATGCCTTGAAAACCATGCACTTTACATATTCAAAAACTAGCATATTAAACCATATGCAACATGTGTCATTAACCAATAGCAAATCCTATTGCTAAACCTCAGTTTAATCCTTTCCATGCATAACAAACCATATGCAAAGCTTAAAGAGTAAACATGTATAAATCACATTATACAACATAAACCATTACATGACACATCAACAATCATATTGGCTTACAAGTAATCATTAACCAAGTTTCATTAACAAAATAGTTCACCGGATACACAGATTCAACAAGTGTCCTCACAACACTTCAAGCCATCTCAACCGAAATAGTGATATAATCACAATCGCGGTACATTCCAATCGAGTACACTTACAACCCACGGGGACACCAACCCCAACCCTCGGTTAAATGCTTAATCCACTAATGGGAGATTATGGTACCATATAACCCCTCGATCGTTAGGGTACGTAGATGGAGTATTCGGTACACCGTATAAAACCCCTCGAAATCCAAGGCGACTATTTTTAGTACACTATCAATCCTATGACCGACCAACTATATTCGATAACATTTTTAAACCACATCACTTGTCAATATAATTCATAATTAACCACATACCTCACTATTTTTATATGCATTAATCCAAACCTTTCTCCAAAGCAACAAACCATGCTTTTCAACAAGTATTTCCACATACTTACAAGGATCACTTACCATGTGCATCCTTCAAAATTTCATGTTTAAAAGTAGTATCTCACATACTTAAAAATATGCTTAAACAGTAGGTACCATGTAATTCAACACAAGTGCATAAATTCATTTCATAATAGCACGACCGAGAGAGAAAACCACTTTCTACTTACTTCCAAGTTTAAACCAGCGTTTCAAGCTAAGTTTAAACTATCATTAACCACCTTTAAATCATTCCAAAGATGAAATCCACGTTCTCACTCACTGATACGCAAAACCTCAATTCGCCGATGCAAATTTAAGCGTCATAAACCTCTAAAGCTTCACCGATAGCTTTCGGATGAGCCTCCCCTATTTTTACCACATAACAACAGAGGATTAATGCATCTCAATGCATTCAAAATACTACAGCAATATTCCTCACAAACATCAACAATCCTTTTACAATTACCTAACACAACAACCAAAATCATCATCTAACTCTATCCAACCACAACCCAGCCACAAAACTATCAATCTAACACTTCCAGTATCATCAATAAACACTTAAAAATAGGTTTACATCATCCTTATATCTCCAGCAACTAAACAACCACCACAACACCTCAAAAACATAAATCTAACAACCTAAATAATTAGGGACTCAAGGAGTTCCAGGATTGCAATGTTAAAAACAACTCATCAACATTATAAAACATCCAATACATGTTTAAAATCAATCCTCAACACTGGAAAATAGATCCAATACGGATCTCCCTCAATTTCATCAATTAAACCCAATTTAATCAAATAATCATCATAAAAACATAAAACCAGATTATAAATCATAAATCAAGGACCAAATACTTGGGAATATCAATAAAGAACCATTCAATAGAGGAGAAAACAAAGCCTACCTTTATTGTGTTATTTCTCCCTCAATCAATTGATTAAAGCTTGAAAAACTCAAGATTTCAATGAGATTTTGCAAATCAAATATGAAGAATCATTTACACATCAAGAATTCAAGAAAATAGATCTCTCACCTCTGAAATTTGATGAAATCAAGAGTTTTTGGCAAAATATAAGTGAGGGAAAAAGTTGAGAGAAAAGTTTACACCAAATCTTATAAAAATCAATAATTACCTTTTTATTATAAAAACCTCTTTTTAATTAGATAATAAAGGACATGTTAAAAACCTTAATTGAGGGAAAAACCCCAGCCAAAACTTGGTAAAATGGCTCCATAAGGATTCTAAGAATTTGACGCTTTTTCAAACTAGTCACCATTTAAAACAGTTTTAAAACCTTTCATTTTGGTCACCATCCAAAATGTCACCCTTCCAATTTCAATTTTCTAAAATTGATTTCACCAAAATCATATATATTATAAATAATGATTTTTAACCATTTTCCCATATTTTTATTTCACTCAAAAATATTTATTCTCAAATTCGACTCGAATCTCTAACTGGTCCACCGGACTGTCTAACTAGCCATTAAACCGCTAGGCCCAAAACCAGGGCGTTACATAAAGGGTTTTGAAATAGTTTTAATATTAAAATAAAATAGAAATAATAAAAAGGATTTTAGTTGTACAATTTATTTTCTTAAGTAACTAATTTTGCTCTCAATTTTTCCCTCAACTTTCTCAGTAGCCAAACTATCAAACTCTTTCCAAAAATTCCAGGAATCAATCTCTTTTTATTTTCTTTTGATTTCCTCTTTGATTCCTTTGGTTTATACAACAAAATCTACTTGGTTTCTTGAAGCTTTAATCCAAACTTTTCCAATTAAGGGAGAAATCAACAATTATAGGTGATTTTCATTTCTCTCCTCTAATTAAAGGTTCTTTAATGAAATTCCCAAGTTATTGATCCTTTACAACTGATTTATGTTATGGAATTATGATTAAAACATGAATATGATGATTAAATTGAGTTTTGATGGGGATATTTGATAAACAATGTTATGGATCTGGTTTGTATTGAACTAATTGATCTAGATCTCTTATAAGATGTATTTTAATGTTGTAAGAAGTGATTAATTAAAGGAATCCAGAAACTATGTGAATTGCTAATTTTCTAGGTTGTAAATAGTTAGATTTTCAAGTGATCTTTGTGTTTTATGGTTGCTGGAGGTATAAGGACATTCTAAGGATATTTTTGGATGCTCATTGATGTTGTTAAGATGTTGGAATCAATGGGTTTTGGCTGGGCTGTGTTTAGATGAAGTTTGGTGATGATTTCGGTTGTTTTAGAGATACATTTGATGGTTTTTGGTGAGGCGAAATTGTGTTTGATGGTTGCTAGAAATTAGAGATGCATGGAATTGCATTAATCATCTATTTTTGATTGGGTAAAGAAGAAGAGTTTGATCCTTTATCTTTTGGAGATGTTGCAGAAGCTTTGGAAGCTTGATTCTCGCAACGACAAGATAGCTTTGGATTGTTGGTGAGTGGAAACGCATTTTACTGTTTTTAAAAGGTTTGAAGATGGTTGTTGGGACTTTAGAATAAGTTTGAAACACTTATCTATGTTCAGAAGAAAGTATTGGTTGAGCTCTCTCTCATTTTCTGTTTTACAAAATACAATCTCATGCACATGTTTATATATTTGATTACCTACTGTTATATGCATATTTTAGAAAGGAAAGATGTTGCAAATGATTATAAATAATGATATTTGAGCATAGAAAATGATTTATGAAGGAATTTTGAGAATGCTAGAATACATAGTTTAATGTATTGGAAAATGGTTTGAATTGATGCATATATAAAAAAATAAGTTAATGTGGTTTTTATTGAGTATATTGGCAAGTGGCTGAGATAAAATGTTATTGGATATAGTTGGCTAGCCATAGGGTTTAAAGTGCACTATAATAAGTTGCCTCATGTGTGTCGAGGGGTTAAAAGTGTGCCATGCTCCCCATGAGAACCGCAGCGGTCGAGGGGTCAAGAGTGCCCCAATTCTCCAGCTGGTGGGTTTATACGTTATAACAGTTATGGGCAGCTCCAGTTTGAGGAAATATATGAAGTGGTCGAAGGAACCACTTGGGAAATCCGTGTATCCAATGTGTTTTTATAAAATAAAATGGAATTTGCTTTTGAGTCACTTGAATGCCAATATATGAGATGATGTATCATGACAAATGGATTATGTTTTGTATAATATGGTCTATACATGAGATGCTCTTTAAGCTTGCTATTTAGAGATTTTGGCATATGAAGCTTAAATTGAGTTTTATGTTAATACATGTGTTGCAGAAGATTTAAATGTGCATATTTGAATAGATTGTAAAGGCATGAGGTGGTTTGGCATGAGACGTATGCATTTGAATTGAATTAAAATGGTTTTAAATGCATTGATGAATGTTATTAAAATTTCCTCACTAAGCTTGTAGCTTACGCTCTCCTTTTCTCATCAATGCAGAGAGATTGACACTTTTGGACAATAAGTAAGCAAGTGGAGATCCAAGGGTTGAAGTATTTTCAAGTATGGTTTTACAAGTACTTAGTAGTAATAAGAGGCAATGTGACCAAGTTGTAATTGGGAGGTTATTTCGGGTACTCCTTGTTTGTACAAGTTATGTTTGATATTTTGGACTTGTATGATGCTTAATGTTTGGTTTTGAGGGGGTGGGAAACATTATGCATGCTTGGGTAGAGATCATTCTTATAGGTCAATTACTTGGATTTGGTATGTTGCATATGATGCTTTTCTGTGCTTTTATGTTTGTGAAAATATTGCTTGGGGTGTTATATGATGATTTGAAGTTGATTGGAGTAAGTTGGATTGGGCCAAAGTGTCATATGTTCGACCAAGAGGTCATTACTATTCTGTTCGTACCGGTACGGGTCCTCGGGGATCGGTACGCGGGGACATGTCTCGGCTCAATCTGGGAAAAAATGCCTTGGCATACCGATACGCCTAGGGACCGTATCGGTACGCATTGCTAGATTTTTGGCTTGGTTTCGGTATACGGGTAACTGTACCGATATGCCTTTTGGCTACTAGAATTCTTATTTTTCGAACATTGCATACCCGTACCGATACGCTTGGGGACCGTATCGGTACACCTTTGAAACTTGTAGCCATACCAAAACGGTATGGCAGTGTACCAATACGCAGTTTGTTAATTCTGTTAAAATGCTTTCTAAAGTCTGAATCTTTACAATTTAGTCCCTATTTCTTGATCAAGCAATTAAATGTGTTTGGATGATTATTTTAAGTTGAAATTTAACAAGTTTGTATGAAATATGACTAATTAAGGGTTGGTAACTTTAATTTCAAGGAAATCCTCTAAATTAGAAAAAATTACAATTTGGTCCCTAAAATGCTAAATCGGGCAATTGGATGTCAATTCAAAGCCTCGTTGAGTTGTAAGTTTGACCGTTCTCAGCATGATCACCTTAGGACTTAATTGTGCATCTAGAAAAGATAAAATAAAAAATGGACTATTTTCTAATGAAATCTTTCAGGTTTGTCTCGAGAAACCTAATGTAGCTCGCTTGGTTCAGTCTTGCGACTACATCGGGTCAAGGGGGTTACATTATTCATTGTCACTTAGCCAACATATATTTTCAACCATGTTACCTCATTGTGTTTCCATATGCATTATTCACACCATTTACCTTTGCAGAAACCATGTCTATCAACCAACATGTATTTCCATTTTCGAAAACCATTTGCTAAGTCTCTTAGGCATCCACATATAATGTCATTTGCAAAGCATTTCATATGGAAAATCATGTATAAAACAATAGATAACAAAACATGCTTGACATCATATCATATGCTTAAACAATATGGACCAAAACTGAGAGATCGAGAAAAAATTGCCATTTACTTACTTCCGAGTTTAACCAAGCTTGCTAGGCTTAGATTAAACTCCTAAGGTAGCTTTTTCAAACCTTTAATAACTTCAAAACAAAATTCCACTCATCAACAATGCAACGCTTTCCTCGCTGATGCGAAATTAAGCTTCCGACAACTCTAATTCTTCACCAATTGATACCGGATTGATCTCCCCTATATTATCTACATGATAACAGAGGATTATTGCATCATTATGCATCTAAAATTCCAGCAACATCAATCTCCCACAACACACATCCATACACCACCAAACGCCTTCTAAAAATAACCAAAATCTTCACTTAAGCTAAGCCCAGCCATAACTTAACGATTTGATCACCCTAACATCATCAATTAACAACTAAAAACATTGCTAAACCCACTTATACCTCCAGCTAACTCATAACACTATAAACACCTCAAAATCTAATTATTTACAACCTATAAAATTAGCAATTCAATTGGTTTCGAGACTTCTTTTGTAAATCTCATCACATAACATTAAAATATGTTTTAAATGTAATCTAAATCAATCAAGATCTCAATAATTCAGATCCATAATAAAACTCAATCCATTTCTTAATTAAATCAACATTAAACCTCTAATTCTTGATTTAATCATTAAAGCATATCAAAAATCAATTACAATGGATCAAGAACTTAGGAATTTCAGTAAAGAACCTTTGTTTAGAGGAGAGAAACGAAAATCACCTCTAATTGTGGACTCCCTCCTTAATTGGCTTGATTTAGATGAAATCCTCCAAAATTGAAGTATAAGATTGACATAGAAACAAAAGAATCCATTGTTGAAATCAAAAGTAGAGTTAAAAAGGTTGATTCCTAAGATTTTTAGAGAGAAAATAGTAGTTTGGTTGCTGAGAATTTGAGAGAAAAAGTTTGGAGAAAAGTATGCACATCTCCACAGGGATTGGTGCTACTTCAAGAATCTAGTCTCTTGCACTGTAAAAAGTAAAAACACAAATAAAGGATTATAGGAGTTTAACTAATAACTAAACTAGAAGGCAATAAAGTAAAAGAATAAATGAGAACAAATGAGAGAGATAGGCCAGGTTATCGTGAGTTGAGGTGTGATAGCTGATTGGATCGTCTTGGTAAAAGAGTGCACGGGCAACTCAGTTGTCGTGGCAACTAGTCGATGGTTGCCTGGGCGACTAGTTGGGCAACTACTTCGGCGTCTGGGCAGCAACCTTCAAGGTTCGGCAGAGCGTTCGTCAATGGTTTCTTCTTATCCCTAAGTCAAAACTCTAGCTACTTGTGCATGCCTTGATAATACATCCCTGCGTGAATCAAGGGTGAACAACAACCAATCTTGCGCTCCTCTTAGCCGTTGAAATCCTTAACTTATTCCTAAGCCGGATTAATCTTTACCATCAGTAGATTGAATAAAGATCATATTCATTCGTTTCTTGAATCTAACTCTCCCGATATTAGATAAATATATGAAGTTACGAGATCATCTCCCAATTCACTCGCAAACAAGAATAAGAACCAAGAATGAATAAACCTTGAATAGAAAAGTGCAAAATCTTATTACCTAAACAAAATCCAATAGTTTCTCACAACCACAAGACACAATAACCATAGCCAAATAGATTTAGTTCATGGCTAGGTTCCAAAGAAACACAAGATAAATAATCCCTAGCATGAACCTAATTGAACAAGAAAGAAAAAGATGAAGAATGAACCTTGTCGAAATCTCCTTGCCCTAGATGCTTGTCGAAAATTCTCTCCTCTTGCTCTCTCTTTGAAGTTGACGGCATGGCCTCTAATTTATAGGGCTAGATCAAAGTCCTTCTTTGAGGAGGAAGTTATGTTGGAATTAAATTATCTTTAAAGAATTTAATTCTTTATTATAATTATATTCCTACTAGAACTTCTCCTATCTTCTTGGAATTTAATTCTTCTTTAATCTCTTCACGGAAATCAAATTCCTTTGGGATTTAGCTTTGCTCCACTCCATCTTGGGCTTGTCTAGTCATCAATTTCGACTACCATATCACCTTGTTCTTTGTCGACAATTGCCCTGACAACTGGCTCGGCGTCTCCTTCATGCATTGCCCTTGCAACTAGTTCGGCATCTCCTTCATGCATTGCCCTGGCAACTAGCTCCAGCCTTGCTTTGGCAAGTGATCCTGCACATACACACAAAACACACCAAAGCAGCATATTTTCCTACAAAAACTACCAAGTTATGTAATCAAGTCAACAATGGAAGGAAACATGGATTAATGCATGAATGGCTAATTATGCAACTAATATGAGCCTAAGTCTAACGATAATATGAGTAAAAAGGGTAAGAAAAATAGTACTTTTGAACACTTGTCACACCCCCAAACTCGAACTATTGCTTGTCCTCAAGCAATGCAAACTAATAATTACCTGCCAAGACTTCAATTTTCACAAACTTAGCTTTGAACTTGATTTCAATTCTCAGAACCGGGGCACAAAGTATGATTGGCTTTTCATTTTTCGGAAAACTTAGGAGTTACTCGGAATCAAACTATAATGCTTGTAAGTGTGTACGGAGTTCTGTGCAAGTTGATTTTTCGGATTCTATGCAGACAATAGGTTTTCAAATTACTTCATTGGGTTCTTTTTAACATGTTTTAACTAGAGCCAGTTTTGGGCTCCTCTAGTGTTTTGTTTTTAGTTTTATTCGACTAGAGCCGGTTTCGGGCACCTCTAGCGATCAATTTTTTTAGCACATACTAGAGCCAGTTTCGGGCACCTCTAGTGATCAATTTTTTTAGCACATGCTAGAGCCAATTTCGGGCACCTCTAGCATTCATCCAATTTTTATTATAATCCTGTAATTTGTTAATTATCAACCTAAGTTCACTAGAATCCCTTAAATCAATCAAACCACAATAGTGTTTCATCAAATTTAGCATCATAGTAAAATTCTAAGTTTTTCCATGGTTATCCTAGAATAAAAATTCTATCAATTAAGTGCATTGGCAAAGTCATCATCGGATATTCATCAAATCTAAGCAATTCTTGTTCCAACTAAAGGCATGGCAAGCAATTTATGTATCCTAAATGTAATACTTAAGATGAATGTAACTAAACATGGTAACTACTAATAACAATCCCCCCCCCAAACTCAAGTGAGGCATTGTCCTCAATGCATGCATTAAAGGAAAATAAAAATAATGAAAAATAAAATGCATACGAGGACTTACTCCGAGAGTTCGTCATCGTGGATGATTAGTTTCATTTTGGTCTGTGTCTTGATTCTCTTGCTTGAACGCGATGGTTGTTTCCTTGTTACCGGTGGTGGAATCAATCCTCGTACGGGGTTGTCCTCATCGTCCTCTTCATCAGTGTCATTGGCTTTTCGCTTGGAGGATTCAATTGATGCGGTCTTTGTTTGTTCAATGGAGGACTCGTCCGAATCTGAAAAATCAGAAAATGATTCCGTAGGAGTTGATTTGGGCATAAGTGCTTTACCTTTGGCTTTTGCAGTGGTTGTCGGGATGTCTTTAGCTTTGGTTGTCATGGAATCTTCAGGGTTGGTTGCCGGGGCATCTGCTTGTGCAGGCACGATGTAGGTTGTCGCGACATCATCTGTTGTGGTTGCCGTGGTGACTGCTTCATTGGGTGCCGGGGCAAGGATCTCAGCAGGAAAGATTGGGAATGACACGCGACTGTCCAGATACTTTTTTAGGATAACTTGGGTGATGGCATTGTTGTGCTCCTTCATGTACCGCATGAACATTATTTGCCGGTCTTCAATTTGCCTTAGGTGGCTCACCAATGGTTGCAAGAGTTCTTCAAAGTGTCTTAGGGTTGATGGCCGAGTTGCCCGGGCGTTAGGTGCTTGGGCATTAGGGATTGCCGGAGCAGCAAGAGTTGCCGTGGCAATTAGAGGCCTTGAAGATTTTCCCGGTGCCTCTCCCATTAGCTTTCGATTTGTGCTTGATTCCAACCGGACTTTGGTAGGGCCTTTTCATCGGTGGACTCGCTTAGGACATGCATCTCCTTGCAAAGATTAGAAATTAAGCAAGGGAAGAAAAAAGAACCCTTATCTTTTGAGCTACATACAAAAATCTAATCACAAATAATTTTTTCAATGTTAATGATGCGATTATGCAAAATAGAATGTATGAGCAAAAGACGTGGTATATCAACGGTAGTATTGTGTGTGGTGGGCATTAAAGAAGTTTTAACAAACTTATTCCATAATTTTTCCTCGAGTTTAAGCTGAAGGCGATTTACCGTGCCCTTGTATTTACCGTCGTTCCAATGAGTTCCCGGTTGAGTGAGTTCTTGAAGCACCTTGTCGAGTTGCTTGGGCGTGATTTGATCAACGAAATCTTGATGCTCGTCCTTCTCAATGTAAAGCCCGTACAAGGTGTTGACGTTTTCGGGGCTTATGAGTATGGCCTTGTCACGAACAAAAACATAAGGATTATCTGGGTTAGGTGAGTGAGCATAGAATTCTCTTACCCATGAGATGTTGCCCGGTTCCGATTGATGGCAAAAGATTTGCCACTTTTGATGTGCAATCCTCTCGAAGATGAATGGTTCAAGGCCGAAATCTTGATGAGAGTTGGAGTATTCAAAGCCTTGTTATTCGTAAATCTTCCGGCTTTCAAACTTGGAGTGAAATCCTTCTTGAACCATCGGTGTAGCAAACTTCTTGTATCTTGGTTCTTTGGAGGAACTTGGATGAACCAAAATTTTAATTTTGGATGCCATGGATGATCTTGGTTGTGAGTTTTGTAAAAATAAATAAAAGAAGATAAAACTAAAGAGTTACAAGATAAAAAGTAGGAATAGGTTAAGGGTGATGGGTTTTATAGAAAAGATAGGTGGTAAATATGGTGGGTGGGATTAGGGGAAGACGAAAAAAGGGTTTTGGTTTAGGGGAAGGGTGATGGCAAGGGGTGTTTAATTAGGGTAATTTGGAGGCTTTATAGAAGCCTTAGATTCAGCCCATTAATTTCCTTGTTGAAGATGTTTTCCTTCTTGGATTAAAATTCCTCTTTATCTTGAACTCTTTTCCTACAATTCAAAGACAAATCAAATAAGGATTAAAATTAAAGATAAACTAATAAAAGAAAATAAATAAAGATGTGTAAAGGGATTCTTAAACTTAAAGAAAGATAAAACAAAAGAAAATCTATCCTAAAAAAACAAATAATCGAAAGTAATAAAAAAAATAAAATAAAAATTAAATAGTTTGAAAAAATAAAAATAAAATAAAATAGAATATCGAAAGGAGAGCATGCTCATGCATCTCCTAAGGTGACCACTTCTTTTTTACGTTCCACATGGGCACCATTGTAGTGTTTCAATCATTGTCCATTAACTTTGAATTCATGTTTGTCAGTGATGGACTTGATTATCACGGCACCATGGGAGAATGGTTTGACAACTTCGAATGGTCCCGACCATCTTGATTTTACCTTTCCCGGGAAAAGTTTTAGCCGAGAATTGAATAGGAGAACTAGTTGCCCTGCGTGAATTGCCGTGGCAATAGCTTTTTGTCATGCCATTGCTTTGTTTTCTCCTTGTAGATTCGTGCATTGTTATAGGCGAGTGCACAAAATTCTTCTATCTCGTTGAGGTCCAACAAACGCTTTTGTCCGACACTTTCCCAATCCATATTCAAGGTCTTGATTGGCCAGTATGCCTTGTGTTCGATTTCCACCGGTAGATGGCATGTTTTGCCATAGACAAGTAAGACGGGGGACATACCTAAGGGTGTTTTGAATGCACTGCGATATGCCCAAAGTGCGTCATCTAGTCTTAATGACCAATCCTTCCTAGAGGGATTTACAACTTTCTCAAGTATACCCTTCAATTCCGGTTGGAAATTTCTGCTTGCCCGTTGGTTTGTGGGTGATATGCCGTGGCGATCTTGTGTGATATGCTGAAGCGGTGCAACATCTTGGCAATAAGTCTGTTGTCAAAATGCTTGCCTTCGTCACTGATAATTGCTCTCGGCATCCGAAACCGTGTAAATATGTTTTTCTGCAAGAATCGTTGCACGGTCTTGGAATCGTTGTTGGGAACTACAGCTGCCTCAACCCATTTAGACACGTAGTCGACGACAAGTAGAATGTAGAGGTTGCCGAATGAAGATGGGAAAGGTCCCATAAAATCGATCCCCCATACATCGAATAATTCTACTTCGATGATGTTCTAGAGCGGCATCTCATGTCGTCTAGAGATATTGCTCGTCCTCTGGCAACGATCACATTGCTTGTAAAAGTCTTGGGCATCTTCGTACAATGTTGGCCAATACAAACCGAATTGCAAAACTTTGGCCGCGGTACGAGTTCCTCCAAAATGTCCTCCATAGGGTGAAGAATGGCATTGGCATAGTACATTCTGTTGCACTTCTTCAGGGACACAACAGCGTATAACCTGATATGTACATTGTTTAAACAAAAGAGGCTCGTCCCAAAAGTAATGCTTAGCATCATGGCGGAACCGCTTCTTCCCTTGGTGAGTAAGGCCATAAGGTAAAATACCACAAACAAGGAAATTAACTAAATCCACGTACCAGGGTATTGCTGAGGCATGTACTGCCTTGGCGACTGCTCCCAAAATTGCCCAGGCGTGCGCGTCAAGGGTTGCTGTGGCATCGAGAGTTGTCGAGGCGTGTGCGTCCATGATTGCCGAGGCACCTAAAAGTTGTTCATCCGGGAATGCATCGCATATCTCTAGATTCACGTCCTCCTCCCTATTGCGTTCTAAACGTGATAAGTGATCGGCCACTTGATTTTCTGTTTCTTTCCTGTCCTTAATTTCAATATCAAATTCTTGTAAAAGTAATATCCAACGAATCAAACGAGGTTTGGCATCCTTTTTAGCAAATAGATGTTTGATTGCCGAATGCTCCGTATGAACAATTACCTTTGTACCAATCAAATAGGATCAGAACTTGTCAAATGCGAAAACTACAGCTGGTAACTCTTTCTCCGTTGTTGTGTAATTCACTTGAGCACTATTAAGAGTTTTACTAGCGTAGTATATCACATGGAAGGCCTTACCTATGCGTCGGCCTAGGACTGCTCCTACCGCGAAATCACTTGCATCACACATGAGCTCAAAAGGTAGCGTCCAATCTGGTGGAAGGACAATGGGTGTCGAGGTAAGCTTTTCTTTAGGGTTTTGAATGCTTGGGTGCAAGAATCATCAAAATTGAAGACTTTATCCTGTTTAAGCAAATTGCACAAGGGTTTAGTGATTTTAGAAAAATTATGAATGAACTTCCTGTAAAAACCTGCATGTCCAAGAAAACTTCAAATTCCTTTAACCGAATTTGGTGGGGGTAATCTCTCGATAACGTCCACCTTGGCTTTGTCTACTTCAATTCCCTTGGATGAAATCTTGTGGCCGAGCACTATTCCTTCATCTACCATAAAATGACATTTCTCCCAATTGAGGACTAAATCAGTTTCTTCACATCTTGCCAACACCCTCTCTAAATTACCGAGACAGCTGTCGAAGTCATTACCAAAAATAGAAAAATCATCCATGAAGATCTCAAGGAAGTCTTCGACCATGTCTGAAAAGAGTGCCATCATGCATCTTTGGAAGGTTGCCGGGGCGTTACACAATTCGGTATCCTTCAAAAAGCATAAGTACCGTATGGGCATGTGAAGGTTGTCTTTTCTTGATCTTTTGGTGCTATGGCAATTTGATTGTAACCTGAATAACCATCAAGAAAATAATAAAAGGGTTTACCTGCAAGACGGTCAAGCATTTGATCAATAAAGGGTAATGGGAAGTGATCTTTCCTATTGGCTTTGTTTAGCTTTTGATAATCCATACAAACCCTCCAACCGGTCACAATCCTGGTTGGAATGAGTTCATTGTTTTCATTACTTACCACCGTTATACCTCCCTTTTTCGGTACACATTGTACCGGACTTACCCATGTACTACCAGAGATAGGTATATAATGCCGGCGTCAAGCCACTTGATGATTTCTTTCATTACAACCCCTTTCATGGCATGATTCAGTCTCCTCTGGTCCTCAATTGAAGGTTTGTGATCATCTTCCAACAAAATCTTGTGCATGCACACTTCTGGGCTAATTCCCTTCAAGTCGGCAATTGTCCATCCTATTCCCTTTTTGTGTAGCCTCAACATTTTGATCAGCTTCTTTTCCTGCTCAGACTGTAACTTAGAAGAAATAATTATAGGCAATGTATTATCGGTTCCTAAGTATGCATATTTTAGTTGCTCTGGCAATTGTTTCAACTCAAGAATCAGTGGTTGTTCAATAGAGGGTTTTTCGAGCTTACCTTCCTTACCTGAGTAATCCAGTGGTTCAAAGTATGTACCTGGTCGATTGACTAGCCAATTTGCCTCTTCTTGTTGTTCCTTATCGACCGGTTCTTCATGCTCCTCAGGTTCCTCTTGATCGGCAATGTAGTTGCCGAGGTAACTAAATTCCTCGTCGAAGTTAAACTCTGCCGTGGCATGAAGAAATTGGCGTTCTTCTGGATCATCGGCATGCCTTAGTGTTTGGAACACATTTAATTTAACTTGCTGGTCCATTCACTCTCATTGTGAGTTCTCCCTTTTCAACATTGATCAAGGTTCTCCCTGTTGCTAGGAATGGTCTCCCGAGAATGATAGGTGCATACTCATCTGCTTCACAATCCAAAACAATAAAGTCAGCGGGAAAAATAAATTTATCAACTTTTACCAGTATGTCCTCAATTTTTCCCTCTGGATTCACATAGGATCTGTCGGCTAGCCCCAAGGTCGCATAATACTTTCCCGACGTAGTGGTTTCCAATGGAATAGGGTATTGTGAAACTTCTGGGATCCTTCAACTTGGATGGCATACGATTGTGCAACATTGCCATGCATCCCTCTGTTGCGGCAATTGTTTCAAACTTTCCTAGCCTTGTTCTCTTGGACACAATGTCTTTAAGAAACTTGGCATAGTTTGGCATTTGTTCAATTGCTTCCACCAATGGCAAGTTGATGTGGACTTGCTTTAGGATATCAAGAAACTTCTTGAATTGATATTCTTGCTTTTGTCGCTTCAACCTTTGTGGGAATGGTGGTGGAAGTCGGATATCTTCGATCCTTTCATTGGTTTGGAACCTGATTGACGGCATTGCCGGGACAACTGGAGTTACCGAGGCATTATTAATTGGGGTTGCCGAGGCATGCTTATCACAAGTTGTCGAAGCATCCTTATCTTCGGTTGCTGAGGCATGCTTATTGCCGGTTGCCGCGGCAATTCCTGGTTCAGCATCTAAGGCTTTGCCGCTAGGTTTGTCTTGATCTTTTTGTGGAGTTTTGTTTGATGAGCGGGTTTGAGCCTCTCTAAGTTGTTGGCCACTTATAGTGGTGATTGCCTTACATTGCTCATGGCCAGTTCCTCTTGCGACTTCAGTATCGCTAGGTAAACCTCCTTGCGGTCTAGTATTCAGATTTTGAGCAAACTGTCCGACTTGATTTTCCAATGATTTAATTTCCGCCTCTTGGTTTTGTAATCTCATCTCGGTCCTGTTAATAAAAGCATCAGTTCTTTTTATGAAGTTACTATTCTCAGCCATATAAGATTTAGTTTTCATCATAAAAGCATTTATAGAATTTTCCAAAGAACTAGATGTTGTCAGTTGTTGCTGCGGTAACTATTTCCGTGGCATATTCTGCTGGAATCTCGATGCTTGTGCATTCTGATTGTTCTGGTTTAGAGCATTGTTGGGATTACTCCATGAAAAATTCGGGTGCTTCTTCCAAGCTGGATTGTATGTATTGGACATCACATTGTTGTTCCGATTGTAATTCCCCACATAGAAGCTGGATTTACGATTCTGCATACATTCAGAGGAATCATGGTTATCACCACATAACTCACAAAAAGAATCCATTACCTTAACCTCATGTGTGTTGTTTGGTTTTTGCATGTTCTGGACCATCTTGGTTAAAGGTGGTCAATTGTGCCGAAATTGAATCTGATGATCCTAGTTCATATATTTTGGCTTGGCGTCTAACTCCTCCTCTTCTAGTAGAGGGGAATTGATAATCATTCTTGGCCAGCCTGTTTAGAATTTGCATTGCTTCCTCCGGTGACTTATCTAGGAGTATGCCGTTTGCCGAGGCATCTAGCATCATCCTTGTTGGTGTATTCACGGCGTTGTAAAACATTGTTACTTGAGTCCACACCGGGAATCCGTGTAGGGGGCATTTGTGTAGAAGTTCTCTATATCGCTCCCAAGCCTCGTACATGGATTCATCATCTGCCTGCCGAAAAGAAGTAATGTCGTTACGAAGCTTATCAGTCAAATTTGTAGGATTAAACCGAGCAAGGAAATCACGACAAAGATCGGTCCAAGATGCTTTTGATCTGGCAGGAATGCTATTCAACCATGCTTTCGCCCTATCCCTCAGTGAATAGGGGAATAATCTTAATCGTAAGACATCGGGGGTGACTCCGTGTATTTTGAACGAGTTGCAAATCTCGAGGAAAGATTTAAGATGTTGTCGTGCATCTTCAGTTGCTGAGCCGCCAAATTGACCAATTGTGTTGATCATATTAAACATTACCGGTTTTAACTCAAAGTGGTCGGCTTCAATTTTAGGTGCGACAACTCCTTGATTAAGTCCATCAAGATCTTCTTCAAGATAGTCTCGAATAGTTCTATTTCGTGCAAGAATCACTCCTCCTCCTACTGGAACATCTTGATTCATATTGCCGTCTTGATTAGCCATTGCTACTCTTATCCTTCGTCTAAGTCTTTGTAAGGTTCGTTCGATTTTTGGATCAAAGGGATATTCTGGTGTAATCGGTCTCGCCCTGGTCATATACCAATGCAAAACCAAAGTTTGTTAGCCCTTTGAATCTTAAACAAGAAAAGTAAAAAGAAAGTGCAAGAAAATAAAAACAAAGTCGCTATTGCCAATCCCTGGCAACGGCGCCAAAAACTTGTTGCGCGCAATAAGTGCTACACAATTGTGCAAGTATACACGTTGCAAGTTATAGTATAAAAGATATCGTCTCCACAGGGATTGGTGCCACTTCAAGAATCTAGTCTCTTGCACTGTAAAAAGTAAAAACACAAATAAAGGATTATAGAAGTTTAACTAATAACTAAACTAGAAGGCAATAAAGTAAAAGAATAAATGAGAACAAATGAGAGAGATAGGTCAGGTTATCGTGAGTTGAGGTGTGATATCAGATTGGATCGTCTTGGTAAAAGAGTGCACGGGCAACTCAGTTGCCGTGGCAACTTGCACAACGGGGTTGCCTTGGCAACTAATCGATGGTTGCCTGGGCGACTAGTTGGGCATCTGGGCAGCAACCTTCAAGGTTCGGCAGAGCGTTCTTCAATGGTTTCTTCTTATCCCTAAGTCAAAACTCTAGCTACTTGTGCATGCCTTGATAATACATCCCTACGTGAATCAAGGGTGAACAACAACCAATCTTGCGCTCCTTTTAGCCGTTGAAATCCTTAACTTATTCGTAAGTCGGATTAATCTTTACCATCAATAGATTGAATAAAGATCATGTTCATTCGTTTCTTGAATCTAACTCTCCCGATATTAGATAAATAGATGAAGTTACGAGATCCTCTCCCAATTCACTCGCAAACAAGAATAAGAACCAAGAATGAATAAACCTTGAATAGAAAAGTGCAAACTCTTATTACCTAAACAAAATCCAATAGTTTCTCACAACCACAAGACACAATAACCATAGCCAAATAGATTTAGTTCATGGCTAGGTTCCAAAGAAACACAAGATAAATAATCCCTAGCATGAACCTAATTGAATAAGAAAGAAAAGATAAAGAATGAAGCTTGTCGAAATCTCCTTGCCCTAGATGCTTGTCGAAAATTCTCTCCTCTTGCTCTCTCTTTGGAGTTGATGGCATGGCCTCTAATTTATAGGGCTAGGTCAAAGTCCTTCTTTGAGGAGGAAGTTAAGCTAGAATTAAATTATCTTTAAAGAATTTAATTCTTTATTATAATTATATTCCTACTAGAACTTCTCCTATCTTCTTGGAATTTAATTCTTCTTTAATCTCTTCATGGAAATCAAATTCCTTTGGGATTTAGCTTTGCTCCACGTCATCTTGGGCTTGTCTAGTCATCAATTTCGACTACCATATCACCTTGTTCTTTGTCGACAATTGCCCTGGCAACTAGCTCGGCGTCTCCTTCATGCATTGCCCTGGCAACTAGCTCGGCATCTCCTTCATGCATTGCCCTGGCAACTAGCTCTAGCCTTGCTTTGGCAAGTGATCCTGAACATACACAAAAAACACACCAAAGCAACATCTTTTCCCACAAAAACTACCAAGTTATGTAATCAAGCTCAACGATGGAAGGAAACATGGATTAATGCATGAATGGCTAATTATGCAACTAATATGAGCCTAAGTCTAACAATAATATGAGTAAAAAGGGTAAGAAAAATATTACTTTTGAACACTTATCAGTAGTTACGTAAGAAAACATTTTGGCTAATTAAATCAAAACTAATTAAAACCTTTTTATCCCATTTATTAAATCATTTAAAAATCACTTTAAAATATCTAAAAATAAGGAAAAAAGTATGACTAAAACCAAGTGGATTTAATAACTCCTTAAAGATTCTATGTTTTGACCCTTTTACGATTTAGTTAGTAAAATAGTTTTAAAATCTTTACATTTTGGTCAGTAACCCAAAATGTCCATTAATCCGAATTAATTTTGTCAAATTGCCAATTGATTTATGTTCAAAACACCCATTAAAAATTTTAGGATAGTTTTTTGCATATTTTATTTTAGCCAAAAAATATTCGTTTGAATTTATTTCTTGAAACTAGTCAAACTAGTAACCCGGTTCATCTGAAACGTCTAACCCAACCCTCTAATCTTCTAAGCCCAAAATCGGGGTATTACAACTCTCCCCCACTTAAGAAATTTCATCCTCGAAATTTACCTGAAGGAAAAAGGTGAGGAAATTGCTTCTCCATGTCCACCTTACTTTCCCTCGTGGCCTCTTCGACACCTTGATGTTTCCACAACACTTTTACAAGCTCAATTGTCTTTCCATGGAGAACTTTACTGCAAGTGTCCAAGATTTTCACCGGTTCCTCATCAAAGGTCAAGTTCAGACACAACTCAATCTCCTCAACAGGCATCACATGCGATAGCTCCGATCTATACCTCTGAAGCATCGATACATGGAAAATGTTATGTATCTTTTCCAACTACGTAGGCAACCTCAATCTATAAGCTATCGGACTGACGCATTCCCACACCTTATAAGGTCCAATAAACCTCAGACTCAACTTACCTTTACGTGAAAACCTTATCACCTTCTTCCAAGGTGAGACCTTTAGAAACACTTTATCACCAACCGCATACTCAACTTCCTTATACTTCAAATCTGCATATGATTTCTGCCTATCTAAAGCCACTTTTAAACGATCACTAATAAGCTTGACTTTCTCATTAGTACCTTTCAGTACATTAGGCATAGACACGTATTTCTCACCAGCCTCATACCAACAAAGCGGCATACGACAACTCCTACCATATAAAGCCTCATACGGAGCCATCTAAATGCTCGTCTGATAACTGTTGTTATAAGAAAAATCAACCAAAGTTAATTGCTTCTCCCAAGACCCTTGGAAATTAATAATGCAACACCACAACATATCCTCCAAGGTTTGGATAACACGTTCGGACTGACCATCCGTCTGAGGATGATACGAAGTACTAAAATTAAGCCACAAACCCAACACCCTATGAAAACTTTCCCAAAACCTTATCGTGAAATGTGGATCCTAATTCGATATGATAGACTTAGGCACCCCGTACAACCTTACAATCTCAGCAATATACAAATTCGCCAACTTATCCAACGTATACATCGTATGCACCGCCAAAAAATGTGCACACTTCGTAAACTGATCCACAATTACTCAAATAAAATTCTTCCTTGACAATGTCAAAGGTAAACCTGACACAAAATCCATTGCTATTCTTTGCACTTGTTGCAACAATCCAGAAGGAAATTGATGTTTAACTTTAACCGCTAACACACCATACAATGAGCAACATAATCCGCTACATCATTTTTCAATCCAACCCAATAATAATCATTTTTCAAATCCTGATACATCTTTGTACTTCCCGGATGCATAGAAAAAGACTAGAGTAAACCTTGGTCAAGATAGTACGCCTCAACTCAACATCTTCCGGTACCACTATTCGTTTCTTGAAACATAACACACCATCTTTATTAAAACAAAAAATCATCGGATTACCCCCCATAATGTCCTTAACATATGGAACCAACGAACTATCATATGATTGGTTTTCCTTAATCATTTGTGACAGCAATGGTTTAACTTGCAACTCAACCAACAAACCTCCATCTCGCATCACACTTAACCTCGCAAACATCGCCCTTAACTCCAACGCAACCTTCCGACTCAAGGCATCAGCCACAACATTAGCCTTCCTCAGATGATACTTGATCGTCAAATCATAATCCTTAAGCAACTTCAACCACCTATGTTGACTAAGATTCAACTCCATTTGCGACATCAAAATTTCAAACTCTTATGATCCGTATGCAAAAGACATTTCTTGCCATAAAGATAATTTCTCCAAGTCAAAGCAAAACCCACCGCAACAAGCTCTAAATCACTCATAGGATAATTGTGCCCGTGCACCTTCAATTGCCTAGATGCGTAAGCTACAACCTTACCACCTTGCATCAAAACACACCCCAAACCAACATACGATGCATTGCTATAGACCACAAACTCTTTTCCTGACTCAGGTTGAATCACGATTGGAGCTTGCATCAAAGCTTCCTTTAACTTCTCAAAAGCTTGTTGTCTACCCTTCATCTACTCAAAATGAACATCCCTTTGTAACAACTTGGTTAAAGGGACAACAATCTTTGAGAAACCATCCATAAAATGTCAATAATAACCTGCCAACCCCAAAAAACTACAAACCTCCATCACTGACTTGGGTTGCTTCCAATTCACCACCGCCTCAATCTTTTTCGAATCCACAAGGATATCTTCCGCCGAAACAACATGACCAAGAAAAACTACTTCTTTAATCCAAACTCACACTTGCTCAACTTAGAATATAACTGATTATCCAACAATACTTGCAACACAATCCGCAAATGCCGATCATGATCCTCCTCGGTATGAGAGTATAAGAGAATATCATCAATGAACACCACCACAAATTGATCCAAGTATTCATGAAATACCCAATTTATCTTGTCCATGAAAGTGGCGGGTGCATTAGTCAACCCAAACGACATTACCAAAAACTCATAATGCTCGTATCTAGTGTGAAAATTAGTTTTCGACACATCTATAACCTTAACCTTTGTAACCCCTCGACCCAGCCTAGTCGCAAGACCAAACCGAGCAAGCTACATTAGGTTTACTAAAGTAAACCACGAAGATGAAACCAAAAATACGACCATTTTTTTCTTTTATCTTGTCTAGATGCATTATTACTTTCCTACATGTACATATTGTTCACGGGTGAGAATTCATCTCAATCGGCCAACGAAACGATATCCAATTAGACACAAACGCAATTTAGGGACTAAATTGCAATTTCAACAATATACAGGGTCTTTTCCCAATTTTAAGTTACCAACCTTTAATTAAATATATTTCATGCTTACATGTCAAAAATTAGCTTAATATGATCAACCATGCTTATTCAATTGATAAAAGAAGGCATAGGGACTAAAACGTAAGAACCCCAAAATAGCCTTTCCATGACATTAACAGAACTAATGGTCCCCGTATCGATACGCTATGGTCCATATCGATACAGCGTAGTAGCCTCATTTCGCTACACTGTGTACCTTACCGGCACGCTTTTTCGTTTACAAAATTCTCTAGTACATTTATTAAATACTGTACCGATATGGTAAGCAAGGGTTTCGGTACGCGGCCTTGGTTTCACAAAGAAGGATTTTCAGTAACAACAGACTGTGCCCAGTCATCACTCCCATACTGAAATGGTTGCCCCAATTTGCCTAGCCGTACTGATATGATCCCCCGCGTATCGGTACGCCTGGCCTTTAATGTTAAATTTAGCTGGTTTTTCACTCGAATCTAGATGCATTTGGGTCCTAGCAACTTGCATACATGCATACAAACAACCATAAATATATAAAATCACATTTATACTAAGATTAAACACTCTAAAGCAAACTCATGCTTCTAAAAGATCACTCTAGAGGCATGCTTCTTAAACCACTTTGCCAAACATACCGAAATGCACAAATAAACCATTCTCAGCATATGCAACATGCCAACACAACATAACAAACTTGTTCAAACCATCACAACATGGAATCCACAAGGAAGCTCTAGATGCATACTTAAGCAACCATTCATCCACAACTATAAGCAAGGATTAACATCAAACTTAGCATCACCAAACCATCCTCAAAATCTAGCATAGAAACATACTCAAAATCCATAAGGAAACAAAATTACAATTCCCAAAAACCACGACAAACACATTGCCTTATTAACTAAAACTTAAACTGAGTTCATACTCAAACTTGTAAATGTCATTGGATCACTTAGCCTTGCCTTTTGCTGTCCAAACCTCAATGTTCTACATCATTAGGAAAAAGAGAGCGTAAGCACACTTGCTTAGTGAGGATGCTCATAAAACAATGATGCATTAAAACCATTTGAAAACCATATGCTTGTTTTCCAAAAACATGCTTACAACCAAAGCATTTTTTCATGATTCCAACCGAATCAAAGCCTAATAACCTTTATGCAACATCATGTACATTCCATGCTTAAATCCCAAAGCATTAAATCATAAACCATGCTTAAATCTCAAAGCATTAATTCATAAACCATGCTTAAATCTCAAAGCATTAAAAACAAGTTCAACACATGAACCTCCGCATATATTGGCATTTATAGTGACCCGGATAGACTACCCTCTATCCACACATATCGGATACACAGATCTCTCATATCATGCCTAGTTAGACCGCATGATATCCCAAACCTTGCTTAGTTAGACCGCAAGATTTGATACCTTCGCCTAGTTAAACCGCAAGTTTTACCTCCTTGCCTAGTTAAACCGCAAGATGTTATTACCTCACCTAGTTAAACTACGAGTTTTACTTCCTTGCCTAGTTAAACCGCAAGATGTTATTACCTCGCCTAGTTAAACCGCGAGTTTTACTTCCTTGCCTAGTTAAACCGCAAGATTACCATCAATTTGGGTTGCCTAGTTAGACCGCATGCCCAAATGATGTCCCAACAGTCCAAGTGGCCTTGTTAAACCGCCATACCTCAAGGACCCATGGCCACGATCAATTTTGTTCATATTTTATAGTGCACTTTTAATCCTATGGCATGCCAACTATATCCGATTGTTTTCTCACCATTTCACATAGCCAATATACCATTTACAAACCATTTACTTACTGCTTTACAATACATTAAATAAATATCACATATGCAAATCTCATTGCCAATGCAATAACACCAGTTCCAACCGGAATGAAAACCAATGCTCAATAGCATTTAATTTACTTTTAAACCCCTGCATATGTACTCAAAATCATGCATTTCCAGTAAATAAATCATACCATGTTTATCGCCAAAACATGCAAACAACATTCTCATATCCAAGCCGATATTCAAGAGCAAAATAAGGGAAACTTACTTTTGAGCTTAGGTAAGTGTCTCACGCTTACCCTAAACTCCCAACAACCTTTGTAAAGCATTTTAAACTAGTTTCCACTCACCGATGCACTTTGCCTTCCTTGCCAACACGATACAACCTCCCTGCAAGCAACAACACAACGTCAAGCTTAGTCACCTTGATTATCCCCTGTTTTAAACACATAAAACCAGAGGATAAATGCATCATTATGCTTTCAAACCACTGCCTCAAAGCAAAACTCACGCAACTCTTAGGTTACCCACTTAGAAACCATCCGAAACAAACTGAAATCATCATCAAATGTTTCCGAAACTTAACCCAGCCATAAAACAACGATTCAACCCATCAATCAACATCAATTAACATCCAAAAGCCCTTTCCCAACACCCTTTTACTTCCAGCAAAGATTAAACTCGAATATCATCACAAAACTCAAATCTAGCAACCTAAACAATTAGATATCCAAGAGTTTCGGGATTCTATTGATAAAAAAAACTTATCAACATCATAATACACCCAAAATATGTACTAAATCAATCTTAAACACTGGAAATCAGATCCACTTCGAATATTACCTTGTTTCATCAATTTTACCCAATCAACTCAATTAGACATTGATAAATCATTAAAATCAGTTTACAATTCATAAATCAAGAATCAAATACTTGGGAATTTCAGTAAAGAACCATACAATAGAGGAGATCACGGACCTTACCCCTATTGAGAGATTTCTCCCTCAATTGGTTTGATACAAGCTAAGAAAACACAAGATTTAAATGAGATTTTATAAAAAAAACAATGTTAATTAATCAATTGCAAATCATAGATACAAATTAAAAGACTTCTCACCTTTGGATTTCGATGAAAACTTGAGTGTTTGGCTGAGGAGTGTAGCGACCTAAAAAATTTCGAGTGTTCGGTAAAAATATGTAATTTAATTTGCTTTACGTTTTTCGAAAAATATTTAAAAAGCGGGAAAATTCTTTTAAAAATTTGTGTTTTTAAAAAATAATAAAACTTGGAGTCACCACCGGCCACTGAGGTAGGCCGGACACCATAAAAAACCAGAGATTCGATAAAAATGGGGTTCGGGAGTCGGTTACGGATGGGAAAGGTTTTGGCACCCCCCATACCGCCCAAAAATTGGTATCGTCAAAAAAATAATTACCGCTTTGTTAATATTAAACTTTGTGAATTAAAGTGATGATTAATTTAAAATCCGGTTATAAATGCGAGTCTATTTTGAGGGTCCCGTTATTCGAAAGTAAACGGCAAGACTGCCATCACTACGTTTGATACTGGCCACATTTACTCCCGAATAAAGAGACACCGCATTGACAACATAATATATCTAAATGCAAAAAAGCAAAGGCATAAATAAGATTAGCATGAAACAAATGTACAAATAAATAAAAAGGAACAAAGCTCAAAAAAGCACACAAAAATATAAAAGATCTAATAAAATGTATAACATATATTTCAAACAAACCTACATAAAATAGTAGCGTTAATAAAAAACATATTAACAATGCAACATAAAAGCTTATTGTGTCCATATGATAAAATACCCCAGACTATACATACATACTAGTAGACACGATATAAGGAAAATAAATAAGTACATATCGATTTATGAATACGAAACTAAAATATTATTGCATTTTATACACATTACATAATAAATAAAAATAAAAACCAATTAAAAGAAAAACAAAGTACATATAATTAGGTTATAAATACGTATGAATACATGAGACTTAGGTTTGGCGCATTATCCTACATGCATTCTAGCTATCTATTATAATACATGTGAAAATAAAACTTAAAAAACTATGTACACGTATATAAAATGTACACTATATACAGAATGTCTAAAATACATATATGTATTAAAATTATATATTATATACTGTAAAAGCCATATACTATTATTATATACTAAAAAAATATAATGCCCATATATTCATATCACATATCATATGAAATCATGCATGTTATATCATACAATAAATATATGTATACACAACAAATACTAAACAATAAATTAACATTACAACCCATCCAACAAAAGGAACAACCGTCAATATAAAAAAGAAAGGACTAAAATATAAGAGAAAAGCGGCACAAGACAAAGATTAAACATGCAATAATAAAGACCAAAATGGAAACAAAATAACAAAAAAAAAGGGGAAAGAGGAGCTAGAACATTGGAATCTAGGGTTAAATTAAAAACTGAAGTTGAGCTACAGGGACCGACAAGGGTATTAAACCATTTAAAAGTTTGATTTAAATAGATCGAAGGACATGATTGCAAAACAGTTCAAAATTACAAGGGTCAGGGGTGCGATTTAAAAACACGAAATGACCTCAGGGATATTTTAAAAACACGGAAGGGCTATACTTGGAATAAACCATTTTGAAACTTTTTAATCTGAGTGAAGTGGGGGGGTGATATTGCAAGGTTTCAAAAACTTGTAAGGGCTGGACGAGGAGTTTAAAAGACGAAAGTTCTTTGATTGTTAAATCCAGAACGCGGAATAGCTCATCACGAGAATAAACCAAATTTAAAATGAGATTTTGTATAAAACAAAGTTTTAAAGTCAATATGGCTCTTTTTTTCACTTTTAAAACTGAAATACCAAAAAAAAAAGAAATTTCCTCTCCTTCTAAAAACCAAATTCTTAAAAGCCTTGGAGAACACCGCTGTCTATTTCCAGATTTTGGGAAAACTTTGTCGCCTTTCGCCGCTAAATGACACCAGAATCTGGAAAACCCTACTTAGATCCGACCTTCCTCGTTTTTTTTAAAAAAAAAAACTCTACCCACCCCTTAGGTTTTAGAAACAAATCGAAATCCCATTTTTGAAAACCAAATCGACAGACTTCCTTCTTCGTTTTTACCTAAACCAGACACTGCTTCCCCTCTTCGCCGGCTCACCACAACGGCACGGAGGCCAGGGCTTGTTGCCGGTGAATAGACACAGCCAATGACCTAAAACCGAAGGTAAAACTCTAGATCTAAGGCTTTTTTGTTATGCTATGCATGCATGCAACTGGAAAACATATACCTTTGAAGGTTTTTCTTTTTTGGTATTCTCTGAACTGGAAAATCCCTCCTATTACTATATGCTTCTCTGGTTTTATATAACTGAGATGTAACAAAAGTTTACAGAAAAATAAAAGCAGTAAATTTTTGCTATTGGTTGCTTTACTGAAATCTAAAATCAATTCTGAGTTGTTGTTTGCATGCCTGCCTCTCTTTGATATTTGCCGATTTTGAAAATGTGTTGGCTCATTTTTGTTTACACATCTGCTGTCTGATATCTATTATGGCTCTGACCTTTGTCCATTTTGGTTACATGCACCATGGTTGGAGGAGGGATCACTGGTGGTTTCGGATTGATGCAAGGGATGGCAGAGGTCGTGGCAGTTGAAGGGTTAGATGGTCAAGAGAGCTGAATCATCTTGCGCGTGGGATTCACGCGCACGTGGGGATCTAAAGGATCACGCGTGCAACGTAAGAGCGCGTAAGGGAGTGGGAAGGTCGCGCATGGACGCGTGTTAGTTCTAGAACTTTCTTCGACTTCATCCGAGCCGTTTGATGGATCCCCAATCCAACGACGGTGATGCATGCGGCGTTGAGGGCTACTAGGGTTTCTTTCTGGCACTTGATTTGGGCATTAGGGCAGATTATTTAGGGTTTTTGTGTTGGGCTCAAAATGGGTCGTGTAATATATTTTTTGGGGTTTGAAGCTGTAAATGAACTGTTAGATTTAATGGACTTGGGTTGATTATTTAAATTCTTTATCGGGGCTTTTATTATTTAATTATTGAGTTTTGTTTAATAATAGTAAAAGTAATAATAATATAATAATATAATAATTATTATAATATTTATAATAAGCTAAAAAGCAAATAATAACATTTTTTGTTTTTTTCATTAGAAATATAACATATAAGTAATGGCAGTTAATTACACTAATAATATTAGTAATATAATAATAAAACAATACTAATAATAATATTTTTTAGGTTTTTCTCCCCCTTTTAAATAACCTTCCTAAATATAAAATAGATAAAACTAATAGACATAGAATATTAATAATTTTTTAACTAATAATTATAATATATATAAAGTAATAACAATTAAGGCCCATTATTCAAATATTTACAAAAATAAAAACGAGTTAAAACCCCGGATAAAATTAGTGATTACAAGGAGAGAGTTGAGAGAAAAGTTGAGAGAAAAAATACGTGAATTTTCTTTAAAAAGCTTAACTAACTTTTTAACTAAAATCCCTTTTTAATTAACTTTAAAACACATGTTAAAATATCTTTAATTAAGGGAGAAATCATTATAAAAAACTTGGTAAAATATCTCCTTAAAGATTCTAAGAATTTGACCCTTTTCATTTTAGTCACATTTAAAAGCAATTTTCAAAACTTGCATTTTGGTCACCGCCAAAATGTCCGATTTCCAAATATTATTTCCCAAAATTGATTTCACCATTTTCCTTAATATAATTAATAATGATTTTATAATATTTTCCTTAATTTTATCACCTTCAAAAACATTTAAACCAATTTAATCCCGAAATCAACCTAAAACTCTAATACCGGTCACCGGACCTTCGAACCAACCTTTAAAACATCTAAGCCCAAAACGTGGGTGTTACAACCTTCATCTGATAATAGCTGGATCTCAAATCAATCTTAGAAAACACCTTAGCACCCCAGAATTGATCAAACAAATCATCAATTCGCTGCAAGAGATACTTATTCTTAATCATCAACTTGTTCAATTGTCGATAATCAATGTACATCTTGTAACCCTCTTGACCCAGTCTAGTCGTAAGACCGAACCGAGCGAGCTACATTAGTGTTTTTCGAGACAAACTCGGAAGATTTACATTAAAAGTGGTCCATTTTTTATTTTATCTTTTCCAAATGCATATTTAGGACCTAGGGTGATCATGCTTATTATGTGAAAGTTCCAACTCAATTGGGTGTTTATTTGACATCTAGTTGTACGAATTTGCATTTTAGGGACCAATTTGTAATTTTTGATAATTAAGAGGAAATTAATGAAATTGGAGTTACCAATTCATTATTAGTCATATTTCATACATTAAGGTTAAATTCCAACTTAAAATAACCATCCAAACTCATTTAATTGCATAAACAAGAAACATTGACTAAATTGCAAAGAATACAAACTTTAGAAGTCATCCTAACTAAAATAACGGCTGGCGTACAGGTACGGGTACTTCCCGTATCGCAATGGGTGGAAAATACAAAGGCATATCAGTACGCTCCTCTGGCGTACCGATACGGGTATATGTGTTCGAAAATATTAAAATCCAGTAGCTAAAGGGTGTACCGATACGGTTGCCCATGTACCGACACTAGGCTTATTTTTCAACTACGCGTATCGATACGGTCCCTAGGCGAATCGGTACGCTAAGGCAATTTTACCCAGATTGAGCTGAGATAGGTCCTCGAGTACTAATCCCTGAGAACCCGTACCAGTACGAACAAACCTGTAATGACCTTTTGGTCCAATATATAATACTTTGGCTCAATCTAGCATACTCCAAACAACATCTAATCATCATATATAGCAGCATGGTAGAAGATCAAACACAACATCACATATCCAAATATAACCCCTATAGGCATGGTTTCTGCCCAAGCATGCATAATGCTTCCCAACCCCTCGAAACCAAACAATAAGCATCATACAATTCCAAAACATCAAACAAAACTTGTACAAATAGGGAGTACCCAAAATAAACCCCCAAATACAACTTAGTCACACTGCCTCTTATTACTACTTAGCATTTATAAAACCATACTTTGAAATTGTCTCACCCTTGGATCTCCTCTTGCACACTTGCTGTCCAAAAAGCCTATTTCTCTGCATTGATGAGAGAAGAGAGCGTAAA
Organism: Hibiscus mutabilis; assembly: GCA_019671005.1. Classification (NCBI taxonomy): domain Eukaryota; kingdom Viridiplantae; phylum Streptophyta; class Magnoliopsida; order Malvales; family Malvaceae; genus Hibiscus; species Hibiscus mutabilis. Next base: position 18,191,926 of record CM033744.1, on the reverse strand, counting down.
CTATAAGTTTAGTGAGGGAATCACATAAACACTCATCAATGCAATTAAAATCATTTTAATTCAAACTAAGTGTATATGCTTCATGGAAAAATCATCTCATGCTTCTATAATCCCTTTCAAATGCACATTTAAACCATCTGCAACACATGTATCATGGATTCCATCTCTACCTCAATTTAAGCTTCAAATGCCAAATTCTCTATATAGAAAGCTTAAAGAGAACCATATTATACAAACATAATCCATTTCTCATGATACATTATCTCGTATATTGGCTTTCAAGTGACTCAAAACAAATACCATTCCTTTTTACAAAACACATCGGATACACGAATTTCCCAAGTGGTTCTCATGACCACTTCACACACATCCTCGAACTGGAGCAACGAAACGTTTACCCACCTCAACGATTCAAACTGGAGCAACAGAACATTTACCTACCTCAAAGATTTTGATGTATAAATCCACCAGTGGAAGAACACGGAACATTTACCCACCTGAACCATTGTGATTCTCATGGTGGAGTCAACGGAACATTTACCCACCTCGACATATATGAGGCGACTTATTATAGTGCACTTTAAACCATATGTCTAGCCAACTATATCTGATAACATTCTAATCTTAGCCACTTACCAATATACTCAATAAAACCACGTTACCTCACTGTTTTACATACGCATCAAATCAAATCAATTTCCAATACATTAAATCACGTATTTTAGCATCCAAAAATTCATTTCATAAACCATTTGCAATACTCAATAGTCAACATATATGATCATTCTTAATCTCTTTCACTTTTAAAACATGCATATAACAGTGAGTAATCAACACCATAAACATGTACATGAGATTATATTTTGCAAAACTGAAAACGAGAGAGGGCTCAACCAATACTTACTTATAAGCTTAGATAAGTGTTCCAAACTTAATCTAAACTCCCAACAATCATCTTAAAACCTTTCTAAAGAATTAAAACGCATTTCCACTCATTGGTAAACAAACGCTCCACTTGCCGATAAGAGATCAAGCTTCTGAAGCTTCTGCGATCTCTCCAAAAGCTAAAAGATTCGATTCCCCTGCTTTACCCAAACAAAAACAGAGGATTAGTGCACGTCCATGCATCTCAAATCCCCAGCAAACAACAACACAACTCCGCCTTCCTTAAAACCATCAAACGCCTATCTAAAACAACCGAAATCGACACCAAACTTCATCTAAGCAAAGCCCAGCCAAAACCTATTGATTTTAACATCTTAACAACATCAATTAATATCCAAAAACATCCTAAACACGTCCTGCATTGTTGAGTATAAAGGGAGCGTAAGCTATAAACTTAGTGAGGGAATCACAAAAACACTCATCAATGCAATTAAAATCATTCTAATTTAAATCAAGTCTATAAGTGTTATGGCAAAATCATCTCATGCTTCTATAATCTCTTAAAAATGCACATTTAAATCATTTGCAACACATGTATCATGGATTTCTATCATAAACCTCAATTTAAGCTTCATATGCCAAAATCTCCAAATAGCAAGCTTAAAGAGCATCTCATGTATAAACCATATTATACAAACATAATCTAATTCCCATGATACAACATCTCGTATATTGGCATTCAAGTGACTCAAAACAAGCTTCTTTCTATTTTATCAAATCCACATCGGATGCAGGGATTTCCCAAGTGATTCATTCGACCACTTCTCATACGTCCTCGAACTAGAGTAGCTCTCAACAGTTATAACATATAAATCTACTAGTAGGAGAGTTGGTGCACTCTTGACCCCTCGGCTACTGCGGTTCTCATGGTGGAGCATGGCACACTCTTGACCCCTCGACACACATGAGGCGGCTTATTATAGTGCACTTTAAACCCTATGGCTAGCCAACTATATCTGATAACATTTTTACCTCAGCCACTTGTCAATATACTCAATAATACTCTCATTAACTTACTGTTTTACATATGCATCATTTCAAATCATTTTCCAATACATTAAAGCATTTATTCTAGTTTTCTCAAAATACTTTCATAAATCATTTGCTATGCTCAAATCTCATCATGTATAATCATTTGAAATCTCTTTCATTTCTAAAACATGCATATAACAATAAGTAATCAAATCTATGAACATGTGCATGAGATTGTATTTTGCAAAACTAAAAACGAGAGAAAGCTCAACCAATACTTACTTTCGAGATTAGATAAGTGTTTCAAACTTATTCCAACTCCCTAAACTTCTTTCAAACCTTTTAATAGTATTAAAACACGTTTCCACTCTCCGACAACCAAACACCCAACTTGTCGATACGTGATCAAGCTCCCGAAGCATTCGCGATATCTTCAAAAGCTAAAGGATTCGCTTCCCATGCTTTACCCCAAAAACAGAGGATTAATGAACTTCCATGCATCTCAAATCCCTAGCAAACAACAAACACAACTTCGCCTTCCTTAGATTCATCAAACGTCTATCTAAAACAACCGAAATTATCACCAAACTTCATCTAACCAAAGCCCAGCCAAAACCTATTGACTTCAACATCATAACAACATCATTTAACATCCAAAAATATTCTAAACACGTCCTTACACCTCCAGCAACACCACAACACCAAGATCACATCAAAAACCAACTATAAACAACCTAGAAAATTAGCAATTCATATAGATTCAGGATTTCTTTAATTAATCTCTTCTTTTAACATTAAAACACTTCTTATAAGAGATCTAAATCAATTAGATTCTATACAAAACATATCCAAATCAGTTTTTATCTAATTTCCACATAAAATTCAATTTAATTACCAAATCCATGTTTAAATCATAATTCCAAAACATAAATCAGTAACAAAGGATCAAGAACTTGAGAATTTCAATAAAGAAACTTTAATTAGAGGATAGAAATGAAAATAACATCTAATTGTTGATTTCTCCCTTAATTAGCAATGGTTGGTTGGAATCCAAATAGATTTTGATGCAAGAATCAAAGGAATCAAGTAGAAAATCAAAAAAGAAATCAAAATGATTGATTCCTGGAAATTTTGAAAAGATTTTGATAGTTTGGCTGCTGAGAAAGTTGAGAGAAAAGAAATCTCAAAGTTAGTTATGTAAGAAAATGATTTTGTGAAAATAAAATCATTTTATTAAATCAATTTCTTTTTAATATTAAACTAATTAAAAGCACTTAAAAATAGCCTAAATTAAGGGGGAAATCTGATGGAAAAGTTAGGGTAAATAGCTCCTTAAAGGTTCTAAGTTTTAACCATTTTACAGTTTAGTCACCGGGCCAAAATATCCCAAAATCAGATTTAATTCTTTCAAATTGAATTTACCAAAACCTTTAAAATCTAAATTAAAGATTTTCTAGCATTTTCCCATATTTTATTGTGACCAAAAACTATATATTAAGATTTAATTCTCGAAACTAACTTGAATTGTCTAATTCGGTTCTCCCGAACCTTCTAATCAATCCATCTAACATCTAGGCCCAAATTCAGGGCGTTACAACTCTCCCCTCTTAAGAAATTTCGTCCACAAAATTTACCTGGCGAAAAAAAGTAAGGAAACTACTCCTTCATGTCTTCCCTACTTTCCCATATGGCTTCCTCAACTCCATGATGTCGCCACAACACTTTCACCAACTCAATGGTCTTTCCATGAAGAACTTTACTGCTTGAATCTAGAATTCTCATCGGTTCCTCATCATAGGTTAGATCCGAATTTAGCTCAATATCCTCAACATGCATCATATGTGAAGGGTTCGATATGTACCTCCGTAGCATTGATACATGGAAAACATTATCTATCTTCTCCAACTCAGCATGCAACCTCAACTTATAAGGAACTAGACCAACACGCTCCAACACCTCGTAAGGCCCAATAAACCTAGGGCTCACCTTGCCCTTTCGACCAAACCTTATCACATTCTTCTAAGGCAAAACCTTGTGAAACACATGATCACCAATCACATACTCTATATCCTTCCGCTTCAAGTTAGCATATGACTTTTTCTGATTCGAAGCTGCCTTCACTCGATCACTTATAAGCTTCACTTTTTCATTTGTATCCTTCAACACATCAGGCAAGGAAACAGACTTCTCGCCCGCCTCCTCCCAACAAAGTGGTGTGCGACACCTTCTACCATGCAAAGCCCCGTACGGAGCCATTTGGATATTGGTTTGATAGCTATTGTTATAGGCAAACTCCACCAAAGGTAACTGCTTCTCCCATGATCCTTGGAAATCAATGATGCAACACCATAACATATCCTCCAACACTTGGATAACGCGTTCAGACCGACCATCCGTTTGAGGATGGTACGAAGTATTAAAGTTTAACCGCGTACCTAAAACCTTATGCAAACACTCCCAAAACTTCACTGTAAAGCGCAGATCTCTACCCAATACTATACAGCTAGGTAGCCCCTGCAACTTTACAATCTCAGCAATATATAACTCCACCAACTCATCCAAATTATACGTCGTATGCACAGCCAAAAAATGTGCACACTTCATAAACCTATCCACAATCACCCACACAGAATTCTTGTTTGTTAGCGTTAAAGGCAGACCGAACACAAAATCCATGGTAATTCTCTCTCACTTCCATTCTAGAATCTTCAACAGTTGTAACAATCAATAAGGAAACTGATGTTTAGCCTTGACACGCTAACATACCATATAGCGAGCAACAAAATCCGCTACATCCTTCTTCAAACCAACCTAGGAATACTCTTTTTTCAAATCCTGATACATTTTTGTACTTCCCGGTTGCATAGCAAAAGGACTCGAATGTGCCTCAGTCAAGATAGTATACCTTAACTCCTCATCTTTCGACACAACCACTCGACTCTTGAAACACAAAACCCATTTATCACTAAAACAAAAATCTGTTTGGTTGCCATCCATTATATTCTTGACATGCGGTACCAAAGAATCATCATATGGTTGCTTCTCCTTGATCAACTGCAACAATGATGGCTTCACTTGCAACTCATCCAGCAAACCTTCATCTCTCGTTACACTTAACTAAACAAGCATCGCTCTCAACTCAACCGCAACCTTTCTACTCAAGGCGTTAGCTACAACATTAGTTTTCCTTGGATGATACGTTATCGTCAAATCATAATCCTTAAGCAACTCCAACCATCTTTGTTGCCTAAGATTCAACTCTTTTTGCTACAACAAATATTTCAAACTCTTGTGATCCGTGTATACAATACATTCCTCACCATAAAGATAATGCCTATAAATCTTCAAGGTAAACACCACCACCGCAAGCTCTATATCGTGCGTAGGATAGTTACGCTCGTACACCTTCAATTACCTAGATGCATAAACCATAACCCTTCTTTCTTGCATCAAAACAAACCCCAAACCCACATAAGATATACACAACAAACTCTTTCCCTGACTTAGGTTGAACCAAGATGGGAGCTTGCGTCAAAGCTTCCTCCAGCTTGTCAAAAGCTTGTTGTCTACCTTCTGTCCACTCAAACTCACATCTTTTTACAAAACTGCGTCAAAGGAGCTACAATCTTTGAAAAAACATCTACAAAGCATCGATAATATCCTGCCAAACCTAGGAAGCTATGAACCTCTAATACCGACTTTGGTTGCTTCCAATTCACAACAGCTTCAATTTTTTGCGGGTCTATGCAAATACCCTCGGCTAAAACAACATGACCAGGGAAGACTATTTGCTTGATCCAAAACTCACACTTACTCAGCTTGGCATAAAGCTTATTGTCCAACAAAACTTGCAACACAATCTGTAGGCGTCGATCATGATCCTCCTGGGTACAAGAGTAAACAAGGATGTCATTGATGAAAACTACTACAAATTGATCCAAGAATTCATGGAACACCCGATTCATCATATCCATGAACGCTGCCAGTATATTTTTCAACCCAAACGGCATCACTAAAAACTCGTAATGCTCGTAACGCGTGTGAAAAGCTATCTTCAGCATGTTTTTATATTTTACCTTCAACTGATAGTATCCAGACTGCATATCAATTTTGGAAAACACAGTAGCTCCCAAAAACTGATCAAACAAATCATCAATCCTTGATAGAGGATACTTATTTTTAATCGTCAACTTCTTCAGTTGTCGATAATCAATGCACATCCTCATCGTGCCATCTTTCTTTCTCACAAACAACACCGGTGCTCTCTACAGTGAAACGCTAGGCTGAATGAAACCATGATCCATCAACTCATGTAACTATGCCTTCAACTCATTCGGTGCTATGCGATAAGGTGCAATCGATACTGAAGCCGTATCCGTGTACGTCTTGATGTAAAACTCTACCTCCCTATCCGACAGAAGACCTGTCAACTCTTCCAAAAGCACCCCTAGAAAATTGCAAATAGTGTGAATATCCTGGGAAAGCATGTAACACCCCTGACCCGGTCTAGGAAATAAACTTCTTAGGACGTGTTACCAAACAACACACAAAGAATCTTAATCAAAATAGCAACATTAACTAAACATGCCTTCAAGGAAAACATAGTAGTTTTAAAACTTTTAAAAGTTACTCAGGTCTATCTTTTAGCCTCAACTAAAAACAACTCACTTAAACTACTGCTCATAGCATGCTCTTATCTTCTATAATATAAGAATACTTATCTTTTGTACACATAAATTAATTCCAGTTCAGTTGAAATCTTATATACTAATACCCAATTTCGATTTAGACTTAAAACACATAATGATCTCAGATCTCTTACAAGTTTGATTTAAACATCTCAAGGATCCTATTCACATAAACATATATATAGACAACCATCCTAAGGTTATAGCGAACATGTATACACATATAATAGACTCATTCTAACTGCATATCTATTTTAACCTAACATCTAAAACCATAACTCTTTGGTTAACCATCAATTAACTAAATATTAACTATTTAAGCAATTCCAAGTATAGTTAAACTATAAACAAATATTACAAAATATCACCAATTTTCAAAGGTCAACTATAAAGATTTGAATCTGACTAGTAATAGAACCATATGATTTTCATTCCAAACTTAATCATAATTCACTATCAAAAGTGAGTACATATTTGTATTGCCTGATTAATATATATATACATATATATATACACGACTACCAACCAATTACCCTAGTTACTCCATCTTATTTATCTAGTACATGATATTTGATACTCATAAGAATGCATACACGCACGTCACAAGATGACCTATCCGTCTTAAACATTTCGATTTATATATCTAATCTATCATACCAATATCATAACCACTATAATAATTTTCCAAATCAAGCAACCATAAAACGAATAAAAGCCCATTACAGAACTTAGAGTACTTTTAGAGATTAATATACACATATATGATCAAAAGATACTCTAAATGCACAATGCATATATGTATCGACTATGTGTCACCATCTATGAATACTTAAGAAGTTACAAACGTACTTCTTGACACTTGTGATCTCATCCAAGCTCGATAGATAAACGGAAGCGTAGATAACCTTAAAAGGTGGTGGAAGAATAAGGTAAGCTAAAGCTTAGCGAGGTATCACTAAAATCTGAAAACAACATAATAGTCTTTAAATAGTTTATTCCTATTTCTTATTTTTCCAAAGCTATCCAAGGTCCATGTAAGTACTAATATGGTTGAATAATCACGCAAAATAATTACAAGGTTTCAATCATAGCATTTTAAATTGTTTTACCATAGTAACTTCTATACAAATATTACTTGTCGCTGAAGCATAACAAATTATTTTTGTAAGTTTTCTTATCATGCAACAAAGTAGGTATAACATATCAAAACCATAAATTTCTCGATACGTAAAACTTCTAGTACGTCATGGCAAAGATCATAGATTTCTTAATACTCAAGGAATCACACAATAAATGTCATAACTACAATTTCTTGCTCCGTAAGACATTAGGTATCTCATATTAAATCTTAGGTTTCATAATGTGCAAGACATCAAGCAAAACTTATCATAAACAGATCATATCTTAGTCATGACATATCTTGAACAAAGCATATCATAACAACACATATAATAGTCAGAACGTATTTTAGACAAGGCATATCATAATCATAACATATTATAGACAAGGTATATCATAGTCACAACATATTATAGAAAAGGTTTATCATAGTCACAACATATTATAGACAAGGTTTATCATAGTCACAACATATTATAGACAAGGTTTATCATAGTCATAACACATTATAGACAAGGTTTATCATAGTCATTAGTTACTTGCCATTCAAGTTACCAAGGTAATTCTTTAATTTATTATGAAATTTCACTATTGTAACTTAAACATAGCCTTGTGATTCAAATAACAGTCTACGTACACGAATCCCCAACCAACTGTAACCAAAACAAGAAAATGGTACTTACGGTACCGGTCAATCCCTCCTACTGTCGCCAAGTGACCACAACACTTCCCTCCTACTGTTGCTAAATAAGGACCGTAGTCCTCTCTAAACATGAGCTCTATGGACTCTATGGCATGCCAACTATACCTAAGACTAACTCGAAACCAAGGCTTATTTACAATTTCTTATCTTGTCATAATCAAGATTAAGCTTAGCTCCACAATCATGTAATCATGTTACATTCTTATCATAACACAAACGGAATGAGTATAATTCCTCATCATAATATCAGACAATATTTCTTATACGAATCAGTTATGAGCATAGCTCCAATATATCTTATAAATAGAAACATGTCTTAGTACTTCATAAATTACACATAGTTCAAATTAAGGTGCTTATAGCAATGTTTAAATCTCATCAATTCAAATATATATATATATATATTCAATTCATACATTTCTCATTACATCATTTTCTTTTCGAATAGATAATATCAAGAATCATCATCATCCATATATAAGTATGTATAACATCTCATTATAAACATATCCTCATGATCAAGTAAACATGTCCTGTGTATTTATTTCTTAGCAATTATGGACTTGCTATAAGTCATATTAAATACATATTCGATCCATTCATAGTTACTAATTCCATTTTCATGTTTTTAATCAAATGTTAACATAACATTGGTTTACTTATCAAGAAAGCAAAGTCATATAAATAGGATTCACATTAAACATAACCTCCATCACAAGTTACATAACATATCTTGTTAATATTAAATTGATCATAGCACTATATACTCTTATCATACAAACATAGCTTATAACAAACATATCAAGTATTTTCATTCACATATATGTATGGCTTCCAAATCCTAAATTGCGTTTTACCTAATTTAGCATGTCATATGATACTACATCATAAGGTACTTACCTCGACCTCCAAGCTAGTTATCAATTATAACAAAGCTCTAACAAACAAAGAATAATGTAAGTAATTTAATAAAGGATGCTCGGGAAAGTTATAAGCTTATCCTGAGACTTTAAACTACACTCACAGTTATTCTGTGTTAACTTTGTCTTGAACCACGATCCCCCTCTCTTTGTTTATCTACACATTTGATCTATCTTAGCCTTTACACCTTCAATTGCTCTTTGGTCTAATGTGACAAAGAATGCAACTGTGTATTAGAACAACATCCCGGTCAACCATTCATTTGTATCTACTCAATTATTCATAGGTACATCTTATATCACACAAACATCTAAAGTAATTCAAGTGTCCAAACATTCTTGATAACATATATGTCACATACATAGACACAAAAACAGTCCTTTACTAAGATACAAAACTGTCCAATTTTAGTTATAATTCAACTTTCTAATTAGGCCTATAAAGCAACCCCTTAACAACCATAATACAATTCCCTCCAAACTGATTTACAAGCAATTCAATTTACCCAAAACAGTCCCGAAAACAGATTTATATAGCAATCCATTTTTAGTAGTAAAAACAGTCCCTGAACTTTGCGAAACAACCTTTAAGTTTCAGATATACTAAACTCTTTATTAAAATATCAAAACAACCCCAAATAACTTACCAACCTAACCCTTATCTATTTAGTCCCTTTTTATTTACTATTACCATCCTACTCAATTCATTTAAGATCATGATAGTCCTCAAATCGTTGCTAGCATTCAATGTATCTAATTTAAATCTCTAAACATAACTACCCGAACATTCAATTATCCAATCGAACATTTAATCTACCTTAATAGCTTTTTGAACTCAATTTTAAGCAACCTTAATACCTTGAACTAAGCTATAACTCAAAAGAAGCATGGAAATTTCTCAAGATATCATTCAAATAATTTAAGAAGATTCATAACATGAGATTGTTTCTTTACCAACAATTTAAAAACAACATAGCATACAAAGAATTTGTGTTTGAGTACACAAATTATTTCTTAAATTAAAAGAAAGGAATAGAATCCTCACCTCCTTCTTCAAGGTTTTTATTCGTATACAAAGATTTAACCCACTTAGGCTTAAATTCCCAACCAGCCTATGTAAGCCTTCAATCTCACTCTCTCACTATGGAGCCTCGACTACATGAAGAAGAAAAGAAATGATAATGGGTGATTACATCTCCAAGCCTTGACCTCCTCCCCGCTTGCCTCTATCTAGTCTTGACTTATGTTCATGTCCTCCAATTATATTTTGTTAAGTCACTTCCATAATGGTCATCCATTTTAGCCTTAGTTCAATTTGGTCCTAAAATGCTTATTTAGTTTAGTAAATTATAATTCTATAGAAATTTACTTGGATCCAATGTAACGTATTCCTAGGTCAATGTTTAGAATATCACAGCTGTCCACTTTCTTCTTTCTTTTATTTTAGTCCAACTCAACCTGTTTGTTTAATCTATAGATGCTTTTAATTTAAGCGGATTACAATCAAATTAGTAGCATACTTCTAGGCCAGATGTTGGGGTATTGCAATTCCCTCCCCCTTAAAAGAAATTCGTCCTCGAATTTTACCTGATGTGAACAATTGAGGGCATTGATCCTTGATAGCTGCTTTAGATATTCAAGTAGTTTCTTCAACTTGTCATTCTTCCACTGAAAACTTGCTTTCACATTCTGACAATTGATACATTTGAATATATTCTTTAACATCAGACTTCATTCTTGGCCATCAAAATGGCTTCTTCAAATTCCTATAGATCTTGACAGGTTTATAATGTGTAGATGGCAACTACTATGAGCTTCTGAAATATTTTCCTTCCAAGGGAGGAAAGATTGTCATGTCAGGTTGAGCTTGAAGCTTGACTAAAGACTGTCGATTCTTTTGGGACGGGAATGGAATATAAGAAAGATCTTACCTTAGTTGATCAAAACTTATCATTAGCTTTCCGACCTAACAGAAGGCACATCAATTCGAAGGAGTTTTATTAGAAGGTGAATGAAGCAGAAAACTCTTTAACCAATCTTAGATTTTAAACAGCTGATTTAAATCTCTTAGTTTCACTAACTTTTCTCAAAGGTCTCCAATTGATTGATTGAGTCCTCTAAAAATCTATCTAAATCTTCTACAAACATTCTATAATGGTGGAAAAATACTTCGGATAACTAATCTTTGATCCCAAACTTAACTTTTACATCTGAGATAGATCACGGAAATCCTTCAGAAGCTTTTCATCAGGTAGAATTCTGTTCTAGAATTAATCTTAGAAAATGCCATAGCATCCTTAAGTCGATCAAAAAAGTTCTCGATTCTTGGCAATGGATACTTGGCTTATTAGTGAACTTATTCGATTTTTAAAAAAAAAATTAATGTAAAGCCTCTTGGATCCATCTTCGTCCGTATATCAAAACTGTAGTTCCCCAATAAGACAAACTAGTTCTTATGAAACCTTTATCATGGTGGTCTTGCAATTAATTCTTTAATTCCTCAAGCTCGACTAGAGCCACAAATTAAGGGGTGATAAAGACTGGTTTCGATTCCAAGTTGTACTTCAATCCTAAACTCCACTTTCTGTGTTGGAGGTGGATCTGGTAATTTCTCAAGAGAATACATCAGGAAATTTAGAAATGGCTACGGTAGATTTAAAGATAAGCTTAGTCTCATAAATTTCAGATTTGACAAAAATTACAAAATTTGATCCAAGGGGTTTCTTATCTAACGAGAGTATGGATTTTTTCCCAAATCCACGAAGAAAGGTCTTTTATTATTAAATCTACCCAGACATGGTATTCACTTAGTCAATCTAATCTTAAAATAGGGTCAAGTTATATATATATAGGTAGCACGAGAAGACTGATAGAAAAGAAAGGAATTCTATTTGTAAACAAGAACAACTCCAACTTATTCTGTTTATCACAACTCTATCTCTCATGGACCGATGGCAACTGAATTACCATTGATAGGTTCAAAACTCGAATCAAATTTTCTCAATGAGGATAGAATGTAAGAAGGGAAGGGTCGTTCCAGAATCACTTAAGATATATACAGGGTTTGGGTGCAATTCAATTGTACCCACAAAAGTATACACTTGATACCGAACTAACTTGTTTATCAAAGCTTGTGATTGCTAGACCACAAGAAAATGAAAGAAGTTTCTTGTTACTATTTAACAAATTCCGAAGGATTTATTACTTTTGATTTATCCTCATAGCTTTTTTTGAGGAACCAACCGAGATCTCATTATCTCGGTCCAAAAATGTTCTCGGCATTTCTATAGACTACTAAGACTTAGAAGATCTTTTATTGGACATAGATCACAGGTACTTATCAAATTTAACCCCTAGGTGGCACAAGTAGTCAAATGATGATGCAAAAAATTCCGGTTTAGTTCGAGGATCGGCTAAACCTAAGCTCTGATACTAATAAACGTAACACCCCTACCCGATCTAGGAAATAAACCGGCTTAGCACGTGTTATCAAACAACACACAAAGAATCTTAATCAAAATAGCACCATTAACTAAACATTCCTTCAAGGAAAAACATAGTAGTTATAGAACTTTTAAAAGTTACTCAGGTCTATCTTTTAGCCTCAACTACAAACAACTCACTTAAACTACTGGCTCATGGCATGCTTTTATCTTCTATAATATAAGAATACTTATCTTTTGTACACATAAATTAATTCCAGTTCAATTGAAATCTTACATACTAATACCTAATTTCGATTTAGACTTAAAATACAGAATGAACCCAGATCTCTTACAAGTTCGATTTAACATCTCAAGGATCCTATTCACATAAACACATATAGACAACCATCCTAAGGTTATAGCGAACATGTATATACATATAATAGACTCGTTGTAACTACATATCTATTTCAACCTAACATCTAAAACCATAACTCTTTGGTTAACCATCAATTAACTAAATATTAATTACTTAAGCAATTCCAAGTATAGTTAAACTATAAACAAATATTACAAAATACCACCAATTTTCAAAGGTCAATTATAAAGTTTAAATCTGACTAGTAATTGAACCATATAATTTTAATTCCAAAATTAATCATAATTCACTCTCAAAACTGAGTATATATTTGTATTGCCCGATTAAAATATATATATACATATATATATACACGACTACCAACCAATTACTCTAGTTACTCCATCTTATTTATCTAGCACATGATATTTGATACTCATAAGCATGCATACACGCACATCACAAGATGACCTATTCATCTTAAACATTTCGATTTATATATCTAATCTATCATACCAATATCATAACCACTATAATAATTTTCAAATCAAGCAATCATAAAACGAATAAAAGGCCCATTACAGAACTTAGAGTACTTTTAGAGATTAATATACACATATATGATCAAAAGATACTCTAAATGCACAATGCATATATGTATCGACTATGTGCCACCGTCTATGAGTACTTAAGAAGTTACACAACGTACTTCTTGACACTTGTGATCTCGTCCAAGCTTGATAGATAAACGGAAGCATAGATAACCTGAAAAGGTGATAGAAGAATAAGGTAAGCTAAATCTTAGCGAGGTAGCACTAAAATCTGAAAACAACATAATAGTCCTTAAATAGCTCATTCCTATTTCTTTTTTTCCAAAGCTATCCAAGGTCCGTGTAAGTACTAAATGGTTGAATAATCACGCAATATAGTCACAAGGTTTCAATCATAGCATTTTAAATTGTTTTATCATAGTAACTTTATACAAATATTACTTGTCGTTGAAGCATAACAAATTATTTTTGTATGTTTTCTTATCATGCAAAATATTAGGTATAACATATCAAAACCACAAATTTCTCGATACATAAAGCATCTAGTACGTCATGTCAAAGTTCATAGATTTCCTAATACTCAAGGAATCAGACAATACATGTCATAACTACAATTTCTTGCTCTGCAAGACATTAGGTATCTCATATTAAATCATAGGTTTCATAATGTGCAGGACATCAAGCAATGCTTATCATAAACAGATCATATCATAGTAATGACATATCCTGAACAAAGCATATCTTAACAACACATATAATAGTCACAACATATTTTAGACAAGGCATATCATAATCACAGCATATTATAGAGAAGGTATATCATAGTCACAACATATTATAGACAAGGTTTATCATAGTCACAACACAATATAGACATGGTTTATCATAGTCATTAGTTACTTGTCATTCAAGTTACCAAGGTAATTCTTTAATTTATTATGAAATTTCATTATTTTAACTTAAACATACCCTTGTGATTCAAGTAACAGTCTAGGTACACAAATCTCCAACCAACTATCGCCAAAACAATGAAATGGTACTCGCGGTACAGGTCAATCTCTACTACTATCGCCAAGTGACCACAACAATTCCCTCCTACTGTCGCCAAATAAGGACCGTAGTCCTCTCTAAACATGAGCTCTATAGACTCTAGGGCATGCCAACTATACCTAAGACTGACTCAAAACCAAGGCTTATTTACAATTTCTTATCTTGTCATAATCAAGATTAAGCTTAGCTCCACAATCATGTTACATTCTTATCATAACAGAAACAGAATGAGTACAATTCCACATCATAATATCAAACAATATTTCTTATACGAATCAGTTATGAGTATAGCTCCAAGATATCTTATAAATAGAAACTTGTCTTAGTACTTCATAAAGTGCACATAGTTTGAATTAGGGTGCTTATAGCAATTTTTAAATCTCATCAATTCAAGTATATATATATATATATATTCAATTCATACATTTCTCATTACATCATTTCTTCTTTTCGAATAGATCATATCAAGAATCATCATCATCCATATATAAGTATGTATAACATCTCATTATAAACATATCCTCGTGATCAAGTAAACATGTCTTGTGTATTTATTTCTTAGCAGTCATGGACTTGCTATTAGCCATATTAAATACATATTCGATCCATTCATAGTTACTAATTTCATTTTCATGTTCTTAATCAAATGTTAACATAACATTAGTTTACTTATTAAGAAAGCAAAGTCATATAAATAGGATTCACATTAAACATAACCTTCATCACAAGTTACATAACATATCTTGTTAATATTAAATTGATCATAGCACTATATACTCTTATCACACAAACATAGCTTATAACAAACATATCAAGTATTTTCATTCATATATATGGATGGCTTCCAAATCCTAAATTGTGTTTTACCTAATTTAGCATGTCATACGATCCTACATCATAAGGTATTTACCTCGACCTCCAAGCTAGTTATCAAGTATAACAAAGCTCTAACAAAGAAAGAATAATGTAAGTAATTTAATAAAGGATGCTCGGGAAAGTTATAAGCTTATCTCGAGACTTTAAACTACACTCACAGTTATTTCGTGCTAACTTTGTCTCGAACCAAGATCCTCCCTCTCTTTGTTTATTTACACATTTGATCTATCTTAGCCTTTACACCTTCAATTGCTCTTTGTTCTAATGTGACAAAGAATGCAACTGTGTATTAGAACAACTTCCCGGTCAACCATTCATTTGTATCTACTTAATTGTTCATAGGTACATTTTATATCACACAAACAATCTAAAGTAATTCAAGTGTCCAAACATTCTTGATAACATATATGTCACATACATAGACACAAAAACAGTCCTTTACTAAGATACAAAACTGTCCAATTTGAGTTATAATTCAACCTTCTAATTAGGCCTATAAAGCATCCCCTTAACAACCATAATACAATTCCCTCCAAACTGATTTACAAGCAATTCAATTTACCCAAAACATTCCCAAAAATAGATTTATATAGCAATCCATTTTTAGTAGTAAAAACAGTCCCTGAACTTTGCGAAACTGCCCTTAAGTTTCAGATTTACTAAATTGTTTATTAAACTCTTCAAAACAATCCTTAAATATATCAAAATAACCCTAAATAAGTTACCAACCTAACCCTTATCTGTTTAGTCCCTTTTTATTTACAATTACCGTCCTACTCAATTCATTTAAGATCATGACAGTCCTCAAATCGTTGCTACCATTCAATGCATCAAATTTAAATCTCTAAACATAAGTACCCAAACATTCAATTATCCAATCGAACATTTAATCTACCTTAACAGTTTTTTGAACTCAATTTTAAGCAACCTTAATACATTAAACTAAGCTATAACTCACAAGAAGCATGACAATTCCTCAAGATATCATTCGAATAATTTAAGAAGATTCATAGCATGAGATTGTTTCTTTACCAACAATTTAATAACAACACAACATACAAAGAATTTGTGTTTGAGTACACAAATTGTTTCTTAAATTAAAAGAAAGGAATAGAATCCTCACCTCATTCTTCAAGGTTTTTATTTGTATACAAAGATTTAACCCACTTAGGCATAAATTACCAAACAGCCGATGTAAGCTTTCAATCTCACCCCCTCACTATGGAGCATCGGCTACATGAAGAAGAAAAAAATCATAATCGGTGATTACATCTCGAAGCCGTGACCTCCTCCCCACTTGCCTCCATCTAGTCTTGACATATGTTCATGTCCTCCAATTATATTTTGTTTAGCATGCAAATCTTCATCATAATATACATTCAATTAAGTCCCTTCCATAATGGTCATCCATTTTATCCTTACTTCAATTTGGTCCTAAAATACTTATTTAGTTTAGTAAATTATAATTCTATAGAAATTTACTTGGATCCAATGTAACAGATTCCTAGGTCAATGTTTAGAATATCACAGCAATCCACTTTCTTCTTTCTTTTATTTTAGTCCAACTCTATCTATTTGTTTAATCTGTCGATGCTTTTAATTTAAGTGGATTACAATCAAATTAGTAGCATACTTCTAGGCTAGATGTTGGGGTATTACAATTCCCTCCCCTTAAAGGAAATTCGTCCCCGAATTTTACCTGAGGTGAACAAATGAGGGCATTGATCCTTGATAATTGCTTCAGATATTCAAGTAGTTTCTTGAACTTGTCATTCTTCCACTGAAAACTAGCTTTCATATTCTGACAATTGATACATTTGAATATATTTTGTAACATCAGACTTCATTCTTGGCCGCCAAAATGGCTTCTTCAAATTCCTATAGATCTTGACAGGTTTATAATGGGTCGATGGGAACTACTAAGAACTTTTGAAATATTTTCCTTCCAAGGGGGGAAAGATTGTCATGTCAGGTTGAGCTTGAAGCTTGACTAAAGACTATCGATTCTTTTGGGACGGGAATAGAATATAAGAAAGATCATACCTTAGTTGATCAGAACTTATCATTAGCTTTCTGACCTAACAGAAGGCAAATCCTTTCGAAAGAGTTTTAGTAGAAGGTGAATGAAGCAGAAAACTCTTTAACCAATCTTAGATTTTAAACAACTGATCTTAAATCTGTTAGTTTCACTAACTTTTCTCAAAGGTCTCCAATTGATTGATTGAGTCATCTCAAAATCTATCTAAATCTTCTACAAACATTCTATAATGGTGGTAAAATACTTTGGATAACTAATCTTCGATCCCAAACTTAACTTTTACATCTGAGATAGAACACGGAATTCCTTCAGAAGCTTTTCATCAGGTAGAATTCTATTCTAGAATTAATCTTAGAAAAAGCCATAGCATCCTTAAGTCCATCAAACAAGTTCTCGATTTTTGGCAATGGATACTTGTTCTTATTAATGAACTTATTCGATTTTTAAAAAAAATTAATGTAAAGCCTCATGGATCCAACTTCTTCCGTATATCAAAACCGTAGTTCCCCAATAAGACAAACTAGTTCTTATGAAACCTTTATCATGGTGGTCTTGCAATTAATTCTTTAATTCTTCAAGCTCGACTAGAGCCACCAATTAAGGGGTGATAGAGACTGGATTCGATTCCAAGTTGTACTTCAATTATAAACTCCACTTCCCGAGTTGGAGGAAGATATGGTAATTTCTCAAGAGAATACATCAGGAAATTCAAAAATGGCTAGGGTAGATTTAAAGATAAGCTTAGTCTCATAAATTTCAGGTTTGACAAAAAACACAAAATTTGATCCAAAGGGTTTCTTATCTAACGAGAGTATGGATTCTTTCCCAAATCTACGAAGAATGGTATTTTCTTATTAAATCTACCCAGACATGGTATTCACTTAGTCAATCTAATCTTAAAACAGGATCAAGTTATATATATATATATATATGTCTCACAAGAAGACTGATAGAAAAGAAAGGAATTCTATTTGTAAACAAGAACAATTCCAAATTATTCTCTTTATCACAACACTATCTCTCATGGATCGATGGCAACTGAATTACCATTGATAGGTTAAGAACTTGAATCAAATTTTCTCAATGAGGATATAATGTAAGAAGGGAAGGGTCGTTCTAGAATCACTTAAGATATGTGCAGGTTTTGGGTGCAATTCAATTGTACCCACAAAGGTATAGACTTCATACCGAACTAACTTGTTTATCAAAGCTTGTGATTGCTAGACCACAAGAAAACGGAAGAAGTTTCTTGTTACTATTTAACAAAATTCTGAAGGATTTATAACTTTTGATTTATCCTCGTAGCTTTTTTTTGAGGAACCAACCGAGATCTCATTATCCCGATCCAAAAATGTTCCCGACATTTCTATAGACTATTAAGACATAGAAGAGCTTTTATTGGACATAGATCACAAGTACTTATCAAATTTTACCCCTAGGTGGGACAAGTAGTCAAATGATGATGCAACAAATTCCAGTTTAGTTTGAGGATCGACTAAACCTAAGCTTTGATACCAATAAATGTAACACCCCCAACCTGGTCTAGAAAATAAATTGGCTTAGGACGTGTTACCAAACAACACACAAAGAATCTTAATCAAAATTGCACCATTAACTAAACATGCCTTCAAAGAAAAACATAGTTTTAGAACTTTTAAAAGTTACTCAGGTCTATCTTTTAGCCTCAACTACAAACAACTCACTTAAACTACTGGCTCATAGCATGCTCTTATCTTCTATAATATAAGAATACTTATCTTTTGTACACATAAATTAATTCCAATTCAGTTGAAATCTTACATACTAATACCCAATTTCGATTCAGAGTTAAAACACAGAATGAACCCAGATCCCTTACAAGTTTGATTTAAACATCTCAAGGATCATATTCACATAAACACATATACACAACCATCCTAAGGTTATAGCGAACATGTATACACATATAATAGACTCATTCTATCTACATATCTATTTCAACCTAACATCTAAAGCCATAACTCTTTTGTTAACCATCAATTAACTAAATATTAACTATTTAAGCAATTCCAAGTATAGTTAAACTATAAACAAATATTACAAAATATCACCAATTTTCAAAGATCAACTATAAAGATTTGAATCTGACTAGTAATTAAACCATATGATTTTAATTCCAAACTTAATCATAATTCACTATCAAAATTGAGTACATATTTGTATTGCCCGATTAAAAAATATATATATATATATACCAACCAATTACTCTAGTTACTCCATCTTATTTATCTAGCACGTGATATTTTATACTCATAAGCATGCACACACACACATCACAATATGTCCTATCCATCTTAAACATTTCAATTCATATATCTAATCTATCATACCAATATCATAACCACTATAATAATTTTCCAAATCAAGTAACCATAAAAAGAATAAAAGGCCCATTATAAAACTTAGAGTACTTTTAGAGATTAATATACACATATATGATCAAAAGATACTCTAAATGCACAATGCATATATGTATCGACTATGTGCCACCGTCTATGAGTACTTAAGAAGTTACACAATGTACTTCTTGACACTTGTGATCTCGTCCAAGCTCGATAGATAAATGGAAGCATAGATACCCTGAAAAGGTGATGGAAGAATAAGGTAAGCTAAAGCTTAGCGAGGTAGCACTAAAATCTGAAAACAAAATAATAGTCCTTAAATAGTTCATTCCTAAGGTCATCCATTTAACCTTACTTCAATTTGGTCCTAAAATGCTTATTTAGTTTAGTAAATTATAATTCTATAGGATTACTTGGATCCAATGTAACATATTCCTAGGTCAATGTTTATAATATCACAACTATCCACTTTCTTCTTTCTTATATTTTAGTCCAACTCAACCTATTTGTTTAATCTAAAGATTCTTTTCATTTAATTGGATTACAATCAAATTAGTAGCATACTTCTAAGCAGATGTTGGGGTATTACAACGCACTTCCTTCATATTGGGTTCATAAGATAGGCTATGTATGCTTGACCCCCGGCTTTCATCATCTTTTGCGCTTCCAAAGCCGAAACAATATTATATAAGAATTTGATATTCTCGCCCACGACCACCACTTTATAAAAGGACTTTTCTAATTTTTAAGTTGCCAACCTTTAAATAAGTACATTTCATGCTTATATGTCAAAAATTAGGGACCAAAATGCAATTTCTACAATATAAAAGGACTTCTCTAATTTTTAAGTTACCAACCTTTAATTAAGTACATTTCATGCTTATATGTCAAAAATCAGCTTCAAACGATCATCCATGCTCAAATAATTGGCAAAACAAGATTTAGGGACTAAAACAAAAGAAACTAGAACTGCCTTTCCAAGACATTAACAGAAACAACGGTATTCGTATCGATACGCTGAGTCCCGTATTGATACGGTTGTGAACTCATCGTTTTGATATGGCAAGACCCGTACCGGTACGCCACTTCGAGGATAAAATACGTTTTAAAATCCTTAAACACCGTACCCATAAAGTCACTTGGTGTTTCGATACGTGGTTTCATTCCCAAAAAGTGAAATTCCAGTAACCATTAGGCGTATCGAAACGCCCCTACCTGTACTGAAACACCTTGGCCTTATTTTCCTTGTCGTACTGATACGGTCCCCCTGCATATCGGTACGCCTGGGCCTGTAACGTCAAAATTAGCTGGTTTTTCACACAATTCTAGATGCAATTAGCCCTTAGCAATTTGCATACATGCATAACAACATTTGAGCATACATAAACTAATATTTATACCAAGTTTAGGCTAACAAAACAACCTTATACTTCTAAAGGACCACTCTAGAGGCATGCTTCTTAGACCTCTTTGCCAAACATACCAAAATGTACAATTAGGCCACCCTCAGCATAAGCAGCATGCCAACACACTCAACATAGCATATTAAACCTGGACAAACCAGCACAACATAGCAATCCACAAGGGAACTATAGATACATACCTATACATCCATTCAACCACAACTATAGGCAAGTAATAACATCAAGCTGAGCAACATCTAACCATCATCAAAAACCAGCATAGAATCATTCTAAAAACCACAATGCAACAAATTGACAACTCCCAAGAACCATGGTGAACACATTGCCTTATTAACCGTAAACATAAGCCGAGTTCATACTCAAAAGTAGTTTATCTCTTGGATCCTTGCAAACCTTACCTTTACTGCCCCAAACTTTAATGCTCTGCATCATTAGGAAAAAGAGAGCAGAAGCACACATGCTTAGTAAGGATGCTCACAAAACAATGATGCATTAAAAACCATTTGAAGCCACATACTTGCTTTCCCCAAAACATGCTTACAACCTAAGCATTTTTTCATGATTCCAACCGAATCAAAACATAATAACCTTTATGCAATATCATGTACAATCTATGCTTAAATCCCAAAGCATTTTAAATAAGCCGTGCTTAAATCCCAAAGCATTATAAACAAGCCATGCTTAAATCCCAAATCATTATAAACAAGCCATGCTTAAATCCCAAAGCATTATAAACAAGGTTCAAACACATGAACTTTCACATATATTGGCATTTATAGTGACCCGGATAGACTACCTCTATCCTATACACATATCGAATACACAAATCTCTCATACCATGAAACACCCCTACCTCGGGTTAGCAGGAAACTAGTTTGGGAGCGTTACCAAGAAATAAACTAGCAAGAACGATACAAGAATAGGTTAACTCACCCTTATTAGATGAGTTACTTAACTAGCAAGTAACAAAGCAATCATTACTTAACATGTAAGCTATCTCATACTTTGTTTACAAGACATTATAGGTTACCAAACAATTTAATTAACATCATCATACAAGTTTCATTCGAATAACTTAAGTGAGTACACATGTTTCCCTTACATTTCATTGTTCCTTAAATTGATACATGTAACATTTCAATTGTACATACCTTGTCTCCAAGCAAGCAATATGCCAAGCCTTACCTTTCAGCATTTACCATACAAGCTTATAAAAATACTACAACATGGTATGTTTACACAAGTAATTATCACATATCACAAGTCATTCGAATGGCATAAGGCTAGTTTAATTACTTTGAATCATTCAATATTTATATTCATAAGCGCAGCAAAGAGTTCATTACTTGATTCATAATGTCAACCAAGTTCATACATAGTAAGCCCATTCAAAACACACATATATATATACAAGTTCAAGTATTCAAAATGAATGCACGGGTCATTATATGCATTCTAAAAGCCACCAACTAGGGGAGTACAAAACAAGTATGAACCATACTTTAGCTATGCTTATGTCTTGCTTCGAGCTCTTGAAATCAGGCTTCAGGATCAAGTAACGATCGAATCCTTTATCCTGTGGTTGGGAAGAATGAAAAGAAGAGTGATAAGAACAAGAATGTACTTAGTGAGGTAGAAACTAGTTCTAACCAATTGCTATATCAAGTTAAGAGTCAAATAGTCAAGAATGATCCTAGCTAAGTATTTCAAGGCAATCGAATAGCATAAGAAGCAAGATACAATGAATCATAATTCATGCTTTATCCATTTCAAGAAATCAAGCTATTCATGGCCACATATCAAGTAGTCAAGCAATTCATGCTTACATAACAAGAAATCAAGCAATTCATGCTTACATAATAGGAAATCAAGCACTTCATGCTTACATGACAAGTAATTCAAGTATTCAAGTTTACATATCAAGTAATTCAAGTATCAAGATTATATTAGTTCATTTATTATCTTTTAACACAATCCTTGGTTTATAGTTTGTCTAGGTAATCGAGTCTCCAACCTACTGTCGCCAAAGACCACATACGTACCCTCTATATGTCCCCAATTAGGGGCCTTAGCCCTGGACCGTAGTTCACCCTGACACAATGAGCTCTAAACTCTAAGGCATGCCCTTCTACCTATTTAACTAGCAACCAAGGTTGTTTGATTTCACTTTATTTATTCAAGGATTTCAAGATTTTCAAGTTCAAGAATCAATTCAAGTAAGGTATAGTAACATTATGCTTTAGCCCTTAGGCCAATTGAGCCTTAGCTCATCATTTTGCAATTTAACTGGTTATTCAAGTAAACATTTTACATATGCCATCTTAGGCATCAAGCAAGATCTTTATTTCATGACTTAATTCATGTTATCAAGTATTTTCATCATAGAAATCCATACAAGCAAGCATTTGATGGTTCACACCCAAGGCATCAAGAATCAAGCTTTTACACCATAGAGCACTATCAAGCAAGCATTATAATAAGTCATATCCAAGGCATGGAATCGTACATTTGTTTTCACTTTTCTTTCTATTTAATTTATCAATTTGCATGCTATTACTTAATCACAATTTTAGTTTAGTCCAATCTTCCCTTTTATTCATATTCAAGTTAAATTAAGATCATTAACATGGCATATCAATGGCAAGAAGATATTCATGCATATTTATTTAGGACCTAAGTCCTAACCCTATTGTAAACTACACTCACTATACTCCAAGCTAGCTAGTCTCGCAAGACTATCCCCTTTTTCTTGCCCCTTGATTGCTCGACTTTAGATCCTTCTTCAAAGTACTCTCCTTGCTATAATAAATCACATAGATAGAACAAAGTCAAAGAATGTAATCACAAAATCATTCAACATAGCAACAAGGTTAATACATCACATATACAAGACCAATAACATCTAAACTACTGCTATCAGGCAGCAGGTGCACTGCTTACTTAAATGTGCATAACTTTCATTCAGTACGTCAGAATTTCAATTGGTTTACACCGTTGGAAAGCTAACTTAATTGTCTTTCTAACCATATCGGCCTTGCATTTTAGTTCTTTTCCAATTAATACAGTTTTTAGCTTAAAGACAAGGTAATTTACATCACTGGACAGTTTGCACTGTCCCTAGTGTTTCTTCTCTATAATTCATTCTACAGTCCAAATTTCCGTTCTATTTTCTCCTAATGAATTTAGACATGTTAAGACATTGTCCATAAAATTTTCAGCCATAAATTCCCTTTATAAAATTTATGGTGATTCTTCAAAGTTACTGCCCAGAATAGAGTTCTCTGGGCAGATTTCACTAGGCTATATTTTTTAGTTTCATAATTCCTCTAAACCAGATTCTAACATTATAATTCAACTTATTTTCATGTTCTTACATGTCTAGGTCAGTTTAATTCACTTATATATGTGATCATAACAAGGCATTATAGTGCTAAGTTCTATTTGATCTATTTGATCAAGGATGAGTCTACCACGTACGACGAACACCACTAACGCAGAACACTGGTGAACACCATTAAATTAATTAGTAAAGATTAAAAATGGCAAGGACTCAACATACAATTAATAATTATTTTAAAAAATTAATTAAATTATTTTTCATATATATTCTATTTTTATTCTTTATTTTTAAATAATTGGATCATATATCAACTATATTCAATCCCTAAATTAAAAAACTCTAAATATTTTAATCCTCCTTCGATCAAGTTTTAGAGAATTGCATCCCTCTGAGAGTCCAAAAACAGAAAAGATTAACAAAGATGAACTTTAAGAGTCCATGTGCGAATGAGAACCAGATAAACTATAAGAATTCACTCACGAATATTCTGGTTCTGCTAGTTCCATGGACAACCAAGTTTGTCGTGTTCCTGATCAAATACGCAGTCAATCCAAGGTTCAAGAGCATGCAGAAAGTCTCGAATTTCAATTAAAATATTTAGGGTTTTTAATTTAGGCATTGAATATGATTGATATATGATTCAATTATTTAAAAATAAACAATAAAAAATGGAATATATATGGGAAATAATTTAATTGAATTTTTTAAAATAATTATTAATTGTATGTTGAATCCTTGCAATTTTTAATCTTTATTAATTAATTTAATGGTGTTCAGTAGTGTTCAGCGTTAGTGGTATTAAGCGGTGTTCGCCGCACGTTGTAGAATTTTCCTTTGATCAACAACATTCCTCTAATTCACCATTTGAGCTGTCCATTACCTAGCTTTAACTAATCCAATTATATGAACTCATTTTCTAGCAAGCTAATTACTCTATTCAAGTCTCAATTCACTTAGCAATGTGATCAAAATAGGGTAGCATGTATAACCAAATAGGTTTACACATTTTCAATTAACAAAACATTCCCTACACTTATGTGTGTGCATCGAACAGCCCTCAATTCATAAATTTAATCCTAAACATCTTTAAAATCATAAAAACAGTCCCTATCCTCAATTTCCAGCAACCATACACATTTCCTTAGCAATTTGATCAATAACACTCAAAATTTCAAAGATCTTAGAAGCTAACCATCACTATAATATGCATATCAAACATGGTGTTACCAAAATCACTAAAATTACTTGAACTCTAGCATTTCTAACAAGTTTCTTGTTATATACATTCATATCCATCATCAACCACCATTTTTAGTAGAATAGAAAAGAGGGATGAAATTATTACCTTCCTAACAAGAAGCTATCCGAACTAACTCCATCAATTAAGCCAAATTAATCAAACGAACAATTCTCTCTCACTACTCTCTAACTTTCGGTCATGGGATATAAAGAGAGAAGAAGGAAGATGATAACATTTGTTCATCTTTCCTTTCCCTCTAAACCGTGAGTCATCAATCCCCAACACTTGTCTCCCTTACAAAAATAACAAGTGTAACTTTTAAGGCTCAATTTACATGCAATCAATAAGTTTATAAAACAATTCGTTTTAATCCTTGAAAATTGGTTATCAAATTTTTCCTTTGATTCAAATTGGTCCCTGACTCCTTTAATTAAATAAGACAATCCAAAACATCATGATAATTGAATTATATTTAATGAGAACATCCTACTAGGCCATACTTTGGGGTATTACAATTCTCCCCCCTTAAAATAAATTCGCCCTTGAATTTACCTGAATTGAATAAGTGAGGATATTGCTTCCTCATCGTAGCCTCAAGTTCCCAAGTTGCCTCTTCCATTCTACGATTCCTCCATAACACTTTCACCAAGGGAACATTCCTAATTCAGAGTCTTCTAACTTCTTTGTCAAGTATTCGTATCGGCTCTTCTTCATATGATAGGTCAGGATTCAACTCAACTTCTTCAGGTTCTAGAACATGGGATGGATCAGATCGATATTTTCTAAGCATGGAAGACATTGTGAATCTTATCAAATTCACTAGGGAGTGCCAATCAATAAGCCATTGTACCAAACCTTTCAATGATTTTGAATGGTCCAATGAATCAGGGAATAAGTTTCCCTTTTCTTCCAAACCAAAAGACTTTCTTCCAAGGGGACACTTTCAGGAAGACTTTGTCTCCAACATTGTATTGGATGTCTCTCTTTTTCAAGTCTGCATAGGCTTTTTGTCTATCGAAAGCTTGCTTCAATCGATCATGTATGATTTGAACTTGTTCCTCGGTTTCTCTGAGTAATTGAGGTCCCAAAACCTTGTTTTCTCTCAATTTAGACCGACATAAGGGAGTTCTACATTTTCTTTCGTATAGAGCTTCGAAGGGAGCCATCTGGATAGATGTCTGGTAGCTATTGTTGTAAGCAAACTCTACTAGGGGTAGAGATTTCTCCTAGTTCTTTCCAAAGTATATAACACAAGCACGTAGCATGTCTTCAAGTACTTGGATGATTCATTAAGATTGTCCATCTGATTGAGGATGAAATGTTGTACTAAGGTGCACTTTAGCTCCTAGAGCCTTCTGCGAGGAATTCCAGAATTAGGAAGCAAATCTAGGGTCTCGATCAGAGATTATAGCTGTAGGTACACCGTGTAATCGAATCACTTCACGGATGTATAGCTCGGCTAAGGTTTCCAAGCTCATGTTCATTCGAACAGGGATGAAATGAGTAAACTTTGTGAATCTATCAACAATCACCCAGTACAACATCATTCTTTCTTGGAGTGGAAGGAAGGCTAGTAACGAAGTCCATTATAATACGACCCCATTTCCACTAAGGGAATTCGATTGGTTAGAGCAATCCAGTGGAGACTTGATGCTCGGCTTTGACCCAATAACAAGTTAAGCACTTTGAAACAAAGTCTATGATAGCCAATTTCATGCCTGGCCACCAGTATATAGTGGCTTTAAGTCCTTGTACATCTTAACCGATCTAGGGTGAATCGAGAAAGAGCTTTGGTGAGCTTCTTGTAACATCTCATGTCTTAGTTCCTCGTTGTTAGGAACAATACTCTATCTTTGAAATAGAGGAGTCCATTCGACTTAAGGGAGAAGTCAGAATTAGACTCAGCGTCTAGCTTGGACATGATCTTCTAAAGATCTAGATCAATTTGTTGGAGTTTTTTGATTCTCGAGATTAGACTAGATTGAACTTGAAGTTCAGACAATAATTTTCGTCCTTTGGATAATCAAAAATGAGCATTGATAGCCAAGGAAGCTATAAATGAATGGAAAAGATCATTAAGGAAGATTTTCGAATAGTTACTTGTAAGTCAAGAAAAGTCTAAATCAAAATGTTCCTTTGATGAATTATTCTAGGATTTAGATTTAAGGGTTTACCAAAGTATGTTATGCGACTAAGGGTATTAGCAGCCACGTTTGCTTTCCCCGGATGGTAGTCGATAACCAAATCGTAATCTTTAAGTAACTCTAACCATCTCCTTTGCCTCAAGTTCAAGTCTTTCTGAGTTAGGAGGTATTTGAGGCTCTTGTGTTCTATGAACAAGTTGCATTTCTCCTCGTACAAGTAATGTCTCCAGACTTTAAGTGCAAACACGATAGCTACCAATTCCAGATCGTGAGTAGGGTAGTTTGACTCGTGTGGTTTTAATTGCCTTAAAACATAAGCTACCACGTTTCCATCTTGCATTAGGACACATCCTAGTCCAAAATGAGATGCATCATTGTAAACAGTGTACTCCTTGCCCGATACTGGCTGGATGAGAACCAGAGCATGAGTCAGGGCTTGTTTAAGCTGATCCAAACTTCGTTGTTGGTTCTCTGACCAAACAAAGGGTGTATCTTTGCGAGCGAGCTTAGTCAAACTTGCGGTAAATGGATGAGAATCCCTTGACAAAACATCGATAATACTTGACTAAACCGAGAAAGCTTCTGACCTCACCAACATTCCTCGAAGGTCTCCAATCTAGGATGGATTGAATTTTGCTCGGGTCTACTTTAATCCCTTCTACCGAAATGACATGCCCAAGGAACGATACTTTCGATATCCAAAATTCACATTTAGTGAACTTTGCAAACAATTGACATTCTCGGAGAGTTTGTAATACAATTCAAAGGTGTTCAGAATGTTCTTCCTTATTCCGAGAATACACCAAAATGTCATCAATAAAAACGACCACGAACTTGTCAAGATAGGGCTTGAATACACGGTTCATGAGATCCATGAAAGCATTCAGAGCATTGGTTAACCCGAATGGCATTACAAGGAATTCAAAATGGCTATATCGAGTAACAAAGGTTGTCTTAGGTACATCTTCTTCTTTTACCCTCATTTGGTAGTATCTCGATCGTAAGTTGATCTTTGAGAATACTGCGGCATCTTTGAGTTGATCGAAAATATCTTCAATCCTTGGGAGAGGATGTCGATTCTTGATATTATGCTTGTTCAATTGTCTGTAGTTAATACAGAGTCTCATAGTACCATCTTTCTTCTTCACGAACAAGACTGGGGCACCCTAGGGAGACGAGCTAGGCCTAATGAAACCCTTGTCTTGTAGTTCTTGGAGTTGTTTCTTGAGTTCTTTCAACTCAACAGGTGCCATCCGATAAGGTGTGATGGACACCGGAGTTGTTCTAGGTTGAATATCGATCCCGAACTCTACTTCTCTAGTTGGAGGGAGACCAGGGAGTTCATCGGGAAAAACATCAAGATATTTAGATACAATAGGCACACTAGGTAAGCCGAATTCAAGTTCATCTTATAAGACCATAGTAGAAAAGATTGAGGTTGGTTTCTTGACAATTAGAAGAATTGATTCATTTCCTAAGCCCCGGAGATAAAGTCTCCTATTTAGGCAATCTACCCAGGCTTCATGCTTGCTTAACCAATCTAGTCCTAGTACTAGATCGAACTCACAAGTTGGTAGTGCATATAGATTAACAAGAAATGGTACATTTCGAATGAATAGGGGATAGTTTCTATAGATAAAGCTTATGTTTGTAATTCCCTCTATAGGGTTCGAAACTACAAGGCTTTGTTTTACAATTTTAGGCTTTAAGTTCAACTTTTCAATCAAGGTTGAGCATACAAAAGAATGAGTGGATCCCGAGTCTATTAAAGCATAAACATGAGTCGAATTTAACTCAATGGTACATGCTATAACATCGAGTGATTCTTCATCTTCTTTTCCTCGGATATGATAGATTTGAGCAGAAGCCTGAGATTCCTGGTGAGTACGGGCATTTGAATGCTGTCCTTTTCCCTTCCCCTGATTTCCAGACAGAGCTTGTCTGGGACCTTTGTTTAGAATGGAAGGAGTTGAGCTAGCATTTGCAGGAGTTTGATTCGGAACCTTGTTAGGATTCTGAGGACAATCCCTGATATAGTGATCGGAGGCGAAACACATAAGTAACATAGATTCTGTTGAGTTCTACACTGACCAGTATGGTGTTTTTGACAAAACTTGCAAGTAGGATATTGAGCAGCTTTACCAAAATTCCCTGTACTATCAACTGAGATGATCGGGGATGAAGGCTTGGTTACTGTTTGGAGTCTCGGTATGAAGTTTCTTTTCTGAGCAGGAGTGTAATTCGAAGAGTGATCCTTAGAATATTTGGACTTCTTTGACTACCAGTGAGGCTTGTTATCATTCCTGGATCGTTTGTCTTTCCAGGAGTTTCCGCTTTTGCGTTTCTCAGAGGCATTCATCTTTGCCTCGGCTGCAATGGCCTGGTTCACCATATTCTGGAAGTTAGTGATACCCAGGGTAGTGAATATTGGACTTAATTCATTATTCAGTCCATCGATAAACATCTTACAGTTGTCAGCATCAGTCTTAATGTATTCCAACCGTATTTGCAATACTTGCAGAAGTCACTCACGTACTGTTCAATAGGTCGACCACCTTGCTTGAGGTACAAGAAACACTTCTGGCGTTCGGCCAGGTATTGTTCACTAATGTATTTCTTCTTGAATTCCTCGAGGAAGAATTTCCAAGTTACAGCTTCAGTAAGAGCAGTCAGGGTAGTGGTTTCCCACCAGCTCAGAGCTTCGTCTGCCAACAGGGCTATAGCACATTCAAGTTTGTGTTCATCAGAACATGGCAGTTGTTTGGTCAGGATTCGAGTAGTGGCCTCTAACCAATACTCAACTATTTCGGGATTGGTTTCATTAGTACCGGTAAAGGTATAAGCCCGGTGTTGAGCCAGTTTATCAATCGGGGCTCTAGTTGGAGCAGTAGCAGGAGAAGGAATTGGATGGTCTCGTTTCAAGGTAGTTACAAGAAGATCGAACATCTCCTTCATGCTCAGGAGACATTCTTGTTGCACAGGATTTATAGCAGGAGCTTCCTATTGAGCAGCAGCTTGGGCTCTAGGTTCAGCTCGTTGCTATGGAGGATTCTGCTCCATCCTCACACTATCTCCTTCATTCGAGGAGCCTACAGGACTTTCATCATCCCAAGCGAGCCTTGTTTTAGACATTCTACATTTAAATAGAACAATTAGGAATTCGGTTTAGTTAAGCAAAGACACAAGCTATATAATACAAGTATCCTATATGATGCAAGAGAGCCCGATTTAATCCTAGAACCGACTAAAAAATCTCTAATACCAATAAATGTAACACCCTACCCCAGGTTAGCAGGAAACTGGTCCGGGACCGTTACCAAGAGATAAACAATCAAGAACGAGGCAAGAATAGGTTAACTCATCCCTATTAGATGAGTTACTTAACTAGCAATTAACCAAGCAATCATTACTTAACATGTAAGCTATCTCATACTTTGTTTACAATACATTATAGGTTACCAAACAATTTAATTAACATCATCATACAAGTTTCATTCGAATAACTTAAGTGAGTACACATGTTTCCAATACATTTTATTGTTCCTTAAATTGATACATGTAACATTTCAATTGTACATACCTTGTCTCCAAGCAAGCAATATGCCAAGCCTTACCATTCGGCATTCACCATACAAGCTTATAAAAATACTACAACACAGTATGTTTACACAAGTAATTATAACATATCACAAGTCATTCGAATGGCACAAGGCTAGTTTAATTACTTTGAATCATTCAATATTTATATTCGTATGCGTAGCAAAGAGTCCATTACTTGATTCATAATATCAACCAAGTTCATACACAGTAAGCCCATTCAAAACATATATATATACAAGTTCAAGTATTCAAAATGCATGCACAAGTCACTATATACATTCTAAGTGCCACCAACTAGGGGAGTACAAAACAAGTATGAACCATACTTTAGCTATGCTTATGTCTTGCTTCGAGCTCAAGAAATCAGGCTTCAGGATCAAGCAATGATCGAATCTTTTATCCTGTGCTTGGGAAGAATGAAAACAAGAGTGATAAGTACAAGAATGTACTTAGTGAGGTAGCAACTAGTTATAACCAATTGTTATATCAAGTTAAGAGTCAAATAGTCAAGAATGATCCTAGCTAAGGATTTCAAGGCAATCGAATAGCATAAGAAGCAAGATACAACGAATAATAATCCATGCTTTATCCATTTTAAGAAATCAAGCTATTCATGGTCACATAACAAGTAGTCAAGCAATTCATGCTTACATAACAAGAAATCAAGCAATTCATGATTACATAACAAGAAACATAACAAGAATCAAGCAAATCATGCTTAAATAACAAGAAATCAAGCAATTCATGCTTACATGACAAGTAATTCAAGTATTCAAGTTTACATATCAAGTATCAAGATTATATTAGTTCATTTATTAGCTTTTAACACAATCATTGGTTTATAGTTTGTCTAGGTAATCGAGTCTCCAACCAACTATCGCCATAAGATGTACCGTAGTACTGGTCAACCCTCATACTGTCGCCAAAGACCACATACGTACCCTCTGTCAGTCGCCAATTAGGGGCCTTAGCTCTAGACCGTAGTCCACCCTGACACAATGAGCTCTAGACTCTAAGGCATGCCCTTCTACCTATTCAACTAGCAACCAAGGTTATTTGATTACACTTTATTTATTCAAGGATTTCAAGCTTTTCAAGTTCAAGAATCAATTCAAGTATGGTATAGTTACATTATGCTTTAGCCCTTAGGCCAATTGAGCCTTAGCTCATCATTTTGCAATTTAACTGGTTATTCAAGTAAACATTGTACATATGTCATCTTAGGCATCAAGCAAGATCTTTATTTCATGACTTAATTCATGTTATCAAGTATTTTCATCACAGAAATCCATACAAGAAAGCATTCGATGGTTCACACCCAAGGCATCAAGAATCAAGTATTTACACCATAGAGCACTATCAAGCAAGCATTATAATAAGTCGTATCCAAGGCATGGAATCATACATTTGTTTTCACTTTTCTTTCTAATTAATTTATAAATTTGCATGCTATTACTTAATCACAATTTTAGTTTAGTTCAATCTTCCCTTTTATTCATATTCAAGTTAAATTAAGATCATTAACATGGCATATCAATGGCAAGAAGATAGTCATGCATATTTTAGTTTGCACTGTCCCTAGTGTTTCTTCTCTACAATTCATTCTACAATCCAGAATTCAGTTCTGTTTTCTCCTAATGAATTTAGACATGTTAAGTCAATGTCCATAAAATATTCAGCCTTAAATTCCCTTTATACAATTTATGGTGATTTTTCAAAGTTACTACCCAGATTCTAACATTATAATTCAACTTATTTTCATGTTCTTACATGTCTAGGTAAGTTTAACTCACTTATCTATGTGATCATAACAAGGCATTGTAGTCCTAAGTTTAATTTAATCTATTTGATCAACAACATTCCTCTAATTCACCATTTGAGCAGTCCATTACCCAGCTTTAGCTTATCCAATTATATGAACTCATTTTCCAGCAAGCTAATTACTCTATTCAATTCTCAATTCACTTAGCAATGTGATCAAAACAGGGTAGCATGTATAACCAAACATGTTTACACTTTTAAATTAGCAAAACAGTCCCTACACTTATGTTTGTGCATCGAACAGCCCTCAATTCAACAATTTATTCTTAAACATCTTTAAAATCATAAAAGCAGTCCCTATCCTCAATTTCCAGCAACCATACATATTTCCTTAGCAATTTGATCGATAACACTCAAAATTTCAAAGGTCTTAGAAGCTAACCATCACTATAATATACATATCAAACATGGTGTTACCAAAATCACTAAAATTACTTGAACTCTAACTTAATATTCTAGCATTTCGAACAAGTTTCTTGTTATATACATTCATATCCATCATCAAGAACCATTTCACTAGAATAGAAAAGAGGGATGAAATTATTACCTTCCTAACAAGAAGCTATCCGAACTAACTCCATCAATTAAGGCAAATTAATCAAACAAACAACTCTCTCTCACTACTCTCTAACTTTTGGTCATGTGGGATAAAGGGAGGAAGAAGGAAGATGATAGCATTTGTTCATCTTTCCTTTCCCTCTAAACCGTGAGTCATCAATCCCCAACACTTGTCTCCCTTACAAAAATAACAAGTGTACTAGTCCTCACTTTTAAGGCTCGATTTACATGCAATCAATAAGTTTATAAAACAATTCGTTTTAATCCTTGAAAAATTGGTTATCAAATTTTCCTTTGATTCAAATTGGCCCTTAACTCCTTTAATTAAATAAGACAATCCAAAACATCATGATAATTGAATTATATTTAATAAGAACATCCTACTAGGCCATACTTTGGGGTATTACATATCATGCATAGTTAAACCGCATGATATCCCAAAACCTTGCCTAGTTAGACTGAAAGATTTGATACCCTCGCCTAGTTATACCGCGAGCTTAAGACCCTTGCCTAGTTACACCGCAAGTTTTCCATCTTTGCCTTGCTAAACCTCATGATTTGACAATCCTCGCCTAGTTAAACCGCGATATGTTATTTCCTCGCCTAGTTAAACCTTGAGTTTTACTTCCTTGCCTAGTTAAACTGTAAGATGTTGTTTCCTCGCCTAGTTAAACCATGAGTTGTACATCCTTTCCTAGTTAAACCGCATGCCCCAAATGATGTCCCAACAGTCCGGGTGGCCTTGTTACACTG
The DNA here is from genome assembly GCA_019671005.1 of Hibiscus mutabilis. Taxonomy (NCBI): domain Eukaryota; kingdom Viridiplantae; phylum Streptophyta; class Magnoliopsida; order Malvales; family Malvaceae; genus Hibiscus; species Hibiscus mutabilis. The sequence goes on along the minus strand of CM033744.1, from coordinate 18,157,020 downwards.
CCATACCTCAAGGAGCCATGGCCACAATCGATTTAGTTCATAATTTATAGTATACTTTTAATCCTATGGCATGCCAACTATATCCGATTGTTTTCTCACCTTGTCACATAGCCAATATATCATTTACAAAACCATTTACTTACCATTTTACAATGCATTACATAAAACACCACATATGCAAATCCCATTGCCAATGCAATAACACCATTCCCAACTGGAATGAAAACCAATGCTTGCTAGCATTTAATATACTTTTAAACCCCTGCATATGTACCTAAAATCATGCATTTCCAGTAAGTAAATCATACCAGGTTTATCACCAAAACTTGCAAACAACATGCCCATTTACAAGCCGATATTCAAGGGCAGAATGAGCGAAACTTACTTCCTAGCTTAGGTAAGTGTCTCACGCTTACCCTAAACTCCCAACAACATTTACAAACCTTTGTAAAGCATTAAAAACCAGTTTCCACTCACCGATACGCTTTACCTTTCTTTCCAACATGAGACAAGCTCTCTACAAGCCACCAAAACAACGTCAAGCTTCGTCACCTTGATTATGCCCTATTTTAAACAAATAAAACTAGAGGATAAATGCATTAAAATGCATTCAAACCATTGACTAATAGCAATCTCCCACAGCTCCCAAGTTGCCCACTCGAAAACCATCCGAAACATACCAAAATCATCATACAATGTTTCCGAAACTTAACCCAGCCATAAAACAACAATTCAACCCACCAACCAGCATCTAATAACATCCAAAAACTTTTTCCTAACATCCTTTTACCTCCAGCAAATATTAAATTCGATTATCTCCACAATAACTCAAAACTAGCAACCTAAACAATTAGAGATTCAAGAGTTTCGGGATTCTATTGATAAAAACAACTTATTAACATCAAAACACATCCAAAACATATATTAAATCAATCTCAAACACTGGAAATCAGATCCACTTCAGAAATTACCACGTTTCATCAATATTTCCAAAATAACTCAATTAAACATTGATAAAACATTAAAATCACATTACTACTTATAAATCAAGGATCAAATATATGGGAATATCAATAATGAACCATTTAATAGTAGAGATCACAGACCTTACCCCTGTTATGTGATTTCTCCCTCAATTGGCTTATTTAAATCTCAGAAAACATAAGATTTCAATGAGATTTTGCAAAACAAAGTTAAATAATCAAATTAAAATCAATAATCTGAGTGAAAATAGTCCCTCAGCTCTGGATTTTGATGAAATTCTGAGTGTTTGGAAGAAAAGAAGTTTAGAGAAAAGGTTTAGGAAAAAGTTACGTAAATTTCTTTTAAAAGCTAATAACTAACTTTAGATATTAATCCTTCTTAACACCCTTCTAAAACACATGTTTAAAATGATTTAATTGAAGGAAGAAACCACCAACAAACACTTGGTAGATTAGCTCCTTAAGGATTCTAAGGATTTGACCCTTTTGATTTTAGTCACTTTGAAACAGTTTTCAAAAATCGTATTTTGGTCACTAACCCTAAATGTCATATTTCCAAATTCCCTTTTCTAAAATTCATTCAACCAAAAATAAATATATATTAAAAGATGATTTCTAACTATTTCTTTATATTTTTATCTTAACAAAAAATATACGGTCCCAAATTCGGCTCAAATCTCTAACCCGGTCCACCGGATCGTCTAATAAACCTCAAATTCGCTAGGCCCAAAACCAGGGTGTTCAACTCTCCCACACTTAAGAAATTTCGTCCCTGAAATTACCTGGAGGAAACAAGTGTGGAAATTGCTCCTTCATATCCGCATTGCTTTCCCAAGTAGCTTCCTCAACATCCCAGTGTCGCCATAAGAACTTCACGAGCTCTATCATCTTACCACGTAGGACTTTCTTGCTGGTATCGAGGATCTCCACGGGTTCCTCATCAAAGGATAGATCCGACCTCAAATCCATATCATCCACCAGCATGACATGCGATGGATCTGATCGATATATCCTCAACATCGAAACATGGAACACATTATGAATTTTCTCCAACTCGGGAGGAAACCTCAACAGGTATTCCATAATACCCACACGCTCAATAACCTCATATGGTCCAATGAACCTCGGACTAAGCTTACCTTTACGTCCGAATATCATTACCTTTTTCCAAGGTGACACCTTCAAGAATACGCGATCGCCCACCGCATATTCAACTTCCTTACGCTTCAAATCTGCATAAGATTTATGTTGATCCGTGGCCGCTTTCAACCAGCCGCATAAAAGCTTAACCTTCTCATCTGTGTCTTTTAACACATCCGGTAGAGTAACATGCTTTTCCCCCATCTCAGCCCAACATAAGGGCGTACGACACCTCCGATCATATAACGCCTCATAAGGTGCCATTTCTTTACTCGCCTAATAACTATTGTTGTAAGCAAACTCAACTAAAGGCAAATGCTTCTCCCAGGTTGCTTGGAACTCAATAATACAACACCTCAGCATATCTCCAAAACCTGGATAACCCGCTCAGACTGCCCATCCGACTGAGGATGATACGAAGTGCTAAAACTCAACCTCGAGCCCAAGGCCTGGTACAAACTCCTCTAAAACCATGCCATAAACCTCGGATCCCTATAAAAAATGATGGATTTAGGTACACCATCCAAGCGCACAATCTAAGCTATATACAAATCTGCCAACTTGTCCAAGGTGTACGTTGTATGCACTGGCAGGAAATGTGCACACTTTGTGAACCGGCCAATAATCACCCAAACGGAATCCTTCTTAGTTGGTGTCAACGGCAAACCTGTTACAAAATCCATGGTGATTCTCTCCCATTTCCACTCCAAAATTTTCAGTGGTTGCAACAACCCGGATGGAAATTGATGTTCAACTTTGACTCACTGACCTACCATGCACTTGGAAACAAATTTAACCACATCTTTTTTCAACCCAACCCAGTAGTATGCCTCCTTCAAATCATGATACATCTTAACACTACTAGGATGCATAGCAAAAGGGCTAGAGTGTGCCTCCGTCAAGATAGTGTTCCTCAACTCTGGATCATCCGGCACCACTATTCGACCCTTGAAACACAAAACTCCATCATCATCAAAATGAAATTCCGTCGGATTACCATCCACTATGTCCTTAACATGCTCATCCAACTAATCATCGTACGATTGCTTAGCTTTAATCAACTGTGATAACATAGGCTTGACTTGCAATTCAGCCAGCAAACCACCCTCTCGTGTCATACTCAACCTTGCAAACATAGCTCGAAGCTCAATTGCAACCTTGCGACTAAATGCATCCACCACCACATTGGCTTTACTAGGATGATACTCAATTGTCAAGTCGTAATCCTTATGCAACTCCAACCATCTATGTTGCCTAAGATTCAAATCCTTCTAGGACATCAAATACTTCAAGCTCTTGTGATCCGTAAAGATCATACACTTCTCACCATAAAGGTAATATCACCAAATTTTCAAAGTAAATACCATATCCTCAAGCTCCAAACCGTGAGTTGGATAATTGCTTTCATGAACTTTCAACTGCCTCGATGCAAAGGCCACAAGCTTCCCATCTTGTATCAGCACACAATCCAAGCCAACATACGACGCATCACTATAAACCATAAACTCCTGTGTTGATTCAGGCTGAATCAACACAGGAGCATACGTCAAAACTTCCTTCAGCTTCTCAAAACTGTGCTGCTACTTCTCCGTCCGCACATAAGGAACATTCTTCTGTAACAATTTAGTCAATGATGCTGTAGTACTCGAAAACCCCTAAACAAAACGGCAATAATAACCAGCCAACCCAAGAAAACTACGCACCTCCGATACAAACTTAGATTGCTTACAATTGAGAATGGTCCCAGGTTCCTATGGATCAACGCGAACACCTTCCACGGGAGCCACAAAACTAAGTAACACCACTTCCTTAAGCCCAAACCTCACACTCGCTCAGCTCGACGTACAACTAATTACCCTTCAACACTTGCAACATAACCCACAATTATTGATCATATTCTTCCTCTGTACGAGAGCGCACGAGAATATCATCTATAAACACCACCACGAACTGATCAAGATATTCATGGAACGCCCTTAACCTCAAGACTCACCACAACAGCTAAATAAGCTTACGACATCCTTTTCGCTTGAGCAGCCGCAACAACATTGGACAAGAATTCCATATTCTTCCCAATTACCACAACTTCACACCCACCAACTAATCTCAAAGAAACCCTCTTTTGGATCCACATCCACAATCATCTTGTGCTCACTCAACCATTCTATACCAAAACACATTAAAACCATGGAATGGCAACTCCATTATCTTCGAGGCAACTCATAACCTTGCACCACCAAAGGACACCGCCTATGCAACCTTCTAAACCAAGAAGAACTAGCTACTATCACTACTTCTGCCTCCAAAATGTTATCCATAAGTGTGGACATATGTATGCATGATTACTTATATGTCATCCTTGATGCCTATGCATATGGATGCAATACCTCTAATGTCATGCCCAAAGATGTATGCATGTACTGACATATTTAAATATATACATATAAGTGTTTTTGCACTGTGCATGATCAATGTCCACACTCACTTATAACATTCCTGGTATCAAAATTCCTCCAACGCAGCAGAACACTCTAGCAACCCTCAACACTTGAGCAAGACTCCTTCCCGATACTACAGTGCACGAGAATGCCACTACTATGACTATTATCCAAAAGTAGGTGTTCATAGAATACCCAACACGACATCATCTCGAATGTCATTAGCACATTCGACACCCCCACAAACAACCACAACGGCTAGTGGTCTAAAACCCAAATAGCACCAATCACGCTAGAACCTCGAAAAAGAACTCTCAGGCGAACAAACCTCACCTCATACACGACAATTAGCATGCCAACTCCTGCCAACACTTCAAGAGAATTCATCAAACATATGCTCACTTGACATATATGAAAACGTAGACCCCAAATTAACCTAGGATAACAATAACAAGGATTGCAAAGTGAAAGTACCTGCGATTACATCCCTATCATTGCGACCTTCTTGACGAACAAAGCTTGGTGCCGGTCCACCATTATCCAGTCACCCAACAACCTCCTGAATTGGTGTAGCTCATTCACACTTCAGGTGATCAGAAGATCCATATTTCCAGCAACGCATGGTATTTCCCCTATAAACATTTTGTGACGTCTACCACACACTCAGTCCTAATACGAACTCCTTGGTTACCCTAACCAACATTGTTACCACGTTTATGACCCAACTTACGCCTCTTATCACGAGACCTCCCATTCTGCTTCCTAGAATAGCCAAAATCAGTCGCTCTCTTACCCGAGCTCACACTCACTGCCTACGTAGAAGTAGCTAAAGACGAACCTTATTCGACCACCGCAGTAGGTGCCGGTGCTTTCACTTGTACTCCAGTCATCGCTACTCGAAAAGCTACCATCACCACCTAAACCAAGGGGTCAAATCACCGAAAACTGACACTGGAGGAGCTTGTGGTACACCACCTACCCAACATCAACAGGAGTAACCAGTGGAGGAGAAGAAGGTAAAACAACAGAGAGATTCCCTTCCACATCACTATTCTGCCCAACTCCGGCACTATCAGCCTTTACACGAAACTCACGTTGAACCACGCTAACAAGAACATCAAAACACGTTAAAGTTAGGCTAGCATTAGGAAAAGGATCCAAGATAACTTTATAAAAAAAATTAAACCTCGGTAATAGGTAATGTGTTCCCAAACCATACCCCAACATGATATTAAACAATCACCGTTCAAATAAACAATCACCGTGCAACTCAAACAACAACAGCTAATCAAATAACAACATCCCAACTTTTCACAAACCTGGCTCTGATACCAACAAATGTAACCCCCTCGACTCGGCCTAGTCGCAAGACCGAACTGAGCAAGCTACATTAGGTTTACCGAAGTAAACCGAGAAGATTAAACCTAAAAATATCTATTTTTTCATTTTATCATGTCTAGATGCATTAATTCTTTCCTACATGATCATATTGCACACAGGTGAGCACTCATCTCAATCAGGCATCATAATGACATCTAATTGCCACAAACACAAATTAGGGACCAAAATGCAATTTCTGCAACATAAAAGGATTTTTCTAATTTTTAAGTTACCAACCTTTAATTAAGTACATTTTATGCTTATATGTCAAAAATTAGCTTCAAACGATCATCCATACTCAAATAATTGGCAAAAAAAGATTCAGGGATTAAAACGAAAGAAACCAGAACTGCCTTTCGAAGACATTAACAGAAACAACGATATCCGTATTGATACGCTGAGTCCCGTATCGATAAGATTGTGAACTTATCATTTCGATATGGTAAGACTCGTACCGGTACGCCACTTTGAGTATAAAATATGTTTTAAAATCCTTAAACACCATACCAATAAGGTCACCTGGTGTTTAAATACGCGACCTCATTCCCAAAAAGTGAAATTCCAGTAACCATTAAGTGTATCGAAACACCCCTACCTGTACCGAAACACCTTGGCCTTATTTCCCTAACTGTACCAATACGGTCCCCCGCGTATCGGTACTCCTAGGCTTGTAATTTCAAAATTATCTGGTTTTTCACACAATTCTAGATGCAATTGGCCCTTAGCAACTTGCATATATGCATAACAACATTTGAGCATACATAAACTATCATTTATACCAAGTTTAGGCAAACAAGGCAACCTCATACTTCCAAAGGACCACTCTAGAGGCATGCTTCTTAGACCACTTTGCCAAACATACCAAAATGCACAATTAGGCCACTCTCAGCATAAGCAGCATGCCAACACACTCAACATAGCATATTAAACATGGACAAACGAGCACAACATAGCAATCCATAAGGGAACTCTAGATGCATACCAATACATCCATTCAACCATGGGCAAGTAATAACATCAAGGTGAGCAACATCTAACCATTATCAAAAACCAGCATAGAATCATTCTAAAAACCACAATACAATAAATTTACAACTCTCAAAGCATTATAAACAAGCCATGTTTAAATCCAAAGCATTATAAACAAGGTTCAAACACATGAACTTTCATATATATTGGCATTTATAGTGACCCGGATAGACTACCTCTATCCTATATACATATTGGATACAGGGATGTCTCATACCATGCCTAGTTAAACCGCATGATATCCCAAAACCTTGCCTAGTTAGACCGCAAGATTTGACACCCTCGCCTAGTTATACCGCGAGCTTAAGACTCTTGCCTAGTTACACCGCAAGTTTTCCATCCTTGCCTTGCTAAACCGCAAGATTTGACAATCCTCGCCTAGTTAAACCGCGAGATGTTATTTCCTCGCCTAGTTAAACCGTGATTTTTACTTCCTTGCCTAGTTAAACCGCAAGATGTTGTTTCCTCGCCTAGTTAAATCGCGAGCTGTACTTTTTTGCCTAGTTAAACTGCAAAATTACCATCAATTTGGATTGCCTAGTTAAACCGCATGGCCCAAATGATGTCCTAATAGTCTCGGTGGCCTTGTTACACCGCCATACCTTAAGGACCCATGGCCACAATCGATTTTGTTCATATTTTATAGTGTACTTTTAATCCTATCGCATGCCAACTATATCCGATTATTTTCTCACCTTGTCACATAGCCAATATATCATTTACAAAACCATTTACTACCATTTACTTACTATTTTACAATGCATTACATATGCATTACATAAAACACCACATATGCAAATCCATTGCCAATGCAATAACACCATTCCCAACCGGAATGAAAACCAATGCTTGCTAGCATTTAATATACTTTTAAACCCCTGCATATGTACCCAAAATCATGCATTTCCAGTAAGTAAATCATACCATGTTTATCACCAAAACTTGCAAACAACATGCTCATATCCAAGCCGATATTCAAGAGCAAAATAAGGGAAACTTACTTCCGAGCTTAGGTAAGTGTCTCACGCTTACCCTAAACTCCTAAAAACCTTTACAAACCTTTGTAAAGCATTAAAAACCAGTTTGCACTTACCGATACGCTTTGCCTTTCTTTCCAACGCGATACAAGCTCTCGGCAAGCCAACAAAAGAACATCAAGCTTCGTCGCCTTGATTATCCCCTGTTTTAAACACATAAAACTATAGGATAAATGCATTCAAACCATTGCCTAACAGCAATTTCCCGCAACTCCAATGTTGCCCACTCAAAAACCATTTGAAACATACCGAAATCATCATCAAACATTTTCGAAACTTAACCCAGCCATAAAACAACAATTCAACCCATCAACCAACATCTAATACATCCAAAAACTCTTTCCTAACGTCCTTTTACCTTCAGAAAAGATTAAACTCGATTATCTCCACAATAACTCAAAACTAGCAACCTAAACAATTAGTGATTCAAGAGTTTCAGGATTCTATTGATAAAAACAACTTATTAACATCAAAACATATCCAAAACATATATTAAATCAATCTCAAACACTGGAAATCAGATCCACTTCAGAAATTACCATGTTTCATCAATATTTCCAAAATAACTCAATTAAACATTGATAAAACATTAAAATCACATTACAACTTATAAATCAAGGATCAAATACTTGGGAATATCAATAAAGAACCATTTCACAGAAGAGATCACGGACCTTACCCTGTTATGTGATTTCTCCCTCAATTGGCTTGTTTAAAGCTAAGAAAGCATAAGATGCCAATGAGATTTTGCAAAACAAAGTTAAAGAATCAAATTAAAATCAATAATCTGAGTGAAAAGAGTCCCTCACCTATGGATTTTGATGATATTCTGAGTGTTTGGAAGAAAAGAAGTTGAGAGAAAAGGTTTAGGAAAAAGTTACGTAAATTTCTTTTAAAAGCTAGTAACTAACTTTAGATATTTAATCCTTCTTAACACCCTTTTAAAACACATGTTTAAAATGATTTAATTGAAGGGAGAAACCACCAGCAAACACTTGGTAGATTAGCTCCTTAAGAATTCTAAGGATTTGACCCTTTTGATTTTAGTCATTTTAAAACAGTTTTCAAAAATCGTATTTTGGTCACTAACCCAAAATGCCATATTTCCAAATTCCATTTTCTAAAATTGATTCCACCAAAAATAATATATATTAAAAGATAATTTATAACTATTTTCCATATTTTTATCTTACCTAAAAATATACGGTCCCAAATTTGACTCGAATCTCTAACCTGATCTACCAGACCGTCTAATAAACCTCAAATTCGCTAGGCCCAAAACCGGGGTGTTACATTACATCAAACCCATAAAATGACAACTCCATTAGATTTGCCTCAAACACATGACCATGAACCATCAAAGGACATCTCTTGTACAACCTCCTAGCAACTACTGTCTCACCAAAAGAACTAGTTACCCGCATACCAACATCTAACACCTCTACATGTATATCAAGCAAGCATGCATGTTCGCGCAATATGTATGAATGTGTAGAACCATAATCTATCAAAGAAAGCATTGGTATAGACAGCAAAGTAAATGTACCTGTAATCACATCGACATTATTCATTCCCACACGATGCGCAAAAACTCTCGCCAGTCTGCCATCCTCAGGCTGAACCGCTATGGTATGGGCAACTACCCTCTGACCATCCTCTCTATGCTGAAAATGTCCACGATTGCGCCCACGACCTCTTTATAGCACAACAGCAAGTGCATAAGCTTGACCTTCTCTAGCAAACTATAAACAATCACGTCTGATGTGATCCCCAAAACCATAGCTCAAACAAGCGCCAAGGGTACCCCAACACTCTCCCGTGTGTCGTCTACCACATTTCCCACATTCAGGTGTTTGAGCAAAGGTATTCTGAACAGGTTGTCCACGTCCAGCATTACTCCATTTGCATCTCTGACCTGGATGATACCTTCTATCTATATGCTTCTTGTATCGGTCCCTACCAGCATCTGATTCAGCTTGCCTCTTTCCAGAAGAAGAACCCTCAGAACGTGCAATCAACCCCAAGTTATGTTCTATGTCCTTAGCTCGAGAAACCTGGACATCAAACTCTGTATAGTCCGTAGCCAACATGTAGGTCTTTACCTCCTTCACCAGCCCATAGCAGAATCAGTCGCATCGTTGGTGTTCATCAGAAACTAGTTTAGGAGCATATTGGCTCAATCGGACAAACTGGATCTCGTATTCAGAAACAAACATGTTTCCCTGCTCTAAAGCCATAAACTCCCGCTTCTTCTCATCTTGATAATGAGATCATAAATACTTCTTCCATAAGGCTACACAAATGAACTCTCATGTCACATCTGTAAGTGTTATACCCACGATAGCAGTTGTCTACCAACTGTAAGCATCACCCTAAAGCAACGACACAATGCATCCTAACTTGCGAGCATCCATATATTCCATCTAACCAAGGATACTCTCGGTGCTAGCAAACCACTCCTCTGACTCTTCTGGAGCCAAACCCTTAAACTCAGTACCACTTACAAAAACTTTGGGTTTAAGGTTTTAACTTAAAAAAATATTTTAAGTTCGAATCATTGTCAATTTTGTGAGTCAATTCAGTATTAAAAATTTATTCTATTTTATAAAATAGTTCTTGTTATATCAAAATCAAATATAGATTTATCGATCTCCCTCTTTTGATATAACAAAACTAAAATAAATTTTTAAGTCACTCCCCCTTTCTTTAAATAAAAATAATAATAATAGGGGTATTTTTTTGAAATTAAGGGTATAAAATTTTAATCCTACAAAAGTGTGATTAAAATATTATTACGTGTTTTTAAGTTATAATAAAATATAAAAAACACTTAATATTATATTCATAGGCCTTCTTCACGATTAGAAAATAGAAACTAATAAATATAGAGTTTAGGTGAGATAATACGAGTTTTTTTTTATCTTAATCAATAATGAACGTTCGATTTTATTCAAGTGAAGTAATTTTAGCATTTATGATTAGTGACTCTGTCTACTCTTAAATAAGTCAACAAAACGCGAAGGATTCTAATATAAACTTGAAAGTTTTTCATGGAGGTTTAGACATTGCGATTGATTTTCTAATGACCAAAAAGAAATTAATGTTTTTTTTTCAACAGTGAACTAACTCCCTTGAGATTCCTTTAATCTGTAGATGTCACTCGTACAAGCAATCAACTTTTGCTTCAGTAAAAGATTTTCATCTACTTTCACCCTATCCTCGTTTCATTAATATTTTATAATAAATTCGTATTTATCTCTGTCCTAAAAATATTATTTTTTATTAACTTTTTTGGTCAAAAATTTTAAATTTTGACTCGTGATTATTTAAAATTTATTATTGATAAAAATATAAAAATATATATTTTAAAAATCTTTAATCAAGTAGATTTTAATTATATATTTTATAAAATTTAATTATTTAAAATATTTAATATAATTATAGTCAAAATTTTAAAATTTTAACTTTTAAAAAGTCAATAAAAGACAATATTTATGAGACATATAAAGTATTTTACTTTGAAAATGATAAATTGAAAGGCTTTTTACTTTCTGCTACTGCTTACAGGGTACAGTGATTCTGAAAAGGGCTTTCAGTTTAAGACAAAATGGGAAAGAGAGGGGCTAAGTGAGTAATTTCACAAGAAAATTTTGAGGGAAAAAAATTAAGATTAGATTTCACTTAAAAGAATACTTACTATTTACTGTCATTGGCCGAGTAAAAACTGGAAGATGGTGAAGGCAAAAGCTTGGAGTCTAACAAAGTCAAGAGAGAGGCTAAAAGATAATAAATTTTAATAATTGTTTAAAATTTTAAAATATTAGACTTTTTAATAATATTTTAGGTTATTTTTGTGTTTTTGATAATATCAAAATTTTATTTTGTAAGTATCAATATTTGTTCAAAAACTTAAAATGTTATAAAAAAAACAAAGGCTCCCTTCGCCATTGAGGTTGGAAACCATCGTTAGGGGCCAAACGGCTGTTTTAAAAAGTTGGAAAATCCAGCTTTCATGAAAATTTCGTTTGAGGGCTGAAAAGGTGGGCAAACGCCCGTTGAGAGCCAAATCATGAGTTGTTTGGGGTTGCTGTAGCTGGTAAACGGCCATTTGCCACAACCACCACAACCACAAACGTAGCCTAAGTATCGAAATTTATTTTGTAAGTATCGAAACTTGTCAAAAATACAAAAAATTCAACCTAAAATATTATCAATAAGTAACATTTTAAGTTCTTTGACAAATTTTGAAACTTGCTGTCTTTTAGTCTCACTCTATCAGGAATGGACCGAGAGGGCGATCGTCCTCTAATTTAAAATTCCTATACGTTTTAAAAATTTTTAAAATTTTCTCTATATTTTTATTAAAAATCTATTTTTACTCTTCTAAATTTTTATAAATTTACCCTCTAAAATTTTATAAATTCATCTTCTAATTTAAAATATTATGTTCGACCTTGCACCTTATATATGTCGTACCCCATATCTACCATGAATCTGGTAAAAGACTTTCCAGTTTTACTACCCTCTCTCTTTATATTACTATGTTTTTTTTCCTTCAGAATTGAAATAAATAAAGAAATAAAAGACTAGGGTCTGTAATCACTCATTTTTATCTAGTCTCTAAGTATCATATTAATATATTAGTGCATGATTACATATATATGTGTGCGTGCATATGTTGTTAATATTACATATATGATATATGTGTGATGTGTGAATGTATGCATGGTGCATATATTTGTGTATTACGTACCTATTACTATGTGTGTGATATGGTTATATTTATGTTATGGGTATCATATAATATATGTTGGTATATGTGCATTTATGAGTATGTTTATATATGTTTGAATGTATATATATTAATGTCCTTGTTATTATTGAATGTATACGAATGAGCGTTGCATGAATTGTATGTATTATTATTAAGTGTATTTATGTGTGAATGTATTTCATTACAATCGTATGTATGTGTACGTAAGTATGTATGTGTATGCATTTACTATTATATTAATATATTATTATTAATATATATATGTACAAATCTGAAAATAAAAACCCAATTAAATTAAGTGTCCAGATTATTACAAAACCCAAAAATACACGTGTCACGATCTGGAGCCGTTCCACCCGTTCGAGGTTTCATCTAGACCGTGTATTCTTCAAGTTATCTCAACCGTTTGATCGAATCTGATCCAACGGTCGAGAATGCCTCTGGCCGAAAACATCTCCCCCACACCGCCACCATGTTTCCACCATGCCGGCCTCCAACCACCGTGTTCAGGATTACCAGATATATCAAAATCTCAAAAAAAGAGGGATGTTAGTATCATTTCAGATCTAAAAAAATGTATTTTACAGTATTTGTTACCAAACCGAAAAGGGGGGATATATGTATGAAACAAGTAATTTGTAAGGGAGTCAAGTTTTAATCAGTTACAGAAAAAATAAGAAAGAAGCACAAAGTTTTAGTGGTAACTCCCCTTTCGTTTTCTTACTTCCTTGCATGCATGTACAAAAAATAAGAAGTGATAACAAAAAGGGAGGGATGTAGATTTGTTACCTTCGTCGTCAACGGGTCTCCCCTCACCAGTGACAAGCCTCCTCAGCTTTCCAAAGCTGAACATGGTGAACTGAAGGGAGAGGGAGGTCCCTTTTGGTTTCATTTCGGTTAAACATAAACAAAAAAAACTTTTTTTTCCATTTCGTATTTGCTTAGATCTAGACAAAAGGGTGAGTCTTAGTGTAAATCTAAGTTCAGATTTGGGTTCGGTTTGAAAAGAGGTTAGTTTTGGGTGTTTCTTTTGGTTCGCCGGCGCCGGCTAGCGGCGGTTGGCGGCAGAGAAGACGGCGAATGGTCACCGGTTTCTGGGTTCATCAAAGGTTTGGGATGGTTGAGTTGAGAGAAAATGAGAGATAGGTTATTATAAAAACGGGTTAAGAAGAAAAATAAGGGAAAATTTGAGATCGGGCTAAAAAAGGGGATTTTATAGGCATTTTATTTTGTGAAATGGTAAAATTCTGAAATAAATCCCCCAGCGTTTTCGATAATTGTATTTCTGTCTTGCCGCATGGGATATTTACAACTCTGGTCCCCCTTCTATTTTAAAATCTTGCAATCCAATCCCTGGATTAAATTGAATCAGTTTTTAAATGGCGAAATTACCTCACCAGTCCCACCGTGTTTTTGAAATTTTCACTTCAAGCCTGCCCCTTGGTCCAATTACAGTTTTAGTCCTTTTAGATTCTGTTCAGTTTGCAATTGCGTCCCTAAATCGCACATTATTGCCTTTTAATTTCTGTTTCTTATGTTTATTTCTTTTCATTTCAGTCCTGTTCCATATTTAAATATTCATGTTCGTTTATTATGATCGTATATGTTGATGTAGCCTTTTTACCTGCTCATATGTCTCTTGTGCATGTTTCGTATTTTCATGTTTATATGTATATGCGTGTTCAGTTTATGGTGATTATGTTTTTTTGCGTTTATTTGGTCTGTCGTACCACACATATTCGATAGATATTTTAGTCGGCTCGTACACAACTTGCTTCGTGTTTTAGCATGTATTGCATGTTCTCTTTGCTTTTAGGTTACGTGTTAGTATATTTTCTTTGTCATGTATAATACCATGTTCTACATATGTTACAATGTGTTTTAATATGTATGTCTGCTTGGAAAATGTGTTTTTGTCCCCACATGTATTTATGCATGTCTTGTTATTGTGATATGTTAAATTTGTTTTTATTTACGAGTAAGATTAATATGTATATATGTATGTTTTAGTTTAGTATTTTATTTATGTTAGATTAGTATTCTGTTATGTTAATATTTATTGCATTTAAATTGTTTGCCATGTTTTATATTTTGCCCACTAAGATTGCATATCGAGATATAAATTGTCAATGCGGTGCCCTTTTATCCGAGCATAAACGAGGCCAGTATCAGGCGTAATGATGGTGGTTGGGCGTTTATTCTCGGATAACGGGGCCTTTAAAATCTATTCGCACCTATAACCGAATCTTAACTTAATTGTCACTTTAATCCGGAAAATCTAATATTAATAAAGCGGTAATTATTAAAGTACCAATTTTGCGCGGTGTGGGGGTGCTAATCCTTCCCCATCCGTAACCGACTCCCGAACTCAAAGTTTTTTTGAATCTCTGGTTTTATGGTGTCCGGCCTACTTAAGTGGCCGGTGGCGACTCCAATTTCTAAATAAAATGTGTTTTTCAAAACCCCTACGGAATAAATATTTTAATACCCGAAAAATCACAAACACTTCGAGAACTCGGTATTTTTTTAGCGAATCGGACATCGCTACAGATGGCGACTCCGCTGGGGATATTTTTTTTTTAAAACAAATGAGTGTCAAGCTTTTTAAATAATTACCGCTTTACTAATATTAAAAATTCTGGGTTAAAGTGACTATTAAATTAACATTCGGTTATAATTGCGCGTTTATTTTAACGCATTTAAAATATGACATATAAACCCATTTTTAGTGGGGGGAAAACGCTAATGCTTTCGTGGAGATATCGTTCTCCCGTATGGGCCTAGAAAGTACCTTCGGGGCTCGAGTAGCTTATGCTTTCGTAAGGATATCGTTCCTTCGTACGGGCATAAGCGAATGGGTCCCCTAAATTGAACCCGGTTGAAAGGAGCCTATAATGGGTGATGATCGGGGGCCTTGCTACTCTTATTAGAGGACAACGAGGACAATTCGGGTACTTCCTAGAACAAAAACTGCATATAGAGAACACATAGAAACCCACCTTGTTAGAGCCATGCGAATAACCTAGGTGTCTTAGATGGATTGTAAATAGGATTTCCTTGTTTGTTTATCGCATTTAATTTGCCCTTTTATTACGTACTTATCATTTTTGTCCGGTATTGACTTGTTTTCTTTTTGCTTTGTTTTTGCATATCATCGCATTCGCATTACACAGGGCATTGATTCTCGAGTGATTTCTCCCATAATAGAAGATTGTTCATGATGGACCAAAGGTTCTCCGACCTAAAGGAAGGGGGTCCAATTCCAGAGTTCCATCCCGAGACTAGGCCAGGGACAACCGAAGAAGAATCATTCAAGGACTCCAGAACAGATTCGGTAAGCAGTGTCAATTCTGGTGACAAACAAGATGAAATACAAGAACTAAAGAAGCAGATGTCCGAGATGATGGACCAGATGAATGCTATGATGAAAGGCAATTAGCATGTCGAACTCAGAAAAGATTCGATCGAGGATCAGAATGTGGAACAGAATGGTCAGAATGTCGAAACAGACAACACCGTTAAATATGACAAATCGAATCCCTTTGTGATCAATCTCAAGAAGCAGACAAGTAGCATATATGGGGTAGATACCAAGGGAACAAAGGCAAAACCAGGGGAAGCTCGAGAATCTAATGACATCAGAAGGCATTATCCTATACCCATGAGATACACCGAGTTACTTCCGTTGCTTGTCGAAATGAGCCTTATCATACCAGTGAAGTCTGTACCAAGAAAACCTCCTTATTCGAAGGATTACAATAGTCGTGTCTGGTGCAGCTACCACATAGGTGATTCGAGTCATCACACTGAAAATTGTAGGGCCCTGAAGGATAGAGATCGAGATCTTAGCAGAATGGGAGTTTTGGGTTTCGAAAATGGACAACCCTGATTCTACAGCACGCCAGCTGTTGCCCGAGGGGCAAAGTCGAAGGAGGGTCAATACCCAGCCCAAGGTTCGGGTAACACAGAAGTGGGTCACTCAAGCGGGATAAAGTTAGGAGTCAAGAATAAAAGCGTCTCAGAAGATGAACTTGCACGCAAGTATGGCCAACTCGAGCATGAGAGGCACGATCTGAACATGAAATTGAAGAGTGTACAAGACGAGTACCAGAAGATGCACTTTGAATTCAAGAATATCGGTCTGGGTGACACCGTGGAAGAGTGGGTCAATGGTATGATTCAGCTGAGGAACGGTTCAGAACGCTGGAAGCAAAAATGCAAGAATAGTAAGAATAAAGTTAGATCATTATCACAGAAGCTGGAAGAAGCTGAGGGCCAACGCGACCTTCTCCAAACTGAGTTAGAAAGCAGTCTAGCCATGGAAGATATCCTTAAATCAAGTCTGCAGCAGGAAAGGAATGAATCACAAGTCTTTCAAATGGAAAACGCAGCACTCAAAGAACAGGTAGCGAGGCTCGAGACTTCTTTACGTACCAGTAAGATTCATCCTGGGTAATGACCGTTCAACTACAAAGGGCCGAGCAAACAATATGGGAGAAAGACCGAGACATGAAGATGGTTACGACTCAAGCCCGACAAGTAGCTCAACAGGTAGCAGATTTAGCCGATGCAACAGCACCAATAAGCCAGAATATGGATCCAGCGTTGGACCGCGAAGGAAAGCTGACAGGACTGTTGAATGAGGTCAAGACATTAGGTGCCAGGGCTCACCGCTATCTATAAAACCCTAATACCGGATGTAATGAAACCTTTTGGTCTGAATGAAAGATATCCTATAGGGAAAAATCACTTGCGGAATCGATGCTTTATTGCATTCATGCATTGCATTTGCATCACGTCCTTTACATTATTTAATAATTTTATCATCGCATGGCACTTCATCATTTAATACTTGAGGTTCAATGGCAGAATTAGTTGGAAAATGGAACGAACCAAAGAGTCGAGGCTTGACCAGCTAGAAGAAAAAATCAAGAAAGAGCTTAAGAAGAAATAAAAGATAAATGTTTTCAATACGAGGAAACTCTGCCTAGTCCCTAATTTGGTCATTCCTCCGAATTTCAAGGTTCCCAGATTTGCGCAATATGAAGGAACCAGTTGCCCGAAGATTCACTTAACCATGTTCTATAGAAAAATGGAAGGATACATGAAGAATGAAGAGTTGTTGATCCACCACTTCCATGATAGCCTGACGGGACCCGCAGCAGTGTGGTATAACCGTTTGAACAAAAACCAAGTTAGGTCATGGGGTGACCTCGCTAATGCTTTCTTGAGTCAATACAAATATGCTTTAGATTTAGCACCCTGTCGCCAGTTTCTTCAGAATGAGAAAATGATGCCAAGTGAAAGCTGCAGGGAATATGCACTAAGGTGGTGATGTTTGGCGACCTAAGTCTAGCCTCCTATAGCGGAAGAAGAGTTGACTCCCCTGTTCCATGCAACACTTTCCTCTCTATTCTTAGATGTGATGTTGGAGAAATCGAGAAACGGATTCAAAGATTTCATGACGATTGGAGAAAGGATAGAATACGCAATCAAGGAAGGAAAATTGGGGTCTAAGTCTAAAGACCAAATCGAAGATAAGATAGATAAAGACAGAGAGGTAAATGAATGTCGTCTCCAGGGTTCGCGTGGCCATTAAAGAAGGAGACAGACTGACACATCGGGGTCATCAAGGAAAATTCCTCGGATGAGCGAAAATTTGGAAATGTTTGGAACATCTATCTCAGACATTTGGCCTCATTTGGTAAGGGGTCACTATCTTGCTCCTAGGCCGATGAAGATTGCACCTGATCCGTCTGCCCATAGTTTTGACTCTCGTAGCACATGCGAATTCCGTATGGTGGCACCGGGGCATCTCACCTGAAAATGTAGACCTTTGTTGGAGGAAATCAAGAAGCTGATCAATGATGGAACCCTGACACAAGAGCTAATCCAGCAGTGGAGGACCAAGGATGAGGGGCAAGTTTGCATAGTGCTGAAGAAGCCAGAGATGTCTCTACATTAAAAGACTTTCCTAAAGTAATACAAGGAATCAACTTTACCACATGTGGCCCACATGTGGTAAAGATCTTTTGTGAAGGGGTGTGTTTGTTGATTTTTATTCCAATGAAGAACATATTTCGCTTAACATATAATGTTCTTGAAAACACATAGATGTACATTTTCTCGCCATTGTAGGACACTGGATATCAATTGCAAGATGTGACATTAGATAGATGTTGTGACAACGATGAGGTGTAATCTTCCATACCAGACTTTGGTCAGCAAAACGAGATTACTACTCTTTCAATGATGTTCAAGGACGAAAAACCTCCAAATGTCAACCATGTAGAGTCGTTTGAAATTGAAACTCTAGGCATAATCTTCTAGGTAGTAAATAAGTAAAAATAAGAATTAAAAGAGAAAGAATTGAAGAAAAAAAAAGAAAGAGAAAAGAATAATAAAAAACACTCCTATGTTCGAAACCTGGTAATAGGCTTGTTCGGATAAGAGTGTGGGAATTTTGGGGCACTCCGCTGAGGCGATAAGGTGGAGACACATCATCCAATTCAAGAAACCTTAGCTTCATGAGTGATGGTAATATTTTCAAATTGTGACTATGCCGAGTAACATGGGGCAGTGTTGTTTGCTCCATCGTTGTCCTCAAGACAAAGGACTGTGATGAATTGATTTCCTCAAATAATGATAAAAGCGAAAAAAACAAAAAAAAACAACAAAAAAAACAAAAAAAAGGAAGAGAAATATGAGAAAAAAAGAAAAATAGAGAGAAAAAGGGAAGAAAAAAGAAAAAGAAGGAGAAAGGAAAAGAAAAGAAAAGAGAGAAAATAGACGATATCATAGGAAAAATTAAGACTCACACCACCCAGAACTCTATTCCTAGAGTAATATTTCTACGCTCGAGTGGTCATACAAGCCCACCCTTTTTGGGGGCGGAGTAGATAATGAGAATTGAGAAAGAGTAGTACTCTGCAGCAACGCGGTAATCATGAGGATGAACCGAGTCACCAGGGAAGACTTCACATCCTTGAATTACTGAGTGGTTGAATCTAAGCCGCTCTTGCACTTGATATCCAGAGCTCCTATGCTGTGTTTTCAAGATCCTGTATGGTAATCTAAATGATACCCTTTAGTGGAATACCAATCAACAATTTGACAAGTTAAAGCAACAAAGATTCCCATGTATTACTTCAGAGATAAGATCCAGGACACAAGGTTGCGGATATTATTGGAGCACCTAACCAGAAACGACCCCACAATGTATAAGATGAAGGTGATGACAAGAGCGTATGTGTCAGACTGCTCAAGAACAAGAAGCAGGTTTCAACTATGATGCCTTGGTTAGTTCAAGAAAGTGAAGGACGAACCAGGACGAGAATGAGATTATAAAATACGGGGACGGTAAGAGGTAAACATTGAGTCTCCAAAGAATTAAAGTATAGAGATCGATGAATGGTTCCCGTCAAGAGGCAACAAGAAGATTGAGGTTAAGAAGCATTTTGCTCACCCCGATGACGAAACTAACAAATACTCAGAATGTTGGGTCAAAAGAGTTGGAAGGTAGCCGAGCACGATCGAGTGGGGTAATGCAGAACAGAAAGAATGGTAAGAATCTCTGCACATGCATGATATAGAGTTTATTGGTGAAGCGGGCAGAGACCCCGAAGAAGAAAGGCAAGTGCTAGTGCAAAAGAACAAGAGCGGGTACTCATTTAACAAAATTTGACAGAAATGAAGATCAAAACTGAGCAT
Source organism: Hibiscus mutabilis (assembly GCA_019671005.1). Lineage (NCBI taxonomy): Eukaryota > Viridiplantae > Streptophyta > Magnoliopsida > Malvales > Malvaceae > Hibiscus > Hibiscus mutabilis. The sequence goes on along the minus strand of CM033744.1, from coordinate 18,136,529 downwards.
ACTGCAAAAAGAAAGGAAACAGAGAAATTCGAAGAATAACTTTTCAGGACATAAGATTTTAAAACAAGTCTAAAAATAAAAAGAAAAAGAAATAAGAAAAAATAAAAGAGAGTGAGAGAAAATGATGATAAAAACGAAGAAAAAAGGAAAAGAAAAAAGAAGAAAAGGAAGAAAAAAAGAAGAAAAAGAAGAAGAAAAAAGAAAAAACAAGAAGAAAAAAAAACAAGAAGAAGAAGAAAAAGAAGAAAGCACGACATTGCATGCATCATATAGATAGAGGCATGTCAATTTTTGCTTGTTCCTAGACAAGTATTTGAAGAATTATCAAAGAATTTACTAAAGAAAAGAAAGATCGGCAGCCATAGCGGCATGAGGCCCAGATGTTAAATCCTTCTGGTCATCGGTAAGTCATTCGATGTTAAGTCCTTCAGGCCACCAATAAGTCTTTCGAGCATGGTGATAACTCCTTCGGGCCATCAGTAAGTCCTTCGGGCATTATGAGGCAGCATTTAGTAGCATGAGTCCAGAAAGATCGGCAGCCATAGCGGCATGAGGCCCAGATGTTAAATCCTTCGGGTCATCTGTAAGTCCTTCGGGCACGATGTTAAGTCCTTCAGGCCACCAATAAGTCTTTCGAGCATGGTGATAAGTCCTTAGGGCCATCAGTAAGTCCTTCGGGCATGATGCAGCAGCATTTAGTAGCATGAGTCCAGAAAGATCGGCAGCCATAGCGGCATGAGGCCCAGATGTTAAATCATCTGGGTCATCGGTTAGTCATTCGGGTACGATGTTAAGTCCTTCGACCCACCAATAAGTCTTTCGAGCATGGTGATAAGTCCTTCGGGCCATTAGTAAGTCCTTCGGGCATTATGTGGTAGCATTTAGTAGCGTGTGTCCAGAAAGATCGGCAGCCATAGCGGTATGAGGCCCAGATGTTAAATCTTTCGGGTCATCGGTAAGTCCTTAGGGCACGATGTTAAGTCCTTCGACCCACCAATAAGTCTTTCGAGCATGGTGATAAGTCCTTCGGGCCATTAGTAAGTCCTTCGGGCATTATGCAGTAGCATTTAGTAGCGTGAGTCCAGAAAGATCGGCAGCCATAGCGGTATGAGGCCCAGATGTTAAATCCTTCGGGTCATCGGTAAGTCCTTCGGGCATGATGTTAAGTCATTCGGGCCACCAATAAGTCTTTCGAGCATGGTGATAAGTCCTTCGGGCCATCAGTAAGTCCTTCGGGCATGATGCGGCAGCAATTTGTAGCGTGAGTCTAGATAGATCGGCAGCCATAGCGGCATGAGGCTCAGATGTTAAATCCTATGGGTCATCGGTAAGTCCTTCGGGCACGATGTTAAGTGCTTCGGGCCACCAATAAATCTTTCGAGCATGGTGATAAGTCCTTCGGGCCATCAGTAAGTCCTTTGGGCATGACGCGGCAGCATTTAGTAGCGTGAGTCGAGAAAAATCGGCAGCCATAGCGGCATGAGGCCCAGATGTTAAATCCTTCGGGTCATCGATAAGTCTTTCGGGCACGATGTTAAGTCCTTCGGGCCACCAATAAGTCTTTTGAGCATGGTGATAAGTCCTTCGGGCCATCAGTAAGTCCTTCGGGCATGATGCGGCAGCATTTAGTAGCGTGAATCCAGAAAGATCGGCAGCCATAGTGGCATGAGGCCCAGATGTTAAATCCTTCGGTTCATCGTAAGTCCTTCGGGCACGATGTTAAGTCCTTTGGGCCACCAATATGTCTTTCGAGCATGGTGATAAGTCATTCGGGCCATCAGTAAGTCCTTCGGGCATGATGCGGCAACATTTAGTAGCGTGAGTCCAGAAAGATCGGCAGCCATAGCGGCATAAGGGCCAGATGTTAAATCCTTCGGGTCATCGGTAAGTCCTTCGGGCACGATGTTAAGTCATTCGGGCCACTAATAAGCCTTTCGAGCATGGTGATAAGTCCTTCGGGCCATCAGTAAGTCCTTCGGGCATGATGCGGCAGCTTTAGTAGCGTAAGTCCAAAGATATCAACAGCCTCATGAAAAATAGAAAAAGAGAAAGAAGAGAAAAAAAATAAAAAAGAAAAAGCAGAAAAAGAAGAAAAAGAGAAAAAGGAAAAAGATCAGAAAAAAAGAGAAAAAAAGAAAAAGAAAAAGAAAAAGTAGAAAAGAAAAGAAAAAGAAAAAAAGAGAAAAAGAAAGAAGGAAAAAAATGAGGAAAAAAGAAGAAAAAGAAAAAGAGGAAAGAACAAGCAAAGACAAAGGTTATATAAAGGAGAAACCTACGTTTCAAGCCCAGTGAAAGGTTCCATATAGGAAGAGCCCTAACTCTAGAATCTCAAGAAAAGAACCAAAGGTGAAGAAGTTCTATACAGGTAGAACTTACGAGCCTGAAGATTCGGCCGAGGAAAAGCGGAGAGCTCCAGAAGAACACGTGATTCCGAAGTCGTGAGCAGGGAAGTCGGATAAAAATGAGTGTTTTTGGTCTTTGCTTTGTTCTCGTTTCACAAGAACAAGCAAGAGGGGCAACTGTAATCATTCATTTTTATCTAGTCTCTAAGTATCATATTAATATATTAGTGCATGATTACATATATATGTGTGCGTGTATATGTTATTAATATTACATATATGATATATGTGTGATGTGTGAATGTATGCATGGTGCATATATTTATGTTGTGTATTACGTACCTATTAATATGTGTGATATGGTTATATTTATGTTATGGGTATCATATAATATATGTTGGTATATGTGCATTTATGAGTATGTTTATATATGTTTCCATGTATATATATTAATGTCCTTGTTATTATTGAATGTATACGAATGAGTGTTGCATGAATTGTATGTATTATTATTAAGTGTATTTATGTGTGAATGTATTTCATTACAATCGTATGTATGTGTACGTAAGTATGTATGTGTATGCATTTACTATTATATTAATATATTATTATTAATATATATATGTACAAATCTGAAAATAAAAAACCAATTAAATTAAGTGTCCAGATTATTACAAAACCCAAAAATACATTACAAGGCCCGATCGGCCCAAACCCAAAACCCTAACAGAACCCTAATACCTATCAGATATCTAACCCTAATTATTTTGTCTTTGCGCAGCCAACCAGGAGCCGTTGGATCAAAATGTTGATCCAACGGCCACGATCAAAGAGGGAAGTTATCCAGCTGGCAGCGTGTATTACACGCCCGGACCGTTCGGATGCCACGCGAGCGTTAGATCCACGCGCGGACCCTTCGATCTCCCACGCGTACGTGAATCCCACGCGCCATAACTCCTCGACTGCTGAGCTCCACGTGTCACGATCTGGAGCCGTTCCACCCGTTCGAGGTTTCATCTAGACCGTGTATTCTTCAAGTTATCTCAACCGTTGGATAGAATCTGATCCAACGGTCGAGAATGCCTCTGGCCGAAAATATCTCCCCCACACCGCCACCATGTTTCCACCATGCCAGCCTCCAACCACTGCGTTCAGGATTACCAGATATATCAAAATCTCAAAAAAAGAGGGATGTCAGTATCATTTCAGATCTAAAAAAATGTATTTTACAGTACTTGTTACCAAACCAAAAATGGGGGATATATGTATGAAACAAGTAATTTGTAAGGGAGTCCAGTTGTAATCAGTTACATAAAAAATAAGAAATAAGCACAAAGTTTCAGTGGTAACTCCCCTTTCGTTTTCTTACTTCCTTGCATACATGTACAAAAAATAAGAAGTGATAACAAAAAGGGAGGGATGTAGATTTGTTACCTTCGTCGTCAACGGGTCTCCCCTCACCAGTGACAAGCCTCCTCAGCTTTCCAAAGCTGAACATGGTGAACTGAAGGGAGAGGGAGGTCCCTTTTGGTTTCATTTCGGTTAAACATAAACAAAAAAAACTTTTCTTTTCCATTTCGTATTTGCTTAGATCTAGACAAAATGGTGAGTCTTAGTGTAAATCTAAGTTCAGATTTGGGTTCGGTTTGAAAAGAGGTTGGTTTTGGGTGTTTCTTTTGGTTCGCCGGCGCCGGCTAGCGGCGGTTGGCGGCGGAGAAGACGGCGAATGGTCACCGGTTTATGGGTTCATCAAAGGTTTGGGATGGTTGAGTTGAGAGAAAATGAGAGATAGGTTATTATAAAAACGGGTTAAGAAGAAAAATAAGAGAAAATTTGAGATCGGGCTAAAAAAGGGGATTTTATAGCCATTTTTATTTTATGAAATGGTAAAATTCTGAAATAAATCCCCCCGCGTTTTCGATATTTGTATTTCTGTCTTGTCGCATGGGATATTTACAACCCTGGTCCCCCTTATATTCTAAAATCTTGCAATCCAACCCCTGGATTAAATTGAATCAGTTTTTAAATGGCGAAATTACCTTACTAGTCCCACCGTGTTTTTGAAATTTTCACTTCAATCCTGCCCCTTGGTCCAATTATAGTTTTAGTCCTTTTAGATTATGTTCAGTTTGCAATTGCGTCCCTAAATCGCACATTATTGCCTTTTAATTTCTGTTTCTTATGTTTATTTCTTTTCATTTCAGTCTTGTTCCATATTTAAATATTCATGTTCGTTTATTATGATCGTATATGTTGATGTAGCCTTTTACCTGCTCATATGTCTCTTGTACATGTTTCGTATTTTCATGTTTATATGTATATGTGTGTTCAGTTTATGGTGATTATGTTTTTATGCGTTTATTTGGTCTGTCGTACCACACATATTCGATTGATATTTTAGTCGGCTCGTTCACAACTTGCTCCGTGTTTTAGCATGTATTGCATGTTCTCTTTGCTTTTAGGTTACGTGTTAGTATATTTTCTTTGTCATGTATAATACCATGTTCTACATATGTTACAATGTGTTTTAATATGTATGTCTTCTTGGAAAATGTGTTTTTGTCCCCACATGTATTTATGCATGTCTTGTTGTTGTGATATGTTAAATTTGTTTTTATTTATGAGTAAGATTAATATGTATATATGTATGTTTTTGTTTAGTATTTTATTTATGTTAGATTAGTATTCTGTTATGTTAATATTTATTGCATTTAAATTGTTTGCCATGTTTTATATTTTGCCCACTAAGATTGCATATCGAGATATAAATTGTCAATGCGGTGCCCTTTTATCCGAGCATAAACGGGGCCAGTATCAGGCGTAGTGATGGTGGTTGGGCATTTATTCTCGGATAACGGGCATTTAAAATCTACTCGCACCTATAACCGAATCTTAACTTAATCGTCACTTTAATCCGGAAAATCTAATATTAATAAAGCGGTAATTATTAAAGTACCAATTTTGGGCGGTGTGGGGGTGCTAATCCTTCTCCATCCGTAACCGACTCCCGAACTCAAAGTTTTTTTGAATCTCTAGTTTTATGGTGTTCAGCCTACCTAAGTGGCCGGTTGCGACTCCAATTTCTAAATAAAATGCGTTTTTCAAAACCCCTACGGAATAAATATTTTAATACCTGAAAAATCACAAATACTTCGAGAACTCGGTATTTTTTTTAGCGAAATGGACATCGCTACAGGGTCGCTTTCACTCTGACCAATGCATAGACGATACCTCATGCGTCTGCTAGATTCTACAAGTACGTCGTCCTATCACTGACTCTGTTCCATTCAAACTACAAAACCAGACTGCACGAGATTATCCGAGATCGTCTCGATCCTACAATTTAATATTAAATTAAAATTTTATTTTATTTTATGTAAATATCTATATTTAATATATGAATCGATTAATTCAACTCATCTACAGTAAAAAAAACTACGCACAAGGTCATGGGCATTCATAAGAAAAACCCTCAATCTAACCCTCAAACTATACAATCAAACCCTCAATCTAACACATTTCCATGCAATTTGATTTTTCTAACAATGCTAGATTTGGTATGAAGTATGAAGGACCGATAAACATATTTTAATTTAAAAATTGGCACAAAGCCAAAAAAATGCTCAATGTTTGATTAACTAGTCACTTTGGGCCTAATGGCTTAAAATGATGGGACAAACCTATATAGCAGTGTACGCTGACATGACAGTATCATATAGATAAATATATTGACTTGAAAAATGTCACATTAATCAAAAAATAATTTTATAAAATTATATAAAATATAAAATAATTTTTTTACTAACCATTTTGACCCAAAATATTGTTTTGGCTTTATGCCTTAAAAGTAATAAACTTTCTAGTATTGTTTACTGTCTGCAAATGTGTTGTCGCACACTCAGAGTATCAAATATGTATACATATCCAACAACATAGACATTTTTGAAAGTCATATCTCCATGATCATGTTCAAAATTTCGAAATAAATACTTCAAGAAAAATAAAGAGACTAAAAGCAGCTATACATAGCTTTTAAGGTCGAACAGAACACAACATTTATTAATATGTTCGAATTCATTTTGTAGGGATGGTGGATAGAGGATTGTGGCTCATACGGTTGCTATCCAGCCTGAGGGAGGTGGACCAGCTAGAGTGTATATGCACCATGAGTTTTTCAATGACTCTGATGTGATTACAGGTACATTCATTTTACGGTCTTTGTCGTTGTATTCATTGGTTGATTCTGGTTCTACCCATTCATAAATCTTGAGTGAGCATGCACAGTCGCTTGATATACCTGTTGAAATTCTTAATGTGGGTGTTAGAGTGATCAGTTCTCCTGGAGAGACAGTTGTGGTTAGGAAGTTGTATCGTAGGTGTCTGCTGATGGTTCAGGGTCATGTGTTTATTGTGGATTTGATGGAGTTGTCATTCCATGGCTTTGATGTTATTCTGGGTATGGATTGGTTGACTGAGCATAAGGCTATGGTAGTTTTTGAGACCAAACGGATATCCCTGAAGTTGTTTGATGATTTCGGGGTAGTGGTTGTAGGCGAGAACGTTAAACTCTTGTCTAATACTGTTTCGGCTTTAGAACCGAGACGAATGATGGATTTTGGATGTCAGGTTTTCTTATCCTATGTTATGAATCTTGTTTCGAATGAGTTGAGGGTGCAAGATATCCGTACGGTATGTGAGTTTTAAGGTGTCTTTTCAGAAGAGTTTTCAGGGTTCTAGTGGATCGAGAGGTGGAGTTTGGCATTGAGATTTTTGCGAATACGACACTAGTGTCAATTGCTCCGTGTTGCATGGCCCCGAAGGAGTTGAAAACGCAAATGCAAGAGTTGCTTGACGAGGTTTTATTAGACCAAATATTTCACTGTAGGGTGCACCGGTGTTGTTTGTGAAAAGAAAGATGGTACGTTGTGGATTTGTATAGATTATCGGCAACTGAACAAGTTGACAATAAAGATGTGGATGTGCCCAAGATAGCTTTTTGTATGAGGTACGAGCATTATGAGTTTTTGGTGACGCTGTTTGGTTTGACCAATGCACCGGCTGCTTTTATGGACATGATGAATCGGGTGTTCTATGAGTTTTTGGATTAGTTTGTGGTTGTGTTTATCGATGATATTCTCGTGTACTCTTGTACCGAGGAGGATCATGATAAGCATTTGTAGATTGTGCTTCAGCCGTTGTTGGCTAATCAGCTTTATGCCAAGTTAAGCAAGTGTGAGTTTTGGCTTAGGGAGGTTGTTTTCCTTGGGCATGTGGTGTCGGCCGAGGGGATTCGTGATGATCCACACAAAATTGAGGCCGTGATGAGTTGGGAAGTGCCTAAGTCTGTGACAGAAGTTCGAAGTTTCCTAGGGTTGGCCGGATATTATTGTAGGTTTGTTGATGGGTTCTCCAGTATAGCTGCTCTTTTGACCAAGTTGTTACAAAAGAACGTTCGCTTTGAGTAGACGGAGGATATGCAACAGGCTTTTGAAAGGTTAAAGAAAGCTTTAACACGAGCTCCGGTCTTGATTTAACCAGAATTAGGGAAAGAGTTTCTTGTCTATAGTAATGGGTCATATGCTGGACTCGGTTGCGTGCTGATGCATGAGGGTAAGGTAGTTGGCTATGCATCTAGACAATTGAAGGTGCATAAGCATAATTACCCTACTCATGATCTTGAACTCGCCTTAGTTATTTTTGCTTTGAAGATCTGGAGGCATTACCTTTATGGTGAGAAATGTGTGGTTTATACGGATCATAAGAGTTTGAAGTATCTGATGTCGCAGAAGGAGTTAAATCTTAGGCAACGAAGATGGTTGGAGTTGCTTAAACATGATGATCTGACCATCGAGTATCATCCGGGCAAAGCTAACATGGTAACCGATGCTTTGAGCAGAAAAGCTGTTGTAGAGTTGAGGGCTATATTTGCGAGGTTGAGTGTGACTCGTGATAGCGGGTTGTTGGCCGAGTTGCAAGTGAAACTGTCATTGTCATAGTTGATTAAAGAGAAACAACCGCATGTGAAGGATGTAACACCCTCAACGTATATTCGATGATTAAATGCACATTGAAGATGTTACTAAAGTTTTTAATTGATTTCTTGACTTGTATTTTTTTTACATTTGTTGCAAAACTAGTTTAGTAAAGTAACCCTTCCTCGGTTTTCATTAAATTACAAACTTGTCTAGTGTCACCTAGTTTTGACCCTGAATTGGTTAAATAAATATTTTAGACATTTATTAACATGAAAATATAATTCAGGGTGTAAAGTATGTGTGCTACCTAGACCTTTTCTTGATTTTAAATTCGCTTCGCGGTTAGCCGTAACTACATAATAATTATATCAAATCCCATTGCTAAAAGTTTAAAACCATACCATTCATCCATAATACTTAGGTTACAAGCCCCTTTAATCAAGTAAACTAACTTTTAAGTTTAATAATAAAAACAATTGCTAATTTAAAATATGAGTACATGCCCACCAGACTAGGATGTGAGTGTACATACTATTGCTTATAAGCGATAACTCGATTTCCAAAAGTGCAGCTCCTTCTTCGATAATACTAGCCCGATCGACCTAAGTGTGATACGAAACATACGCTAAGTATAACTTAGTGAGGCATAAATATAACAATATAAACAAATAACATAAATATCACAATCCCTACAAAAATGGCAAGTGATTCCGTGTAGTTTATAACTTTTCATCATTTATCATAGTAAATGCGAAACTAAGTTATTTCAATGAATCATAATTGTATGTATATATCCAAAGTCATAATATTATTCTTACTTTATCAGTAGTAAATACGATAGACTTACTGGCCTATCCACCTACATAAAAGCATTTCATGAATTATAGCCCAAAGTACAATTTCATGTGAACCTATGGTATACGAGTCATTATAACGACACTGTAGTGTCTGCAACGTCGTAGCGTCTGATGATGAGTACGTACTCGAGGACGTTCTTTGCTCCTCATTATCGCACCTTTTGTGCTAGCTGACACCGAAGTGTCTAAACAACACCGTAGTGTCTGAAGTCAACACTGGAGCGTCTGGAATGCACCATAGTGTTGGAACCCGGCTGCTAAGACTCTATGGATATCCAATTATACCAAAGACTCTCACACTAGTACTCGGGCATAAAAATATAATATTTTCACATTCAATATCCAATCCATCAATACTATCATCCATAATTCGATAATGGGCAGTTCATACCCAAAATCTAAAAGTATGATTTATCTTAGATAAATCTATAAACTATGACAATGTATCGTACATGTCATATTATTAATTCATAACATTCACACAAATATTAATTAACATGCATTTTAATTAATATCAAGATTGACTTGTCGCAAGTCGTCTTATTGCTAACATGCCATACATGCATATAATGCACTCACCTGGGCTATGCAAAATACTGGGCCTCACTAAGCTAGTTCACTACTTTTTCCTTGCCTCTTTTATCTCGTGTTTTCTTGTCCTACTCGGATGCTTAAATCTTGTTTGGAAGCCTTTCAAAATGCCTAGGAAAAATTTTGTGTATTATTTTCCTTTCTCTCTTGGGGTTTTTGAAATGGAGGAGAAGAAGATGAACATATTTTGTTCATCTTTTATCTTATTAATGCCATGTGTATTTAATTAAAATTCATTTAATTACTTGATTCCAAATAACCCTCCAACTATGTCTTATTTTCTAATTTTCCATTTTGTAAAAGTAGAACTAAATCTAGTTAGAATCCAACTATAAATATTAAAATATTCATAAAAATAATATTTTATGAATTTTCCATGCCTTATGGAACTGTCTTTAAAATTCCAATTCGATCTGGTTACCCGATAATCACTCACTACGATTTTCCATTTTTCGAACTATCCGATTAAATCTGAAATTCTCATACTTCTAATTTCCATAAATAAATATTATTGATATACAAAATATTCCATAATTTTGTAAAAATCAAAATCTTGAAATTTTTACTAGGTCTAATATACTGATAATTTACCTGAAATCTTTATCGGATAAAATTCTCTTAATAATCCTTTATCAGTTATCCATACGAATAATATTAACTTGAACTGATTCCTTTTTATCAGTCCCAAGTACAGACATGGGACTTTCCCAGGAGGTCATCCATCTTATGCCTTGAGCACGCTTAACTTTGCAGTTCGATCAAAATTTGATATCTTATACTGCATTTTTATTCCTGAAACCTATATCAAATTTTTATCCATGTCCTGATTTATCCATATACATGTTATAATAATTACTAATAATTTCTCCATGTATTTTATTCGAATCAAATATTTGCTTATCCCCTAATTGTTAGATCAAAAATAGATTTCTACATAAATCCCATACCAGAAATCTAATTATATAGATCAACTTCATGTAACCTATGCTACTTATCTGTGAAATAAAAATATTTAATGGTAAAAATTATCAATCAGGTGCCTATATTTTTCCCATCTTTAGACTCTAGACAGCAACTTTCATCTTACTGTCATTTTGGTCATTAAACTTTATGTTTTAATTCCGATTCCAATTCCCGTCAAATTTCAACCAAACTCCGCAAGTACCCTATTTTGCTTACTCTCTATCACACGCTACTCTTAATTCTCAGAAATTCCTTTCCTAAAATCCATCAGTAAAGAAATCCTAACTTTTGCATTTTATCATTTTAGTCACTAAGCTAGCTTTTAAGCCCTTATCTTAGTACTAAATGACTCTTAAACAACTTAGAAATTTTTTGGGTATTACAATTCTCACCCTTAAGAAAATTCGTCTTTAAATTTTAAAACGTACTTGATTTAAATAGTTACAGGTACTGCTCTCTCATTTTCTCCTCGGTCTCCCAAGTTGCCTCTTCCACTTTGTGGTTCCTCTAAAGGACTTTGACCAATGGAATTTTCTTATTCCTCAATTCTTTGACTCCATACGATAAAATCTCCGCTAGTTCTTCTTCATATGTTAAATCAGGTTGCAATTCAATCTCTTTTGGAGTGATAACATGCGAGGGATCTATTCGATACCTCCGCAACATGGATACATGAAACACATCATGAACCTTGCTCATCTATGGAGGTAAGGCCAATTGATAAGCCACTGGTTCAACTCTTTTGAGATTCTCATAAGGTCCAATGAATCTGGGACTTAGTTTCCCTTTTTGACCAAAACGTAGTACTTTCTTCCAAGGTGAGACCTTCAGGAATACTTTATCTCCAACTGCAAATTCAACATCCTTTCTCTTTTTGTCTGTATATGCCTTTTGTCAATCCGCAGCTGCTTTGAGATTTTTTTGAATAATCCTCACTTTATCTTCCATTTCTCGGGTTAAATCAATCACACCTATTTTGGGTTATTATGAACATTTCGGTCCTGTAATTCGAACCAATTAAGAGGAGTTTTGCACTTTTGTCCATAAAGTGCTTCAAACGGTGCCATTTTGATGCTTGTCTGGTAATTGTTGTTATATGCGAATTCAACTAATGGCAAATACCTTTCCCATGATCCAATGAACTCAATAATGCAAGCTCGCAACATGTTTTCTAAAATCTGGATCGTTCGTTCTGACTGCCCGTCCGTCTGCGGATGGAATGCAGTACTAAAATTTAATTTAATACCTAGTGCCTCGTGTAATGCTCCCCAAAACCTCAAGGTAAACCTTGGGTCTCTATCTGATACAATCGATATTGGGACACCATGTAGTCGTACTATTTCTCTGATATAGAATTCTGCATACTTATCCATTGAATAATTTATATGAACTGGAATAAAATACGCAGACTTCGTTAAACGATCCACGATGACCCGTATTGAATCCTTTTTGCTAGGCGTAACTTGTAGCCCTGTTATAAAATCCACACTCACTTTTTCCCATTTCCACTTAGGAATGGAGATAGGTTGTAACAGTCTAGAATGTACTTGATGCTCTGCTTTAACTTGTTGACATATTAGACATTTTACTACAAACTCTAAGATTACTCTTTTCATTCTCGGCCACCATTAGCGGGTTTTCAAATCTTGATACATCTTATTGCTTCTTGGGTGCATAGTTAATGGGAAATAGTGAGCTTCTGTTAAAATCTCTTTCTCCAATTCACCATCGTCAGGAATATACACTTTTCCCCGATAGTATAAGCAACCATCAGACTTGATTTCATAGTCTTGCGCTTCCCCAGATTCAACTTGTTTCCTCTTTTTAAGGTATTCTTCGTCTACAATTTGCAAATCTTTAATGCGATCCAACAAGGCTAGTTTAAGATGAAATTCTGAGGCTAAAGAACCATCATGTCCCAAGGATAATTATGCATTCATTGCACGCAACATAGAGAATACCTTTCAACTAAGAGCTTCGGCTACCAGTTAGCCTTTCCAGGATGATAATCGATAATCACATCATAATCTTTTAGGAATTCAACCCACCTTCGTTGTCTCAAATTCAGATCTCGTTGTGTGATAAAGTATTTCAAACTTTTGTGATCACTGTAGATGACACTTTTCACCATATAAACAATGTCTCCAAATTTTCAGTGCAAAAATCACTGCTGCCATCTCCAAGTCATGAGTCGGATAATTCTTTTCATGAGTTTTAAGTTGTCACGATGCAAAAGCTACAACCTGTCATTCTTGCATTGATACACAACCCAAACCATTATGGGATGCATCACTATACAGAATGTACTTTTTTTCCGACGCTGGTTGAATTAATATTGGTGCCTCTATCAAAACTTTATTTAATCTTTCGAAAGTCTCTTGACACTTCTCCGTCCATACAAAAGAAACACCTTTCCTTAATAGCTAAGTAAGTGGCATGGAAATGATAGAGAAGTTTTAGACAAATCGTCTATAGTATCCAGCTAATCCCAAGAAACTTTTGACTTCCGAGGCAATCTTTAGTGCTTCCCATTCAAGAATAGCTTGTACATTCTTAGGATCCACTCTTATTCTATCGGCAGATACGACATGTCCGAGAAAAGTTACTTCGGATAGCTAGAATTCACATTTGGAAAACTTCGAATAAAGTTGCTTATCCCTTAATGTCTGTAATACCACTCAGAGATGTTGATCGTGATCATCTTCAGTCATAGAATATACCAAGATATCATCTATAAATACCACCACAAACTGATCCAAGCAGGGTTGAAACACTTTATTCATCAAGTCCATAAATGCGGCAGGGGCGTTTGTGAGTCCAAACGGCATTACTAAAAACTCGTAGTATCCATAGCGAGTCCTAAATGATGTCTTTGATATATCTTATGCCTTAACTTTTAGCTGATAATAGCCTGATCAAAGGTCGATCTTTGAAAACACAGCAGCGCCTCTGAGCTGATCAAATAGATCTTTAATTCTTAGAAATGGATACGTATTCTTTATCGTCACCTTATTCAGTTGTCGATAATCTATACACAATCATAAAGATCCATCATTATTCTTTACGAATAACACTGGGCTCCCGAAGGCGACACACTCGATCGAATATAGCGTCAATCTAATAACTCTTTTAATTGAGCTTTCAGCTCCCTTAATTCTGTTGGTGCTATCCTATAGGATGCCATCTATATCGACTCTGTTTCGGGGTACACATCTATTACGAATTGTACCTCTCTATCTGGAGGTAACCTTGGCAACTCATCTTGAAATATATCTGGAAATTCTCACACAGTTGGGATATCCTCCAATTTCTTACTTGATGCTTGCGTATTCACCACATTAGCTAAATATGCTTCACACCCATTATTTAACATCCTCCGAGCCATCGCTGTAGAGATTACTAAGTTTAGGCAACGATTTCTTTCTCCCACTACAACCACCTTAGAACCATCCAGTCCTTGAAGTACTAGTTGCTTCTTTTTATATTTAACATATGCATCATATGCAGATAGCCAGTCCATCTCCAAGATGATCTCAAATTCATGGAATGGTAGCTCCATTAAGTTCGCTGAAAATTCAATGTCTTGAATCACTAAAGGATAATTCTTACATGTCGGGGTAACCCTAGCACTATGACCAAGTGGATTACTGGAAATCACATCACTACTAATAGTCTTCATAGGAATTCTTCTTTTAGTAACTAGTTTAGAGCTAATATACGAATGAGTAGAACCATGATCAATTAAAACAAACACAGGTTCACCAAAAAGTCAAAAACTACATGCTATAATATATGGATCATGCTTGTCCTCATCTGTACGTATATTATAAACATGAGCTGGGGTTCGGAATTCCCATGTTGATGTCGCCTCTAATCTGGCTTGGTTTGATGTTCTAGCTTGTCCGATTCTAGCAAGATCATAGCCTCTAGGTGGAGCTACTGCAGATCGCTCTGATTGATAGGGTTCTCGGTCTGTCTTCACAGACATTCTCTAGCAAAATGTCCCATCTGACCACATCGCAGACAGACTCCTGTAATAGTTTAGCAAACCTCTATGCTTCTTCCCACAGTGCTTACATTCTGGGTAGGAATCTTTTTCTGACTTCTTCGAGCCTGCAGTAGACATCTCAAAAGCTCGGGCTCTTTTAGAAAAAGGATTTTCGTGTGTAGATCCAGTTTCAGTCTTACTTTGTTGACGAGAACCTTTACCTCGCTTAGACTGTGCTGAGACAAATGATTCTCCAGATCTTTTAGTTGATCGAGATGATTGAGCTCTAACTCGCTCTAGATAGGCTTTTTCTATAGCCTTTGCTCTGCTCACTGTATCTTGATCGGATCGAATCAAATATCTAGGATATTTTGAAGGATGATAAGCCAAGGTTGAATTTGTCATTTTACGTGTCTGGGATATTTTCTTTGTGTTGTAAGAATATGAACTCTTGGATTTAAGTTGATTTTTTATGATAAATACGAGCCGTTGAATGAAAAATGGCAAGATCGTAATTTTGGAAAATCACAAAGGCAAAGTTGGTAAACTGTTAATTCAAGATTAAATTTAGATCATTGGATGAAGGATGATGATATGAGGAATATTATGGAAATATAGATTTTTTGGAATAGATCTGATAGCTCGGTAAAGGTAAAATCATAGTGGAAGTATTTTGTGAATATCGAGAAATCAGATTGAATTAAAATTTCAGAGACAGTTCCATAATCCATGGAAAATTATAAAATGTTATTTATGGAATGGTGGTCGGTTGAGGAGGAACTAATTTAGTTAGATTTTAATGGAATGGCAATTTTGAAATAAACTAGTAAATAAAGATTAGTTGGAGGGCAAATTGGTCATTTGGCAGAGATGGCAATTTTGAAATATTTGAAGTTACAAGGGCTATTTTTGAAAGAAGAAATTTGAAGTTTAAATCTTGTCCCTTGATTGATGATAAAATCAATCTCAACCGTTGGATAAAAAAGGCACTGTTGTAATTTCCCTATTTGAATGAATTTAAAATTCATTTATATAATACAAGTGGCATAATTGGAGGAATGGAAAATTAAAAGGCCAAAAAGATGAAGCTTTCTTCATCTTCCATTTTCGAAAATATGAAGGAAAAGGGAGAAAATTTTCCAAGCTCGATTCAAGCCCCGAAACTCGATTTTTAGGTAATCATTCGAACTGTAAAGTTGTTCTACTCTTCAAGCTCTATCTTTTGATGTACTTAATTCATGGAATACATGCTTGATTGATGAGAATTTTACATGAGAAGTAAATTAGGGTTTATGAACAAAATCAGGGCTTTTGAGATTTTATGATTCCATGGTTGAATTTAAGTTGTAATCAAGCTTATATGATGTTAAAATCATGTTATTGAGTTAGGATTTAAACCCTACATATTTTGATTTCTATGGAGAAGATTAGGGTTTATGGATTTAAGTCTAACTTAGGGTTTGTGATGTTCGATTAATGATTTAGTAAGCTTGATTTGTTATTTGGAAGCAAAACCCTAAGTTAAATATATAGGGACCAATTCGGCAAGCTTCAAAGTTAAGGGACCAAATTTGAATTTTATGAATTTGGAGTGTCTTTATGTAATTAATGATGTTGGAGATGTGAAATTGATGTTAGAACGCTAAATCGATGTTGAATCGAATTAGAGATCATTTTGACAAATTGTCAAAATCAAGTGACCAAATAAGAAATGAATTCTTGGATGGGGATTAAATCTGATTTTCAGTTAAAATAATAGAATTAAGGTAGTAGTGTTGATGTTGATACATGATTAGTATGATGGTATACTTATCTAGTGATCATGATGCAATTATGCATATACGACATATTATGATAATCGGGCAAGCATGAAAATCTTATGACATTGGCATATAGTAAATAATTACTAAATTAAATGTGAAAGTCGATGCATTGGCATATATCATGCTCTATAAATGTAGTTATGAAGTTGAATAAAATTTATATTATTGTTATTAACTTCATTTATTACCTCACTAAGTCTATACTTAGCGTGTGTTTTATTTTACACACGTAGGTAAATCAAGATGAGAGTGAGAAGAGTATTGCATCAAAATTGGAAAGCTCAACAGGTAATCACAGTAATGACATCCTAATTAAGGTTTGATTATTACAGTGGCATGTATACTTGCTAAACCTATTTGAGTGTGATTGACCTTTAAAGTTCATTATGGTTTCAAGATAAGTGGCATTTCTGGAAAGATTCAAGGTTAAGAATAACCTTAATTGATGAGTTGTATGCTAAGATAATTGATTTATGATTGAAACTCGAACAAATAATTTAAGTCGTTTTTAAATAAAATTAAGCGTGCTTGGGCTAGTGAAATTTTAGGATGGGTGACCATTGAGAAGTTTTCTAAAAATTTTAAATTACCTTGATTTTTGGATTAAAGAAGTCGTAACATTTCCGACTCGTACCCGATGTACAGATACGGGAAAGGGTTGTTACACAGAAAACTATAATTATTTTTATTCTTTGTTAAAATGATTCTTCTTGCGTTACAACTTTATAAAGACTCTTAGAGTATGACTTTAGATACAATTAGGAGTCCTAAATACAACAATCTTCTAACTCTTATTTTTATGGAGGTAGACTTTAAGTAAACTACTGACATACATGATAATTATAACACTAATTACATAATGACTAAAAATCTAATAGCTCTCGGATAATCTTACACTCCCCCTCAAACTGGAGAATATATATTGTATAATCCCAGCTTGAATAAAAACTTATCGAATGAAGCTTTTGGTAGTGTTTTTGCAAGCATCTGCTACTTGTTCTTTAGTAAGAACATAGGATAAAGAGGCTGTCCCACCAGTAATCTTTTCTAGGATAAAATGCCTGTCAATTTCTACGTGTTTGGTCCTATCATGGTGGACTGGATTTCGAGCAATTTGTATGGTGGACTGATTACCATAGAAAATTTCAAAATTTTCCTTCTAGTTTACGTTTAGCTCCTTCAGTAGCTTTAACAACCAAATTTCTTCACACATTCCCAATGCTAAAGCCCTGTATTCTGCTTCAGCACTGCTTCTAGACACAATTGTTTGTTTCTTATTCCTCCAGGTCACTAGATTTTCCCAAACAAAGGAGCAGTAGCCACTAGTTGATCTCCTGTCTATCAGTTCACTCGCCCAGCTTGAATTTGAAAAATTTTGAACAATCATTTCTTGAGTGTTTTTAAATAGCAGTCCATGCCTTAGTGTTCCTTTCAAATAGCTCAAAATTCTCATTGCATCTTCCATGTGGTCTTCTCTTGGATCAGTCGTGTTGATTGATAACATTGACTGGAAAAGCAATATTTGGTCTGGTTAATGACAGATAAATTAGCTTTCCCATTAACCTTTAGAATTTACCCTTCTCAGCTTTAGGGTTCGAGTCCTCTCTATTGAATTTTAAACCTGCTTCCATAGGAGTATCAGCTGGTTTGCATCCCAACTTCATTTAGTAGATCTAGAACATATTTTCTCTGGTTAATGACTAGTGTCACGGGGCTAGACTTCTGAACCAGCCCAACGTGCGGCCTTAGTCGAGTCCTTAAGACAAACGAATAAGTAAGCCTGAATCCTCGATATGAAAGATCGAATTCTAAAGGCACCGAAGAACGCAATAACGTTCTTAGCGGAAGTAAACTATGAGATCGGCTACGAAGAACTCTGAAAGAACGCGAAGAACAAGAGAAGAACAACTCAGAGAATTTAGAGTGAATGCACTCTCTATTACTCAAGAATAGATGAAAGAATGGATGATTACAAATGAGGTAGGGAGGCCTCTATTTATAGTTGAGTCCCCTCTAATCTGACGGTCCCTACTGATTTACATCAACGGCCTAGATACAACTCTACCAACCACAAGGCATAATGCCAAGAATATTCCTTAGCTATCTATGGAAAGAATCTCCTATGTTCACATAGGTGTGGATGGATAAGCCTTCTTGGATCTTCCCACGGATCAGGCCAGTCTGGTGGTCTCTTCAAGCCCAAAGTGTGCCTCAGAACCTCATGGACACCTTGGTGTGCACCCTGTGGTGCTAATGACTCAGACCTTGCTTCACGGCCCGTGACATTCTCCCCCACCAAACCTAGTGACGCCCTCATCGCTACTCCAGGATGAAGTCGACAACGATCCTGGGACCTCTTTGGCACTTTAGCTTTCTCCTAACTCTAAATCGGGCTTGGTTGTCCCCCCCATAAGGACCGCTCTTCCCATAAAGAGCACCTGAATCGTGCTGGGTTGTCCACCCATATGGACTCCTCGCTTCGATTGCCGCCACCGTGTAACATCACTCGTCGAACCACCTCGCACATCTCGGCCGCATGAACTCTTTCCTAGCAGCTGGGATTTGTCTCTGCTTGGATCACCATGACCCTCGAACAAAGGTTTGGATGCCGCCTTTGAACGTTCACCATCTGATGGATTAGGTTTTCTGCTGCCTACACCCAACAAATCGGACAAATCAAAACCAAAAACACAAAGATTGTGTTCGAGATGTACCTTCTTCGGGATGAACTCCCTCGCGTTCACTCTAAAATGCATCGGCCCTTCTACATCCTTGAAGTCCGATGGCCAATGTTGCATTGCCACTTCTTTCTCCAAAAAGTTCAATGCACCCTCCACCTTGCCCAACGGTGGCTCTTCACATAACGAATCGAGCTTCAAAGCCTCGCTCTCTTCGATCTCGTCCTGTACCTTGGACTGCTTGATTCTATGTGGGCAATCACGCCAACGATGTGGCTTCATGCAATGAAAACACTTCCATTGCACTTTTTCCTCCCTCGACTTGACTCTGTCGGGGCAATCGAGCCAACTGTGTGGCCTCTCGCAACGAAGACACTTTCGCTGCACCTCCGGCTTGACTGTTGTGGACGAAACAATCATGCCAGCTCTAGCTTCCCTTTTCACAGACCCATCGTTTACCTTGATGGCTGAAAGGTTGGCTTCCTTAGAACAATCCTTTGACCAATGCTCGTCGTCACAATAGAAGCACCTTCGTGGCTTCATTTTCCATGGTCGGACTAGCATCCTGGGTTTGTTCCACCTTGATGGCTTTTCCTCGCCATGCGAAGTCCCATCTATCTTTGTCGAAGCCTGCACCTCGGCTCCAACCGCATCACTCCGTCCCTCAACTTTGTCCGTCATGCATGATATGCCTTCTACCCCTTCTGGCCCTTCACCTCGATGCTCTCATTGGCAATCACAAGGCTTTTCCTCTGGAACCTGGTGGTTTCGAACTTGGCCCATATCTTCTCACATGATGCCGCAATGTCTCTATGCCTCTGGGTCCTTCCTTCTACAGCCTGGGCCTCATCACCCTTTTGTGCTGCAGCGTTTCCTTATTTCCTTGTCGCCATCTCGAATAATGCTTTCCACGAACACTCAGTTCACCAACTGTGCTACGAACTGTGGGCTCTGATACCAACTGTCACGGGTCTAGACTTCTGAACCAGCCCAACGTGCGGCCTTAGTTGAGTCCTTAAGACAAACGACTAAGTAAGCCTGAATCCTCAATTCGAAAGATCGAATTCTGAAGGCACCGAAGAATGCAAGATCGTTCTTAGCGGAAGCAAACTATGAGATCAGCTACGAAGAACTCTGAAAAAACGCAAAGAACAAGAGAATAACAACTCAGAGAATTTAGAGTGAATGCGCTCTCTATTACTCAAGAATAGATGAAAGAATGGATGATTACAACTAAGGTGGGGATGCCTCTATTTATAGTTGAGTCCCCTCTAATCCGACGGTCCCTACTGTTTTACATCAACGGCCTAGATACAACTCTACCAACCACAAGGCATAATGCCAAGAATATTCCTTAGCTATCTATGGAAAGAATCTCCTATGTTCACATAGGTGTGGATGGATAAGCCTTATTGGATCTTCCCACGGATCGGGCCAGTCTGGTGGTCTCTTCAAGCCCAAAGTGTGCCTTAGAACCTCATGGACACCCTGGTGCGCACCCTGTGGTGCTAATGACTCGGACCTTGGTTCACAGCTCGTGACATTCTCCCCCAAAAAACTTGGCGACGCCCTCGTCGCTGCTCCGGAATGAAGTCAGAAACGATCATGGGACCTCCTTGGCACCTTAGCTTTCTCCCAACTTTGAATCAGGCTTGGTTGTCCCCCCATAAGGTCCGTTCTTCCCATAAAGAGCACCTGACTCGTGCTGGGTTGTCCACCTATATGGATTCCTCGCTTCGGTTGCCGCCGCCATGTAACATCACTCGTCGAACCACCTCGCACATCTCGGCCGTAGGAACTCTTTCCTAGCAGATGGGATTTGTCTTTGCTTGGATCACCATGACCCTCGAACAAAGGTTTGGATGCCGCCTTTGAACTTTCACCATCTGATGGGTTAGGATTTCTGTTGCCTACACCCAACAAACCGGACAAATCAAAACCAAAAACACAAAGATTGTGTTCGAGATGTACCTTCTTCAGGATGAACTCCCTCGCGTTCATTCTAAAATGCATCGGCCCTTCTACATCCTTGAAACTCGATGCCCAATTTTGCATTGCCACTTCTTTCTCCACGAAGTTCAATGCACCCTCCACCTTGCCCAACGGTGGCTATTCACATAACGAATCGAGCTTCAAATCCTCGCTCTCTTCGGGCTCGTCTTGTACCTTGGACTGTTTGACTCTATGTGGACAATACGCCAACGATGTGGCTCCATGCAATGAAAACACTTCCATTGCACTATCTCCTCCCTCGACTTCACTCTGTCGGGGCAATCGAGCCAACTGTGTGGCCCCTTGCAACGAAGACACTTTCGCTGCACCTCCGGCTTGACCGTTGTGGACGAAACAATCATGCTAGCTCTAGCTTCCCTTTTTACAGACTCATCATTTACCTTGATGGCTGAAAGGTTGGCTTCCTTGGAACAATCCTTTGACCAATGCTCGCCGTCACAATAGAAGCACCTCCGTGGCTTCATTTCCCATGGTCGGACTAGCATCCTGGGGTTGTTCCACCTCGATGGCTTTTCTTTACCATGCGAAGTCCCATCCATCTTTGTCGAAGCCTGCAACTCGGGGTTGTAGACCTTTATTTGTGGACAATGGCGTCTTATTTTGCTGTTGTCCTTATTAGAGTTATATGTGACATTTTAGTCTGAAAATGTGTTGTAGGCTATCCTTCCTCTAAGGGGTAAAAATTTTGAATATTTTAAGGGGGGATGAGTCAGCAATGTACAAAAATAAAGAAATTCAAAACTTCATTCTTGCTTTTTGACTTGGGGTGAAGGTACTTGTATTGTTATTCTGCTCAATTTCTTTCTTAAAGTTGTTGATAATATATTGTATCTTTTTTATCCCAGAGAGAGGATTTTAAAATAGAAAACCTACAGTATCATAAGATCATTATCTTAACTGATGCTGATGTAGATGACGCTCATATCCGAACACTGTTGCTGACATTTTTCTTCAGATATCAGGTAGACAGTCGTAAAAGTTGTCAATTTTGTGGGTTCAATTTTAAACAAATTGATTTCCGTTTGATCTTTGTAGGGAGCCATGTTCGATGCAGGTTGCATTTATGTTGGTGTTCCACCTCTTTACAAGGTTTGTGGCCGGCTACACTGGATTCTAAGAATCTAATTTATTTGATATCTTGCTTATATTTTCTCTCCTGGTTCGCTACTTTTGTCAGGTTGAAAGGGGAAAACAAGCACACTATTGTCATGATGATGCAGACCTTAAAAAGGTCTTGAGTTTGTTCCCACAGAATGTATCTTACAGCATTAAGAGATTCAAAGGAAAGGATAAAAATATCTTTCTATCTCTTCCTCTTTTTTCTGTCTGGATATTTTTAATTGACTGTTGGAAGGCTAAGCATGGTACTTCTTTGTATTATGTGATTATTGTTCATCTCCTCTTCTTTAATGATTTTGTTGTTCAACTTTAAAGGAATTGTTAGGATATTTGTTTTGATATAATAATTAAAAAATAGTTTTGGACTAAAATGAAAAGAATTCAAAAATAATTGTAAGTCCAAACAACTTGAAAATATGTTTGAAGAGTTTTTAAAAGGTTTTGGAAGGGTTTTTAAAACGTTTTTATGTAGCCAAACTCAAGTTTTCTGAAGGCCCGTATCGATACAGTCCCACCCGCATTGATACACATTAGGGTTTTAGCTACATGATTTTTCCAGAACCGAAAACCTGTATCGGTATAGGCTTAGGCGTACTGATATGGTTAGGGGTCGTACCGATACGCGTATAGGCGTACTGATCCTTGATTTTCAAATCCTAAACGGCTAGCTCAAAACCTACCGATACGCTCCAAGGCGTATCGGTACGCTAAGGCTGCTGCGAGCATAACGACTAGTTTCTGAAGAACGCAAACCGATACAGCTATCCCGTGTACCGATACGAACATCTACAAAACTGCATTTATTGCGGGAAATAAAGTCTTCAACGGCTCCAATTCAATCCTTGCGGTCTCCAACGGCTAGAAACTCAATTGGGAGTATTAAAGGCCTCAAGAAGCATCTGAAGAAGCTAATGATCAATATGTCAACATGTCTATAATTGTAATTAAGTGTTTTGTGTTTTAATTCCCATTCTTTGTATAGACTACACTTGTAAGCGAAAATTTTTATGTATACTCAAGTGTATTAGGATTTTGGGTGAGAGCAAGAGTGCAAACATATGCGTAAGAGAGGAATTTATTGTTTGCTTTGTTTTCTCTTGTTAGAGAGGATTCCCAAAGCTTGGGTTGTAAGCTTTGAATGCTAGGCTTGATAATTGAGTCTAGGTTGTAAAGGTTGTCTGCTAAGCCTTGTAAACGGAAGAAATTCTTAGTGGATTTGGGAAATCCTTAGTGGAGAAGCTAAGGTAGTGGATGCAGGCTTTGGTTAGAAAGTCAAACCACTCTAAATCATTGTGTTTATTGTCTTATCTTTTGCTTCCACCGCCATCACCCAAAAAATTACTTCTCCAGCACTTGGCGACATATTTCGGTTGATTCTCCGAGCTCAACATGAATTATGTTGATTCCAAAGTTTTCTAAGTTGATATTCTGGTGCATTTCTTTGAGTTTGCAACTGTACAGATAAATACATGTTCAAATTTATAGTTGATTGTTGAGAGTCTACACAACGCTAATTTGTGGCCTTATTTATGATTCATTGGTAGACCTATTATTTCTTGTTGTGTAACGTATGTACTCCTGTTTAATGAAATCTATTCCATTTGATAGTGTTGTTTGATTAAGCTGATAAATATATACACAATATTAGAATGTACTCAAATAGGCATGGTCTTTTGGGTCTATTTGTTTTTCTGTGCTATTGACTTGTCATATTATCTAGCATGGATATGTGAAACGTTAAATTGGCAATTATATTTTGAAGGAAGAGGGATTCTATCTTTACTGAATTTTCAAAGTGACTGTCATAGCCTGGAAAAAGCTTTCATCCACGTAGGGCTAGTTCTCCATTGTTGTTGGATTTTGAAATGCGCCTTCTAAAAAGTGCTTTTGTGAAGAAGTGTTATGGAAAAATTTGGATTGTTAATTTAAGGCTTAAATGAAAAATAAGTGTCAAAAGTACACATTTTTTAAATTTTAAGTGCTTAAAGTATTTTTTGCTAAAAATAGGTACCTAAAGTTTATACCGTTACAATTTTAGATGCCTAAAGTTTACACAGTTAAAATTTTAGTTTCCCGACTGTTAAAATGGTGTTAAAAAAATTGTTAACCAATCAATGGTTGACACGTGTCATGTTTATTTTATTTTTTAAAAAATAAAAAACTTTAAACAATTATTTTGCAAAAAAATTAATTTTTAGAAAATCTCGAAAATTTACAATCTTTTCAAAATAATCCCTAGATTCCTAAATTTTTTCAAACCCAAACCCCTAAATAGCCGCCACTCCCGCTGTCGATCGCCATCCCTGAGCACATCCACTTGGTCGTCGGACCTAGGCGGTTGTTTTCTCCAACACGACATCGTCGAAAAAGCCGAACTATGTGCGAGCCGAACGTCAAACGCTAAATCAACGTTCGACTGTCAGGAACAACGTTTCTGGTGACGCCGTGTTGGGAGAAACGACCGCCTAGGTCCTGGGACCAAATGGGTATGCTCAGGAGATGCGATCGGCAGAAGGAGCGGCGATTTTGGGGTTTGAGTTTGGGAAATTTTAGGGGTTTGGGGATTGTTTTGTAAAAATTGAAAATTTTTAGGATTTTCTGAAAATTGAAAAATTTCGGTTTTTTCTTCAAAATATTTTTTTAAAAAAAATCAAATTAGTGCAACGTGTCAATCATTGATTGGTTCACAATTTTTTTAACACCTTTTAATGGTCAGACACCTAAAATTGTAACGGTATAAATTTTAGGCACTTATTTTTAACAAAAAATACTTTATGCACCTAAAGTTCAAATGACGCATACTTTGACACTTAATTTTCATTTAAGCCTTAATTTAAAGTTTGACATTACTGTCTGTGAAAAGTTAAAACGTCGCTTTCAAATGATGTTAGAAAGTAAAGAATAATTTAAATGGTTTTTATAATGTTATATCCAAATGTCAAAAGCTAATTACTTCGGCTTTTCTAAAAACTGATTTGAAAAGCAGTTTTTATTACAAAAACTATTTTTTTCAACCTTGTTCTCTATTGCTTTTAGTGTCAAACTTGGCAACCATTCATGTATCACTTTGATAGAAGCTTGACAACAGAAAACAATTTATACCCGAACTCTTTGACTATTAAATCAACATGAAAACATCTTGTGTAGAGTTCACTAGGATTCATTAATCCTCATGTCAAGAGAGTAGTTGGTTATTCTTGAACTTTTTTTTTTACTTTTTGCATTAGCAAGAAACTTGTGTCAGAAAAGATGAAAAATTATAAGAAAAAGTGGGGAAGGATATGTAAATGTAAATATTATTGGAGTCTTTACTCTTTTGGCATTTTATAACTTTTTATAGGTGACGGGTAGGGGTTTTACTTCAATACAAGACCATAGGAAGCTAAATACTTAGGAGATGTGGAATAGCACCACTTAACATTCTCCATATGTAGACTCTCTCTGATATCATATTAAGCACATGACCTAAAACCAATTGGCAATAGGTGGAGGGTTCAACTTTAATATAAGGTCACAGACAGATGTGGAATAACATTTAATAATAAATATTTTGCTAAAAAACGTTATGACAAAAATGAATTTTATTTTGAGAACATAGTGAAATTACTACTACAAAATAGAGAAAGCTGCAAAATGCTTACATGTCACCTTTTCCTTTTTTTAATGAACTGTAGCAATATTAAGCAATAATTTGAAACAAACACCCAGCTTACATATATCCAATTTTTAGTTGAGCCTTGCTCAAAAAATATACTTGTGGCAATAGTAAGGATTATGGATTCACTGAAATATGGAATTTATAAGTTTTGAGTATTATGCATTTGTTGTATATTTTAATTGGTTGTAATGCAGGTTTGGGTGAGATGATGCCTGCTCAGCTTTGAGAAACAACAATGGACCCTGAGCGAAGGCTATTGAAGCAATTAGTGGTGGAAGATGCAGCTGATGCTAGCAGAGTGTTTTCATCCCTTATGGGTGCTCGGGTATGTAGATTCCTTATCTAGTTCACGGATAGGTTATTTACGATGAATGAGGCACGGCTATTAATGGTCTCCTTTTACATTGAGAAAAAGAGCCCAGCTTGAGCCTATTAATGGTTGATGTATTTTCTTGCCCTATTCTTGTAAGCATGAGGCACTACCATATGGAAATCCGGATTTGGTTGAGGCCAAAGGATTTCCGAATGTACCGCTCAGTGCATCCTTTATTCAAATAATTGTGTCACATTTATGCATGATAGTGAGTTTGTAGTAGTAAGCTAGGTGCTTCTGTTGTGTTTTTAGGTGGATGTAAGGAACTCATCCAGCATTCTGCAAGCCAGGTCAACCTTGATAAACTGGACATTTGAGTGTGGATCAGTAATGCTAAAGCTCTGGTGTTTTGATGCCATTTAGATGGTTAAGGTTTTGATAATCCATCTAATTAATTACCTATCCCATGAAAGTTGCTCTCTTTTGTTTAGGTGGGCTGGGATTTTGTATTTTCGATTTGTTGTCTAAATGCTGTATTTATAGACATTCCAGGCTCATGCTTTCTCAAGATCAAGTTTTATGTGAAGAATAGTTATAGTTCTGCCAACTCACCTTTCACCACTGTTGGTTGTTTCCCTTTCTCCTTCAAATACCCACTGCATTTTTTATTGGCTTTAAAACCTAGGATTTAACCATGGAAATTTGGCTCAAAAAAGTAGGAACTAATCCTTGAAATTTAAGCGAATTACGACGGCAGCTGTTAGAGTTGTGATCCAAATTCTTTTGGGATTTGGTTTGAAGTTAGAATCTTACTTTTAGTAGATCTTGTTTACTTTATATTAATTAAAGGTAGGAAACTCAGTTTGAGTAGAATTTGTTTTTATGCAAGTTTCCTCTATAAACAAGGAATTTATCCCTATAAATAGATATCAACGATTAGGGGTTTAGATAGAACATCATAAATCAATTGTAATCTCTTTTTCCATCATAGTGAAAGTTCTCATCCTCTGCCCATAGTTTTTCCCTTTTGGGTTTTCCACGTAAATTCTTGTTGTTATTTTTCTTTTCTGTGTTTGCGCTTATTTACTTGTCTTGTCATTATCGCCCAGATAATTATAACAAATTGGCATCAGAGCTTTTCACGTTACTCAAGATAATAACGGCGGTGAAGTATGAAATTCCACTGCTAGATCGCAACGTCGGGTTTTCGCTATGGCAGGTGAAGGTTCGAGATGTTCTTGTTCAGATGGATTTAGATGATGCATTAGATGAGTTTGATAATATGCCGAAAGAATGGTCGGATACAAAGAAGCACCGCAAGGATAGGAAAGCTGCTTCCCAGGTCCGTTTGCACTTATCAAACAGTATTTTGCAGGATGTTCACAAAGAGAAGACAGCTGTCGACTTATGGGCAAAATTGGAACAAATTTGCATGAAGAAAACTTTGACCAGCAAGTTGATCCTGAAGCAATGCCTATACTCCCACAAGTTAGCAGAAGGTTCGTGTCTTGACGACCATCTAACCGATTTCAAGGAGATCGTCTCAGATTTGGAAACGATGGAGGTAAAGTACAATGAGGAAGACGTATGTTTGCTTTTAATTTGCTCATTGCCTGCTTCATATTCGTCTGTTAGAAGTACCCTCATATACAGCCATGATACCCTTACTCTTGAAAAGGTATATGATAATTTGAATTCACATGACAAGATGCAACATCTTACCGGCTTTGAGTTCCAAGCAGAGGGTCTCATGGTGCATGGATCGACTAGTTCAGACCGCGGAAGAAAAGGTGATAGTAATTTTGGCAGTCAAAATAGAGGCAGGTCGAAGTCGTCAAATCGAGGTAAAACATATTATTTCTGTAAAAAGAAAGGTCATATTAAATCTGAGTGTTACAGATTACAGAATAAGATAAAGAAGGAATCTGAGAATCAGAATTCGAGTGAAGATGAAGCTAATATTGCAGAGGAGTATAATGATGGTGAACTTTTAGTTACTTCCAGCGAAGACTCTATAGTGAGTGAGGAGTGGATTATTGACTATAATAATAGTTTTCATATGAGTCCAAATCAGGATTGGTTTGCGATGTATAAACCCGTGTCTACAGGTGCTGTCTTGTTGGGAAATAATGTCTCTTGTAAAGTTGCAGGTATTGGCACAATCAAGATTAAAATGTTCGATGGGATTGTTCGAACACTTGATAATGTGAGGCATGTTCCAGATTTAAAAACAAATCTAATTTCGTTAGGTACTTTGGATTCAAAAGGGTACAGATACTCCAATGAAGGTGGAGCTATGAAAATTTACAAGGGCGCTCTCGTTGAGATGAAAGGGTATAAAAGAGCAGCCAATTTATGTTCTGCAAGGTTCAACTATTTTAGGTGATGCATTCGTTGTTTCCTCCCGCGTGTCAAATGATGATGTTACTGGTTAAGACGTCTTGACTAAATTAAGTAAAAGAGGATTTTGTTTTGAACATGACAACAGTGGGCATAAGGGTTCTGGTAGTCAGAAAATAGTTCGATTTCGTGGGCATAACAAATTTGAAAAGAAGAATAAAGTTGAATTCCGTGGGTATAACGGATTTGAGAAGCTTAAAAGAGTTCTATTTGCTTTAAAGATAAATAATAAGAAATGTAGTAGTGCCATTGATGATCGGGGTCGTGTTATTGCTCGTGGTGATATAGTTGTGAGCAAAGTTGGCACTAATGTTGATCTTACCTACGTAAAGACTAAATTACCTTGTACATACAAGCTTGGGCAAGGCTTGGATTCGGTCGGTGTTCATTGCTGAAGACTACCCCTTGAAGGGATTTCGTGGAAGAGGTGGAGATATTGTTCGACAGGAATTTGTCTCAAGGTGGAGATTTGTTAGAGTTGTGATCCAAATTCTTTTGGGATTTGGTTTAAAGTTAGAATCTTACTCTTAGTAGATCTTGTTTACTTTATATTAATTAAAAGTAGGAAACTCAGTTTGAGTAGAATTTGTTTCTATGCAAGTTTCCTCTGTAAACAAGGAATCTATCCCTATAAATAGATACTAGGGATTAGGGGTTTAGATAGAACATCATAAATCAATTGTAATCTCTTTCTCCATCATAGTGAAAGTTCTCATCCTCTGCCAGTGGTTTTTCCCTTTTGGGTTTTCCACGTAAATTCTTGGTGTTATTTTTCTTTTCTGCATTTGCGCTTATTTACTTGTCTCGTCATTATTGTCCCGATAATTATAACATCAACTCTAGCAAATCCAATGATGTCAAACCTTCCAAGTAGTCAAATATGATGGAAAATGGGCACATTAAAGGTATGTTTAGTTTTAAAAAAATATTTTCTATTTTTATTGTTGACAAGGATGGAAACTTGTTTTTAAAAATAAAAAGAATGAAAATGTATTTTGTATCTATTTTTTCAAAATAGAAATGAAAATAATAATTAAAATAAAATATAGTTATAAAATATTATTATAATAATAAATAATAAAATATGAGTAAAAAAACTAAAATTTTAAAAAATGGCTCTAGAAGAATTCGAACCAGGATTAAAAATTATTTTCCTATCACTACTAATATATATGTATATATATATACACCTTTATTATTATTTCTGCTAATTATTAATGTTAATATTGTTTTACTGTATTATGGCTACATGTTAAAAAAATCAAAACCAAAAACGACATCATTAATTTTTATTGTATTATTATTATTATTTGTTATATTATTCACCATACTAATATTATTATTACCATCATTGTTTTAGTATTATTATTATATTACTATTATTATTGTTATTATATCTATTATTAAACAAAAAACAATAAATAATACACAATATAATATCTAATAAAGCCCAAGTTAGAATTAAAGTCCATTAAATGTCCAGTTACACCATTTCAAATATGTCAAAACCCTTACACCCATAATCAAAATAAACCGGCCCATTATCCCAAACCCAAACCAAATTATCCTAAACCCAAATCTGCCAAACCCAATACATCAGCCCAAATACCCAATATCCTAACCCATCTACCCAACCAGCCCAACTACCCTAAACCCGAACTGGTTCACCCGACCCGGATCCAGCTGACCCGGATAGCCTAGAAACCCTAGCTAACCCTAAACATAATTTTCTAAAGCTCTCAAACCCTAGCCGTTGCCACCGTTTCATCTCCAACGTTCCAGAACCTTCCCGGTGCCCCTTGGTCTTTCGGCTAGCTCAACGGCCGCGTCACCTGCCACGTCTGGCCACCACTGCCACGCTAGTAGCCACGTATGTAGCCACACACATCTGGCCAAAAAGAGACTCACTGGCTTCACCATCCCGTACGAACCTATAAAACCAGACAAAAACACCAACAACTAATAGCAACAGAGCTAACCTTTTGTATTTTGTTTTTATCTTTGTAACACAGTTATAAAACTGAACCAAAATCGATTGTAAACCCTAGACGGGATATTCCAGAGTAAAATCAATACAAAAACAAAAATTTCAAAGCCATATGCTATTTGATTTTTTTGGAGTTTCGAAGATAAAAAATAAGAAAGGGCTGAGAGTTTACCGTTGGAGCTGGTTCAGTCACTCGTCGCCACCCATTCCTTCGACTTCCCCATTTTCGTGTTTTTCATATGCGTTTTTAAAACGGGAAGGGGTTGTTTTCAAACTCGTTTTTTTAAAAAATAATAATAAAGGTTTGTTGCGGTCTTTACAGATCCGAAGAGAAAAGGGGGGGTTTAGGTTCAGATCTAGTTAGGTCTAAAAAGGGGGAAGCTTTGGGATCGTTTTGAGGCTGTTAGCCATCGGTTAATGGTGGTCGAGGCGATGGCTCTCGGTGGTAGAGTCACCTGGTTCTGGAAAATAAGGGGAGGTGGGTTCGGTTTTTCAGAGGATTTGGCTTCTCCGAATTTGAGGAAGGATGAAAATGAGGTTTTTTTTTAAAATTTTTTTAGCTTAAATAATTGGTCCCTTTCTTACTTTGGTTTAATGCCATCTTAAGGACCTCCGTCCCACTTAAAATACCTGTGCAAGTCCTTCCGCCTTTTAAAACTCCTCCCGCAGTCTTTGTCTTTTTTTCAAATTTCCCAATTTCATCCTGATTTTAAGAGTAATCAACTTCCGCTTGGTTTATTTACCCATTGGGTCCTTCAATCTTTTCCTCGCTTTTAAATTCATAATGTGTTAATGCCAACTTTACTCCCTGTCTTTTATTTCCGTTTGTAATTTTATCCTCTTTCAACATTGTTCTGTTTTAATTTTGTCCTCATATTCTGTTTTTTTTTCTTCACATTTCAGTGCCCTATTTATTTTACTTTATAACTAACTATGTATTATATACTTACTATATATTTATTATAATATATTATGCTTATATGCCTACATTTATACTTTATATTTATATATTATTATGTTATACATTATATATTTATTATATATTGTACTTTACATATATTATATATTATAATGTTTTACTATATTTATATCATATATTCCTATTATATGTTAGAATATTATTTATATTATAGTATATATACATATTATATGATATGATATTATAATATTATTACATATAGTACGCATATTATATTTATTTATTATTTTGTTCTTTTATTTAATTTATGTTCGAATCGGTCTTATGGTGACCCGCAACGGGAGATGACCCGTATTATTATGGCACGTTCCACCTAACATCTAACTTCTAACACTTACTTTCTTGCAATTTATTTTACCCCATTTAATTTTCCGCCTTTATTTTACGCTTTTATCTTATGTCTGATCCTGTCCTTTTTCGGATATTTCCTTCTCTTCATTTCCTTTATCTTGTTCAATCTGGTCCCTTTCCGAACGTTTTCAGTTTCCGTTCTTTAATTTTCGCACCTATTTATTTTGTTCACTCTTTAATTTTCCATATTTATTTTATACTTTTATCTTATGTTCAATCCGGTTCCTTTTCTGGATTCTTTTATTTCTGCTCCTATTCGTGTTTTCATTTCATACTTTTTTACTTTAATTTATTTCCTTGCATTCGAACATATTAACTGTTAAAGCGGTGCCCTTTTATTTGATAGTAAATATGGCCAGTACCAATTGTAGTGGTGGTGGTTCTTTTGTTGATTCTCGAAAAGCTGGGCCTTTAAAATTTACCACATTTTAAACGGATTTTAAATTAATTTAAAATTTGAACTCAGAAATTTCCAATTAAGGCAAATTGTATTCGACTAGGTACCAATTTTTGGGCGGTGTGGCGGTGCTAACCTTCCTCATCTGTAACCGACTCCTAGACCCATTTCTCAAAAGAGTCTCTGGTTTTACGGTGCCTGGCATACCTTAGTGGCCAGTGACGACTCCACCCTTTACTTTTAAAAAACCATATTCCCAAAACAAAAATTCCCCAAAATTTCAATTTTCATTCAAACTTCGATTTCCCCCAATTTTCTTCAAAATTTTCAAAACAATTCCAAAACAATTTTTTTTCAAAAAATGCATGACTTTTTAGTAACTTTTAAAAATTGGGTTGAGAAAGGTCTCTACAATCTTTGTTATGTTTTCAATTTTTTGTTATTTAATGTTTTTATTTTCTAAAAATTGTTTTTTTTATTTTACAACAAAAAAAACGCTTTCTTCACTGTTTCAAAAAATGAAAATAAAAATGGACTTATTTCTCTATAACCAAACAGTTAACTTTTTCAATCTTGCTAATGTTTCAGTGCTTTATTCCCAACTCATAAGGATGTAAATTTGTTTTCAAAAATGAAAAGAATGGAAATGTATTCGGTATCTATTTTTCAAACTAGAAATGAAAATAATAATTAAAATAAAATATAGTTACAAAATATTATTATAATAATAAATAAATAAAATATGAGTAAAAAACTAAAATTTTAAAAAATAGCATTAGAAGAATTCGAACCCATATTAAGTTAAAATTAAAAAAAATCCTTGTTTTCATATTTTTTACTTTCTCAAAACATTTTTAATGAAAACATCTTTGTTATGTTTTCAAATTTTTGCTATTTTATATTTTTACTTTTTTAAAATTATTTTCTAATTTTAAAACAAAAAATGTTTTCTTCACTGTTTTAAAAATGAAAATAAAAATGGACTCCGTTCTCTAGAACCAAACAACTAGCTTTTTCGATCCTGCTATGTTTCATCACTTTATTTGTAACACCCCTTCCCGTATCCGTACAACGGGTACGAGTCGGAAATATCACGACTTTTTAAAAAAACTATTCTTTAATCATTATTTTGGGGTAAATTAAAATTTTTAAAAACAACTTTCCAGTGGTCACCCATCCTAAAATTGCTCTAGCTCAAACACGCTTAACTTTATTTAAAACTGACAGAAATTATTTATTCGATTTCCAATCATAAAACTATTTGCATAACGTATATATGCATACTAAAATAAATTATTTTACAAAAACGTTTCTGATAAAATTTTTCAATATTTAATTCGTATAAAATATATTAATCAGACCATTTACCATCAAACTGTAAAAATATAGTAATCAATTTAAAACATTCTACGTCACTATTATAGATCCAAGTAATTACTTTAATAAAATAAACAGATTTATTAAATACATGCCACTATCAAACATATAAAAACGGATGTCACGATTACCGAAATACTTGTCGACTATCTTTCGTATAGAACGATGATGATGATGCAAAGGTTGTCATCTACTAATCTTGATCACCTACGTGTGTAACATAAATACACGCTAAGTATATCTCAGTGAGGCATAAAAAATACGTAACATGAAAAATGCGGTATAAGAATCCTTTGTAGTATGAAATAGATGTATTATGATATTTGGTAAAGCATGATATTATATATATAAAATATAATACTCATGTAACAAACTGGTATTGTAATAAATTCTGAGTTGTACTAAATCTTTACTGAAAAATCATATAGCAAGGTTGCTCTATAAATCATATAGTCTATAATGTAGGAATAATCATGTCAGAAATTTGTACTGTAATAATTCTGTGCTGTAAAGGCATATAACTGTACCATAAAATCTTATGGCCCAATAATAAATATACATGCCAACTAGTAATATTAGAAGATAACATCAAAGATGTCATACTGATACTAATTTTCGGCTCTTCAAAATATGAGGATGTCATATGCTGCTCCTTACTCCTTATGCTCCTTAATATCTACGCGTGAAGCAATAACACGCTAAGTATATACTTAGTGAGGCAATGTAAAGTAATTAAAACATTTCTTTGCAAAGTAAAAATGGAAATAAATAGAGTGCAATATAACTATCAAAAAGGATTTGAAAATTATAAAGACTGACTTATCAAAACCATTCCCCTTTTTCGTAACCTGTAAAAATCTCAATATTCATATGTATATACAATACAGGTTATATCAATACGATCCATTGTACTTGCAATTTTGTTATAGCCCAATGTACTATGGATGATAATACATGGTATGCGAGTCAATGATGAGTATGCACATGTGCTGACATCAACCAATTTGTTGTGCCATAATAAAACAATATATCTATGTATCGATATCAATGTATCAATGTCAATGTATCAATGTAAACACTACCAAACTTAACGACATCAATAATAACGAAAGGTCATAGTTTTTGAACACAACTCACTGTATCACCATTGTAACTTAACAACAGTATTAACCGATAGGCCATAGCTGTAAAACACAGCTCACTGTATCATTACTGTAATTTGACAGTAATGTTATATCGATATACTCCACCTCTTTGGCATGCCAATATACCAAGACTCTCAATAATCATACAATGGGCTTTTTGAACAATTCACTATTATGAACCTTTCATTCATTTCGATAATATCAATGGATCAAAATCAATAATTTTAACATATAAAAATATGCATAGGGCAGTTCATACCCGAAATCATTCACAAAACCATTCAAAACCATTTAACATAAATCGAATCCTATTCTTTCAACATTTGAGGTTGACTTATCACAAGTCTTCCTCGTATCATAATTAAAATAAATAAGATTGCACTCACCTTTGCCTCACTAAAAAGCTGTACTATTACTTCCAACCTTACTATGGAATTTTATCTTTATCAGCAGCCTTGCTTGTATCCCGATTATGATCTGCACAACATTTCAACAACACATACCATTCAAAGTATATGTTAGTATGATACTAACATTGATACATATTAGGAATAATATTTCTTAATAATTCTTTAACTTTCCAAAATATTCATTTTAGTCCTAAGGACTCTTTTTAAACTTCCAACCAACATTTTCAAGTCCAAACCTTATATTTCTCATTCTTCACACTTGAGGACCCAAACTTAAAAAATTTACACACTAGTCCTTGAATTTGCCAAAATTTCAAATTGGTCCCCAAAGTTAACACAACTTCAAAATCAACCTTCTAGTCACTTTAACTTAATTTTCCAACACAATACACTTCATTAACAAGCTCAACAACCAAACCCCTAAACTTCCCAAATTTACAACTTAATCCTCAACACTTTATAAACTTCCACATTAGTCCAAATAACTTTCTAAAGCTTACAAAATCATCCTTACACTATTTATAACCTTAAGAAAAAATTTCCATAATTTTCCCAATATTTTCTACCATAGCCAAATACCAAAGGTCACTTTGACCAAACTTTACATTTTGATTCAAGCATGAATTCAACCTCAAAACAACATATTCAAGCTTCTAACATCATTCTCACTTCAAATAAAAATTTTGCAAGAGTTTCCCCTAATTTTTCCATTTTCCCAAATTCAACCTACATCATAATTCATGGAATTTTCACTATTTGCAAGCTTGAAACAACTTCACAACATCATATTTAATCAAAAGAATCCATAAAACATGAAAATCCAACTTGTTCTTCATAAACCCTAATCCCTAAACTCAACGTATAGACATGGAAACTACTAAAAAATTATACAAACGAAAGAGAATTCAATGGAGATTAATTCTCTATTTTGTGTCTTAAACCAAAAACCAATCGAATCATGCTAAAAATTGAATCAATTTTTTTTCTTACCTTGCTATGGTGTTTCGAAAATGGAGGAAGAAGATGGAGAAATTTTCTAGCTTTTTCTTCATTAATTATAATGACAAATGGCATTTTATTCTTAAAACCCAAATCAAATCAAAACGATCCCAAAACTTAACACCATCTTCTTTTAGTCTATTTAAAACTCCCGTAAAATTTTTGTAATTTTTCGAGTTCGAATAGTCTTCCGAACTAATTCCTGAAACTTATTCCCTTTATAGCTTTTTATGCAAATCCTGTACCAAAGTTCGATTCCCACCAAAAATATTATACCGGGATAAACTATTCATTTTTGCTATAAAAATAATTATTGGGTAAATTACCATGTTGGTCCCTAAACTTTTCCCAACTTTTCACATTTGTCACTAAACTTTGAATTTTTACATTTTAGTCACTGAACTAAAACCACCAACCTTTAAATCTTTGCAATTTAGTTACTAACCAAAAATTGGGGTATTACAATTCTCCCCCTTAAGAAAATTCATCCTCGAATTTTTCAGAACGTACTTGATTTGAAAAGATGAGGAAACTGTTTTTCCATATCTTTCTCTCTTTCCCACGTTGTTTCTTCCACTTTGTGATTTTGCCAAAGAAATTTAACAAGTGGAATCGACTTGTTCCTCAGTTGCTTGACTTCACGTGCTAAGATTCTGATCGGTTCCTCTTCATATGTCAAATCTTGGTTGAATCTCTACTTCTTCTGGAGTAATGATGTGGGAAAGATCTGATCGATACTTTCAGAGCATCGATACATGAAACACATTATGAATCTTATCCATTTCCAGAGGTAGATCAAGTTGATAAGCCACCGAACTATCTCTTTTCACAATCTTATATGGTCTAATAAATCTCGGACTCAGCTTTCCTTTTCATCCAAATCGCAATATCTTTTTCCAAGGTGATACTTTGAGAAACACTTTATCACCAATTTGGAATTCAATTTCTTTTCTCTTTAAATCTCCATAAGCTTTCTATCGATCGGCGGCTATCTTGAGGTTATCTTGTATGATCTTTACTTTGTCTTCAGCTTCTCTAATTAGATCAGGTCCCAATACGTCTCGATCTTTCAATTCGTACCAATTCAAATGAGTCATGCACCTTCTTCCATACAAGGCTTCATAAGGTGCCATTTTGATACTTGATTGATAGATATTATTGTAAGAAAATTCCGCTAACGGAAAATATTTCTCCTATGATCCTTGAAATTCAATCACACAAGCTCTCAACATATCCTCCAAAATTTGGATAGTTCACTCTGATTGTCCATCTGTTTGAGGATGAAAGGTTGTGCTAAAATTAAGTCGAGTACCCAGAGCTTTATGTAAAGATTTTAAAAATCTGGAAGTAAACCTTGGATCTCTATTAGAGACAATTGAGACTGGTACTCCATGAAGCCGAACTATCTTCTTAATATACAACTCCGCATATTTGTCCATAGAATAATCTGTCATTACCGGGATGAAATGTGCTGCTTTTGTCAATCTATCAACAATCACCCAATTGGAATCCTTTTTGCTTGGAGTCAAAGGTAGCCCTGATACAAAATCCATGGCTACCCGTTCCCATTTCCATTGAATAATGGAAATTGGTTGCAATAGACCAAAAGGCACTTGATGCTCCAGTTTTACTTGTTGACATGTCAGGCATTTCGAAACAAACGCAGATATAGCTCTTTTCATTCCCGGCCACCAATATCGACTCTTTAGATCTTGATACATCTTGTTTCCACCTGGATGCATGGTCAAAGGGCTATAATGTGCCTCAAAGAGAAGTCCTTTCTTCAATTCTTCATTATTAGGAATAACAATCTTTCTTCGATAATATAAGCATCCATCAGATTGAATTTCAATGTCTTTAGTCCCACTCTTTTCAATTTGTTTGATTCTTGCTAAACATTCCTTGTCTCCTTTCTGAAGTTCTTTTATCTGATCTACCAAAGTAGGTCTTATGCTTAATTCAGCAATCAAGGCGCCATCCTCTTTTAAAGCTAGTCTTGCATTAATAGCTCTTAAAGCAGAAAAAATCTTTCTACTTAGGGCATCAGCTACTACATTTGTTTTCCCGGGATGGTAGTCAATAATCACATCGTAATCCTTTAGAAGCTCAATCCATCTCCTCTGTCTCAAATTCAACTCCTTTTGAGTTAGCAGATACTTTAAACTTTTATGATCTGTATAGATATAGCATCGTTCTCCATATAAATAATGATGCCATATCTTTAACGCAAAAACAACTACTTCCAACTCTAAATCATGGGAAGGATAATTCCTCTCATGTGTCTTTAGCTGTCTGGAAGCATAAGCCACCACTTTTCCTTTTTGCATGAGTACACATCCTAATCCATTATGAGATGCATCACTATACACCACAAAGTCTTTACCCGATTCTGCCTGTACTAATACTGGAGCTTCAGTTAAAATTCTCTTCAATGCTTCAAAACTTTCTTGAAACTTGTCTGTCTAAATAAATGGCACATCCTTCCTCAATAACTTGGTTAACGGGGAGGCAATCATTGAAAAACTCTTTACCAAACTTTGATAATAACCAGCCAGTCCCAAGAAGCTTCGAACCTCAGAAATATTCTTCGGAGCTTTCCATTCCACTATGGCTTGTATTTTCTTGGGATCTACTCTTATTCCTCCGCTGAAACCACATGACCGAGAAAAGGAACTTCGGATAACCAAAACTCACATTTCGATAACTTAGCATATAGTTTATTTTCTCGGAGGATCTAAAGAACAACACGAAGATTAGCATCGTGTTCCTCCTTTGTCTTTGAATAGACTAAAATATCATCAATAAATACCACCACAAATTGATCCAAATATGGCTGAAATATTCGATTCATCAGATCCATGAATACTGCAGGGGCATTAGTTAATCTGAACGACATCACTACAAACTCATAGTGTCCATACCGAGTTTGAAAAATCGTCTTTGAAATATCTTCTTCCTTAATCTTCAACTAATGATATCCTGATCGAAGATCAATTTTGGAAAACACGACTGCACCCTTTAATTGATCAAAAAGATCATCGATCCTTGGAAGAGGATACTTATTCTTCACGGTCACCTTGTTTAGTTGACCATAATCTATGCATAGTCGCATAGACCCGCCTTTCTTTTTCACAAATAACACTGGTGCACCCCAAGTTGACACACTTGGCCTTATAAAACTCCAATCCAATAATTCTTGAAATTGCGCCTTTATAACTCTTGAAGCTCAGCTGGCGCCATTCTATACGAGGCCATCGATATAGGTGCAGTACCAGGTAACACCTCTATTTTAAATTCTACTTCCCGATCAGGGGTAATCCTGGTAACTTATCAGGAAATACATCTGGGTATTCTCGAACAGTAGGAATATCTTCCAACTTAATTCCAGAAGTTCGAGTATCCACCACAATAGCTAGAAAAGCTTGACAACCTTCTAATAGCAGCTTTTTCGCAGAAACTGCTGATATCACATTAGATAAAGGATTCATCCTTTCTCCCACTACTATTATCTCCTCACCTTTCAAAATTTCCAAGATTAATCGCTTTAAGCGACAATCCACAATGGCATGATAGAAAGATAACCAATCCATGCCTAATATCACTTCAAATTCTTCGAAAGATAACTCCATTAGGTTTGCCGGAAACTCTATTCATTGCACCTTTGTCGGACAATTTCTACATATCTTACTTACTCTCACACTCCGACCCAATGGGTTTGTTGCCACTATATCACTAGGGATAGACTCTAATGGAATATCTTTCTCTTCAATTAACTTAGTGCTAATACACGAATACGTAGAACCAGGTCAATCAAAACTAATATAGGCTTATCAGAAAGATATATTGTACCTGCAATATTCTGAGTTATCCCGATCCTCATTATTCCGTATATTATAAACTCGAGCTGGTGCGCGCCTTTCCACTTGCGAAGCTAACTCAGATGGTCTTCCCGGTCTGCCTCTTCCTCTACCTCTCGGTGGCATCACAACAGACCTTTCTGTCTGTACATGTTTTTCTCCAGACTTTTGAGGACAATCTCTCATAAAATGACCCATCTTTCCATAGTTAAAACATGCTCCGGTCACCAACCAACATGTACGTGAATGACGTTTACCACAAACATCACAAGACTGAGTTCTAAACTAGGATGATGAACCAACACCATAATTAACTGTCTGGGCCTGCTTATTTCCTCCAGCATTGCCTTATTTACGAGCAGATCCAGATTTACTCTTATACCAAGAACCACCTTTATTCATTTTCGATGAAAAATGAGCTGAAGATGTTCCTGGTCTTTTATTAGATTGCAAAGTCTGCTCTGTCGTGTCCTCCGAATAGACACGTTCCATTGCTTTAGCTCGATTCACCACCTCTTGAAAGGTAGGCAGGTTCAATGCCACCAACATTTGTTTTGGCCTCTTATTCAGGCCTTCAATAAAATAATCACATCTATCCTTTTCAGTAGGGATCAACTCTGTTGCAAATTGGCTCAACTTGTTGTATTCACACTCATATTCATAGATAGTCCGGTTTCCTTGCTTCAAGTTGAGGAATTGTTGTTTAATCTCCCTGATGAATTGATCTCCAATATATTTATTCTTGAATTCCTCCAAGAAGAATTTCCATGTCACTTGCTCAGAAGGAACGTGCATCGTGGCATTAGTCCACCAAAACCTAGCTTGACCTCGCAGCAATAAGACAGCTCTATCCAATTTATCCGTCTCAAAACAACGGAATTCATCAAGCATGATCTTTAAATCATTTAACCATATATCAGCAGCCACTGGACCATCATCTAAATCTCTTTTAAATTCAGGTGCTCCCAAACTTTTTAATTCCTAAGCAATTGTCATACGGGGAGCAGGGGAAGCTGAAGGTTGGAAACGTGTTAGAATCGCTTCCAATGATTGAAGAAAAGTCCCCTGGTCTTGCACAGGCATTCCCTGCTGTAATGGTGCTCTTTCCTGATTTGGTTGAGCTGAAGGGTTATTATTGACCACATTATTCTCACTTCCAACTTCTTCTGGAACCTCATGTTCCGTAACCTGTCTGGAACCTCCTGATTCAGCCATCTATAATCACGTAATCACTATGTTAGTAAGGAGCGACATTCATCACTTATATAAACATCAGATCAATAATTTTGACATCCTACTGGCATGTACACACTTTTCAACAAAAAAAACTTCCATTCCGGCCAAGAACCGACTAAACCTATAGCTCTGATACCAATAAATGTAACACCCCTTTCTCGTATCCATCACTGAATACGAGTTAGAGATGTCACATGACACTTGCACAATTGTTCTTATTTCAAAATCGATAAAAATTGTTTCTTTAAAATATAAATAATTTACCATTTTCTAAAAAAATATTGATTCGCTAAAAATTAAAACTAATATTTTTAAGTTAAATTCGAACCTAGATTTAAGCAGCAACTAGGCAGTTCATTTCTAAATCATATGACTAATAAAACTACTTAAAAACTGCCTAATTTACAAATCATTTCGATAGTAAATAAAATACGGTTAACTATCTCTTTTCTAACCACATACATATCAGAGCAGCCAAAACATTAATAAACATACATGCCAACTAGTAATATCAAAAGATAACATCAAAGATGTCATACTGATACTGATTTTCGGCTCTCCAAAATATGATGATGTCCTCTGTTGTTCCTTAATCCTTATGCTTCTTAATATCTACGCGTAAAACAATCACAAGCTAAGTATATACTTAGCGAGGCAATGTAAAGTAATTAAAACATTTCTTTGCAGAGTAAAAATGGAAATAAATAGAGTGCAATATAACTATCAAAAAGGATTTGAAAATTATAAAGACTGACTTATCAAAACCATTCCCCTTTTTTGTAACCTATAAAAATCTCAATTTTCATATAAATATATATATATATAGATATATACAATACATTGATATCGATACGATCCATTGTACTTTCAATTTCGACATAGCCCAATGTACTATGGATGAGAATACATGGTAAGCGAGTCAATGATGAGTATGCACATGTGCTGACATCAACCAATTTGTTGTGCCATAATGAAATAATATATCTATGTATCGATATCAATGTATCAATGTCAATGTATCAATGTAAACACTACCGTAACTTTACGACATCAATAATAATGATAAGTCATAGTTGTAGAACACAACTCACTCTATCACCGCCATAACTTAACAGTAGTGTTAACCGATAGGTCATAGCTGTAAATCACAGCTCACTGTATCATTACTGTAATTTGACAGTAATATTATATGATATACTCCACCTCTTTGGCATGTCAATATACCAAGACTCTCAATAATCATACAATGGGCTTTTTGAACAATTCACTATTATGAACCTTTCATTCATTTCGATAATATCAATGGATCAAAATCAATAATTTTAACATATAAAATATGCATAGGGCAGTTCATACCCGAAATCAATCACAAAACCATTCAAAACCATTTATCATAAATCGAATCCTTTTCTTTCAACATTTGAGGTTGACTTATCACAAGTCTTCCTCGTATCATAATTAAAATAAATAAAATTGCACTCACCTTTGCCTCACTAAAAAGATGTACTATTACTTCCAACCTTACTCTTGAATTTTATCTTTATCAGCAGCCTTGCTTGTATCCCGATTACGATCTGCACAACATTCCAACAACACATACCATTCAAAGTATATGTTAGTATCATACTAACATCGATACATATTAGGAATAATATTTGCTAATAATTCTTTAACTTTCCTAAATATTCATTTTAGTCCTAAGGACTCTTTTTAAACTTCAAACCAACATTTTCAAGTCCAAACCTTACATTTCTCATTCTTTACACTTGAGGACACAAACTTTAAAAATTTACACACTAGTCCTTGAATTTGCCAAAATTTCAAATTGGTCCCCAAAGTTAACACAACTTCAAAATCAACCTTCTAGTCACTTTAACTTAATTTTCCAACAAAATACACTTCAATAACAAGCTTAACAACAAATACCCCTAAACTTCCCAAATTTACAACTTAATCCTCAACACTTTATAAACTTCCACATTAGTCCAAATAACTTTCTAAAGCCTACAAAATCATACTTACACTATTTATAACCTTAGGAAAATTTTTCCGTAATTTTCCCAATATTTTCTACCATATTCGAATACCAAAGGTCACTTTGACCAAACTTTACATTTTGATTCAAGCATGAATTCAACCTCAAAACAACATATTCGAGCTTCTAACATCATTCCCACTACAAATAAAAATTTTGCAAGAGTTTCCCCTAATTTTTCCATTTTCCCAAATTCAACCTACATCATAATTCATGGAATTTTCACTATTTGCAAGTTTGAAACAACATCACAACATCATATTTAATCAAAAGAATCCATAAAACATGAAAATCCAACTTGTTCTTCATAAACCCTAATCCCAAAACTCAACATATAGACATGAGAACTACTAAAAAATTATACCAAATGAAAGAGAATTCAATGGAGATTAATTCTCTATTTCATGTCTTAAACAAAAACCAATCGAATCATGCTAAAAATTGAATAAATTTTTTTCTTACCTTGCTATGGTGTTTCGAAAATGGAGGAAGAAGATGGAGAAATTTTCTAGCTTTTTCTTCATTAATTATAATGACAGATGTCATTTTATTCTTAAAAACCAATATAAAAATCTCCACTAATAGTGTAATGACCAATTTGCCCATTACTTATAACCAA
Source organism: Hibiscus mutabilis (assembly GCA_019671005.1). NCBI lineage: Eukaryota > Viridiplantae > Streptophyta > Magnoliopsida > Malvales > Malvaceae > Hibiscus > Hibiscus mutabilis. Next base: position 18,092,417 of record CM033744.1, on the reverse strand, counting down.
TAGGATCACAACACTTGTCTTATTTCATCCAAAATAATCAATTTAATATAAAAAGGGCAAAATGACCAAAATGCCATTAATGAATCTTGGTATTTTCAAAAATGCCATTATCCCCTATTTACTCAAATACTGTATAGAATCGAATCCAAATCAAATCAAAACGATCCCAAAACTTAACACCATATTCTTTTAGTCTATCTAAGACTCCCATAGAATTTTCATAATTTTCCGAGTTCAAATAGTCATCCGAACTAATTCCTGAAACTTATTCACTTTATATCTTTTCATGCAAATCCCGTACCAAAAATACGATTCCCACCAAAAATATTATACCAGGATAAACTATTTATTTTTGCCATAAAAAATAATTTTTGGGAAAATTGCCATGTTGGTCCCTAAACTTTTCCCAACTTTTCACTTTTGTCACCAAACTTTGAACACTGAACTAAAACCACCAACCTTTAAATCTTTGCAATTTAGTCACTAACCAAAAATTGGGTATTACATGTTGAAACTGAATATTTTGTCATGTTTCGTTTTTTTGAAATGGTGCCCTTTCCATCTCTTTGAACCTAAAAAAGGTTAGATTTGTTTGTAATGAGCCTGGGTTTATTTATGAGTGTGTTGAATTATTTCTGCATTGATTCATGTGGAAGATTTAATTCTTAGGATGACAACTACAAATTTGAATCCCTATTTTTGACGAAGTTGCTAAAGAAGTTACTGATAAAGATGGCAATGATGAAGTTGGTAAAGAAGTTGTTGTCGTTGAGGAAGTTGCTGATAAAGATGGTAACGGTAAAGATGGTAATGATGAAGTTGCTAAAGAAGTTGCTGATAAAGATGGTAATGTTAAAGTTGGTAATAAAGTTGCTGATAATGAAGTTGTGTTGAGGAAGCTAGGTCTGAGATGTTGGCCATATGTGATAGGCCGTACACAGAAAAACATGTCATCCTTTCATTAGGTTTTAGTAAGTTGATATTTATGTATTCTTATTGCATCTTAGAATGAATGATTGAATGTATACCTTTGTTATTTTCATGATTTACAGTAAAGGTGAATGTATAAAGAGGAAGCAAACTGAGGAAAAAATGACTAATGAGGTAGGTTTTAGTGGTTTATGATGTTTTTCATAAGTGTATGTAAAATGTTAAGTTCATTTGAATTTGTCATTTTTAGGTTAGGAAAGAGTTAAGCAAGAAATGAGAGAAAATGCCGAAGGAAGACAAACAACCTTACATTGATGAAACTTAGAAGGAGAAGGTTGCCTACAAAGACTTTAAATCAGAATAGCCGGAGAAGGTAACATCAGTATAAGGCAATCTTTGTTTGATAGAGTATAATAGTTTATATTCAGATTGGCGTAGGAAGTTGTTATCTTGTCCCCTGTAGACATATTTTAACACAAGGTGTAGTCAAAAGCAATTGTATGATTTCATAAAAGAAATGAAGACGATGGGGTTGATCCTGCTCTTGATGAAATTGGTTTTGGGTCGTTAGTTTTTATAAAATTGCGCATTCAACGCCGGAACCTATGTGGGGAATTGATGGAAAGTTTTGATGTTGGAAGGAGTGTTATTGAGTTTGAAGGACACCACATTACTGTAACAGTTGAAGATGTAGAAGCTATATTGGGCCTGAAGAACAAGGGTGTTGATGTTCATGAAGTGCTGCCGATGGAGAATGGTAGAGAACTCAATGCAAAGTATAACCTCAACACAGATTTAACTTTTGCACAAATCAAGCGAGATGCAGTGTCTGGTGCTTTTGAAGGGGATACTTTGAAAGCAAAGGTGTTGGTGTACATTATTGGAGTTTTCCAGTGTCCCACTGCTGAGATACGACCATATGGAGATTTTTTGAAGCTGTTGTGTGACGATTGCTTACAAGGTAAAGTGAATTGGGTGAAGTATGTTTACGATATGCTTATTGTAACGCTATAAATTTGGGCCTAGATGTTAGATGGATTGATTAGACGGTTCGGGAGAACCGTATTAGGCAATTAGAGTTAGTTTTGAGAATTAAATCTTAATAAATTATTTTTGGCTAAAATAAAATATGAAAAAATACTAGAAAATATTTAATTAATATCCTAAAGGTTTTGGTAAATTCAATTTGAAGGAATTAAATTTGATTTTGGGACATTTTGGTCCGGTGACTAAAATGTAAAGTTTTCAAAACTGTTTTTGGTGACTAAATCGTAAAAGGGTAAAAACTTAGAATTTTTAAGGAGCTAACAAGACAAACTTTTTCATCAGATTTCACCTTAATTTAGGCTATTTTAAAAAGGTTTTAAATGGTTTAATAATTAAATAAAATGGAATTGATTAAAAAGGATTTTTAATTTCACAAATCATTTTCTCACGTAACTAACTTTGCTATCACTTTTCTCTCAACTTTCTCAGCAGTCAAACTATCAAATCCTTTCCAAAAATTCCAGGAATCAATCTCTTTTGATTTCTTTTTGATTTCCTATTTGATTCCCTATTTGATTCTTTTGATTTCTACTACAAAACCTATTTGATTTCTTGAAGCTTTCATCGAAACTTTGCTGATTAAGGGAAAAATCAGCAATTAGAGGTGATTTTTATTTCTTTCCCCTAATTAAAGCTTATTTAATGAAATTCTCAAGTTCTTGATCCTTAGCAATTGATTTATGTTATGGAATTATGATTAAAACATGAATATGATGATTAAATTGAGTTTTGATGTAGAAATTTGTTGAACACCATTTTGGATCTGTTTTGTAATGAATCTAATTGATCTAGATCTCTTATAAGATGTGTTTTAATGTTAAAAGAAGATATTAATTAAAGCAATCCTGAAACTATGTGAATTGCTAATTTTCTAGGTTGTTTATAGTTGGAATTTGGTGTGATCTTGGTGTTGTAGAGTTGCTAGAGGTATAATGACGTGATAATGATGTTTTTGGATGTTAATTGATGTTGTTAAGATGTTAGAATCAATAGAATTTGACTGGCTTTGTTTAGATGAAGGTTGGTGATGTTTTCGGTTGTGTTAGTGGCGTGTGATGGTTATAAGTGAGGCAAATGTTGATTGTTGGTTGCTGGAAATTAGAGATGCATGGAAGTGCATTAATCCTCTATTTTTGTTTGGGTAAATCACGGGAGTTGAATCCTATAGCTTTTGGAGATGTACCAAAGGCTCTGGAAGCTTAGTTGTGTGTGGTTGTCGGTGAGTAGAAATGCATTTTACTGCTTTTAAAAAACGTTTGAAGATGATTTTTGGGAGTTTAGATTAAGTTTGAAACACTTGTCTAAGCTCAGAAGTAAGTATTGGTTAATCTCGCTCTTGATTTTGGTTTTGTAAAATACAATCACATGCACATGTTTATGGTTTTGATTACCCACTGTATTATGCATGTTTTAGAAATGAAAGATGTTGCAAATGATCATATTTTATGATTACTAGAATGCATGGTTTAATGTATTTGAAATTGGATTGGTTTGATGCATATGTAAAACAGTAAGGTAATGCTGTTTTATTAAGTATATTGGCAAATGGCTAAGATTAAAATGTTATCAGATATAGTTAGCTAGCCATAGGGTTTAGATTGCACTATAATAAGTCGCCTCATGTGTGTCGAGGTGGGTAATTGTTCCGTTTTCTCCACCATGAGAACCACAGCGGCCGAGGGGTTAATTATATCGTATTCTCCTGCTGGTGGATTTATACATCATAGTCTTTGAGGAGGGTAATTGTTCCATTGCTCCGGTTTGAGGATGTTTGTGAGGTGGTTGTAGGAACCACTTGAGAAATCCATGTATCTGATGTGTTTTTGTATAATGGAATGATACTTGTTTCGAGTCACTTGAATGCCAATACATGAGATAATGTATCATAAGAAATGGATTATGTTTGTATAAAGTGGTTTATACATGAGATTCTCTTTAAGCTTTCCATATAGAGACTTCATCATTTGAAGCTTAAATTGAGGTTGGAGATAGAATCCATGATACATGTATTGTAAATGATTTAAACGTGCATATTTGGGCAGAATTGAGAAGCATGAGATGACTTTAGAATGAACATTATAAACTTGTTTTGATGCAAAATGGTTTTAAATGCATTGATGAGTGTTTTTACGATTCACTCACTATGCTTATAGCTTACGCTCTCTTTTCTCATCAATGAAGAGAAATAGGCTCTATTAGACAGCGAGTACGCAAGTGGATATCAAAGAGCTGAAGCATTTCCAAAGTATGATTTTATAGATACTAAGTAGTAATAAGAGGCAATGTGACCAAGTTGTTTTGGGGAGGTTTATTTTGGGTAATCCCTGTTTGTACATGGAACCCCCTCGACCCGGCCTAGTCGCAAGACCGAACCGAGCGAGTTACATTAGGTTTACCAAAGTAAACCGGGAAGATGAAACCTAAAACACGTCCATTTTTTCTTTTATCTTGTTTAGATGCATTCTTACTTTCCTACATTTACATACTATCCATAGGTGATAACTCAACTCAATCGGGCACCGAAATGATATCCAATTGAACACAACACAATTTAGGGACTAAATTGCAAATTCAACATTATACAGGGACTTTCCAATTTTAAGTTACCAACCATTAATTAAGCATATTTCAGGCTTACGTGTCAAGAATTAGCTAAATACGATCAACCATGCTCATTCAATTGATAAAACAAGATTCAGGGACTAAAACGAAAGAAACCAGAACTGCCTTTCCATGACATTAACAGAAATAACGGTATCCGTATCGATACGCTGAGTCCCGTATCGATACGGTTTTATACCCATCATTTTGATACGACCAGCCCCATACCGGTACCCACTTCGAATATAAAATACCTTTTAATTTCCTTAAACACCGTACCGATACGGTCACATAGTGTTTAGATATGCAGGCTCATTCCAAAAAGTGAGATTCCAATAACCATTAGACGTATCGAAACACCTATGCCCGTACCGAAACACCCTGTCCAAAATTGCCTAGCCGTACCGATACGGTCCCCCGGGTATCGGTACGCCTGGGTCTGTAATGTCAAGTTTAGCCGATTTTCACTCGAACTAGATGCATTTGGGTCCTAGCAACTTGCATACATGCATACAATCAACCATAAACACATAAACTCACATCTATGCTAGGATCAAACAACCAACACAATTTCTAACTATCAAATAATTACTCTAGAGGCATGTTTCCTAAACCATTTTACCAAACATACAAAAATGCACAAATAGACCATTCTCAACATAAGTAACCTGCAACACAACCAACACAGCATAATAAACTTGCTCAAACCATCACAACATGGCAATCAATAAGGTGGCTCTAGATGCATACCTAGGCAACCAATTATTCACAACTAACAACAATGGTTAACATCAAACTTTTCACATCAAACTATCCTCAAAAACCAACATGGAAACATACTTAAAACCCATAAGAAAACATAATTACAACTCCCAAAAACCATGGCGAACACATTGCCTTATTGACCGAAAATATAAACCGAGTTCATACTCAAACTTGTAAATGTCCTTGGATCGCTTAGCCTTGCCTCTTGCTGCCCCCAAACCTTAATGCTCTGCATCATTAGGAAAAAGAGAGCGTAAGCACACTTGCTTAGTGAGGATGCTCATACAACAATGATGCATTAAAACCATTTGAAAACTATATGCTTGTTTTCCCAAAACATGCTTACAACCTAAACATTTTTCCATGATTCCAACCGAATCAAAATATAATAGCCTTTATGCAACATCATGTACATTCCATGCTTAAATCTTCAAAGCATTAAATCATAAACCATGCATAAATCTCAAAGCATTAAAAATAGCTTCAACGCATAAACTTTCTCATATATTGGCATTTATAGTGACCCAGAGAGCCCACCTCTATCCTATACATATCGGATACACGGATCTATCATACCATGCCTAGTTAAACAGCATGATATCCCAAACCTTGCCTAGTTAAACCGCAAGATTTGACACCCTCGCCTAGTTAAACTGCGAGATTTCACCCTTGCCTAGTTAAACCATAAGAGTACCGACCTTGCCTAGTAAAACCGCAAGATCACCATCAATTTGGGTTGCCTAGCTAAACCGCATGCCTCAAATGAGGTCCCAATAGTCCGAGTGGCCTTGTTAAATCGCCATACCTCAAGGACCCATGACCACGATTGATTTTGTTCATATTTTATAGTGCACTTTTAATCCTAAGGCATGGCAACTATATCCGATTGTTTTCTCACCGTGTCACATAGCCAATATACCATTCACAAACCATTTACTTACTGCTTTACAATGCATTAAACAAAACATCACATATGCAAATCTCATTGCCAATGCAATAACACCATTCCCAACCGGAATGAAAACCAATGCTCAATAGCATTTAATATAATTTTAAACCCCTGCATATGTACTCAAAATCATGCATTTCCAATATGTAAATCATACCATGTTTATCACCAAAACATGCAAACGACATGCTCATATCCAAGCCGATATTCAAGAGCAAAATAAGGGAAAGTTACTTCCGAGCTTAGGTAAGCGTTTCACGCTTACCCTAAACTCCCAACAACCTTTACAAACATTTGTAAAACATCTAAAGCCAGTTTCCACTCACCGATACGCTTCGCCTTCCTTGCCAACGCGATACAAGCTCCTGGCAAGCAACAAAACAACGTCAAGCTTCTTCACCTTGATTATCCCTTGTTTTAAACACATAAAACCAGAGGATAAATGCATCATTATGCATTCAAACCACTACCTCAAAGCAAAACCCTGCAACTCTCAGGTTGCCCACTTAGAAACCATCCAAAACAAATCGAAATCCTCATCAAACGTTTCTGAAACTTAACCCAGCCATAAAACAACGATTCAACTCATCAATCAACATCAAATATCATCCAAAAACCCTTTCCAAACATCCTTTTACTTCCAGCAAAGATTAAACTCGAATATCATCACAAAAACTCAAATATACCAACATAAACAATTAGAGATCCAAGAGTTTCGCGATTCTATTGATAAAAACAACCTATCAACATCATAATAATCCAAAATATATATTAAATCAATCTTAAACACTGGAAATTTGATCCACTTCGATAATTACCATGTTTCACTAATTTTACCCAATTTACTCAATCAAACATTGATAAATCATTAAAATCAGTTTACAATCAAAAAATCAAGGATCAAATACTTGGGAATTTTAGTAAAGAACCATACAATAGAGGAGATCACAGAACTTACCCCTATTGTGAGATTTCTCCCTCAATTGGTTTGATAAAAGCTAAGAAAACACAAGATTTAGATGAGATTTTGTAAAACAATATTAACTAATCAATTACCGATCATAAAAACAGGTTAAAAGATTCGTCACCTCTGGATTTTGATGAAAAAAACTTGAGTGTTTGGCTAAGGAGAGAGTGGAGAGAAAAGTTGAGAGAAAAGTTACGTGAATTTTCTTTAAAGCGCTTAACTAACTTTTTAATTAAAATCCCTTTTTATTTATCTTTAAAACACATGTTAAAATATCTTTAATTAAAGGAGAAATAATCAGAAAAAACTTGATAAAATAGCTCCTTAAAGATTCTAAGAATTTGACCCTTTTCATTTTAGTCACCTTTAAAAACAGTTTTTAAAACTTGCATTTTGGTCACCAACCCAAAATGTTCGATTTCCAAATCTAATTTTCCAAAATTGATTTCACCATTATCTTTAATATATTTAATAATGATTTTAGAATATTTTTTTCCAAATTTTATCACCTTCAAAAATATTTAAATCAATTTAATTCTGAAATCGACCCGAAACTCTAATACCGATCCACCAGACCTTCGAACTAACCTTAAAACATCTAAGCCCAAAACCGGGGTGTTACAACTCTGCCCCACTTAAGAAATTTCGTCCTCAAAATTACCTAGAGGAAACAAATGCAAAAATCGCTCCATCATATCCGCCTTGCTTTCCCTAGTGGCTTCCTCAACACCTCAGTGTTGCCACAAGACCTTCACAAGCTCAATCGTCTTACCGCGAAGAACTTTACTGCTGGAGTCAAGGATCTCCACCGGTTCCTCATCAAAGGATAAATTCGGCCTCAACTCTATATGCTCCACCGGTATAACATGCGAATGATCCGATCGATACCTCCGTAACATAGATACATGGAACACATCATGTATTTTCTACAGCTCAGGAGGCAACCTTAACTGAGATGCCACATGACCTACACGCTCAATAACCTCGTACGGTCGTATAAACCTCAGACTAAGCTTACCCTTACGTCCAAATCTCATCACCTTTTCCATGGTGACACTTTCAAGAATACACTATCGCCTACCGCATATTCAATTTCCCTACGCTTCAAATCCGCGTAAGATTTCTACTGATCCGCAACCACTTTCAAGCGATGACACACAAGCTTTACCTTTTCATTCGTGTCCTTCAACACATTCGGTAAGGTAACATGTTTTTCCCCTACCTCTGCCCAACATAAGGGTGTACGACACCTCCGGCCATACAACGCCTCATATGGTGCCATTTGTATACTCACTTGGTAGCTATAGTTATATGCAAACTCAACTAAAGGTAAATGCTTCTCCTAGGTTCCTTGAAACTCGATAATACAATACCTCAGCATATCCTCCAAAGCTTGGATAACACGCTCAGACTGCCCATCCGTCTGAGGGTGAAATGCGGTGCTGAAACTCAACCTCGAACCCAAAGCCTGGTGTAAACTCCTCTAGAACCTTGCCGTAAACCTCAGATCTCTATCATACACAATGGACTTAGGTACCCTATGCAATCACACAAGCTTAGCAATGTACAGATTTGCCAGCTTGTCCAAAGTATCCGTCGTGTGTACTGACAAGAAATGCGCACACTTCGTAAACCGATCAACAATCACCCAAATGGAATCCTTTTTGGATGGTGTCAACGGAAGCCCTGTCACAAAATTCATAGTGATTCTCTCCCATTTCCACTTTAAATTTTTCAACGGTTGCAACAACCCAGATGGAAACTGATGTTCAGCCTTAACTCGCTGACACACCATACACTTGGAAACAAATTCAGCCACATCCTTTTCAACCCAACCCAGTTAAAATACATCTTAACACTACCGGGATGAATTGCAAAAAGACTCGAATGTGCCTCCGTTAAAATAGTGTGCCTCAACTCTGGATCACTCGGTACAACTATTCGACCCTTGAAACACAAAACTCTATCATCATCAAAATGAAAATTCGTCAGATTACCCTCCGATATGTCCTTAACATGCTCGACCAAAGAATCATCATACAGTTGTTTAACTTTGATCAACTGTACCAACGTAGGCTTAACTTGCAACTCGGCCAACAAACCACCTTCCCGTGTCATACTCAACCTTGCAAACATAGTTCTAAGCTCAACTACAACCTTACGACTCAATGCATCCGCAACCACTTTGGCTTTACTAGGATGATACTCAATTGTCAAGTCGTAATCCTTAAGCAACTCCAACCATCTACGTTGCCTAAGATTCAAATCTTTCTGAGACATCAAATACTTCAAACTCTTATGGTCTAAAAAAACAACGCATTTCTCACTATAAAGATAATGTCTCTAGATTTTCAAAGCGAAAACTACAGCCGCAAGCTCCAGATCATGAGTTGGATAGTTGCGCTCATGAACTTTCAACTGCCTCGACGCATAGGCCACAACCTTACCATCTTGCATTAGCACACAACCTAATCCTACATATGACGCGTCGCTATAAACCACAAACTCCTTCCCCAATTCTGGTTGAATCAACACAAAAGCATGTATCAAAACTTCCTTCAACTTCTCAAAACTATATTGTTGCTTCTCCGTCCACACATAAGGAACATTCTTTTGCAACATCATTGTCAAAGGTGCTGCAATACTCGAAAACCCCCCAACAAAACGACAATAATAACCAGCCAACCCAAGAAAACTACGCACCTCTGATATAGACTTAGGTTGCTTCCAATTAAGGATAGTCTCAATTTTCTGTGGATCAACACGGATACCCTCCGCGGAAACCACCTGTCCAAGGAATATTACTTCCTCGGTATGGGAGTACACGAGAATATCATCTATGAACACCATAACAAACTGATCAAGATATTCATGGAACACCTTATTCATCATATCCATGAACGCAGCCGGGGCATTTGTCAAGCCAAAAGGCATGACCAGAAACTCATAATGCCCATACCTCGTACAGAATGCGGTCTTATGCACATCCTCATCCTTAAGCTTCAACTGATAATACCTCGATCTTAAATCTATCTTGGAAAACACCGTTGCTCCACGAAACTGATCGAACAAGTCATCAATTCGCGACAATAGATACTTGTTCTTTATAGTTAATTTATTCAACTGTCGGTAATCAACGCACATACGCATCGTACCATCGTTCTTTTTCACAAAGAGAATAGGAGAACCCTAAGGAGAAACACTCAGTCGAATGAACCCATGATCCAACAACTCCTGAAGCTATGACTTAAACTCCTTCGGTGCCATCCTATAATGAGAAATGAACACCGGTGACATACCCGCAAACAATTTGATACCGAATTCTACCTCTCTATCCGACGATAAACTTGGTAACTCTTCAGGAAAAACCTTCAGAAAATCACAAACAGCCCGAATGTCCCGTACTCGAACACCCTTGGCTTCAGGATTCATCACAATATCCAAATAAGCTTCGCAACCTCCTTGCATCATCTTTTCCGCCTGGGTAGCCGAAACAACATTTGACAAGAACTTTACATTCTCGCCAACCACCACAACTTCATAATTGTCAACTAACCTCAAAGAAACCCTTTTGGATTCACAATCCACAACTGCCTCGTTCTCACTCAACCAATCAATACCCAAAATGATATCAAAACCATAGAATGGCACCTCCATCAGATCTGCGGCAAACTCATGACCTTGCACAACCAAAGGACACCGCCTATACAACTTTCTAGTAGTAACCATCTCACCAAAAGAACTAGTTATTAACATACTGTTAAGTGTCTAAAAGTAATATTTTATTAACCCTTTTTATTCATATTATTGCTAGACTTAGGCTCATATTAGTTGCATTATTAGCCATTCATGCATGTTTGCATTGTTTCCTTGGTGGACAAGCTTGATTTCATATTTTGCTTAATTTTGTGGAAAAAAGGTGCTACAGATAGTTGTTTTTGGGTGTGTGCAGAATCACTTGCCTAAACAAGGCTGGAACTAGTTGCCAGGGCAGTGCATGAAAGAGATGCCGACGCAGTTTCCAGGGCAGTGCATGAAGGAGATGCCGAACTAGTTGCTAGGGCAATTGTCGATAAGGGATAAGATGATATGGCAGTCGAAATTGATGACTAGATAAGTCCAAGATGACGTGGAGCAAAGTTAAATCCCAAAGGAGTTTGATTCCCATGAAGAGGTCAAAGAGAAATTAAATCCTAAGAAGATAGGAGAAGAGTATAGAAGGAATTTAAATATAATAAAGAATTATATTCTTTTAAAGTATTTAATTCCAACTTAACTTCTTCCTCAAGAGAGACTTTGACCTAGCCATCTCCTATTTAAAGGAGACCAAGTTGTCAACTCCAAGGGAGAGTAAAGGAGAGAGATTTCGACAAGGGCTTTCAACCATTCTTCATCTTTTTCTTTCTTGCTCGACTAGGTTTAAGTTAGGGATTCTTTGTTTTGTGTTTCTTTGGAACCTAGCCATGAACTAAATCTATTTGGCTAAAGGTTATTGTGTTTTGTGGTTGTGAGAAACAATTGGATTTTGTTTAGGTAATAAGAGTTTGCACTTTCAATTTAAGGTTTACTCATTCTTGGTTTTTATTCTTGTTTGCGAGTGAATTGGGAGAGGATCTCGTAACTTCATCTATTTATCTAATATCGGGAGAGTTAGATTCAAGAAATGAATGAGTATGGTCTTTATTCAATCTATTGATGGTGAAGATTAATCCGGCTTAGGAATAAGTTAAGGATTTCAACAGCTAAGAGGAGCGCAAGATTGTTTGTTGTTCACCCTTGATTCATGCAGGGATGTATTATCAAGGCATGCATAATTAGCTAGAGTTTCTACTTTGGGATAAGAAGAAACCATTGAAGAACGCTCCGCCGAACCTTGAAGTTGCTGCCAGCCACCCAAATAGTTGCCCAGCCAGTTGCCTAGGCAACTGTCGATTAGTTGCCAAGGCAACCCCGCTGCGCAAGTTGCCACGGCAACTGAGTTGCCCTTGCACCCTTTTACCAAGACGATCCAATTGGCTATCACTTCTCAACTCACAACAACCTGGCCTATTCTCTCTCATTTGATTACATATTCTTTTACTTTATTGCTTTCTAGTTTAGTTGTTAGTTAAACTCCTACAATCTTCTACTTGTGTTCTTTAACTTTTTACAGTGCAAGAAATTAGATTCTTGAAGTGGCACCAATCCCTGTGGAGACGATATCTTTTATACTATAACTTGCGACGTGTACACTTGCACAATTGCGGATCACTTATTACGCGCAACAAGTTTTTGGCGCCGCTACCGGGGATTGGCAATAGCAACTTTGTTTTTATTTTCTTGCACTTTCTATTTTTCTTGTTTAAGATTCAAAGGGCTAACAAACTTTGGTTTTGCATTGGTATATGACCAGGGCGAGACCGATTACACCAGAATATCCCTTTGATCCAGAAATCGAACGAGCCTTGCAAAGACTCAGACAAAGGTTAAGAGTAGCAATGGCTAATCAAGGCGGCAATATGAATCAGGATGTTCCAGCAGGAGGAGGAGTGATTCTTGCACGAAACATAACTATTTGAGACTATCTTGAAGAAGATCTTGAAGGACTTAATCCAGGAGTTGTCACACCTGAAATTGAAGCCGACCACTTTGAGTTGAAACCAGTGATGTTCAATATGATCAACACAATTGGTCAATTTGGCGGCTCAACAACTGAAGATGCACGACAACATCTTAAATCTTTCCTCGAGATTTGCAATTCATTCAAAATAAAAGGAGTCACCCCCGATGTTTTACGACTAAGATTATTCCCCTATTCACCGAGGGATAGGGCGAAAGCATGGTTGAATAGTATTCCTGCCGGATCAATAGGATCTTGGACCGATCTTTGTCGTGATTTCCTTGCTCGATTTAATCCTACAAATTTGACTGATAAGCTTCATAACAAAATTACTTCTTTTCGGTAGGCAGATGATGAATCCATGTACGAGGCTTGGGAGCGATATAGAGAACTTCTACACAAATGCCCCCTACACGGATTCCTAGTGTGGACACAAGTAACAATGTTTTACAACGCTATGAATACACCAACAAGGATGATGCTAGATGCCTCGGCAAACTACATACTCCTAGATAAGTCGCCAGAGGAAGCAATGCAAATTCTAAACAGGCTTGCCGAGAATGATTATCAATTCCCATCTACTAGAAGAGGAGGAGTTAGACGCCAAGCCACAATACATGAACTGAGATCAACAGACTCAATTTCGGCACAATTGGCCTCTCTAACCAAGATGGTCCAGAACATGTAGAAACCAAACAATACACAGGAGGTCAAGGTAATGGATTCCTTTTGTGAGTTACGTGGTGGTAACCATGATTCTTCTGAATGCATGCAGAATTCAGAATCCAGCTTTTATGTGGGGAATTACAACCGGAACAACAATGTGATGTCCAATACATACAATCCAGCTTTGAAGAAGCACCCGAATTTTTCATGGAGTAATCCCAACAATACTCTAGACCAGAACAATAAGAATGTACAAGCATCGGGATTCCAACAGAATATGCCACGGCAACAGTTGCCGCAACAACAACTAACAACATCTAGTTCTTTTTAAAATTCTCTCAATGCTTTTATGTTGAAAATTGAATCTTATATGGCTGAGAATAGTAACTTCATAAAAAGAACTGTTGCTTTTATTAACAGGACCGAGATGACATTGCAAGACGAATAGGCGCCAATCAAATCATTGGAAAATCAAGTCGGACAATTTGCTCAAAACCTGAATACTAGACCGCAAGGAGGTTTACCTAGCGATACTGAAGTCGCAAGAGGAACTGGCCATGAGCAATGTAAGGCGATCACCACTAGAAGTGGCCAACAACATATAGAGGCTCAAGCTCGCTCATCAAACAAAACTCTACAAAAGAACAAGATGAACTCAGCGGCAAAGCCTCAGATGCTGAACCAGGAAATGCCGCGGTAACCAATGATAGGCACGTCACGACAACCCCAATTGACGATGCCTGGACAACTCCAGTTGCCCCAGCAATGCCATCAATCAGGTTCTAGACCAATGAAAGGGTCAAACATATCTGACTTCCACCACCATTCCCACAAAGGTTGAAGCGACAAAAGCAAGAATATCAATTCAAGAAGTTTCTTGATATCCTAAAGCAAGTCCACATCAACTTGCCATTTGTTGAAGCAATTGAACAAATGTCGAACGATGCCAAGTTTCTTAAAGACATTGTGTCCAAGAGAACAAGTCTAGGAGAGTTTGAAATAGTTGCCGCAACAGAGGGATGCATGGCCATGTTGCACAATCGCATGCCACCCAAGTTGAAGGATCCCGAAAGTTTCACAATACCTTGTTCCATCGGAAACCACTATGTCGGGAAAGCATTATGTGACCTTGGAGCAAGCATAAACTTGATGCCTAAATCGGTTTTCCAGAAACTAGGAATCGGGAAGCCAAGACCTACAACAGTTATGCTACAGCTAGCTGACAGATCCTATGTGCATCCAGAGGGAAAAATCGAAGACATACTGGTAAAAGTTGATAAATTTATTTTTCCCGCTGACTTTATTGTTTTGGATTGTGAAGCAGATGGACATGTACCTATCATTATTGGGAGATCCTTCCTAGCAACAAGGAGAACCTTGATCGATGTTGAAAAGGGAGAACTCACAATGAGGGTGAATGACCAGCAAGTTAAACTAAATGTGTTCCAAACACTAAGGCATGAAGATGATTCGGAAGAATGCCAACTTCTTCATGCCACGACAGAGTTTGACTTCGACGAGGAATTTAGTTGCCTCGGCAACTACATTGCCGATCAACAGGAACCTAAGGAGTATGAAGAACCGATCGATGAGGAACAACAAGAAGAGGCAAATTGGTTAGTCAATCGACCAGGTACATACTTTGAACGACTGGATTACTCAGGTAAGGAAGGTAAACTCGAAAAGCCCTCCATTGAACAACCACTGATTCTTGAGTTGAAATAGTTGCCAGGGCAACTAAAATATGCTTACTTGGGAACCCATAATACATTGCCTATAATTATTTCCTCTAAGTTACAACCTGAGCAGGAAAAAAAGCTGATCAAAATGTTGATGCTACACAAGAAGGCAATAGGTGGACAATTGCCGACTTGAAGGGAATTAGTCCGGTAGTGTGCATGCACAAGATTTTGTTGGAAGATGATCACAAACCTTTGATTGAGCCCTAGAGAAGACTGAATCATGCCATGAAAGGGGTTCTAATGAAAGAAATCATCAACTGGCTTGACGCCGACATCATATACCCTATCTCTGATAGTACATGGGTAAGTCTGGTACAATGTGTACCGAAAAAGGGAGGTATAACGGTGGTAAGTAATGAAAAAAATAAACTCATTTCAATCAGGATTGTGACCGGTTGAAGGGTTTGCATGGATTATCGAAAGCTAAATAAAGCCACTAGGAAAGATCACTTCCCATTACCCTTTATTGATCAAACGCTTGATCGTCTTACAGGTAAACCCTTTTATTGTTTTCTTGATGGTTATTCAGGTTACAATCAAATTGTCATAGCACCAGAAGATCAAGAAAAGACAACCTTCACATGCCCATACGGTACTTATGCTTTCCGAAGGATGTCGTTTGGATTGTGTAATGCCCCGACAACCTTCCAAAAATGCATGATGGAACTCTTTTCAGACATGGTCGAAGACTTCCTTGAGATCTTCATGGATGATTTTTCCGTTTTTGGTAATGACTTCGATAGTTGCCTCGGCAATTTAGAGAAGGTGTTGGCAAGATATGAAGAAACTGATTTAGCCATTAATTAGGAGAAGTGCCATTCTATGGTAGATGAAGGAATAGTGCTCGGCCACAAGATTTCATCCAAGGGAATTGAAGTAGACAAAGCCAAGGTGGACGTGATCGACAGATTACCCCCACCAAGTTCGGTTAAAGGAATCTGAAGCTTTCTTGGACATGCAGGTTTTTATAGGAGGTTCATTCATAATTTTTCTAAAATTACTAAACCCTTGTGCAATTTGCTTGAACATGATAAAGTTTTTAATTTTGATTATTCTTGCTCCCAAGAACTCGAAACCCTAAAGGAAAAACTTGCATTGGCACCCATTATCGTTCCACCCGATTGGATGCTACCTTTTGAGCTCATGTATGATGCAAGTGATTTTACAGTAGGAGCAGTCCTAGGCCAACGCACAGGTAAGACCTTTCATATAATATACTACGCTAGTGAAACCCTTAATAGTGCTCAAGTGAATTACACAACAACGAAGAAAGAGTTACTAACCTTAGTTTTCGCATTTGAAAAGTTCCGATCCAATTTGATTGGTACAAAGGTAATTGTTCATACGAACCATTCGACAATTAAGTATCTATTTGCTAAAAAGGATGCCAAACCTCGTTTGATTCGTTGGATATTGCTTTTACAAGAGTTTCACATTGAAATTAAGGACAAGAAAGTAACAGAAAATCAAGTGGTCGATCACTTTTCACGCTTAGAATGCAATAGGGAGGAGGACATAGATTTAGAGATATGTGATGCATTCCCGGATGAGCAACTATTAGTTACCTCATCAACCATGGATGCGCATGCCTCGACAACCCTTAATGCGCACACCTCGGTAACTCCAGACGCGTATGCCTCGACAACCACTGATGCGCACGCGTCGGCAACTCCAGACGTGTATGCCTCGGAAACAACTAATGCGCATGCCTCGGCAAACCTTGACTCACATGCTGCGGCAACTCTAGACGCGCACGCCTCGGCAACCATGGAAGCAGTTGCCTTGGCAATACCCTAGTGCATAGATTTAGTTAATTTCCTTGTTTGTGGTATTTTACCTTATGGCCTTACTCACCAAGGGAAGAAGCGGTTCCGCCATGATGCTAAGCATTACTTTTGGGATGAGCCTTTTTTGTTTAAACAATATGCAGATCAGGTTATACGCCGATGCGTCCCGAAAGAGGAGCAGTAGAATGTACTCCGGTAATGCCATTCTTTACCCTATAGAGGACATTTTGGAGGAACACGTACTGCGGCCAAAGTTTTGCAATCCAGTTTGTATTGGCCAACACTGTACAAAGATGCCCAAGAGTTTTACAAGAAATGCGATTGTTGCCAGAGGACGGGCAATACCTCTAGACGACATGAGATGCCACTCCAAAACATCATAGAGGTGGAATTGTTCGATGTATGGGGGATCGATTTTATAGGACCTTTCCCATCTTCATTCGGCGACCTCTACATTCTACTTGTCGTCGACTACGTGTCTAAATGGGTTAAGGCAGCTACAGTTCCCACCAACGATTCCAAGACCGTGCAATGATTCTTGCAGAAAAATATATTTACACGGTTTGGGATGCCGAGAGCAATTATCAGTGATGAAGGCAAGCACTTTGACAATAGACTTATTGCCAAGATGTTGCAATGCTTCGGCGTGTCACACAAAATTGCCACGGCATATCACCCATAAACCAATGGACAAGCAGAAATTTCCAACTGAGAGTTGAAGGGTATACTCGAGAAAGTTGTAAATCCCTCTAGGAAGGATTGGTTAGTAAGACTAGCTGATGCATTTTGGGCATATCGCACTGCATTCAAAACACCCTTAGGTATGTCTCCCTTCCGACTTGTCTATGGAAAAACATGCCATCTACCGGTGGAAATCAAGCACAAGGCATATTGGGCAATCAAGACCGTGAATATGAATTTTGAAAGTGCCGAGCAAAAGCATTTGTTGGACCTCAACGAGATAGAAGAATTCTGTGCACTCGCCTATAACAATGCACGAATCTACAAGGAGAAAACAAAGCAATGGCATGACAAGAAACTATTGCCGCGACAATTCATGCCAGGGCAACTAGTTCTCTTATTCAATTCTCGGCTAAAACTTTTCCCGGGAAAACTGAAATCAAGATGGTCGGGACCATTCGAAGTTGTCAAACCGTTCTCCCATGGTGCCGTGATAATCAAGTTCATCACTAACGAACATGAATTCAAAGTCAACGGACAAAGATTGAAGCACTACAACGATGCCCATGTGGAACGTAACAAAGAAGTGGTCACCTTAGGAGATGCATGAGCATGCTCTCCTTTCGATATTTTCTTTATATTTTTTTATTTTTTCAAACTATTTAATTTTTTATTATTTTTGTTTATTAATTTTGGTTATTTTTCTTTTTAGGATAAATTTATTTATTTTCTTTAAGATTAAGACTACGTCCTTCTTTCATATTTATCTAATTGTTTTTAAATTTTAGGTTTAAGAATTTCTTTGCACATCTTTATTTATTTTCTTTTATTAGTTTATATTTAATTTTAATCCTTATTTTATTTGTTTTTGAATTGTAGGAAAAGAGTTCAAGATAAAGAGGAATTTGATTCAAGATGGAAACTTCTTCAGCAAGGAAATTAATGGGCTAAATCTAAGGCTTATATTAAGTCTCCAATTTACCCTAAATAAACCCTACATAGCCGGCCACACCTTTCTCATTCCTCAAATCCCCTAGCCGTCCCCTTCCCCCAATCAAAACACTTGTTTTCTTTCTTTCCAATTAATCCGACCCACCATATTTACTACCTATCTTTTCTATTTAACCCATCACCCTTAACTTCCAAGAAACCTATTCCTACTTTTCATCTTGCAACTCTTTAGTTTCTTTTGCTTTCTTTTCTTTGTTTCTACCAAACTCACAACCAAGATCATCCATGGCATCCAAAATCGAATTTTTGGTTCATCCAAGTTCCTCCAAAGAACCAAGATACAAGAAGTTTGCTACACCAGTGGTTCAAGAAAGATGTCACTCCAAGTTTGAAAGCTGGAAGATTTGCAGAGAACAAGGCTTCGAATACTCCAACTCTCATCAAGATTTCGGCCTTGAACCATTCATCTTCAAAAGGATTGCACATCAAAAGTGGCAAATCTTTTGCCATGAATCGAAACTGGGTAACATCTCATGGGTAAGAGAATTCTATGCTCACTCACCTAACCCGGATAATCCTTATGTTTTTGTTCGTGACAAGGCTATACTCATAAGCCCTGAAAGCATCAACACCTTTCACGGGCTCTACGTTGAGAAGGACGAGCATCAAGCCTTTGTTGATCAACTCACGCCCAAACAACTCGACAAGGTGCTTCAAGAACAAACTCTACCGGGAACTCATTGGAACGACGCTAAATACAAGGGCACAGTAAATCGCCTTCAGCTTAAACCCGAGGCAAAATTATGGAATAAGTTTGTTAAAACTTCTTTAATGCCCACAACACACAATACCACCGTTGATACACCTCATCTTTTGCTCATACATTCTATCTTGCATAGTCGCATCATTAACATTGGAAAAATTATTTGTTATGAGATTTTTGTATGTAGCACAAAAGACAAGGGTTCTCTTTTCTTCCCTTGCTTAATTTCCAATCTTTGCAAGGAGATGCATGTCCCAAGTGATTCCACTGATGAAAAGGCCCTACCAAAGTTCAGTTGGAATCGAGTACAAATCTGAAAGCTAATGGGAGAGGCACCGGTAAAATCCCTAACGCCTTCAATTGTCGCGGCAACTCGTGCCGCCTCGGCAACTCCTAATGCCCAAGCAACTGATGCCCGGGCAACTTGGATAGCAACCCTGAGACAACTTGAAGCACTCTTACAACCGTTGGAGAACCGCCTTAGGCAAATTGAAGATCGAAAACTAATGTTCATGCGGTACATGAAGGATCACAACAATGCCATCACCCAAGTCATCCTGGAAAAGTACCCGGACAGTCACGTGCCGTTCCCATCTTTCCTGCTGAAATCCTTACCATGGCAACCAATAAAGCTGTTGCCACGGCAACCGCAATAGATGATGCCGCGGCAACCTACACTGCGCCTGCCCAAGTAGTTGCCACGGCAACCAACACTGAAGATGTTGCGGAAACCAAAGCTAAAGACACTCCGACAACCACTGCAAAAGCCAAAGGTAAAGCACCTATGCCCGAATCAACTCGTACTGAATCATTGTCTGATTTTTCAGATTCAGATGAGTCCTCCATTGCACCAACAAAAACCGCACCAATCGAATCCTCCAAGCCCAAGCGAAAAGCCAATGACATTGATGAAGAGGACGATGAGGACAACTCTGTACAAGGATCGATCCCACCATCGGCAACAAGGAAGCAACCATCGTGTTCAAGGAAAAGAATCAAGACACCAGCCAAAAGGAAACTAATCATCCACGACAACGAACTCTCAGAGTAAGTCCTCGTTTGCATTTTACTTTTCTTTATTTTTATTTTTCTTTGTTGCATGCATTGAAGACAATGCCTCACTCGAGTTTGGGTAGATTTTTATTAGTTGGTTACCATGTTTAGTTGCATTCATCTTAAGTATTGCATTTAGGATACATAAATTGCTTTCCATGCCTTTAGTTGGAACAAGAATTGCCTAGATTTGATGAATATCTGATGATGACTTTGCCAATGTACTTAATTGATAGAACTTTTTATTATAGGATAAACGTGGAAACACTTAGAATCTTACTATGATGATAAACTTGATGAAACACTGTTGTGGCTTGATTGATTTAAGGAATTCTAGCGAACTTAGGTTGATAGTTAAAAAATTGGGGGATTAGAATAAAAATTGGATGAATGCTAGAGGTGCCCGAAATTGGCTCTAGTATGTGCTAAAAATTGATCGCTAGAGGTGCTCGAAATTGGCTCTAGTATGTGCTAAAAATTGATCGCTAGAGGTGCCTGAAACCGGCTCTAGTCGAATAAATTAATTAACTTAAGAAAACTAAAAACAAAACAATAGAGGTGCCCAAAACTGGCTCTAGTTAAAACATGTTATAAGAACCCAATGAAGTAATTTGAAAACCTCTTGTTTGCATAGAATCCGAAAAACCAACTTGCACACAACTCCTCACACACTCACAAGCATTATAGTTTGATTCCGAGTAACTCCTAAGTTTTCCGAAAAATAAAAAGCCAATCATACTTTGTGCCACAGTTTTGAGAATTGAATCAAGTTCAAAGCTAAGTTTGTGAAAATTAAAATCTTGGCGGGTAATTATTAGTTTGCATTACTTGAGGACAAGCAATAGTTTGAGTTTGGGGGTGTGTTAAGTGTCTAAAAGTACTATTTTATTCACCCTTTTTATTCATATTATTTCTAGACTTAGGCTCATATTAGTTACATTATTAGCCATTCATACATGTTTAGATTGTTTCCTTGGTGGACAAGCTTGATTTCATATTTTGTGGAAAAAGGGTGCTGCAGATAGTTGTTTTTGTGTGTGTGTGCAGAATTACTTGCCTAAACAAGGGTGGAACTAGTTGCCAGGGCAGTGCATGAAGGAGATGCCGACGTAGTTTCCAGGGCAGTGCATGAAGGAGATGCCGAGCTAGTTGCCAGGGCAATTGTCGATAAGGGATAAGATGATTTGGCAATCAAAATTGATGACTAGGTAAGCCCAAGATGACGTGGAGCAAAGTTAAATCCCAAAGGAGTTTGATTTCCATGAAGAGGTCAAAGAGAAATTAAATCCCAAGAAGATAGGAGAAGATCTAGAAGGAATTTAAATATAATAAAGAATTATATTCTTTTAAAGTATTTAATTCCAGCTTAACTTTTTCCTCAAGAGAGACGTTGACCTAGCCATCTCCTATTTAAAGGAGACCAAGCCATCAACTCCAAGGGAGAGCAAAGGGGAGAGATTTTGACAAGGGCTTTCAACCATTCTTCATCTTTTTCTTTCTTGTTCGATTAGGTTTATATTAGGGATTCTTTGTTTTGTGTTTCTTTGGAACCTAGCCATGAACTAAATCTATTTGGCTAAAGGTTATTGTGTTTTGTGGTTGTGAGAAACAATTGGATTTTGTTTAGGTAATAAAAGTTTGCACTTTCAATTTAAGGTTTACTCATTCTTGGTTTTTATTCTTGTTTGCGAGTGAATTGGGAGAGGATCTCGTAACTTCATCTATTTATCTAATATCAGGATAGTTAAATTCAAGAAACGAACGAGTATGGTCTTTATTCAATCTATTGATAGTGAAGATTAATCCGTCTTAGGAATAAGTTAAGGATTTCAACGGCTAAGAGGAGCGCAAGATCGGTTGTTGTTCACCCTTGATTCACGCAGGGATGTATTATCAAGGCATGCACAATTAGCTAGAGTTTCAACTTAGGGATAAGAAGAAACCATTGAAGAATGCTCCGCTAAACCTTGAAGTTGCTACCCAGCCGCCCAAACAGTTGCCCAGGTAACCGTCGTTTAGTTGCCAAGGCAACCCCGCTGCGCAAGTTGCCACGGCAACTGAGTTGCCCTTGCACCCTTTTACGAAGACGATCCAATTGGCTATCACTCCTCAACTCACGATAACCTGGCCTATTCTCTCTCATTTGATTACATCTTCTTTTACTTTATTGCTTTCTAGTTTAGTTGTTAGTGAAACTCCTACAATCTTCTACTTGTGTTCTTTTACTTTTTACAGCGCAATAGATTAGATTCTTAAAGTGGCACCAATCCCTGTGGAGACGATATCTTTTTATATTATAACTTGATACGTTTACACTTGCAAAATTGCGGAGAACTTATTACGCGCAACACATACCAACCTCAAGGATCTCAATAGGAACATTAAACAAAGATACATGTTCACTCAAGATATATGAATGAGTAGACCCTGAGTCAATCAAAGATAACAATGACAAAGATTGCAAAGTAATGGTGCATGTGATCACATCTGTGTCATTACAACCCTCACAGTGAGTAAAGAATTGATTCGGTCCACCTCCCTCTGGTCTCACCGCTATGGTATGAGCCAAACCCCTCTGGCCATCATTGCGCCTCTAAAAGTTACCCCTGCCATGGCCTCAGCCCCTAGTAGGTACAACAACCTGTGCTGGTGCATCCCTCACAACTCGAGGACAATCACGCTTTAGGTTATCTGACGATCCACAAATCCAAAAACTTCCAGCATTAACCCAGCATATACCCATATGGCGCCTACCACATTGCTCACACTCGGCTACAACACGAGCTCCCTGAGCACCTTGGCCAACTCCGCCACCATGCCTTTGATCTGACCTATAACTCTTGTCCCTAAACTTCCTATTTTGCCTCCCAAAATAGCTAGAGTCAGCCACTCGCTTACCCAAGCTCGCACCCGCAACCTGAACTGGTGCACCCGAGGACTGCTCGATATCTTTGGCCCGGTTGACCAACATATCAAAATTCGTGTAATCTGCAGCTAGGAGATACGACTTAATGTCCTTAACAAGACCATAACGGAACCTGTCACATCTCTACTGGTCATCAGGAACTAACTGCGGAACATACTGGCTCAAACGGACAAACTTCACCTCGTATTCAGCAACAGACATGCCACCCTGTGTCAGCACCATGAACTCGCGCTTCTTCATATCCAAATATTGGGTACCAAGATACTTCCTCTTGAAATCTCTTTGAAAGAACTCCTAAGTGACATCCGCCTCTAGAATGCCTGCAATGGTGGTCACCCACCAATGATATGCATCACCCTGCAACAGAGACACGGTGCACCCAACTTGTACTCCTTATTGCATCCCATCTGATTCATAATGCAATTCGTCTTTTCCAGCCAACCTTCATCTGCCTCAAGAATCAAACCTTGAAATTCCTTACCTCCCAAATTCCTTAAACGCGCCAAAGGTAACCCCTGATATGCCACCACAGCCGGTGCCGGTGCTTGTGCCTGCACTCCAGTCACTGCTGCTTGGAAAGCTCCTGTTATTGCTTGAACTAATGGAGTCAAATCACCATATACAGGCGGCTGGTGAACCTGAGTTACTTCACCCGCCCCAACATCAACTGGAGGAACCATTGAAGGAGGATGGGGTAACACATGAGGGGGATTCTCTTCTATCTCGTTATTCTGCCCTACCCCGACAGTATTAGCCATCGATCGCGTCTCACGTCGAGCAAAGCTATCAAAAGCATCAAAACACATTAAAGTTAGACAAGCATCAGAAAAGGATCCATGACAACTTTAAAACGCATTTTAAAACCTTGGTAATAGGCAATGTGTCCCTAATTCCCACCCCAACATGATATTAAATAATAACTGAATATATACACAATCACCGTGCAATTCATACAACATCAGCCAATCAAGCAACAACATCCCAACTTTTCGCAAACCTGGCTCTAATACCACCAAATGTAACCCCCTCGACCCGGCCTAGTCGCAATACCGAACTGAGTGAGCTACATTAGGTTTACCAAAGTAAACCGGGAAGATAAAACCTAAAAATCACCCATTTTTTCTTTTATCTTGTCTAGATGCATTATTACTTTCCTACATTTGCATGTTGTCCACAGGTGATAACTCAACTCAATCGGGCACCGAAACGATATCCATTTGAACACAACGTAATTTAGGGACTAAATTGCAAATTCAACAATATACAGGGACTTTTCCTGATTTTAAGTTATAAACCAGTAATTAAGCATATTTTAGGCTTACGTGTCAAGAATTAGCTAAATACGATCAACCATGCTCATTAGATTGATAAAACAAGATTTAGGGACTAAAACGAAAGACACTAGAACTGCCTTTCCATGAAATTAACAGAAATAATGGTATCCGTATAATATGCTGAGTCCTGTATCGATACGGTTTTACACCCATCATTTCGGTACAACCAGCCCATACCAGTACGCCACTTTGAATATAAATTACCTTTTAATTTCCTTAAACACCATACCAATACGATTACATAGTGTTTCGGTATGCAGGCTCATTCCAAAAAGTGAGATTCCAGAAACAATTAGGCGTATCGAAACACCTATGCCGTACCGAAACACCCTGTCTAAAATTGCCTAGCCGTACCGATACCGTGCCCTGCGTATCGGTACGTATGGGCCTGTAATGTCAAGTTTAGCTAATTTTCACTCGAATCTAGATGCATTTGGGTCCTAGCAACTTGCATACATGCATACAATCAACCATAAACACATAAACTCACATCTATGCTAGGATCAAACAACCAACACAATTTCTTACTATCAAAGAATTACTCTAGAGGCATGCTTCCTAAACCATTTTGCCAAACATACCAAAATGCACAAATAGTTCATTCTCAGCATAAGCAACATGCCAACACAACCAACACAACATAATAAACTTGCTCAAACCATCACAACAAGGCAATCAATAAGGTGGCTCTAGATGCATACCTAGGCAACCAATCATCCACAACTAAAACTAATGGTTAACATCAAACTTAGCACATCAAACCATCCTCAAAAACCAGCATGGAAGCATACTTAAAATCCATAAGAAAACATAATTACAACTCCCAAAAACCATGGCGAACACATTGCCTTATTGACCGAAATATAAACCGAGTTCATGCTCAAACTTGTAAATGTCCTTGGATCGCTTAGCCTTGCCTCTTGCTGCCCCCAAACCTTAATGCTCTGCATCATTAGGAAAAAGAGAGTGTAAGCACACTTGCTTAGTGAGGATGCTCACACAACAATGATGCATTAAAACCATTTTAAAACCATATGCTTGTTTTCACAAAACATGCTTACAACCTAAGCATTTTTCCATGATTCCAACCGAATCAAAACATAATAACCTTTATACAACATCTTGTACATTCTGTGCTTAAATATTCAAAGTATTAAATCATAAACCATGATATCCCAAACCTTGCCTAGTTAAACCGCATGATATCCCAAACCTTGCCTAGTTAAACCGCATGATATCCCAAACCTTGCCTAGTTAAACCGCATGATATCCCAAACCTTGCCTAGTTAAACCGCATGATATCCCAAACCTTGCCTAGTTAAACCGCATGATATCCCAAACCTTGCCTAGTTAAACCGCATGATATCCCAAACCTTGCCTAGTTAAACCGCATGATATCCCAAACCTTGCCTAGTTAAACCGCATGATATCCCAAACCTTGCCTAGTTAAACCGCATGATATCCCAAACCTTGCCTAGTTAAACCGCATGATATCCCAAACCTTGCCTAGTTAAACCGCATGATATCCCAAACCTTGCCTAGTTAAACCGCATGATATCCCAAACCTTGCCTAGTTAAACCGCATGATATCCCAAACCTTGCCTAGTTAAACCGCATGATATCCCAAACCTTGCCTAGTTAAACCGCATGATATCCCAAACCTTGCCTAGTTAAACCGCATGATATCCCAAACCTTGCCTAGTTAAACCGCATGATATCCCAAACCTTGCCTAGTTAAACCGCATGATATCCCAAACCTTGCCTAGTTAAACCGCATGATATCCCAAACCTTGCCTAGTTAAACCGCATGATATCCCAAACCTTGCCTAGTTAAACCGCATGATATCCCAAACCTTGCCTAGTTAAACCGCATGATATCCCAAACCTTGCCTAGTTAAACCGCATGATATCCCAAACCTTGCCTAGTTAAACCGCATGATATCCCAAACCTTGCCTAGTTAAACCGCATGATATCCCAAACCTTGCCTAGTTAAACCGCATGATATCCCAAACCTTGCCTAGTTAAACCGCATGATATCCCAAACCTTGCCTAGTTAAACCGCATGATATCCCAAACCTTGCCTAGTTAAACCGCATGATATCCCAAACCTTGCCTAGTTAAACCGCATGATATCCCAAACCTTGCCTAGTTAAACCGCATGATATCCCAAACCTTGCCTAGTTAAACCGCATGATATCCCAAACCTTGCCTAGTTAAACCGCATGATATCCCAAACCTTGCCTAGTTAAACCGCATGATATCCCAAACCTTGCCTAGTTAAACCGCATGATATCCCAAACCTTGCCTAGTTAAACCGCATGATATCCCAAACCTTGCCTAGTTAAACCGCATGATATCCCAAACCTTGCCTAGTTAAACCGCATGATATCCCAAACCTTGCCTAGTTAAACCGCATGATATCCCAAACCTTGCCTAGTTAAACCGCATGATATCCCAAACCTTGCCTAGTTAAACCGCATGATATCCCAAACCTTGCCTAGTTAAACCGCATGATATCCCAAACCTTGCCTAGTTAAACCGCATGATATCCCAAACCTTGCCTAGTTAAACCGCATGATATCCCAAACCTTGCCTAGTTAAACCGCATGATATCCCAAACCTTGCCTAGTTAAACCGCATGATATCCCAAACCTTGCCTAGTTAAACCGCATGATATCCCAAACCTTGCCTAGTTAAACCGCATGATATCCCAAACCTTGCCTAGTTAAACCGCATGATATCCCAAACCTTGCCTAGTTAAACCGCATGATATCCCAAACCTTGCCTAGTTAAACCGCATGATATCCCAAACCTTGCCTAGTTAAACCGCATGATATCCCAAACCTTGCCTAGTTAAACCGCATGATATCCCAAACCTTGCCTAGTTAAACCGCATGATATCCCAAACCTTGCCTAGTTAAACCGCATGATATCCCAAACCTTGCCTAGTTAAACCGCATGATATCCCAAACCTTGCCTAGTTAAACCGCATGATATCCCAAACCTTGCCTAGTTAAACCGCATGATATCCCAAACCTTGCCTAGTTAAACCGCATGATATCCCAAACCTTGCCTAGTTAAACCGCATGATATCCCAAACCTTGCCTAGTTAAACCGCATGATATCCCAAACCTTGCCTAGTTAAACCGCATGATATCCCAAACCTTGCCTAGTTAAACCGCATGATATCCCAAACCTTGCCTAGTTAAACCGCATGATATCCCAAACCTTGCCTAGTTAAACCGCATGATATCCCAAACCTTGCCTAGTTAAACCGCATGATATCCCAAACCTTGCCTAGTTAAACCGCATGATATCCCAAACCTTGCCTAGTTAAACCGCATGATATCCCAAACCTTGCCTAGTTAAACCGCATGATATCCCAAACCTTGCCTAGTTAAACCGCATGATATCCCAAACCTTGCCTAGTTAAACCGCATGATATCCCAAACCTTGCCTAGTTAAACCGCATGATATCCCAAACCTTGCCTAGTTAAACCGCATGATATCCCAAACCTTGCCTAGTTAAACCGCATGATATCCCAAACCTTGCCTAGTTAAACCGCATGATATCCCAAACCTTGCCTAGTTAAACCGCATGATATCCCAAACCTTGCCTAGTTAAACCGCATGATATCCCAAACCTTGCCTAGTTAAACCGCATGATATCCCAAACCTTGCCTAGTTAAACCGCATGATATCCCAAACCTTGCCTAGTTAAACCGCATGATATCCCAAACCTTGCCTAGTTAAACCGCATGATATCCCAAACCTTGCCTAGTTAAACCGCATGATATCCCAAACCTTGCCTAGTTAAACCGCATGATATCCCAAACCTTGCCTAGTTAAACCGCATGATATCCCAAACCTTGCCTAGTTAAACCGCATGATATCCCAAACCTTGCCTAGTTAAACCGCATGATATCCCAAACCTTGCCTAGTTAAACCGCATGATATCCCAAACCTTGCCTAGTTAAACCGCATGATATCCCAAACCTTGCCTAGTTAAACCGCATGATATCCCAAACCTTGCCTAGTTAAACCGCATGATATCCCAAACCTTGCCTAGTTAAACCGCATGATATCCCAAACCTTGCCTAGTTAAACCGCATGATATCCCAAACCTTGCCTAGTTAAACCGCATGATATCCCAAACCTTGCCTAGTTAAACCGCATGATATCCCAAACCTTGCCTAGTTAAACCGCATGATATCCCAAACCTTGCCTAGTTAAACCGCATGATATCCCAAACCTTGCCTAGTTAAACCGCATGATATCCCAAACCTTGCCTAGTTAAACCGCATGATATCCCAAACCTTGCCTAGTTAAACCGCATGATATCCCAAACCTTGCCTAGTTAAACCGCATGATATCCCAAACCTTGCCTAGTTAAACCGCATGATATCCCAAACCTTGCCTAGTTAAACCGCATGATATCCCAAACCTTGCCTAGTTAAACCGCATGATATCCCAAACCTTGCCTAGTTAAACCGCATGATATCCCAAACCTTGCCTAGTTAAACCGCATGATATCCCAAACCTTGCCTAGTTAAACCGCATGATATCCCAAACCTTGCCTAGTTAAACCGCATGATATCCCAAACCTTGCCTAGTTAAACCGCATGATATCCCAAACCTTGCCTAGTTAAACCGCATGATATCCCAAACCTTGCCTAGTTAAACCGCATGATATCCCAAACCTTGCCTAGTTAAACCGCATGATATCCCAAACCTTGCCTAGTTAAACCGCATGATATCCCAAACCTTGCCTAGTTAAACCGCATGATATCCCAAACCTTGCCTAGTTAAACCGCATGATATCCCAAACCTTGCCTAGTTAAACCGCATGATATCCCAAACCTTGCCTAGTTAAACCGCATGATATCCCAAACCTTGCCTAGTTAAACCGCATGATATCCCAAACCTTGCCTAGTTAAACCGCATGATATCCCAAACCTTGCCTAGTTAAACCGCATGATATCCCAAACCTTGCCTAGTTAAACCGCATGATATCCCAAACCTTGCCTAGTTAAACCGCATGATATCCCAAACCTTGCCTAGTTAAACCGCATGATATCCCAAACCTTGCCTAGTTAAACCGCATGATATCCCAAACCTTGCCTAGTTAAACCGCATGATATCCCAAACCTTGCCTAGTTAAACCGGTACAAGATAGAATACATACTGGATCTCAATTTCCTTTCTACCGAAGAGACTAGATTCGATAACGGTTCTAACGGTATAAGCCAGATAAATTAAAAAAATCTACAAAATTTATGAAAATTCCTTACATTCATGTCACAGAGCTGTCCAAGCAGAAACTGCTCTGTAATTCTTTTGACCTTCATTCGATTAAAAATTCATATCTTTTAACTCGGAACTCGAAATCAGTTTCCATTTGCTGGAAACAAAACTAGACTAACAAATCTTTACAACGGTATAAAATTCATCATCTAACCATTTTTGTACAATTGATGGCGAATTTTAAAACTTACTGCCATAATTCAAATTCCAACATAACTTTCCATGAATAACTTCTAATTTACACCAACTTTTCCTTATTTCTCTACTTGTCAATTTAGTCCCATCACTTTACTTCAAATGGCTAGAATAAAGCTTGTATTCACATGTTCTCTTTACATCCTTCATTAAATTAAGCTTAAACCTTTACTCCTCTAATTTCTTTTGATTTGTCAAAATGGTCATCAAATTTCCAATATAAGGATTCAAGCTTCTTAACTTTTCAAATTAGTCGTCAAATCAACA
This sequence comes from Hibiscus mutabilis, assembly GCA_019671005.1. Taxonomy (NCBI): domain Eukaryota; kingdom Viridiplantae; phylum Streptophyta; class Magnoliopsida; order Malvales; family Malvaceae; genus Hibiscus; species Hibiscus mutabilis. The sequence goes on along the minus strand of CM033744.1, from coordinate 18,061,889 downwards.
TTACTACCTTAATTCCATCATTTTAAATAAAAATCAGATTTACTCCTACATATCCTCTTTGCCGAATAGACCATTCAAGTTTGACAAATTGTCAAAATGGTCACTAATGCGATTAATAATCGGTTTAGCATTCTAACTTCATTTTCATGTAACATCATTAATAATATAGATACACATGAAATTTATAAAAATCAGATTTGGTCCCTTAGTTTTAAAGCTTGCCGAAATGGTCCCTATGTATTTAACTTAGGATTTTGCTTACAAACAACAAATCAAGCTTACTAGATCATTAATCCAACATCACAAACCCTAAGTTAGACTTGAATCCATAAACCCTAATATTCTCTATACAAACCAAAATATGTATGGTTTAAATCCAAACTCAATAATATGATTCTAACATCATACAAGCATGATTCTAACTTAAAATCAACCATGGATTCATAAAATCATAAAAGCCCCAATTTGTTCATAAACCCTAATTTCTTCCTCATATAAAATATCACCAACCAAGAAAGTATTCTATGAATTATTTACATCAAAATATAGAGCTTGAAGAGTAGAATAACTTTGTAGTTCGAAAGATTACCTGAAAACTGAGATTTGGGGCTTAAATCGAGCTTGTAAAATTTTTCTCTTCTTTTTCTCTTCACCACGGTTTTGGAGGGTATTTGGCTGATAATTTCTTCATATTTCATGTATTTAATACACTTGTATTATGAAAAAAATGAATTTTTAATTTAATAAATTCCACTTTCCAAAAATACCCTCCAACTAGATCTATATTTCTAATTTGCCATTTTGTAACATTCCAACTAGACTTAGTTGGATTCTAATCAGCCACTATTCATCAATAAAAGAAATATCAAAATTCCTTCCATGTCCCTTTTGGGGAAATGACCAAAATGCCCTTTACCGATCAACTTATTCACAAAATTGCCATTCCATGTCATTTCAATCGATTTAAATTTTTACCGATCTTTTTAACATCCAAATATTCATAAAATGATATTTTATGACTCTTCAAAGATCCATGGAACTATTTCTGAAATTTTAGCTCGATCCGATAATTAGAATATTTTTCCAAACTTTATCGCTTTATAGACATTAATACAAACTCCGTACGAAAAATCCGGGTCCCATGAAAACGTCATTATTGGGGGTAAACTATTCATTTAAGGGTTTAAAATACATAACTTTTGAAAATTTCACTTTGATCCCTGAAGTTTTCCAAAGTTTATACTTTAGCCATAAAACTTTCAAAATTTACATTTTGGTCACTAGAAAAAAATTGGGATATCACACTTATTCTCGTGCCAATACGGTGTGTTGACCACTCCGTACCAGGATGGTTTTGACCTATACCGATCCCCTTTGACGGTTACGATGTAAACAATCAACAATGGGAGCAGACGGAACATTTAACCCCTCAACCATTGTGATTCTCAATCCTGTAGTGGGAGAATACGACACATTTAACCCCTCGACCGCTGTAGCTCTTATGGTGGAGAAAACGACACATTTAACCCCTTGACACACATGAGGCGACTTATTATAGTGCACTTTAAACCCTATGGCCGACCAACTATATCCGATACACTTCCCAAAGCCTTATCATACTATCACTTGGCAATATATTTCATTTCATTAGCATTTATTGACTGTTTTCATATGCATCATCAAAATCATTAAACCAATGCAATCAACCTTGTATTAAACAATGTTCAAAAAATTAACAACACTTGCATTACCTCACAATGCATCATCATTTTTCTATGAACAATTTCCAGCATTAAACCATGCTCAAAACATGCACATAAAATGAGCAATTAAAACCTTTTAAAACAAGTGCATAAAAATCAATTGCCAAATCGAGTTCAAGAGAGAATTCATCCTTTACTTACTTCCGAGCTTAGACCAACAATTCAAGCTCATTCTAAACTCCCAAACACAATTTTCAAACCTTTGAAAAGCTAAAAACACGTTCTCACTCATCGACACGCAAGGCCTCGCTTTCGAAACGCCCGCTCAAGCTTGAGGACCAACCTCCCTTATTTTAACCATCACAAAACAAAGGTTCTAACACATAAAAAAAATACATTCACAACCCAACAACATCATATTGCAATAATCCTCATCAAATCTCAACAATTACCCTTCCAAACTAACGAAAACATCACCAAACAACTCACAAACTTTACTCAGCCACAACCTATGGATCTCAACTATCAATTAAAATCAATTACCATCCAAAAACACATTAACATCATCATTATGCCTCCAGAAAGCATTAAACACCCACAACTCCTCAAAAACTCATAACTAACAACTTAGAAAATTAGAGATTCATATAGTTTCAGGAATCCATTGCCAAAACCCAATTATTAACATCATAAAACATCAAAATCATGTTCCGATTCAATCAAGAACACAACAAATTAGATTCAATTTGAAATCTCATCAATTTCCACGATTAAACCTCAAATAAACCAATTAATTCCATTATAACTATAAAATCTCATTAGAAAACACATATAAAGGACCAATAACTTGGGAATTTCAGTAAAGAACCTTGTATTAGAGGAGAAGGACGAACCTCACCTCTAATTGATGGTGTTCCCCATTAATTGGATGAATTTGCATAAGAAAACAATGTGAAACAATAGGATATGATAAGAAAACCATCTTGTAATCACTTGAAATCAAAACATTAATTAAAATAAGATTTTACCTGAAGATTTTGAAGAAGGAAATACAGTTTGACTAGAGAGAATACCTTTTGGAGAAAAGTTAGTTACGTCAAATTTGTCTTAAGCTTTAATTATCTAATTAATTCTCCAACCTATTTATTACATTTTAAAATCACTTAAAATAGCCAAATTAAGGGAGAAAGTCTAATATTAAACTTTGGGTAAATAGCTCCTTGAAGATTCAAAGTTTTGACCCTTTACATTTTAGTCACTAGAAAAACAGATTTTGCAAAATTTACATTTTGGTCACTACCACAAAATGTCTTACTTCCAAAACTCATTTTCCAAAATTGATTTCACCATTTATCTTTATATATTAAATAAAGATTTTAAAACATTTTCCATATTTTTAACTCCTTTAAAAATATTTATTGTGAATTAATAATGAAACCAACTCGAATCCTCTAATCCGGTTCCTCGAACCATCTATTTGACCTAATTAACATCTAGGCCCAAAACCGGGGCATTACAACTCTCCCCTCCTTAAGAAATTTCGTCTCCAAAATTTAACCAGCGAATCAGACGAGAAAACCACTCCATCATCTCCAACTTACCCTTCTACATGGACTCCTCAAAACTGTCATAACTCCACAACACCCTGACAAGTCTTCACCCTTTATTGACTTCTTCAGAAACTCAACAATCTACAAACTTTCTATCACCATACATATCCACACAACTTAACATCCTTTACAACCACCACATACAATGGATCCGACCACCAACTCTGCAACACCGATGCACAAAACTTATCATGAATTCCTTCAACTCGGGAGATAACCTCAACCGATAAACCACTCAATCTTACATCCCTACACCATAACCGATAAACCCCAACTTTAGATTTTCCTTACGTCTAAATCGCATAACCTTTTTTCAAGGTGAAACCTTCAAGAGCGCCCATTTGTCAACGGTACACACAACCTCCCTAGGCCTCATTTCCACGTATAACTCCTGAAGATCCGAAGCTATATTTAAACATGTAACACGCTACTTACCACTCTTATCTCAACTTAACACACACAACATTCCTTACCACTCAATGCCTCAAACAGCCCCCACTGCGCAAACGCTCAAACTATTATTATAAGCAAACTCAACCAAAGGAAATTGTCTCCCCTAGATTCTCAGAAGCCTACATCACAACCTCTCAACATAACCTCCGGAACCTAGGTAGCGTATTTGACTAACCAATCGCCTAAAAGCAATACGAAACTCTAAAAGATAACCGAGTACCCCAAGACTTATGCAGGCACTCTCAAACCTTGCTAAAGATGCGAATCTTTAACCCAAACCATGAACTCAAACACTCCATGCTCCTTCACAATCCGGTCAACGATCACCCAAAAAGGGACTATTTCCAGTTGACATCCAGGGCAACCCTAACACAGACCCATGATGAACCTTTCTCCTTTCTCCACTCTAAAATCTTCAACGGTTGCAACATCCTAGAAAAAATTTCCTTCCAATCATCAAAACATCTCCGTACCACTTGGATGCAAGACAACATAACTAGAAGGGATCTCAACCAACATTTGTCTCAACTCAACACCTTACGCCACAACTTTACAACCCTTGAAGCCTAAACACCACCATTACCACACAAAAATCAAATGATCTCCCCTTTACCACGTTCATAACATGCACCACCAAGGAATTATCAAGGCTGCTCTACCTAACCCAACCACTGCTCTGCCGACCTAGGTTATTCCCCACCATCAATCCTCACTCCTTACATGACAATATCCATCCCAAGCTCTTAAAATCCACATTCACTTATCACCTAATAATCATTATCATACAACCCAAACTATGACTCTACAACCCTCTTCATCCTTCGATTCCATAAAACACATTCGCCAAACCACCAAAAATCTAGAGAACCCTACACAAACTGTTCTCCCCACGAACCACCTTACACCTTCACCACGCTAATTCCTGAAAACTCATTTTTAAGCGTGGACACATGTATGCATGATTACTTACGTGCTCCAAATAATGCCTACGTATATAAATGCAAGACCACTAATGTCATGCCACATGCATGCATGAACTGACATATTTAAGTATAAACATATAAGTGCATATGCATTATGCATGATCAACCGTCCATACTTAACGATTACATTTCCAGAACTAACATTCCTACCCACTTGTCCACTCCAAAACTAACTACCTGGGAACATCCACCCATCTAGCTTTGAAGGTTTAACACCCAGCCTCTGGTCTTCCAGCTAAAGCTTTCCTAGATCCCTTAAGCAAGAGTGTACCACCACTCTATCTACCCACTCACCCTAGCATTCCCATAATGCTTGTCTTGCTACAACCCTGAAGGTTTTCAAAAACATTCGGTAACCTAATCAACACTTTACAACCTTTTACTAACCACTAGTGTGAACCACCTACTACCACATACGACCTAAAACCAAAACTTCCAAAGCATCATTCTTTCCACCATCCCTACACAAACATTTCCTGGCATCTATCGACAACTCACAAATAAGCTTTATCAGCCTTATGATAACATAACTTACTGCCAAGCTAACATCACCACAGTAACAATTTCGCTGACTCCCCTAGCGTCACGCTACCAAAAGCCATAGATATCCCAAGTTCTCAGGGAACTCAACAACTTACTTCAACCATTCTAGAACCATGTCTTTCACACAAACAACCAACCTAAGGACTCCAACATTTCCAACCTTACCCTCCTGGATAAAGTACTGTTCCACGCAACCAAAAACCATCAAATGTTGCAACTAGACTAACAACAACAAGCCACTCATCTTTTCTTCCAAACTGAACTAGCAGACTCAGATTCCCACTTGCAACATGATTTCCCAGGGCGATTAATACTCTAACATCTCATGTTAACCCTTATCCTATATATTTCTTTAAAGAAACCCCGTATCAACTTTATCGAGTTCTTTCTAACCATCAATGCAAACAACTCTATGATATATCCCTACCATAGGTTCAACATTCATCTCATACCTAAAGCAACAACTTCAATCACATAACCAACCATAAGCCTCCACACCCACTGTTTGATGAGATATCCAACCTCAAAACATCTCTGTACCTGAACAACCAATCCTTACACAACACCTTATCAAACCCATTATACAATAACTCCATCAAATTCTCAGCAACCCAGCGGTCCTAAACCAATGAGGAACATCTATGGTACAACTTCATACCACTTCCACTCATCTCAACTAACTATTCGGACACCACATTAAGGATTTCAATATGCATATCAAACAACCTTACATGCTCCTCCAGGATGCAAAAATGCATGAAACCGAAATTTACCCAAGAAAACAACAACAAAGATTCTAAAAAAAAATGCCTGCAATCACTGCGATGTCACTTCATCCCTTGCGATGTGCACACTTCCTTGTGGAACTTTCATCCCCATACTGGTAAGGCATCTTGGTCCTTTGACCCTCATCATCAAGCTGATAAAAACCTTGGTCGCACCCATGACCTTTCGGGGGTGCCTTAACAGGTGCTAGGGCCCGCGCACCCTTAACCAGCAATAGACAATCATGCCTTAGGTGATCTATTAAACCATATTTCTAACAAACATTAATAACCACAGGCACATACGTTCGTTCTCCCCTTACCCGCTTAAGGCAATCACGCCTCACATGGCTTCGCAACCCACAACTCCAACACGTCTTTGGCAATTTCCAGCACACTCCAGAGTGACGTTTTCCACAGTGCGTACACTCACGCATCTTAACAGTGGAATCATGACCAAACTGTCCCAACTCTGCATTGCCCCCAACACGTCCAATCTTGGGTCGATGCCTCCTATCACGTGGTCTCATGTGCCTACCTTTCCTAGCTTCGGTTACAACTCCCTTCTTGAGGCTAGAGCTCCCTACATGATCAGGTATTCCCTAACTCCGCTCTAAACCTACACTTTTCATTTCTAACGCCAGGTGTTACCTCTCTAAAAGTACTATTTTTAATGCCAATCTTACAATGCTGTTGCTTGTTTTTAGGAACATTTAGTTGCATTAGGATGTTAAAACCATGCATTTGCATAAGGAGTTAGAATTCTATCTATGCTAGTGTGAAGGGTTGTTTTATTGGCAATTTTGCAGGTTTGGCATAGTATTTGGCCTAGAAAAGCAACACATGAAGGAATGCCAGAGAGAATGCCGAGTGCTGTTGGCACAGATGGACCAACAATGCCAAGCACCAGTTGGTAGAGAAGTGAACTTGATGCCATGCCAAGAAGCTGTTGAACTCTAAAAAAATAGGACAAGATCAGGCTCCGAAAAGATAGCAATTGGATCAATCTCTAAGAAAATAGCGGATAAGATAGTGCCAAGATTGGTCGGTAGTGTGACGTCGAAAGATCCCATCTCTTATCCCTTCAGCATTTAAGATTCAAATGAGAAGCTTATCCTATGCCCTCCTTGCACACCTATTTAAAGACCAACCAAACACACATTCAATGAGTGGTTTTTGGTGGTGCTTGATCGTGAGTGATCGGAGTGAGGAGTTGGAGTGCAAGGCGATTGACAACCAGCTGCACCTTGGAAGAGTGGTTCGACCAGCTTGGCTGATAACCTGGATCTTGAAGGGCTGCATTGAGAGACCCCTTCTAGCCCATTCACTCTTTCAAGTTATTTTATCTTGTTTTTAATGATGATGTATTTTGAAAACGTTTATGGTTTTTTGGTTAAATCCCTCACCATGAACTAATTTAATAGTTGGTGGGGGATGTTTGCGTTGAACGCTATTTCGTGTTTTAGTTTTTAATAATAAATCTGCCTTCGACATTGTTTTATTTATTCGGCATACTTTAATGTTTTCTAAATACTATACCAAGCGAGAGCTGGCACTATTGGCCTATTGCTCCTCAATATCTTAACAAACTTGGGGTGGAAACGATTAAGTTGTTTAATACTAAGGAGAGAAGCTTCGAGAGAAGTCGTTCAAGTAGATGAACTTACTTTGAGAGTGAAATCTACCCCTTAGGAGTAAAGATTGGATCTTAATCAAATTGGTTTATTTAAAAGCATGCACTATAGAGTTATAAGGGTTTTTACATGATCAATTTAGGGCAATGACCATCGAGAGAGGCTTTGCTAATTTTCAATCTGCTCGGCAAACAATGCCAAGACAGGTTGTTATTAAAGGCTGGCACGACATGAATAGCGTGAAAACCAGGCATTCCCTGCCAACGCTCATCATTCATTAAAGCACCTTCCCTTCCAACGTCTTTACTTTACTTTTGTTTCTTTTCTATTCAATTATTTTCAAAACCAAATTCAAAACAAAACAACTTTTTCTTAAGGCAAGTAACAATCAAGGCAATCGAATTCCAAGTCAATCTCTGTGGGATCGATACTCAGCTTAACTGCTATATTACTTGCAGACCGTGTATACTTGCACGCAAAAGACTCATCTTGGCACTGTTTTATACTTTTCCAATACATATTTTCTGCCCCTTTTGCCAGCATTCACTTAGAGTGTCTACAAGTTTTTGGTGTCATTGCCGACGATTGCGACAAAATTTATTGCTTTAGTTTTTACTTATTTTTTTATTTTCATTTTACTAACTTTGCTTTTTTATCATAATTTTTTTTAGAAAAGCTACATAGAAGAGTATGGGCAGTCACATATGGTATGATGATGACTACATTTTTCCCATTTATGACTACCAATATCCAACTCCAAGAGCTGTCCATGAGAAAATATGATATGAAAAGCATGAAGAGGATGCTTGTACAACACTATCGGCACAAATTTCTAAGCTAAAAATCATGATTACATCAATGCAAGTGCCTAACAAATTTAGCAAAAGGCAAGCAACACCCGTTGTTTGTGCATATTGTAGAAGATGCCACTCGTTTGACAATTGCCCCTTCAATCCTAATTCCTATTGTTACACGGGGCACTGTAATGTGAACAACCTTTCCTCCTACAACTTCAGCCAAGGATGGAACCAACAACATCAAGACGATTATTTTTATGCACCTAACAACTTTGCTGCACCACCAATCATCAAACAAATTCCATCCCAAGGTAGCATTCTTCATGAGAAATCAGGGACAAATCTTTATGGATCCAATAGATCATTTTCCATGGTCGAATTGCCTCCAGAAATGCCGATGCACAATAATTCACCTCAAGAGCAAACAAATTACATTGGAAACGCACATGAAGAAGCCATGGATGCTATGAGAAGCTTGGAAGAACAAGTCAGAGGCTTGCAAATGCTGTGAATGGCCTCAAGAGAACGAGATAGAGCTTCCATCAAAGCAGCATGAGGTGGCAAACGCTTCGGTTAGTGGTAACAATCAGAATGCCATGGCAACGCTACATCAACATGTTGGCAATTTTCTTCCTCCATCTGCTCCTTAAGGAATTCATAATCAACATTACGAGCATCAGGTTTTTCCTAACACAATTGAATCAATATATTATACTAATGAAGAGCATTCCAAAACAGGTACATTGGACTCATTAGTGGTAATAGAGTGTGAGGAAAAATTTGAGGGCAAGGATCTTGAACACAACAACATCAAGGCAAAGCTAGATAATGTTGCCAAGTTCGATGCCAGGACAGAAGGGGATTCTAAAGTTCCAAACCAAGAAGACGAAGGTAACAGTCGATTATTTGCCAAGAAGAGAAATCAGTGCTAGTAGGTGAACCCAAGGACGTAGAGGCAGAGGCTGATGATGCCATACCACTATCTAATGGAAGAAACCAAGTCAAGATTTTAACGTGTGAAGAAGAGCCAATTGTTTGCCATGCGAATAAATCAATACCAGTGGAAGAAACCAAAGAAGCTGAGAAAAGGGAAGAAGCACTAGTAATTCCAGATCTCAATCTGATGCCAACACCACCACGACAAAACCAATGGAACCAGTAATTGCCAACCCTACATTGGTAAGACAAATAAATGTCACTTTTAATGTTGACAAATCTCTTAAGTATGCAAATGAACCTGAAGAATGCCATGCAGTTGAGCCAATGGAATATATTTTGGATGAGAACCTGACAATGACTTGTCAAGGAATGAAAGTTGGTGCCATTAAACATAAGTGCGATGGCAAAACAATTAAGCGACAGAGAAGATAATTTTTGGTCAAGACTGATGCCATGAAGTGAGGTGTGCTTAGATGGCTAGATACTGGAAGAAAAAGTGGAGTCCAAATGGCAGAAAATGAAGAACTGAAGGAAGAGAATTTGGCCATGAAAATAATGTAGAGATGGTGCCACCAGAAATTGAAGATTTACATAAGAATGCTATGGCAAGTCTAGAACCGGTTGAGGATACATATGCCTTGGCATCAAACAAAATAGAAGAACCACATCCTAAGCACCATTGGGGTGCTAAATTCAATCAAAGATTTGATAGGCCTACAGGAAAAATGTATTTTGGTTTTTTGAGGTGGTTATTCAAAACCCACATGGCAAAACATTCTCCTTTGTTGAGCAATCTAGAGTTCGACATACTCAAAGGTAAGCAATTTTTTGGCTTTCTATGTTGGTTATTCAAACAAAATATTGTCACAGCTTACCATCTATCAACCAAGGCCCACATACTGAAGCACTACATGGAAGGTGATCAGAACAATGCCAAGGAGGTGATCCTCTTGGCAGAGGTAATGTGAAAACATCATCAGGTTTGAATTTTTGTACATATTACGTTAGTTGTTTTTCTTTGTTTTTAGGTTTCTAGGTTTTTAATAGTTTTTCTTTCTGTTGTTTTTCATTTTTTATTCTTTGTCTATGTTGAAAGGTTTTCTTTGAGTCAATGCAGAATCAGTATGCCATGAACCATGCCGAGAACAATGTCATGAGCAACGCCAGGAATAATGCCAATAAGAGACTCGGTATGTGCCGATGCCACAATAGTAGAATTTTGTGTGCCAAGCACAATGCCAGATCAGCTTGGCATGCAGGGAACTGAAAAATGAAAAGAGGAGATAAACCTTAGTTTGATCAGCCCACTAGATAAGATAGAGTATTTTTCTTTTAATTGAAACCCTAGCTGCCCAAAAATTGGGTTGAAATTTAAATTCAATCCAATCACCTTATCACTCCAATCTTTATCAAATCTTATCACTTATAACCTTATCACTTTATCCCCTTTCAAATTAAATTTATTTCTTCCATCATTATCTCTACTTACTCGGTTACAATTATTAACCCCATTAAAACACCCAACCTTTTCACTTTCTTTTCCTAGCCGATTTTAAAGAACCCAACTCTCTCTCAATTTTCCACTTCTTTTCAAGCAAGAACCAAGCTTTACACCATGTTTTCTTCTTCTTCCTAGATTCAAAACCATTCTAAATTCTTGCACGTTTCCAATGGCTTCTTCTTCTACCCCTTTCAACCAATTTTTCAATGAGGAGATCCGGAAAAAGTTTGAAGCCAACTTTGCTTCAAGATCTTTTTGCTACAAAAAACACTTCAATTTTAAGACGAAGAGAAGCATTGGATTCCCTCCATAATTCATGGTGATAGTTGACATGCACAAGTGGAATCTGTTTTGCCAACAAGAAGGGGAGATTTATGCCGCCATTGTTTAAGAATTCTACGGTCATCTTGTTACCAAGGATTCACCATTCTTGATGATTTGAGGTAAGTATGTGCGTTTTGATGAGGGGTATATGAACACTATGTTTGAATTGGATGGTGCAAGGGATGGATATTTTGTTTATACCGAGTCGATAAATGCTGCTAAGAGAAAAGAGCTACTGGCATACTTGTGTGAGCCTAACACGACATGGACAGTGTCAACAAAGGGACACCGTATGGTAAAGCGGTTAGCGTTGAAACCCCAATAGAGAGGATGGAATCACTTTGTCAAAGCAAATCTAATGCCAACATCTCACAACGAGACTGTATTGGAAGAGAGGTTGAGCCTATTGCATTCTATCATTTTGGGGCACAAGATTAATGTTGGCAAGCTCATTATTGATGAAACCTATAAATGTGTAGCAAAAGGTAATGACAGTTTGTTCTTTCCTTTGTTAATTTCTAACATTTGCATGGTCCATGGTGTGCCAAAGCTTGATATAGATAAAGGTCAAAGGATGAAGGGAACAATAATCACAACTTCTATTTGGAGAAACCTCATAGCTGTCGAGCAAAAGGACAAAGGAAGGGGGAAGGCAAAAATGCCCACGCCAAAATCAAAGGTGCCAATGTTAGTGCCAGACACCATGCCTGATATCGTGCCAGACAGTTCACTGGCAATGCTGTCACAAATTTACCATCGCCAGGGGATCATACTCAGTAAATTAGAGAAGGCTGAGGAGCTTAATGTAAAGCTATGACATTACACACAGGCCATAGATATTGTAATTAGGGAAGCTCTCAATAAAATGTCCCCTAATTTTATGCCAGAATTTCCAAACTTCCCTGCCGAGCCCTCTGCCAGCGATAATGCCATGCTAGCTAGTCCAGTTCATACCCCATCCGATGCCACAGTTCCATTGTCTCCAGTACAAGCTGATTCTGCCAGTTTTGATTCATCATCTAAATCTAAGGAAGCCAAAGCCAAGTATACCAAAGCCAAGTTACCAGTAACACCTGCTATACAAACACCTTCTGATGCCACCGGTGCACCTACCGCGTCGAAACCTGCCAAGAAAAATGAGGAAGTTGGAGCTTCTACTACCGCTTCACAGCCAATCATGAAAGGAAAGAAACGAATGGCCCCTGCCCATGGCCGATTTCTAAAAAGAAAGACTCATGTCACACAAGAAAAAGTCTCCAAAAGGAAGTCCCCTTCTATCTAAACTTATTTACTTTTCATTTCATTGTATTTACATGATCATGCATTTTTATTTTATTCTATTTTTCTTGTATATATGTGTTGTTTCATGCATTGAGGACAATGCACATCTTGGGTTTGGGAGTGTGCATTTCCTCATATTGATGCCATGCCATACCTTTCATGTTTAATTTATGTTGCCATGCCATTTAGGTCATTTAGAATAGATGCATACCGAACCACTAATTTTTTTACCTCGGTTTAATTTTGAAGAATGTTAACATTTGTTAGGCAAGTTTAATTTGATCTAGGTGTCTGTCCAATGAGGAAATTTTAATCTTTAGTTGTCATTCCTTTCCAATAGAGTAGTATGCCAGGTTAGCTAGGCAATTGATCTCTAGTTTAGGGAACTGAAATTTCACTTAACACGTAGTATGTATCTAGTTCCTTAGCAAACTTAGACTTTTTGAAACTATGCTCAGATTTAAAAAAAATAAAAAAAATGATGTCAGGGTAAAAGAAACTAATAAGGCAGCAATGTTCTACCAAGGCAATGAAAAAATGAACTCTCCTCTACTTAGGGATAATAAGTTACTTGGGGCTTCGTGGTTTGCTCCCTCTTAGTTTCTCAAGTCCAAAACCTTAGGGTATGAGTTGAAGAGAAAGCCTAGTGATGTCTAGATTAAGGTGGGGATTCGTGGTATGCTCCCTCTCATCTCTCAAGCTAAATAGTGTCACAAAGCAAGCTTAAATTAATGCCAGCAGAAACCCTTGGCAGAGAAAAAAAAAGAAAAAAAGAATGAAAAAAATATGAGGTTAGGTAGTAAAATTGTCTAAGGGAGTGAAAGGATACTTGATGCATATTTCCTACACATCATGCACTATTCATTAATTGAGACTAGAGTAATATTGCTGCACTTGAATTACTACATGCTTTGCATTATTGCACTGAGATACTGAGGACAAAAATAGAGCCAAATTCTGCTTGACAGTACGTGTTGGCATTCAACCAAAATTTTGTCGAGGTAACATTTTTGCAGTTTTTGTTTTTATTTTGATTGCATTTCTTGAGGACAAGCAATGAATTAGGTTTGGGGGTGTGTTACCTCTCCAAAAGTACTATTTTTAATGCCAATCTTACAATGCTTTTGCTTTTTTAGGTACATTTAGTTGTATTAGGATGTTAAAACAAAACCATGCATTTGCATAAGGAGTTTAGAATTATGTCTATGCCAGAATGAATGGTTGTTTTGTTGGCGATTTTGCAAGTTTGGCATAGTATTTGGCCCAGAAAAGCAACACAGTAAGGAATGCCAGAGAGAATGCCAAGTGCTGTTGGCATAGATGGACCAACAATGGCAAGCACCAGTTGGTAGAGAAGTGAACTTGATGCCATGCCAAGAAGCTTATGAACTCCGAAAAAATAGGACAAGATCATGCTCCGAAAAGATAGCAATTGGATTAATATCGAGAAAATAACGAATAAGATAGTGCCAAGATTGGTTGGCAGATGCATGCCAAGCTTGGATGCCAAGGCAGCGTCGGCAGTATGACGTCAACACTAACCTGATCAACTTTCATTCAAATTCCGATAAGATCCCGTCTCTTATCCCTTTAGCATTTAAAATTCAAATGAGAAGCTTATCTTATGCCCTCCTTGAACGCCTATTTAAAGACCAAGCAAGCATTCGATGAGTGGTTTTTTGGGATTTTTGGTGGTGCTTGATCATGAGTGATCGGAGTGAGGAGTTGGAGTGCAAGGCGATTGACAACCGGCTTCACCTTGGAAGGGTGGTTCGACTAGCTTGGCCGAGAACCTAGATCTTGAAGGGATGCATCGAGAGACTCCTTCTCTCCCATTCTCTCTTTCAAGTTATTTTATCTTGTTTTTAATGATGATGTATTTTGAAAATGTTGATGGTTTTTTGGTTAAATCCCTCACCATGAACTAATTTAATAGTTGGTGGGGGATGTTTCCGTTGAATGCTATTTTATGTTTTAGTTTTTAATAATAAATCCGCCTTCGGCATTGTTTTATCTATTCGTCATACTTTAATGTTTTCTAAATACTATGCCAAGCAAAAGCTGGCACTATTGGCCTATTGCTCCTCAATATCTTAACAGACTTAGGGTGGCAACGATTAAGTTGTTGAATACTAAGGAGATAAGCTTCGAGAGAAGTTGTTCAAGTAGATGAACATACTTTGGGAGTGAAATCTACCCCTTAGGAGTACAAATTGGATCTTAATCAAATTGGTTTATTTAAAAGATGCACTATAGAGATATAGGGGTTTTACATGATCAATTTAGGGCAATGACCATCGAGAGAGGCTTTGCTAATTTTGAATCTGCTCGACAAACAATGCCAAGACAGGTTGTTATTAAAGGCTGGGACGACATAAATACGTGAAAACCAGGCATTCCCTGCCAACGCTCATCATTCATTAAAGCACCTTCCTTGCCAACATCTTTACTTTACTTTTATTTATTTTCTATTCAATTATTTCCAAAACCAACTTCAAAACAAAACAACTTTTTCTTTAGGCAAGTAACATTCAAGGTAATCAAATTCCAAGTCAATCTCTGTGGGATCGATACTCAGCTTAACTGCTTTTACTTGCAGACCGTGTATACTTGCACGCAAAAGACTTATCTTGGCACTATTTTATACTTTTCCAATACAACATTCACTTAGAGAGTCTACACCAGGGGTGCCAACCCACCGTACTCATCCCTCCTCAACTTCTCTAGGCCCTCTATTGGGAGTCCTGAGCAAGCAACTGCACCTGACACAGATTCAGGCATACGCTTCGTAGCCTCTGCTGCTCGAAAAACTTCAACTATCTCCCGTTCTATTGGCGTCAAATCACCATACTCTGTCCCAACAGATACAGGTAGTACAAGCTTCACTCCCTCAGGTGGATTCAGCAGAGGAGACGGCAACACCTCATGAAGTACAACATCATCCATAACTCCCTACTCCTCAACGATGGTCTTATCCGACCCTAACTCTCTCCTTGGTGGCATCGTCTAAAAACGTATATAAGGCATGATAATTACACCAAAACAAAAACAATCAGGCCAGCTGCAAGCAAGGATCCAAGACTTTCATTTTAATCTAAAAATCATTTCATAATTGTAGTAATAAGGCAATGGGTCCCAATAATACCCCAACATGGTATATATCAAACATCGTACATGTAAACAATCATCGTGCATAGCAAACATCATGGAACAACCATCAATAGCTTACCAATATCATAAACACGCAATACAACACACCAACATCATCCCACTTTTCCTAACTTGTCTCTGATACCACCAAATGTAAACCCCTTAGCCCGGCCTAGCCGAAATGGACCAAAAGGATCACATTAGGTTTGCCGAAGCAAACCCGAACTAATAACCTAAACCAGTCCATTTTTTCCTTTTTTATCTTGTCTAAATGCATTTATTTAATTCCTATGGTGAACATGCATAAGCAGAAATGGTACATTAAATCAGTCTACAAAACAGGGTCCGACTATCCAACAATTTTCAATAGGGGCCAAAACATAAATATCTGAAATTACAGGGCATTTGTCCCAATTAAGATTACCAACCCTTAATTATTCCAATTTCATGCTCACATGTTTATTTCTATTCCAAAACAATCACCCAATCTCATACAATTGCATTTATAACAACCGAGGACCAAAATACAAGATTTCCAAACATCGGCAACACCAGATAACATAAAAATAGCATAGTGTACTGATACAGTCAAGCCTGTACCGATACAGATTAACAGACATAACAACTCAGTGTACCGATACACTTATTCTCGTACTGATACGGTGTGTTGACCACCCCGTACCGGTACGGCTTTTACCTGTATTGATCCCCTTCACACTTTCTCAAAATTTAGGATTCCAGTAACTAAAATGCATACCGATACGGTACCCCATGTATTAGTATGGTACGTTAAAATTAAAGGGATCTTACTAATACTCAAACCCGTGTACCAGAACCAACATACATTTTCCTTGAGGCGTACCGATACGGTGGCTAGGTGTACCGGTACTCGTAGCTTTAAATCAACGATTTGATCCTTATACAAACCCCGTGTACCGATCCTGAGGTACCCGTACCGATACGCAGAGGCCTGTAATGACCTCTAGGTCCAACATATGACACTTTGGCTTACTTCAATCAACCTTAACACTTAACTAATCAACATATAACATCATTAACATGCTTGAACACCAACATATCAGCATTTGAAGCAAACCTATTAAGACTAACACATTCATCCACAACATTTAGAGGCATTCTTCCTACTCAACATCCAAAACATAAAACCATCCATATATCAAGCACAATAAACCTCTTACAAGTCCAAACCATCATATAAAACTTGTACATACATGGAGTCTACAAATAACCCTCCCAAATAACAAACGACCCCATTTCCCTTATTACTACAAGTCTATCTCGTATTCATACTTTGCAAACTCATGTCCTTGGATGTCCCTTAGCTTGCTCACTGCCTCTAATCTCTGCATTGATGGAAAAAGAGAACCAAAGCACACTAGGCTTAGTGATGAGTGCTCTAAAGCAAAACACCATCAATGCATTTAAGACCCTTTACAACCTTTTTCACAAACTACTTTCCAAAACTCTTTTAAAACATCATTTCAACAACATGCCTTAACAAAACCATGCACTTAACATTTCCAAAACATCCACATTAAACATATTCAAATCATCTCATGAATTAACAACAATATTTCAATTGCTAACCTCGATTTAAGCTTTCACAAGCATACTACCAATCCTAGGCTTAAAGAGTTAGACATGTTAAACTAACATTAAATCATATCATCCATTTCATGGCACATTATCAATTATATTGGTTTACAAATGAACATTCCTCCATAACTCCACTTTACAAGACATTCCTCCACAACTCCATTTTACAAAACAACATAACATCGGATACATAGGTTTACACTAGTGGTTCATACGACCACTTAACATACATCTAACCGGAGCACACAAAACATTTAAACCCTCAATAGTTACAATGTAAACGATCAATAATAGGAGCAGATGACACATTTAGCCCCTCAACCATTGTGATTCTCAATCCCCCAGCGGGAGAATACAACACATTTAACCCCTCGACCACTGCAGTTCTCATGGTGGAGAAAACAACACATTTAACCTCTCCACACACATGAGATGACTTATTATAGTGCACTTTAAACCCTATGACCGGCCAACTATATCTGATACACTTCCCAAAGCCTTATCATACTATCATTTGCCAATATATTTTATTTCATTAGCATTTACTCATTGTTTTCATATGCATCATCAAACATTAAACCAATGCAATCAACCTTGCATTAAAAAATGTTCAAAAACATTAACAACACTTGCATTACCTAAAAATGCATCATCATTTTTCTATGAACAATTTCCAGCATTAAACCATGCTCAAAACATGCATATACAATGAGTAATTAAAACCTTTTAAAACAAGTGCATAAAAATCAATTGCCAATCCGAGTTTGAGAGAGAATTCATCATTTACTTACTTTTGAGCTTATACCAGCATTTCAAGCTTGATCTAAACTCCTAAACACTATTTTCAAATCTTTGAAAAGCTAAAAACACATTCTCACTCACTGAAACGCAAGGCCTCACTTACTGACACGATAAACAAGCCTCCAAAGCTTCTGAAACGTTCGCTCAGGCCCAACCTTCCCTATATTAACCATAAAAAAACAGAGGTTCCAACACATTAAAAACACATTCATGACCCAACAACATCATATTGCAATAATCCTCATCAAATCTCAAAAATTACCCTTCTAAACTAACCGAAAACATCACCAAACAACTCACAAACTTTACCCAGTCTCAACCTATGGATCTCAACTATAAATTACATCCAAAAACACAGTAACATCATCACTATGCCTCCAGCAAGCATTAAACACCCATAACTCTTCAAAAACTCATAACTAACAACTTAGAAAATTAGAGATTCATATAGTTTCGGGATTCCATTTCCAAAATCCAATTATTAACATCATAAAACATCAAAATCATGTTCCAATTCAATCAAGGACATAACAAATTAGATTCAATTCGAAATCTCATCAATTTCCACAATTAACCCTCAATTAAACCAATTAACTCTATTATAACTATAAAACCTCATTAGAAAACACATATAAAGGACCAATAACTTGGGAATTTCAATAAAGAAACTTGTATTAGAGGAGAAGGATGAACCTCACCTCTAACTGATGGCTTTCCCCCTTAATTGGATGAATTTGCATAAGAAAACAATGAGAAAATAATAAGATTTGATAAGAAAACCATCTTGTAATCACTTGAAATCAAAAGATTAATTAAAATAAGATTTTACCTGAAGATTTTGAAGAAGGAAATAGTGTTTGGCTAGAGAGAATTGGAGAGAAAATCTTTTGGAGAAAAGTTACTTACGTTAAATTTGTTTTAAGATTTAATTATCCAACTAATTCTCCTAGCTTATTTAATACAATTTAAAATCACTTAAAATAGACAAATTAAGGGAGAAAGTCTGATATTAGACTTTTGATAAATATCTCCATAAAGATTCAATGTTTTGGCCCTTTACATTTTAGTCACTAGAAAAACAGATTTTGCAAAATTTACATTTGGTCACTACCACAAAATGTCTTACTTCCAAAACTCATTTTCCTAAATTAATTTCACCATTTATCTTTATATATTAAATAAAGATTTTAAAACATTATTCCATATTTTTAACTCCTTTAAAAGTATTTATTGTGAATTAATCCTGAAACCAACTCGAATCCTCTAATCTGGTTCCTCAAACCGTCTATTTGACCAAATTAACATCTAGGCCCAAAACTGGGGCGTTATAGAAGCTTTCATCCAAACTATTCCAATTAAGGGAGAAATCAGCAATTAGAGGTGATTTTCGTTTTTGTCCTCTAATTAAAGGTTCTTTAATGAAAATTCGAAGTTCTTGATCCTTTGCAATTGATTCATGTTATGAAATTATGATTAAAACATGAATATGATGATTAAATTGAGTTTTGATGTAGAAATTTGTTGAACATTATTTTGGATCTATTTTGTAATGAATCTAGTTGATTTAGATCTTTTATAAGGTGTGTTTTAATGTTAAAAGAAGAGATTAATTAAAGGAATCCCGAAACTATGTGAATTTTTAATTTTCTAGGTTGTTTATAGTTAGAATTTGGTGTGATCTTGGTGTTGTAGAGTCACTGGAGGTATAATAACGTGATAAGGATGTTTTTGGATGTTAATTGATGTTTCTAAGATGTTAGAATCATTAGGCTTTGGTTGGGCTTTGTTTGGATAAAGGTTGGTGATGTTTTCAGTTGTGTTAGAGTGGCGTTTTAAGGTTTTAAGTGAGATGAAGTGTTGATTGTTGGTTGCTAGAAATTAGAGATGCATGGAAGTGCATTAATCCTCTATTTTTTTGGGTAAATCAGAGGAGTTGATTCCTATAGCTTTTGGAGAGGTATCAGAGGCTCTGAAAGCTTAGTTGTGCGTTGGCAAGTGGATCGCGTGGTTGTTGGTGAGTGGAAATGTGTTTTACTGCTTTTAAAAAGGTTTGAAGATGATTGTTGGGAGTTTAGATTAAGTTTGAAACACTTATCTGAGCTCGGAAGTAAGTATTGGTTAATTTCCCTTTCGATTTTGGTTTTGCAAAATACAATCTCATGCATATGTTTATGGTTTTGATTACATATTGTATTATGCATGTTTTAGAAATGAAAGATGTTGCACATGATCATATATGCTGATTATTGAGAATGAAATATGGTTTACGAAAGTATTTTATGATTACTAGAATACATGGTTTAATGTATTTGAAATTGGATTGGTTTGATGCATATGTAAAATAACGAGGTATTGCTATTTTATTGAGTATATTGGAAAGTGGCTGATATTAAAATGTTATCAGATATAATTTGCTAGCCATAGGGTTTTGAGTGCACTATAATAAGTCGTCTCATGTGTGTCGAGGTGGGTAATTGTGCCGTTTGCTCCACCATGAGAACCACAACACTCAAGGGGTTAATTGTGCTGTATTATTTTGATTCTTTTGATTTCTACTACAAAAGTTATTTGATTTCTTGAAGCTTTTATCCAAACTTTTCAAATTAAGTGAGAAATAAGCAATCAGCGGTGATTTTTATTTCTCTCCCCTAATTAAAGGTTCTTTAATGAAATTCCCAAGTTCTTGATTTTTTTTTTCAATTGATTTATGTTATGGAATTATGATTAAGACGTGAATATGATGATTAAATTGAGTGTTGATGTATAAATTTGTTGAACACTATTTTGGATCTATTTTGTAATGAACCTAATTGATTTAGATCTCTTATAAGATGTGTTTTAATGTTAAAAGAAGGGATTAATTAAAGGAATCCCAAAACTATGTGAATTTTTAATTTTTTAGGTTGTTTATAGTTAGAATTTGGTGTGATCTTGGTGTTGTAGAGTTACTGGAGGTATAATGACGTGATAGGGATGTTTTTGGATGTTAATTGATGTTGCTAAGATGTTAGAATCAATAGGTTTTGGCTGGGCTTTGTTTAGATAAAGGTTGGTGATGTTTTTTTAGTTGTGTTAGAGTGGCGTTTGATGGTTTTAAGTGAGATGAAGTGTTGATTGTTAGTTGCTAGAAATTAGAGATGCATGGAAGTGCATTAATCTGTTTTTTTTTGGGTAAATCAAAGGAGTTGATTCCTATAGCTTTGGAGAGGTATCGAGGCTCCAAAGCTTAGTTGTGCGTTGGCAAGTGGATCGCGTGGTTGTTGGTGAGTGGAAATGTGTTTTACTGCTTTTAAAAAGGTTTGAAGATGATTGTTGGGAGTTTAGATAAAGTTTGAAACACTTATCTAAGCTCGAAAGTAAGTATTGGTTAATTTTGCTCTCGGTTTCGGTTTTGCAAAATACAATCTCATGCACATGATTATGGTTTTGATTACCCATTGTATTATGCATGTTTTAGAAATGAAAGATGTTGCAAATGATCATATATGCTGATTATTGAGAAGGAAATATGGTTTACGAAAGTATTTTATGATTACTAGAATACATGGTTTAATGTATTTGAAATTGGATTAGTTTGATGCATATGTAAAACAACGAGGTATTGTTGTTTTATTGAGTATATTGGAAAGTGGTTGAGGTTAAAATGTTATCGGATATAGTTGGCTAGTCATAGGGTTTAGAGTGCACTATAATAAGTCGTCTCATGTGTGTCGAGGTGGGTAATTGTGCCGTTTGCTCCACCATGAGAACCGCAATGGTCAAGGGGTTAATTGTGTTGTATTCTTTTGATTTCTATTACACAAAACTTATTTGATTTCTTGAAGCTTTTATCCAAACTTTTCAAATTAAGTGAGAAATCAACAATCGAGGTGATTTTTATTTCTCTCCCTAATTAAAGGTTCTTTAATGAAATTCCCAAGTTCTTGATTTTTTTTTTCAATTGATTTATGTTATGGAATTATGATTAAGACGTGAATATGATGATTAAATTGAGTGTTGATGTATAAATTTGTTGAACACTATTTTGGATCTATTTTGTAATGAACCTAATTGATTTAGATCTCTTATAAGATGTGTTTTAATGTTAAAAGAAGGGATTAATTAAAGGAATCCCAAAACTATGTGAATTGCTAATTTTTAGGTTGTTTATAGTTAGAATTTGGTGTGATCTTGGTGTTGTAGAGTTACTGGAGGTATAATGACGTGATAGGGATGTTTTTGGATGTTAATTGATGTTGCTAAGATGTTAGAATCAATAGGTTTTGGCTGGGCTTTGTTTAGATAAAGGTTGGTGATGTTTTTAGTTGTGTTAGAGTGGCGTTTGATGGTTTTAAGTGAGGCGAAGTGTTGATTGTTAGTTGCTAGAAATTAGAGATGCATGGAAGTGCATTAATCTGCTGTTTTTGTTTGGGTAAATCAAAGGAGTTGATTCCTATAGATTTTGGAGAAGTATCGAGGCTCCGAAAGCTTAGTTGTGCGTTGGCAAGTGGATCGCGTGGTTGTTGGTGAGTGGAAATGTGTTTTACTGCTTTTAAAAAGGTTTGAAGATGATTGTTGGGAGTTTAGATAAAGTTTGAAACACTTATCTAAGCTCGAAAGTAAGTATTGGTTAATTTTGCTCTCGGTTTCGGTTTTGCAAAATACAATCTCATGCACATGATTATGGTTTTGATTACCCATTGTATTATGCATGTTTTAGAAATGAAAGATGTTGCAAATGATCATATATGCTGATTATTGAGAAGGAAATATGGTTTACGAAAGTATTTTATGATTACTAGAATACATGGTTTAATGTATTTGAAATTGGATTAGTTTGATGCATATGTAAAACAACGAGGTATTGTTGTTTTATTGAGTATATTGGAAAGTGGTTGAGGTTAAAATGTTATCGGATATAGTTGGCTAGTCATAGGGTTTAGAGTGCACTATAATAAGTCGTCTCATGTGTGTCGAGGTGGGTAATTGTGCCGTTTGCTCCACCATGAGAACCGCAATGGTCAAGGGGTTAATTGTGTTGTATTCTTTTGATTTCTATTACACAAAACTTATTTGATTTCTTGAAGCTTTCATCCAAACTTTGCCAATTAAGGGAGAAATCAACAATCAGAGGTGATTTTTATTTCTCTCCCCTAATTAAAGGTTCTTTAATGAAATTCCCAAGTTCTTGATCCTTTGCAATTGATTTATGCTATGGAATTATGATTAAAACATGAATATGATGATTAAATTGAGTTTTGATGTAGAAATTTGTTGAACACTATTTTGGATATGTTTTGTAATGAATCTAATTGATTTAGATCTCTTATAAGATGTGTTTTAATGTTAAAAGAAGAGATTAATTAAAGGAATCCCAAAACTATGTGAATTGCTAATTTTTAGGTTGTTTATAGTTAGAATTTGGTGTGATCTTGGTATGTAGAGTTGCTGGAGGTATAGTGACGTGATAACGATGTTTTTGGATGTTAATTGATGTTGCTAAGATGTTAGAATCAATAGGTTTTGGCTGGGCTTTGTTTAGATAAAGGTTGGTGATGTTTTCAGTTGTGTTAGAGTGGCGTTTGATGGTTTTAAGTGAGGCGAAGTGTTGATTGTTGGTTGCTAGAAATTATAGATGCATGGAAGTGCATTAATCTGCTGTTTTTGTTTGGGTAAATCAAAGAAGTCGATTCCTATAGCTTTTGGAGAGGTATCGGAGGCTCCGAAAGTTTAGTTGTGCATTGGCAAGTGGATCGCGTGGTTGTTTGTAAGTGAAAATGTGTTTTATTGCTTTTAAAAAGGTTTGAATATAATTGTTGGGAGTTTAGATAAAGTTTGAAACACTTATCTAAGCTCGAAAGTAAGTATTGGTTAATTTCACTCTCGATTTCGGTTTTGCAAAATACAATCTCATGCACATGTTTATGGTTTTGATTACCCACTGTATTATGCATGTTTTAGAAATGAAAGATGTTGCAAATGATCATATATGCTCATTATTGAGAATGAAATATGGTCTACGAAAGTATTTTATGATTACTAGAACACATGGTTTAATGTATTTTAAATTGGATTGGTTTGATGCATATGTAAAACAGTGAGATAATGTTGTTTTATTGAGTTTATTGGCAAGTGGTTGAGATTAAAATGTTATCGGATATAGTTGGCTAGCCATAGGGTTTAGAGTGCACTATAATAAGTCGCCTCATGTTTGTCGAGGTGAGTAATTGTGAGGTTTGCTCCACCATGAGAATCGCAGCGGTCGAGGGGTTAATTGTGTTGTATTCTTTTGATTCTTTTGATTTCTATTACAAAAATTATTTAATTTCATGAAGCTTTCATCCAAACTTTGCCAATTAAGGGAGAAATCAACAATTAGAGGTGATTTTTATTTCTCTCCCCTACTTAAAGGTTCTTTAATGAAATTCCCAAGTTCTTGTTCCTTTGCAAGTGATTTATGTAATGAAATTGTGATTAAAACATGAATATGATTATTAAATTGAGTTTTGACGTAGAAATTTGTTGAACACTATTTTGGATCTATTTTGTAATGAATCTAATTGATTTAGATCTCTTATAAGATGTGTTTTAATGTTAAAAGAATAGAATAATTAAAGGAATCCCAAAACTATGTGAATTGCTAATTTTCTAGGTTGTTTATAGTTAGAATTTGGAGTGATCTTGGTGTTGTAGAGTTTCTTGAGATATAATGATGTGATAAGGATATTTTTGGACGTTAATTGATGTTGTTAAGATGTTAGAATCAGTAGGCTTTGGCTGGGATTTTTTTATATGAAGGTTGGTGATGTTTTCGGTTGTGTTAGAGTGGCGTTTGATGGTTTTAATTGAGGCGAAGTGATGATTGTTGGTTGCTGGAAATTAGAAATGCATGGAAGTGTATTAATCCTCTATTTTTGTTTGGGTAAATCATGAGAGTCGAACCCTATAGCTTTTGGAGAGGTATCAGAGGCTCTGGAAGATTAGTTGTGCGTGGTTGTCGGTGAGTAGAAATGCGTTTTACTACTTTTAAAATGGTTTGAAGATGATTGTTGACGCCCGACCGAACTGAGAGTGCTACATTAGGTTTGACGTAGCAAACCAGAGAAATGTTACGAAAAGTCGGTCATTTTTTTCTTTTATCTTGTCTAAATGCAAATTAATGTTCCTACATGTTCATACTCGCAGCGGGTAAGTTCTTGGATGAAACGAGTCACAAAAGTCAATCAATCACATCATATTCAAAATTGAGGACTAAAACGTAAATGCATTAAAGTACAAGACCAAAATTGAATTTAAGGTTACCAATCCTCAATTAGTCCATTTACATGCCAACATGATAAGTTCCAGGTCAATTTAATCATCCCATCTCATACAATTGCATTCCCAAAACTCAAGGACCAAAATGAAAAAACCAGAAACCTTCAAGATTCCAAAATAACCAATTTAACAGTACCCGTACAGGTGCTCGTACTAGTGTTTCGATATTCCCTTACGCTTTCAAGAACTCAGAATCCAGTAGCTAAAACCCGTACTAAAACTCTTGTTCGCGTATCGAAACGCCTAGCGAAAATGCCCATGACCGTATTGAAACACTTGCTTGAGTACCGAAACGTTAAGCCTATAAAGGCAGGCCCGTATCTAAACACCCTCCCTCGTATCGAAATGCTATGCCTAAAATGGCCAAGTCGTACCGGTATGAGGACACCCGTTTCGTTACGCCTGGATTTGAAATGACATTTTTAGCTGGTTTTTCACACAAAACTAGATGCATTTAGGTCCTAGCAACTTGCATACATACATATAAAGATCCAACATCACATTTAACAACACTTACACCAATGTTTAACTACAACACAAGATTATACCATCCCAAAGATTGATCTAGAGGCATGCTCCCTATAACTCACCACCAAACATACCAAGATGCTCAAATAAGCATTTACCAGCAAGAACACCATACCAACAACACATCAATACCATACTCAACAGGATTAGCTCATCAAAGCATGTCATCCAAGCAAAACCATCTAGATGCATACCTTGGTAACCATGTAACATCAACTATAGGTAACGATGCACGATATGTGAAACATCATCAAGCTCCAAAATCACAGCATTATACATGCTCAAAACTAGGGAAAATGAATTACAAATCACAAAAATTCATGGCGAACACATTGCCTTATTAACTGAAAACTAAAACCGAGTTCATACTCAAATAGTCTTGTCTTTGGATCGCTTAATCCTTGCCTTTGCTGCCCCAAGCTTTAATACTCTGTATCATGAGAGAAAAGAGAGCGTAAGAAAACTTTCTTAGTAAGAATGCTCTTAAACGATGATGCATTTAAAACTCTTGAAAACCAACACTTGTTTTCAAACCATGCTTACGACCTAAGCAAGTTCCAATAGTTTCAAATCAAAACATGCATATCAACCATATACAAAACAATATTTATATACCACATGCTTAATCCCAAAGTAACAAATACAAAACCATGCTTAAAACCCCAAAGCATCATATACAAAACCATGCTTAAATCCCAAAGCATTAGAAATAGATTCAACATTAAAATTCTCATATATTGGCAATTATAGTGACCTCGAATAGTTGACCACTATCCTTGATCAACCGACCGCTAATCTTTAGTTAACCGACCATTAACTTTACACATCAGATACACAGATCTCCCTTAATGACCGACCATCATCAAGACTACCCCATGCTGACCGCATGACTTTACAACCTTGCCGACCGCATGTAACACCCTCAACGTATATTCGATATTTGAATACAGATTAAAGATATTACTAACTGATTTATACTAATTTTTAGACTTGTAATTTTTTTTTTGCAAAACCAATTTGATTAAAGAACCCTTTCTTGGTTTGCACTAAATTACAAATCTGTTTAGAGTCACCTAGTTTCGGCCCTTAATTAGTTTATAAAATACTTTATGCAGTTATTAAAAAGAAAATATAAACTATATGTGCTGCCTAGACCCTTTCTTGATTTTAAAATCACTACACGATAAACAACCAACTAAGTTTAAAATCGTTTGAAATATCTTTTCTAACATTCTTAATTCCTCAAACTAAGTCATGTTTCTAGATCATACAAAATAGCCACTTATTTAATATCTATACATGCCCCACTAGACTAGGATATGGTGATACTTACTGATAATGCAGGCTAATTGATCCAATGGTGTGCAGCTCCTCATCTGTTATCTAGTTTGAGCTACCTACGTGTGATACAAAACACACGTTAAGTATAACTTAGTGAGGCATAATCATAACAATGTAAATAATGATTATTAATCTGTAATACAGGAATAATCATGTAAGAAATTTGTACTGCAATAATTTTGTACTGTAAAGTCATGTACTGTACTGTAAAATCTTATGACCCAAAGTAAATATCAAGTCATATAATAGTGCAATACAGTTTCTGCAAAATGGCAAGCGATTTCTGATTGTAGTTGATAACATTTCTTCATGTATAGAACTACCTTACATGTATAGTTCATTAAACCAATATAATATTCAAGCCATAGGATTCGATCTATGTTACTAGTCCTGTGTATGATAAGCTTTTTAGCTTAACTACATGCATAAATGCATTTCAAGTTTTATATCCCAAAGTACAAAATCATGTGATGCTATGGTACGTGAGTCATCACGACACCGTAGTGTCCGCATTGTGGAAGCGATTGAGATGAGTACGTACTCGGGGACGCCCTTTGCTCCCCATACTCACACATTTTGTGCTATGTAATACCGTATTGTTTGAACCGACTCCGTAGAGTCTAACTCAACTTCGTAGTGTCTATCTCGACCCTGAAGAGTCTATCTCGCACCGTAGTGCTATGACCAACTGCTAGGACTCTATGGATATCCAACTATGCCAAAGATTCTCATGCAATTTCATGTGAACCTATGGTATACGAGTCATCTTACGACACCGTAGTGTCTACAATGCCGTAGCGTCTGATGGTGAGAACGTACTCGAGGATGCCCTTTCCTCCTCATTATAGCATTTTTGTGCTAGTCGACACTGTAGTGTCTAATCCTCACTGAAGTGAATGCAACACCGTATCGTCTGATATCAACACCGAAGTGTCTGGATCGCACCGTAGTACTGGATTGCATCTGCTATAACTCTATGGATATCCAATTATACCAAAGACTCTCACACTAGTACTTGGGCATAACAATATAATTTTTTCATATTTAATATCCAATCCTTCAATATTGTTACCCATAATTCTTTAATGGATAGTTCATATCCAAATATCTAAAATTCGATTTACCTTGAGTAAATCATTATGCTATAATCATTGTATCAATATGCCATTTAATATTTTATGCTATTTGCATAAATAAGCCATCATACATCTTTATTTATACCAATGTCGTTTCATCGCAAGTTGTCCTAATTATCAACATGTCATAAATACATATAATGAAATCACTCATATCACATATATAATAAATAAGTAAAAGTGCACTCACCTGGGCCATGCATGATATTAGCCTCACTAAGCTACTTCGATACTTTTTCTTTGCTTTTCTTTGATCTGGTGCCCTTAGCCTCGTCAATAGTTGTACAATACCATTTGAACATACATAACAATATTCAAGTTAGATTTTTCACTAACTTTTATTTAATACCCCTTTCATCCACTAACGTTTACCAAAGTGACGCTTTAGTCACTAATTTTACACAAACTTATAAACTTGTATCGAATAATTAATCCAACATTTCTATATTTTTTCTCACATTTTCCCCTACTTTTAGACCAAAGCTAAATTGGTCCTTGAACTATCTAGGACTATCGAAATGGTCCCTTGCTATTTCCTTTCTTGTCAAATTAGTCCCTTGGATTCTAATTTCAACTCTAACTTTATACAACATATTCGAATCATAGAATCTCATAATCATAGTTTTCATAAAATTTTCCCATTATTCTTCCATGTGGCCAAATTGGTCACTTAGCTTTTTTAGACTCATTTTTCATCCAAACAGCATTCTAACATGCTCTAATTAATTATCCAACATATATTCTTCATTTCCAAAAATTAACACTTAAAAACCCAATTTAATCCTACGTACTGAATTGGGTGTCTAAACTTTTCAAGGACTTTATTTTGGTCCTAATGCTATAATCAACCTTGTAATTTCATAATCTCTTCAAATCCACCACTAGAATAATTTTCACAATATTTTCCCTAATTTACCAAGCATGCCAAAATAGTCACTTAGAAGACTAGTTGAGGATTTTTCATTCTAACATCAAAATCAAGCTTCTAATATCATCAATATTTCATTGTCATCATCAATTTAAAAACCCTAAATAAAATCCCAAATTCTACGATTAGGGTTTTTAATCCTTAAACATGAAGTTAATCACAATCTAAGCTTGATTTCATCTCTACAACACTAAATTTGTATAGATCAAGCTTCAATCTAAACATGGAACATGAAACCCTATTTTCTCTCTCTCAAGAACATAATCAAATCTTCATAACTCTTAATAAAATCACTATCAATTGAAAGAAAATCAAACATAGATTAATTTTCTATCAAAAACATACCTTGAATCTTCTTTGGAAGCATTCAAAATGCTTAGGAAAAATTTTGTGTATTTTCCCCTTATTTTCTCTTGTATTTTCGAATTGGAGGGGAAGAAGATGAACATTTTGTTCATCTTTTTTTTTAATTTATGCCACATGTAATTAATAAATTGAATTTTTTATTCAATTTAGTCCTTATTCCAAAATTAACCTCAAACTGAATCATAATTTACAAGTTGCCATTCTAGTTCAATTCCAACCAAATTCCATTCAACTTTAACCAAACTAGAGTAATTCTTTCACATGGGAAATTACCATATTGCCCATGGTACTTTCAAAATATTTCAAAATTGTCATTGTGACCAAATTACCAAAACTAGACACTTAAATCACTAATTTTGCCATTTTGTAAAAATCCAACTATCCTAGTTAGATCACAATCAACAAATTAATAATTTATTCATAAAATTATATTTTATGATTTTTTCGTGACTTATGAAACAACCTCTGAAATTTTGATTCAATCCGATTTCCCGATATTCACTTACTACTTCTACTGCGATTTCCCTTGCACCGGGCTATCAAATAAATTCTAAAAATTCCTTATTTCCATATCTGAAAAATAAATAATATTATCAAATAAAATATTCCATATTTATGAAGTCAAACTTAAAATTTTGACTCGGTCCAAATATACCGATAATTACCCGAAATCTTTATCGGGTATAATTTCTCTTAATATTTCTTAATCGGCTATCCATATGAATAATATTAACTCGGACTGATTCCTTTTTATCAATCTAAAGTACTGACATGGGACCTTCCAAATAGGTCACCCATCCTAGTGCTACTCTAACCGAGCACGCTTAACTTTGCAGTTCGATCCAGGTATCCAAATTCCACTTGAACTTTAACTGTAATTTCCCAATATTTAAAATATCGGATCAAACCAGTAATTCCATATTTGGTCCACACCAATAGGTGCTCTATCTATTTATGAAATAAAACACCCAACTTTTTAGAAATTACAACTTTGGTCCTTCAACTTTTCACATTTCGACTTGTACCATACAAGTTTTGAAAACTTATCATTTTGGTCACAAAACTTTAACCTTGAATTCCTATTCCAATTTTTCCTTGGATTATTACCAAACTTTGCGAGTACCATAATTTACTTATCCTCTATCACACGGTACTATAAACTCTCAGAAATTCCTTTCCTAGAATCTATAATTAAAGATATCCTAACTTTTATATTTTATCATTTTAGTCAGTAAGTTAGCTTTTAAGCCTTTATCTTAGTACTAAATGACTCTTAAATAACTTAGCAAATTTTGGGGTATTACACCGCAAGCTTTACATCAACAAGGGGAACCGACCGCTCAACCCAAGTGATTACAACATAGTTCGGGTAGCCGACCACTATACCTCAAGGACTCTTAACTCACGATCAATTTTTAACCATATTATAGTGCACTTTATCCTATGGCATGCCAACTATATCTGAATGTTTTCTCACCTTGTCACATATCCAGTATATCATTTACAAAACCATTTACTCACTGTTTTACAATGCATTACAAAAAATCCCCACATATGCAAATCACATTGCCATAGCAATATCACATTGGAATAAAAACCAATGCTCTCTAGCATCTAATACACTTTTAAGCCACTACATATGTACTCAAAATCATGCATTTACAGTAAGTAAAAACAAACTATGTACGACCAAAACATGAATTACACATGCTCATATTTGAACCGATATTAAAGAGCAAAAAGAGGGAAACTTACTTTCGAGCTTAGATAAGTGTTTCAAACTTATCCTAAACTCCCAAAACCACTTTCAAACCTTTGAAAGACTTTTAAGACTGTTTCCGCTCACCGGTTTCACTTCGCCTTGCATGCTACCTCAAAACAGGCTCCCGACAAGGTAGAGCCTCCTCGAGATGATACGCCTTGATTATCCCCTGTTTCGGCCACATAAAACTAGAGGAAACATGCATTAAAATGCATCCAACACTCTGTTTCAACCCAAAATCCCGTAGCTCTCAAGATGCCCACTCAAAACTCATATGAAACTTACCGAAATCAACCTCAAACACAACTCAATCTTAATCCAGCCATATTATAACGATTCAAAACATCAAGATTCATCATTTGATATCTAAAATATCATTCACAACATCTTTTTTACTTCCAACAATGATTAAACACCATAAACAACCCAAAAACCCTTAACTAACAACCTAAACAATTAGAGATTCAACCAATTTCGGGATTCCATTATTAAAAACAATTTATCCTCATAATAATACATCCGAAATAAGATTGAAATCAATCCACAACACTGAAAAAACATATCCAAATCGAAAATCACAAGATCCTTCAATTAAACCTCAATTAAGCTAAAATCGATAATTAATTAAACAAAACCTATTAGAAAGCATATGTAAAGAGATAAAAACTTGGGAATTTCAGTAAAGAACCTTTCGTTAGAGGAGAAGAACGAAACTTACCTCCAATGAATAAGTTTCCCCTTAATTGGATGGTGTTTTCCTCTTGAAAAATAAAGAAATTCAATGAGATTTTTGGAAAACAACTTGAGAAATCATTTAGCAAATCAATGAGTTAAGAAATTAAGATCATTACCTTAAATCTCTGAGGGAAAAAGAGTTTTTGCTTAGAGTGTTTTGAGAGAAAATGTGAGAGAAGAAATGTTACCTCAAATTTTGTTTTGAAAGAAATAACCACCTTTTAACTAAATCCTTTTTAATTCTTTTAATTAAAACCTTTTTAAAATAATCATAATTAAGAGAAAACTCATATTAGACCAAATGGTAAAATAGCTCCTTAAAGATTCTAAGTTTTGTCTCTTTACAAAATAGTCACCTTTTAAAAATAATTTTCAAAAATTCCATTTTTGTCACTAGCCAAAATGTAACCCTTCCAAAGCTCGTTTTTCAAAATTGCTCTCACCAATATTTTTAATATAATAAAATATGGTTTTAAACATTTTTCCATATTTTTATCTTTCAATAAAATACTCGGTCCCGAATCCGACTTGAATCTCTAACCCGGTCCACTAGACCGTCTAACCAGCCCCAAAACCGAGGCGTTATAACTTTCCCCCTCTTAAGAAATTTCACCCTCGAAATTTACCTAGAGGAAAAAGATGCGGAAATTTATCAAACATATCCGCCTTGCTTTCCCAAGTGGCTTCCTCGACACCTCGATGTCGCTATAAGACTTTAACCAGTTCTATCATCTTACTACGTAGAACCTTACTGCTGGAATCAAGGATTTCCACCGGCTCCTCATCAAAGGATAAATTCGGTCTCAACTCAATATGCTTCACTGGCATAACATGCGAAGGATCCGACTGATACCTCCGTAACATTGATACATGGAACACTTCATGTATTTTCTCAAGCTCGAGAGGCAACCTCAAACGATAAGCCATAGGACCAACTCGCTCCACAATCTCATATAGTCCAATAATCCTCAGGCTATGCTTACCCTTACGTCCGAACTGAATCACCTTTTTCTATGGTGACACATTCAAGAACACACGATCGCCCACCGTATATTCAATTTCCCTACGCTTTAAATCCGCGTAAGATTTCTTCCGATCTGCAGCCGCTTTCAAGCATTCACACACAAGCTTAACTTTCTCATCCGTGTCTTTCAACACATGTGGCAAGGGAACTTGCTTTTCCCCTACCTCGACCCAACACAAGGGCGTACCATACCTCCGACCATACAATCCCTCAAATGGTGCCATTTGTATACTCGCTTGATAGCTATTGTTATAAGCAAATTCTGCCAATGGAAAGTGCTTCTCCCAGGTTCCTTGAAACTCACTAATACAACACCTTAGCATATCCTCCAAGACCTGGATAACACGCTCAAACCGCCCATCCATCTGAGGATGATACGCAGTACTGAAACTCAACCTCGAACCTAAAGCCTAATGTAAACCTCAGATCTCTATCCGAAACAATCGACTTTGGTACCCTGTGCAAACGCACAATCTCAGAGATAAACAAATCTGCTAGCATGTCTAAGGTGTACGTCGCATGCACTGGCAGAAAATGCACACACTTCGTAAATCAATCGACAATCGCCCAAATAGAATCCTTTTTAGCAAGTGTCAACGACAACCCTGACACGAAATCCATGGTGATTCTCTTCCATTTCCACTCTGAAATTCTCAACGGTTGCAACAACCTGGATGGAAACTGATGTTCAGCTTTAACCCGCAGACACACCATACACTTGGACACAAACTCCTCCATATCCTTCTTCAAACCAACCCAATAGTACATTTCCTTCAAATCACGATACATTTTGGTACTACCAGGATGCATAGCAAAAAGACTAGAATATGCTTCCGCCAAAATAGTATGCCTGAGCTCCGGGACTTTCGGCACCATTATTCAACCCTTGAAGCACAAAACTTCATCATCATCAAAATAAAAAACATGTCAGATTACCATCTGCTATGTCCGTAACATGAGGAACCAAAGAATCATCATATGGTTGCTTAGCCTTAATCAACTGTGACAGCGTAGGCTTAACTTGCAATTTAGCCAACAACCTACCTTCCTGCGTCACACTCAAACTTGCAAACATTGCCCTAAGCTCAACCGCCACCTTACGACTCAACGCATCCGTAACAATATTGGCTTTTCCAGGATGATACTCAATTGTCAAGTCGTAATCCTTAAGCAACTCCAACCACCTTCACTGCCTAAGGTTCAAAAGCTTTTGAGACATCAAATACTTCAAACTCTTATGATCCGTAAAGACCACACACTCCTCTCCATAAAGGTAGTGTCACCAAATCTTCAATGCAAACACCACAATAGCAAACTCCAAATCATGAGTTGAATAATTGCGCTCATGAACCTTCAACTGCCTCGACGTATAGGCCACAACCTTTCCATCATGCATCAGCATACAACCCAAACCAACATGCGATGCATCACTATAAACCACAAAATCCTTCCCAGATTCCGGTTTAATCAACACAGGAGCATGTGTCAGAACCTCCGTCAACTTCTCAAAACCCCGATGTTGCTTCTCTGACCAAACAGAAGGAACACTCTTTTGTCGTAACTTTGTCAACGAAGCCGCAATACTAGAAAACCCTTCCACAAAATGGCAATAATAACTTGCCAACCCAAGGAAACTACACACTTCCGACATGGTCTTAGGTTGTTTCCAATTGAGAATAGCCTCTATTTTTTGTGGATCAACACGAATTCCCTCTGCGGATACCACATGTCTGAGAAACATCACCTACTTGAGCCAAAACTCGCACTTGCTCAACTTGTCATACAACTGACTATCCTTCAAGACTTGCAATACAATCCGCAAATGCTGATCATGCTCCTCCTCGGTACGAGAGTACAAAAGTATATCATCGATAAAAACCACCACAAACCGATCAAGGTACTCACGAAACACTCTATTCATCATGTCCATGAAAGCCGCCAGGGCATTTGTCAAACCAAACAGCATCACCAAGAACTCGTAATGCCCGTAACTCGTACGAAATGCCGTCTTATGAATATCCACATCCTTAACTTTCAACTAATATTACCCCGACCTTAAATCTATCTTCAAAACACTATTGCCCCGTGAAAACTGGTCGAACAAGTCATCAATCCACGGTAACGGATACTTGTTCTTCACTGTCAACTTATTCAACTAAAGATAATCAATGCACATATGCATCGATCCATCCTTTTTTTCACAAAGAGAACCAGAGCACCACAAGGGGAACCACTCAGTCGAATGAACCCATGATCCAACAACTCTTGAACCTGCGATTTCAACTCTTTTAACTATTTCAGTGCCATCCGATAAGGATCAATGGACATCAGAGTTGTACCTTAATAAGTTTCAATACGAATCTCCACCTCCCTATTCCGAGGTAAACCATGCTACTCTTCAGGAAAAAGTTCTGGATAATCACAAATAGCTCGAATGTTCTGCACCCGAACACCATTGGCTTTCGAATTCATAACAATAGCCAAATAAGCTTTGCAATAATCAAACATCATCTTCTCCGCTCGGATAGCCGAAACAACATTGGACAAGAATTTTACATTCTCACCCACCACCACGACTTCATAATCATCGGCCAACTTTAGAGAAATCCTTTTGGACTTACAATCCACCACTGCCTTGTGCTCACTTAACCAATCCATACCCAAGATAACGTCAAAACCATGAAATGGCAACTCTATCAAATCTGCGGCTACCTCATGACCTTGCACCGCCAAAGGACAACACCTATACAACCTTCTAGTTGTAACCGTCTCCCCAAAAGAACTAGTTACTAACATGCCAACATCCAAGATCTCAACAGGAACATTTAACAACGATACATGCTGACTTAAAATATATGAATGAGTAGACCCCGGATCAATCAAAGAAAACAACGACAAAGATTGCAAGGTGAAAGTACCCGCGATCACATGCATGTCGTTGCGCCCCTCACGATGAGCATAGATCCGTGCTGGTCCGCCATTCTCTGGTTGTATAGCAACAGCATGAGCCATAGCTCTCTAACCATCCTCGCGCCTTTGAAAATTACACCTGCCACGACCTCGGCCCCTAGCAGGTAAAATAACCCAAACCGGTGCATCACCCACAACACGAGGACATTCACGCTTCATGTGACCAGGAGATCCACATATCCAGCAACTCATGGTATTTCCCTAACACTCACCTGTGTGGCGTCTACCGCAATGCTTCACGCTTATGATTCGACTTATGCCTCTTATCTCAAAACCTCCTATTCTGCTTCCCAGAATAGCTAGAATTAGCTCCTCACTTATTCGAGGCCATGAACCTTGTCCCGACACCCTTAATGACTGCTCAATATCCTTAGCACAGTTTACAAGCACATCAAAATCTGTGTAGTCCATTGCCAATAGGTACGTTTTGATATCCTTCACCAACCCATAGCAAAACCTATTGCACCACTCAAGATCATCTGGAACCAACTCCGTGGCATATTGACTAAAACGGACGAATTTCACCTTATTTCCACCACGAACATGCCACCCTGAACCAAGGCCATAAAATCACGTTTCCTCGCATCCAAATACTGAGGACCAAGATACTTCTTCTTGAAAGCTCTTCGAAAGAACTCTGAAGTTACATCTTCCTTCGGGACATTAGCAATTGTGGTCACCCACCAATGATAAGCATCACCATGCAAAAGCGACATTGTATAACCCAATTTACGCTCATCATTACATCCCATTTGATCCAGAATATGGATCGTACTCTCCAGCCAACCCTCGTTTGCCTCAAGACTCAAACCCCTAAACTCAACACCTCTCAAACTACAGAGACGCTCTAAAGGTAACCCTGGGTTAACCGCCACAGCAGGTGTCAGTGCCTGCGCATGCACTCCAGCCATTGTTGCTTGAAAATCTCCCATTATTATCTGAACTAATGGAGTCAGATCACAAAATACCGACACTTGATGTGTCTGGCAAAACCAACGGAGGAGGAGGAGGTTAAACATTAGTGGGATTTTCTTCCTCAATGTCATTCTGCCCGATTCTGGCATTACCAGCCATAGAACGTGTCTCACATCGATCCATGCTAACAAAAGCATCAAAACACATTAAATTCAGGCTAACACCAGGCAAAGGATCCAAGATCATCTTATAAAACATTTTAAAACCTAGGTAATATGCAATGTGTTCCTAGTTCATACCCCAACATGATGTAAATCAATCACTGCACATGTACACAATCACCATGGATAACCAACAATGATATACAACCAAACATCAACATCCTTACATTTCGTAACCTGGCTCAATGCAACCCCTTCGACCCGACCTAGACGCCCGACCGAACTGAGAGTGCTACATTAGGTTTGACGAAGCAAACCAGAGAAAGGTTACAAAAAGTTGGTCTATTTTTTTCTTTTATCTTGTCTAAATGCAGATTAATGTTCCTACATGTTCATACTCACAAGGGGTAAGTTCTCAGATGAAACGAGTCACAAAAGTCAATCAATTGCATCTTATTCAAAATTGAGGACTAAAACGTAAACACTTTAAATTACAAGACCAAAAATGAATTTAAGGTTACCAATCCTCAATTAGTCCATTTACATGCCAACATGATGAATTCCAGGTCAATTTAATCATCCTATCTCATACAATTGCATTCCCAAAACTCAAGGACCAAAATGAAAGAACCAGAAACCTTCAATATTCCAAAATAACCAATTTAATGGTACTCGTACCGGTACGCATACTAGTGTTTCGATACGCCCTTACGCTTTCAAGAACTTAGAATCTAGTAGCTAAAACTCGTATCAAAATGATTGTTCACGTATCGAAACGCCTGGCAAAAATGCATATGACGTGTCGAAACACTTGCTCGAGTACCGAAATGTTAAGCCTATAAAGGCAAGCTCGTATCGAAACACCCTCCCACATATCGAAATGCTATGCCTGAAATAGTCTAGTCGTACCAGTACGGGGACACATGTTTTGATACGCCTGGACCTGAAATGACATTTTTAGCTGTTTTTTAACACAAAACTAGATGCATTTAGGTCCTAGCAACTTGCATGCATACATATAAACATCCAAAATCACATTTAACAACACCTACACCAAGGTTTAACTACAACACAAGATTATGCCACCCCGAAGATTGATCTAGAGGCATGCTCCCTATAACTTACCACCAAACATACCAAGATGCTCAAATAAGCATTTACCAGCAAGAACACCATACCAACAGCACATCAATACCATACTCAATAGAATTAGCTCATCAAAGCATGTCATCCAAGTAAAACCATCTCGATGCATACCTAGGTTACCATGTAACATCAACCATAGGTAACGATGCGCGAAATGTGAAAAAATCAACAATCAAGCTCCAAAATCACAACATTATACATGCTCAAAACTAGGGAAAATTGAATTACAAATCCCAAAAATCCATGGCGAACACATTGCCTTATTAACCGGAAACTAAAACCGAGTTCATACTCAAATAGTCTTGTCTTTGGGTTGCTTAATCCTTGGGTTTGCTGCCCCAAGCTTTAATGCTCTGCATCATGAGAGAAAAAAGAGTGTAAGCACACTTGCTTAGTGAGAATGCTCTTAAACGATGATGCATATAAAGCTCTTGAAAACCAACACTTGTTTTCAAACCATGCTTACGACCTAAGCAAGTTCCAGTAGTTTCAAATCAAAACATGCATATCAACCATATGCAAAACAACAAATACAAAGCCATGCTTAAATC